>JAJMRZ010000006.1:0-640314 GCA_030558205.1 Kodamaea kaohsiungensis (nom. inval.) | reverse complement strand
ATGATTGTAAACGTATTTAATTAACCAATAAAATTCGCATAATAAACCGATTGAAGTTTTGGAAACGCCTTCGTCAAACTTACTATTCAAACTTATGAAAGGCAAGAAAAATGAGCCCAAAGGAAGAGCAACCTATCGGCTGTCAATATAGAAAGTGCGCGTTTTGTTTCAACTTTATTGGCACTTGCGATACCGGAGAGGCACTTTGCAAGGCATTTTGCGAAAATTTTCTTCTAAGAACGGCACTTGTGGCATAAATTTAGTGTTAGTGATGGGCTTGGACTAATGCAATGTTTGTCGAAAATTGCATTTTACTCTGTTGATTATTATGTTTGTGGTTTGTATCTTGAGGTATGGATAGTAGCCCTAATTGGTTCAAGTATGGTTGGAGGGGTTAGATGAGGGAAGATGTGGATACGGATGTGGATGAGAAGAGGATGAGTTTAGATTTTGGAGGAGATGGAGGAGGAGAAATATAGAAAATTATAGAATGAAGAGAATAAAGAGAATAAAGGAAGAGAAGAATGAATAAGAGGGAAATTGAAAGGGGGAAAAGGAGTGAGGAGTAACGGTATTTAGATTTAAATATAAAGTAATTTGAAAAGAGTATTAAAGAGAGTTGAGAACAGAACCGTGGCATTAGGGGGGGCTGAGATGGGAACAAATTGATCAAATGTATCTTTTAGGTTAAATTTATTATAACTCAGTATGCTGCACTAATAAAGTAAACCAATAGAAGATAACAACAAGGCATTTAGTATGTCTATTCTGTCAAAGATGTGATCTTGAGGCTGGTGGAAGCATAGAAACTCGGGAGGATCGGCTGTTTTGTGATTTGAACCAAAAGCCAGAAGTTAATGAGGGGGTGTGTTGACTAGATGGCTTTGAACTCTGAGATGGAATTAATAGGACGAAAAATGTAACATCAATAACTCCACAATTCTAAATTGAATACACGATATTTGGGAGATAAGATCGTCATACATATTACGCGCACACCAACTGGCGAAAAGGAGTTGAATATATGGACGGCAAGATGATCGGAAATATTCTTCTTGGAGGCGCAAGTAGGAAAGCTTAAACTGGTATTGTGGATCTGTGGGGTTAGATAACCTGAAATTAGGAGGCCGCGAGTATTTGACTTGTACCTATGATGCCTGAGTTTAGATGATTTTAGCACTCTTTTGGTTTGTTAGGTTTGTTGTAGCTGGTTTGTTTAGGTGTTTATTACCTTCATGTATCACAAACAGTACAACTAAACTAAACACTTTAGTGTACCACCACCAATCTCTTAAAAATTGTATTGGTTATCGCTCATGCATAAGAATATGTACCGTGTCTCCACTATCTAAACAATTGCCAATCTTCACAAGAGTCTTACCTTAAAAGATTGTCCATTAATGACACTTTCACACAAAACTCCGTACTCTGCAAATCTAGAATAATAAAAGGTACCATGTTACCTTGTGCTGTTGGTGATACTTGTGATGATGCCTTAGTGTTACCTTGCCGAACTCTTGTTGTTTCTAAAGTACCTTAGTGTTACTTCGAGTACCTTGGTGCCAACTTTGCATATGTTCTGCAGTTGATACCTTGTTTGAGTAATTCTATCAATGTACTTAAACGAGTAATAACATTGGACCTAGTGGTGGGGGTTCCCTTGGTTACTTCGTATAGCTATCATTAATACCAAGAGGGTGTAACCCTATTTTCGGTCTCAAGCTCGTGCACCTCTTGAACCTTATATCGTTATCGTACTTTTAACAAACTTTATCGTATTTATATGAATATGCACAGGTGTATCTCTACAACATTCAACGTACCGTAAGCAATACACTATCTATATTCTACATAATACTCGTTTTGAGTAACCAGCCGTTGATTGAGCCACTCCAGAGACACTCTAGAGACACTCTATTTATTAAAATAAGGTGTAGAACAAGTAAGGAACATTTCATGAGCTTTGTATCTTTATATCTTTTTGTTCAACCCGTATTCCGATTCAATCGTATTCAATTATATTCAATTACACCCAATCAATCTTATTAATTTATATCTCTCTCCAATACCTTATTCTACACCTCAACCATACCCCTATATTATCCACCCTCCTTACCTAGAATCCCCTTCACAATATCCTTTCTACTCTCGCCTTTATATGCTTCATTCCAACGCCTTTTTGTTCCAAAAATACTCATTCCTTGCCATTCCAATTCACTCTAATCCCCAATTTTTTTAAAGCTTTACTCCTCACTATAATCCCTTATACTCTTATCATAACATCCCAATATCATACTTTTTTTGTTGACACATCTCTCAGCCACCTTTATTTCTTTGCCTCTTTAGCCTTCTCGAGAAATGGCTGCTAAACGTACCCCTTTTAAAATCCGCTAAACCTTATGCTGCTTATTTTTTTTTTTTTGCCTAAGCCATTCATCACCTGTCAAAACCTGTTCAAAACTTTCTTCAAACCAAGAGCACATCATCTCATTCTCTTGACATATTCATTATTTAGATCATTCACGTTCCCTTCAAATCCCACTCTACACTTTCTACTCATTTAACCAACCCCTCTAGACAACTTCCCACCCCAATATCCCCTCCTCTCCACTCCTCTTCTCAACCCTCCTTCATCCATAAACCCTTTTTTTCAGATGCTTGTAGGAAATATCTCCAAAAAAAATTCACCACTACATGATCCACACGACTTCATAATGCATCGCCACCCACATCTGACGCCGGCGGTACTTCAAGGTCATGGGCCTAGTCATTCTTTCCTGCGGCCAGTCAACTCGCCTCGCAGTAAAAGTAGCAGTGTTAGCAGTGGAAGTAGTACGTGTAGTAGCACCAACCAATACTTTTCCAATTCTGTTGCTACAAACATTCAATCTACATCAACACAACAAAATACTCCACCTATAGCGCCACCTACCGCACATCAGATATCCAAATCAAACGCAATCTTTCCTTCCACAGCGTACCTTAGAGATATCCTTTCCTTAGTATTCATTCTTTTGTCACTTCCAAGCAACATCTCACTTTATTTGTTAGCAATCCACGTTGTACTTGGCTTGGATGATTTTCGTGGCTACAAGTGCTTGATCCATTGTGTCTTATTCAACAACCGCAAATGGCCCTTGGTCCAGGGGAAACCTTCCTTAGCCTCGCTTGTCAAAATTATTACTGCCGACTTGGTGGTATTCACCTTGTTGACCTTTTTCATCCGCCAAAGAGCTCACTTTAATTACATTGTCATGTTTCTGAAAACTTTGGTGGCTTGGGACTTGATCGGCAGTAGTGGCCCAGGCACTTCCCTCAGCGCAAGCCCAGCAGCAAACTCGGCCTCCAAACTGTTCAACTCAATAGTATGTTTTATGCTCATCAACTACATAAACTACATTGTACATTGGTTCAACGGGTCTTTCTACTACTTTGACGCGTATTATGACAAAATCATGTTTATCAACAGAGCCAACTTCAACCAAAATAGATTGTACTTGGTGTTGTCGGTGCACATAATCGTGTCGTCGCTCTTTTCACTGAACTCGGCTTCCTCCGGAAACAATGGCACCACTTCTAGTAACGCACTTGCAACTGTTAACTCGCTCCCTCAGCACATCTCCCACGTAAACTGCGACGAAAGTAAACTCCTCAACATTGACTTGGGTGAATCACTCGATGAAAAAGTCTACGACAAATCAATAGCCATCCACAACTTTGAAAACTTCATCACACACCGTAACAAAAATACGTCTCAGAACAACAACACAAGTCTATTTGGTCAACCATTCTGGTCCATTCTTGCTGCATGCAAGGCAATTATCCAAAAACCTACACTCTTCTTGGGTGAATCAACCAAATGGAAAAACAATGGTGGGAAGTTTGAAAACACTAATGAAACAAAGGGCTCGCAGCACAAGATCTCGATAGTATTGATTGGCGACTCGCGAATCCTTATCCGGTTCTTAAACGATAAAAGCTACGATTCACTTCTGGTGCGGCTTAACAACATTGACTGGTCGTACTTTAAAATTATAGACGGCGAATACTTGCTCATCTATGGGCTCACGCCATTATTCCAATACGAAATAGACTTGATTGCACTGGACAAGAGTGTTGTCTCTCGCTTTATTGTCAACACAACCAACAATGACCAGCAAAACCATGAACAAAAGGTGTTGAACGAATCCATAGCAGAAACATCATCTGTAAAGACGTTGCAAATTGCCCTTGCATCTAAGATAAACAACTTGGCACTGCTCCGCATGCGCAACAAGAAGTTTAAGAAGGATGAACATAAAAAGGTGATGGAATTAAGCAAAAGCATCGAATCGTTAAAAAACAAAATATCCAAATACTCTGATCCTAGCATAACACAGTTGGCTGCACCTGTAGCCGGCAGTAACCCTGATCAGAGAGCATTGGGTAAGCTCAAGGGCTTGAAGCATTCGGTCATGCAGTTGGAAAGCGAGATTGACAGCTTGAATAAACAGACTGCCGAATGCATTAAACAGCAACAGCGTGCTGAAGAAGCATACAATGACTTTGAAGAGGAGAAGGCACAGGAAATGGAAAGTCTAGACAACGAATACCGGGAGTATGAGTCGAGACTAGGCGTAGATCGTGCAAACTTAAAAGCCTCTAAGGCTGAGTTAGCAGCAGCCACGTTAAAAAACTCAAAGCTCACGGCAAAACAACAAGCAAGAGTAGACGAAATCAAAAGCTTGCAAACCACATTGAAAACAGCTAAGAAGGATATCACAGTTAAATTAAACAGAAGAATCCGCAAGTTGAATGAAAATTTCAATGTGATCCTACCCACGATTACGAAGGAAACGGAAGCATTAAATGACTATTTATAATTTATATTTACAAGGTTTCTAATGACAATTATGTAGAAATGCACTCATGGTTCAGTAATGGGTTCGCCTATTCTATGGAAATGTCTATCAAAGTAAAGCAACCCACCTGTTTTTTGATCGTAAGCCTTATTTTCTAAGATATCCAAGACTTTAACCACCCATATCTCGTGTGATCCTACAAGGACATCTTTTTCAGCCTTGCACACCAAGACCCTTTCATGCTCATGCAATATGGGTATCCTTACCCCAGATTCCTTACATATATCGTAATAAAACCAATCTTCCTCTTTGAGCATTGCAAAGGGAGTAGTCATCTCATGGAAATCTTCTTTGTCGTCAGGTATACTCTGTGCCTTTTCTCTTTTGACTCCACTTGAGAAGATTCGGCCCAATTGAACCGATTTCTCAGTGGGTGGAAGCAAATGGATAGCAACATACTTATTATCATGGATCTCACTGCTAGTGTATGATGGAAGATGTAAATTGAACTGTAAAAGTGGCTGAGGTACTATGGATATCGAGCACACCGAAGAAAGAGTCATGCCATGAAGGTGCCCAATCTTTCCACTTGGTGCACCCTTTTGTTCAAAGCTGGTACTTGCAGATGTTAAAATCATTGCCTGCGAAGAGATTCGCGACATTGTGGCCTTGAACTTATCTGCCGTGACTGCAGCATTAGTGCTCAACCGGCGAGCAAAAACCAACATCGAACAGCCTTTAATATGACTACTGAAAGCAAAAAAAAAAGTCACCTTCAAAAGGCTTTGGTATGAAAAAAAGAAGCTCCGCGACGGGGAATTGAACCCCGGTCTACCGCGCGACAAGCGGTAATTCTAGCCACTAAACTATCACGGACTTTTCTGTTTCTTTTTTCCTTCTAATTATTTTTGTTGTGCGTGATGAAATGGTCTATACAAGATAGTTAATATTTATTACATCTGGTGTGTTGAGAAGCAGGTCTACTATCTAAATGTGGTTTGTATTCTTATAGTTTTCTTTTAATTGGAATTTTATTCAAGTATACTCTGGTAAATCTGAGATTGGATGCTTTGCTGAATTAACTGCATAATCTATATAGATTCTTTTAGCTGATTCCATGTTGATGTCAACGGTTCAGACCAAAGACAAGAAACTAGTTTGATTTTCATTGAGGAAATCCTCAACCTTACGAACGCAGTAGTTTATAAGGTCTAAGAATTGTCAATTTGTGGTTTTCCTCTTGCTTCACATTCTTACTTGGATCCTCCAACTTCTCCGCCTGATTAATCAGTACTTCTTCAATTAGCACAACAGACATTCCTGATGCTGGATCCATTAGAAATTGATACCATTTACCAGTTATTTCTTGCACATCAAGATCTCAATTACCAGTATTTGTTGCACATTTATTAATCTTGATCACCTCTGGATAATTCTGGAGTCTGGTTACTTCAAAATCTTACTTCCATCTGATTCTTTATTCTCAAGTGAGTTTAACAACTCCCATAATCCAACCATACCATAATAAGTACCTACTGATACGGCACATATCTTAAGATATGGTTTGCTGAATTGCTTATAGAATGCATTCTAATCGTTAGTATATGTATTACATCATGCATACAATCACAGAATACGTACATGTGGGGTAATCTTAGGATCCTTTGGAGCATTCGGCGTGCTGTTCCAGCGACATCCTCTTACGTTCTTGATATATCGAATAGTATATGAATTGGCTCCTCTGATCATACTTGTTCCTACTTTGAAATTATTTCTGGTAGCGCACTTCAATTAAAGGTTTTAAGATCATGATGAGCCAAAATACTACGGCATAGAGTGAAATAATGTGATAAAGTAATAAGGAACGTGACAGAGGATTCTACGGAATACAATTCGACGATGACTACGTCATAGATAACAATACATCTTTTTTCTTTATTTCACTCTACTCACTCACTCTTCATGAACAATACCATTTTTTTAGAATTTCGTCTAAATATAATAAAAAATCATAACTCATTTTTTCATTATTCTCAAAAGGTTAGGTTATGAAGGTGGTAATAGTTGATTTACACAGCCTCTATACACTCTCTCACTCTAGTTGTCCCTTCCTTGAGTTCATATTACGCTATCGCTTTTCATCCTTGAAGAACTCATCTTATTCTAGTGCTTGCTTACCTCCAGATACCACCTTCTACCAACTTATCGGACCCTACGGAGAATCAAACTTAAATTGCCCCAGTGTAAAAATCGGCTCGGCCCATCCTTAAAACGGTAGCTATTTAATATCAATTAAATATCACACATCAATACTCTACTCTTCAAGACTACGTTTATTTATCCCAAAATTATTCATCCACTCCACCCACTCCATGAACTAGACTCTCGTACTTCATATCATTCCTTCTATCGCCTCAATGTGTCAACGCATCGAATCGTAACGAACCTTTCTTGGCTAGAACCGATTATTTATTTTAGTTCTTAAAAAAAAAAAAAGACCCACATCATAGCCAGCAGTTGTAAGGTCCAAATCAAAACAACAACATCTGATCCAGCAAGTCGCGGAAATGCTATCAACTACCGTTCACCAGCATACTAACATGTTTACAGATTGTAAACATGTTGCCTTTTCTGTACCATGAGTACTACAATCTTCACCCCTCCTCTCTCATTACCTCACTCCATTTGGGCCTTTTTTTTTGATTTAGCAGATCACAGGGCTCGAGGCTTAGAAAAGTACTGCCTCTTTTTTCGTTATTTATAGCATTGATCAGTATAAAAGGAAGCAGAACATCCTGAATTTTTCATTTAATAATCATAACGAAAATGAAGTTAGACTTAGTATTATCTACACTCCTCTTTGTCGGTGCTGCTAGTGCCGTGAAGAAGGACGCAAACAACGTTAAACAATATAGAAGAGCTGATCAACCCTCTTCTGCACACGTTCTTCAATTTGAGAACCTCGGGTTCCTGGGTTACTACAGTATGGTGGAAGAGTTGAAGAATCCTACTTCAGACTCTTGTTCTTGTTCGCTTAGTAAGGACGTTACTACATTCTCGGGTTCTAACTCCCCACTTGACAAGCCTTTGTCTGTTCACTTTAGAGGTCCTTTGGTTTTGGAGAAGTTTGCTGTCTACACATCTTCTGATTTTGAACACGGACAAAACCTGGGTAACGGATGGTCCAGAAGTGCTTTATACGATGCTTCTAGTTCCACCGCCGAAAATGTCACCTTTTTGACTTCTGCTGGTGCCAACTCGCTGTGTCTCGGTAAGGCATTAACCTTTTCTGGTGAAGATGGTGTTAGCCAGGCTTCTTCTGCAACTGTTTTAGGAAAGAACACTCTCATTGGCTCGAACGATGAGTTTGCCATTTTCTCCAACGTCTCATGCCAGAGCTCAGGATTCACCAACGACTGTGGTGTCTACAGAGATGGTATCCCAGCCTTCCACGGCTTTGACGGAACTATCAAGACTTTCTTGTTCCAATTCACCATGCCTAACGAAACAACTGCTTCTAAGGATACTGCCAACTACAACATGCCTGCTATCTGGCTCTTGAATGCCAACATTCCAAGAACCGCTCAATACTCTAACAATGTCAACTGTTCATGTTGGAGATCTGGATGTGGTGAATTTGATGTTTTCGAAGTCAAGAACAACACTGCTACTGAAGTTGGCCAATTGTTCACCACTATCCACGACTACCAAGGAACCGGTGACATTGAACAAGGTTTGCAAATCGATGGTTTCATTCCAAGAAACTACCAACAATCGTACTCTGGAGGTGTCTCTTTTGACAAGAACGGTAACGCCATTGTCTTTGTTTCAAACTCTACCACATTTGCAAGCAACATCAGTGCTTCAGACTTCAACGGATGGGTGTCCGGTGCAGGTAGCAGTGTCGTCGACAAGTTACAATCTGCCAGTGCCCCAGTGCCTTCAGGTTTGTCAACCTCTACCAAGAAGAAGGGTGACGGTAACACCATTGGTGCCAACTCTATGATCAGTCTGATTGTAGCTGGTGTCTTTGGAATCTTCCTCTGGGCTTTTTAATGGATTGTCCCAATCTTCTTGTGTATATTATGGTTTATTTAGATGTTTACATCAGGTTTTAAATACAGTTGTTGAGGCTAACTCTTTGGAGTGAGAATCAACTTAATTAATGGTAAGAATATGTACTTTTATATTTTGCAGCCAAGCGATAGAATTTCTTGTATCTACCCCTCTTCGGTTCCACTCTCAACCGATCAATTTTCAGGAACGAAATTACACGAAAATTCGTTTAAAAACCTTCAGTTGACGAAATTAACTTGCTCATTAGAATGCTAAGGGAACATTTCACCTCAAGTAATTCATCAATTGAATTACCAACTTACATAACCGAGGATGCTCATTGTACGAAACAAAGACTTCATTATCCATTTGAACATCTTCAATTAACAACTTCAAATTCACTACAGGGACATCTTTCTTGAAAGAAAGCGCGTCACCTGATGTTGATAAAAACATCCCCCTTTCAATGTCAAAATGTTTGTTCGTGTTGACTTCAAGGAGTAATTCTTTGATGAAACCCACATAAAACGTCTTTATTACCGACGTGAAGTCGGGAAGAAACCCGTCTATGTGCTCGGAGGGGGACTTCTGGAGAAACTTCTTGGGATAAAACTGACGATACGATCCGTCTCTTAGTACAGACTCAATATACATTCTATTGTTTATCACATATTGAGATGTATGATAGAACTTGCTCAATGGAATACAGTCATCTACAACGGGGATCACTAAATTGGATTCGTTCGGCTCAACTGTAAGCTTAATCATATCACCCCTTGGGAATCTTGTGCGAGCATTACTCTTCGTTTCTAAAAGCAGGCTCACAAATGGGTTGTCTTGTAATGATTCTGTATCGTAGAAACCTTTCAAGTAAAGCTTCGGCGAATGCGACCTTTTAACCCGAAGATGATTCAACGGATTCTTAAGTAATGGATGCTTCAAATAAGTCTCCATCTTCAACCTTCAACTAGTCGCATCGAGGGGATCAATTACAAGTAATCTTAGGTTTCCATTTTTTTTATCTTCGTTTTAAAATCGAGAATTTAAGGCACACTTCTGCACCTTTCTAAAAAATAGGTTGCAAAATTTGTTTCAGGATGATGTTTTAAGCAACATGATACAAGTTGTTGATATTCAACGTGGATACCAATGAGCTTCTATAATTATACTTTTGGTGTTGCGTTTCGTGTTTTTCTTGGTAATGTTAAGTATATAATACCACTCAGATCCAAGCAGCAAACTTGTGTGGATTTCCAGTATCGTTCCTACCCTATACGCTCCTTATTGATACCAATTGTCCCAGGCATTTAAAAATGTCAAGATTGCTTTTACTTCTTCCTATTATACGGTTCGTGTGTTCTGCACCGGTTCTGGATGTTACGTTAACTGTAACGTCCGTTTATACACATTATGTTACCTTGGTTGAAGCCTCAGATTCTACCTTCATCATAAATTCAAAGGCAACTCCTGTCCCTAAAGATTCTTCAAACAATGAAAAGAGTATTGAAGTGACTTCTAAGATTGACCAGGGGCTGAATGCAATAGCTATTGCACAGTCTGGAGGTTCAGAAGATAATCTGTCTTCATCAGCTTCATCTTCTTCGTCTTCTTCATCGTCTTCGTCGTCTTCATCGTCGGCTTCATCAGGTTCTTACTCCCTTAACGATTTGTTTTCAGACCCACAATCTTTCATTAACTCGCTCATTGGAGGTTCTGGACAAAATTCTAGTCCTGCCAACCCAATTTTATCTGTCAATCTGGAAGCCTTAGGGAGCTTTACTGATGCTACTTCAGCTACCATTTTGCAGTCTCCATCAGTAACATTCATATCCTCTAGCAGTGATGTGAGTACACCTACAACCAATGACTTAACATCAGCAAATACTCAAAGCACTGTTGCACCATCTACCTCAAACTTGTCTTCTACCACAAGTCTGTCTTCTGCCACAAGTCTGTCTTCTACCACAGGTCTGTCTTCTGCAACAAGTCTGTCTTCTACCACAAGTCTGTCTTCCCTAACATCAAGTTCCAAAGCAACGAGTTCATCGTCGTCGTCTTCAAAATCGTCGGCCTCATCATCTACTACATCCTCAGCAAGCACAACCTCTTCGGTTTCACTTGCTTCACCCTCCACTTCTCAAATATCATCGTCTACGAGTTCAGCTCCGCCCAATCCTTCAATGTCTGCAGTACCAAGTACAGCTCACTCTGATACCGTCAAGACAATTTGGTCTAGATTCTGGAACCAAGGAAAAGGTGCATGGAATAGTAACGATCAAATTTGTGGCAATGCATACCTCGAGCCTGTTGTTTGGGCCCAAGCACAAGTTTCTAGATCAGTAATTAGTGCTGGTGTTGCGAGTGAAATAAAGACTGCAATGGACCAACTCTTCAAGTACAAAAATTCCAAGCTTGGAGCCTTTTCTGCTAGTACAGCCAAAGACAATGACACTTACTCCGATGACAATGCCCAAATAGTCTTATCTTTTGTTGAAGCTTACGAGAAAACACAACAGTCTTCGTACTTGGATGAAGCTAAGAACTTAACCAACTACTTAATGACTCAATGGGATGATGATACTGGAGGAATTATTTGGAAAGGTAGCGATTCTAATAAACCAAAGTACATCGCCTCGATTTCTGTCGCTGAGGTCGGCTTAGCAGCCCTCAGAGTCTATGAACATGGTTCAGATAAGAAGTACTTTGACTTCGGAGTCAAATGCTTGAACTATATGTTTGACAAGTTCCAAGACAAGAATAGTCTCTTGTTTATCGATGGGTTTGGCTCAACTACCAATACGGCAAGTTTACCATACACTGCAGGCTGTGTTTTGAGTTCCTTGTCATACTTGTATAAGTTCACCAGTGACCAACAGTGGATCCTGAAGGCATTACAGATTGGAAAAGCAGCAATGGATAAGGGGAACCCTTACTACAGCAAAACTACAGGAATGTGGTCCGTTGAATTAAAGTATTTACAATTAATCTTCAGCGGATACGCAGATTTATTAACCATGACTCCATGGCGCGATGAATACAGCGGCTTCAAAACAGAATTGATCCGTGAAGCTGACTACGTTTTCAACTTCTTGCAGGATAAAAAGGACTCAACACTTTATTATTCGATTGTTTCTCCAGACAGTTCGGTTACTCAAGGAGTTTACGATAACTGGGCTACAGCCTTCAAAGTCGACTCTCACTATTCGGCAAACAACTCCCAGATATACTGTGGAGGAGACTCCAATAGTGGTGCACGTAAAGACTTATTAGATAATGCCTCTGCTGCTCATATATTATACCACATATCTAGAATTAACTAATAGTTCTGATAATCTTATTTATTTTAAAGGTGATATATTTTTATAATTACAGTTTCATTATGTACTTGTAGAAGGATCCAGTTCATTAAATTTCAATGATATTGAAATTCTTTCTAGCTTCACTCAAGGAGAAGTTAGCTTCTGCTTGATGCCATCTTTCATGGAGTCTTCCGTATAAAAGAACCAAGTTTGGTTCATCACCTTGATTGTCGTTAACCTTCTTTTTACCAAAGAGCCTTCCCTTTTCGTCATCCCATTGCTGGAATGTAATCTTTTCCCATTCTTCTGGTCTGGTGTATCCCAAGGATTTAAGCTTCGAGGAGTTCAAAGGTTCTGGATCTAACAACGATGGGTACTTTGGATCACAGAAATAGATCAAGACCAAACGCTTGAAGCTTCTTTGGTCCTTTGGTGGAGAGACCACACGGTGAATTGACGACTTGAAATAACCACCTGTGATAAATTCCATTGCATCACCAATATTGACAATGAGAGCTCCTGGGGTATGTCCAACATACTTCCATTCTCCAGTGTAGTAGTCCCTTATCTCCAAAGAAAGAATAGGTTGGGAAGTGATGAAAGTGAACGCAGTCCCGTCTGAGTGTCCTCTCAACCAGTTTTTCTCAACCTTGTCTTCGTCTTCTTTACTCATAGGATGGTAGAGCATGAATCTTCCAAACCCACTTCCAGAGTTGTATGAGTCACCTTCAACTACTTTGAAATAGTTCTCCCACAAGTGTCCTTCCTCTAAGTTCAAGATGATGTCACATAAGTTAGCCAATTTCTTCAAGATGACTCTGTGGATGTGTCTGTAGTAGTCGGTGACTTCAGGCAAATGTGCCTTAGCAATGTCAGGGTACTTTTCTTCTTGGTTCTCAAATACTTCATCTTGCTGCAAGTCTCTAAAGTTGTACATTTCAATAGAGTCGGTGACACCATTTTTGAAAGCCCAGTAGCCCTTTGGTTTGAAACCTCGGTTTCTTTCAGCACCTAATGACTTTGACCTGTCTTCCTGGTCAGAAGTCTTTGCACTCACAGTATACCTCTCTTTTTCTTCATTTGGGATCTCCAATAAACTTTGAGCAACCGATCTCAAGTGATCAAATTGTTCTTGGTCAATACCATGATTGACCAATGAGAAGAAACCATGAGTAGTAACAGACCTTTCCAACTTATCAGCTAATGCTTTCCGCACTTCAAAGTTCTCCGGACCTTCTTTGAAGAGAGACAAATCAATTGCATCTAATTCAATTACAGGAATATCATTAGACTGAGTAGGCTCTGCTTCCACAAAAGGTCTAAGATTATACTTGGAATCAATACCAGCAATATCAACGTTAACCATATTTACCAGGGCTTATGTGATTTAAATTGAGCTCCTATTGTTACTAGAGCCATAGGAGCGAAAAGTGTATCTTAATATACCTTGCTAATCAACGCCACACATTGATCCGGTAAAATAGTCAATTATTTGCAGCAATTTAATCAGATAATGTGGGCCAATGCAACCAAATTAGAAAATTACGTTTTATGCTCGGTTCGGATAAAAAAGAAGCCTCAGTTTAAAATGATCTGCCTTCGGTAGAAGCTGTGGAAAATAGCCAATGAAATATTCACGATCCGGACTCAAGAAAATTGTTGCATTCAACCAGTTAGAGATCAGAAAGCTTTTTCATTGGAAACTCACACAAGATGGAGGTTAACAATAGTAGACTTAGACTATGCCTACTCTAAATTTCACCTTATCTCACTAGATCAAATAAAATAGGTTGTGCCTAAATTTTATGCCAAAAGTTGTCCCAATTATGTCTGTTACTAATGTAACCACAGTTATTTCAAATCAAGCGCAGAAAAAAATTGTGACATATTTTCTTCCTTTGCTCCTTATCAAATTTTTAGGTTGCAAATAATGGTAGGGAGGTTTGTAGAGTGACTATAAAAATGTAGATCTGCCGTAAGAAAGAGAATAAGAAGCCAGGATAAAAATGTACGAAGCAACATTATCGCAGGGAGTAGGTTATGGTCTTATAGTTGGAGGTGGGATTTTTTTCTGTATTCTTATGAATGCTTTGACGTTTATTCAGAATAAGTATACAAATTTCAAGTCTTCTAAAATAGATGAGTTTGTTTCCAGTAGCAGGTCTGTTGGATTTGGTCTTCTTTTGAGTGGTATTTTGTCCAATTGGACTTGGAGTTTAACTTTGCTTGAACCTGGTGTGAAGAGTTATCAAATTGGATTCAGTGGTAGTTATTGGTATGCTATTGGAGGTCTTTTGCAGGTGTCTGTCTTCTCAATTATCTCAAGTAAGATTAAGAAGAATGCTAACTTGGTGACCACGTTCCCCGAAATGGGATACTTTAGGTTCGGAAGAGCTGGTCATTTGAGTTTTCTTTGGTGTGGATTTGTTTGTAATGCTATTGTTAGTGCGTGTATCTTGTTAGGTGGCACTGCAGTTTTATCTGCAGTAACAGGGATGAACCATTACGCTGCCCTTTGGTTGGTACCATTGGGTGTTGCAGTCTATGTTTCATTTGGTGGATTGAGAGCTACCTTCATATCTGATGCTACGCATACATGTGTGTTGTTGGTGTTCATAATCGTCTTTGCGTTCGAGGTTTACGTGCACAATGATAAGATTGGTTCTCCAAGAAGGATGTTAGAGTTATTGGCACAAGTTAAGCAGACGGAACCAGTAGATGGAAACTACAAGGGTTCATACATGACTTTCCAATCTCTGCAGGGAGGTGTTTTCGCAATCACCTCTATTATCACTGGTTTCGGTTTGGTTGTCAACGATCAAGCCTATTTATCTCGTGCAATTGCTGCAGACCCAAAGATTACAAGTAGAGCTTACTTTGCTGCTTCTGTATGCTGGTTCATTATTCCTTTTGCTATGGGTGACACTTTGGGTTTGGCTGCTAGAGCATTAACTGTGTTCCCAGATTTCCCAAAATTAACCGCAGATGACATTGGTGCTGGTCTTCCCTCAGCTGCTGCAGCTACTTACTTGATGGGTAAGCTGGGCGCCGCAATGATCATAGTAATGGTGTTCTTTTCAGTTACATCTTCCTTGTCTGGTGAATTAATTGGAACTTCCACATTGATTTCTTATGATATTTACAAGAGATACATTAAGCCTGACGCAACACCCTCAGAAGTGGTAAGGGTCGCTAAAATCAGTGTTTTCGGATGGGCTATCTTCTCAGCAGGCTTAGCATCAATTTTCTATGGTGCTGCTCACATCTCTATGGGGTGGCTCTTTAATTTCCTTGGTGTGGCTACGGCAAGTGGTGTGTTTCCTATTGGATTAGCTTTTACCTGGAAGGATTTGAACAAAGCTGGTGCTGTAGGTGGATCTATGGGTGGTATGGTTTTGGCTTTCATCGTCTGGCTTGTTACCTGCAAAGCATACACAGGTGAAATTAACGTCACCAATTTATCCAACCAGTGGGTTTCGTTCGCAGGTAATGCTACGGCTCTTGTGATGGGTGGAGTGATCTCAATCACCTGTTCGTTGATCTGGCCTGCCAATTTCGATTTTGAAGAAACTAGAAACAGAACAAGTTTGGTTGACAAGCCTGAACATGAAGCCTCCAAAGCAAAAAATACTGATTTCAAGGAAAAGTCTGAAGTTGATGAAACCGTTGTTTCTGCTTCTTCAGAGTCAGACACAGACTCTAGCTTGGATATGGTCCTTGATAACGAAATTGACCATGTTCACCTTGACCAACAGTTTAAAAAGTATGCGATTTTGGTGGTTATTGTAGCTATCATTTTCACTCTTATAGTACCAATGCCTTTGGGATTGAGTCACTATATATTTTCTCCAAAGTTCTTCACAGGCTTTGTTGTAATTATGATCATTTGGTTGTTTGCATCCTTCACCTTTGTTATCTTACTTCCTATTTTTGAAGCGAGAAAGGCTATTTGGAAAATAGCCAAACAGATTGTTGGTAGGGAATAACTCAATTATTAAACAAAGTTACTTAGAATTTGAAAGATTTATACAAAAAATGTAGTAAATCAATTTGTTGATTCCATTGCAGTCTCTGGGATGTCAATCCAAGTAATACAACCCTTTATGATTCTCTAAGAAACTCATTGAAACACTTCCTCAATACCAACTTCATACTTTTTCACTCCTATTATATACATTTCTCGCAGTTCACCCCTACAAGCCTCCGGCTTTGACCTGTAAACCTTCTGGAACATTCGCTCCATTTTTTCAACCAACAAAGGATCCTCCTTACCCGTATAAAACTTCATTACCAATGATCCTCCTGTTTTTAGAAGCAGGCAAGACAACAATATTGCTCCGTCACATAATTCCATACTTGCAAAGTGATCATTATCTTTAATTCCAGAAGTATTAGCCATCATATCACTAAGCACCAAGTCAACTGGGAACTCATTGGTTCCATCTTCGAAATGTTCTCTTATATTATTATGGGTTTTCTTTGAAAGTATGTCACCTTGAATGAAATGTGCACCTGTAGGTGGAGTACATTCAATTAAATCAATACCCAATATTTTCGCTGGAGTACCCACATGTCTCATTCTCTCTATAGCAACTTGAGTCCATGCACCAGGGGCGAATCCTAAATCAACAATGTTTAAAGACTTGCGGTTAAACAACCTATACTTCTTGTCCATCTCCAACAATTTATAAGCTGCACGAGATCTATAGTTGGAAGCCTTAGCAAGCTTAGTGTGACTATCACGAGACTGTCTATCTAACCATAACTTTGACGACTTTGTCTTATACCTAACTGAAGTAGTGCACACCTTCTGAACATCATACCCCAATAACCTTAACATGATACCTCATCCAAGTAAGACTGCATACAAACTTTTTGGATACTTAATTTTTTTGGATCCATCGCAGGAATTTAGAGAAGAGCTTAACGAAATGACACTGGATGTATTAGGCATATTGAGTGAGAGGCCTCAGGATGTCTTCAAGTTACTTAAATCATCAGAAGATGAGAGTGGGAATTATTTTAATATTTTAGCCAAGTCTTTAATAGACCCTATAACCAAAGAATTTTCAGTATTAGATGAAATATACGTTGATGGATTGGATTCAACTCAAGTGTTTGGTCAAACTAAGATGGTCTTGGATGGGGTTGGAGAGAAGTTATTGGGTTCTGAGATCTTGGAGTTGAAGCTGAAATATGAGGTGAGTGACGATGAGGATGGAGAAGTTGAAGATAATGAAGAGGATGAGGATGAGGAAGAGGACGAGGATGAAGATGATGAGGAAGATAATGAAGAAGAAGATGATGATGACGAGGAAGAGGAAGTAGATGATGAAGATGACGCAGATACAAAAACTTTGAATGAAGACGATATAGTTGATTTGGAATCTGAACCTGAAGACTCCGATGCAGAAACTAATGTACCTTCTGATGGAGAATTAGAGCATAAGAAAGACGTTTTCGGTTTAAACGATGGATTCTTCGATATAGATGAGTTCAATAAACAAGTTCTTGCCTTGGAAGAGAACGACGGAGCTCAAGAAGACGAAGAAGAAATTGACTACTTTGGAGATTTAGGTGAAGAAGATGAAGAAGAAGAAATGGCTTACTACGATGATGTCTTCGAGAAGCCAGGAACACTCCAGGAAGAAAAGAAATCCAGCAATGAAGAAGAATCTGAAGAAGAAGAAGTTGAAATGAATGAAGAAGAATACGACAATGCTGTTGGTTCAGTCATGACAGATTTATTTGCAGACGAAGAAGAAACTGAAGAACAGGAAAAACCATTATCATCATTCGAGAAACAACAGCAAGAGATCCAAGCTGAGATTGCAAAATTAGAAGCTGAATTAGTCTCTGAGAAGAAATGGACAATGAAGGGTGAAGTAGGTGCCAAAGATAGACCACTGGACTCTTTGTTGGATGACCCTGAGACTGCAACTTTAGACTTTGACAGAACTTCGAAACCAGTACCTATAATCACACAAGAAGTTACTGAATCTCTCGAAGATTTAATCAGAAGAAGAATTAGAAGTGACGAATTTGATGATTTACCCAAGAAACTTATCACTGATGTCTCAAGGTTCCATAACAAGCAAAAGTTTGAGTTATCTGAGCAAAAATCAGCGAAATCGTTGGCTGAAATGTATGAGGATGACTACAATAAGGTCAATCCAACTGACGAAGTTAATGAAGAAGTTCAAAAACAACATGATGAAATTACCGAATTGTTCCAGAAGGTAAATCACAAGTTGGACTCTTTATGCTCTGCTCATTACATTCCAAAGCCTCACCAATATAAAACCATTGAGATCAAGGTCAGTGATAATGCTGCTGCATCTATCTCTATGGAAGACGCACAACCATTGCACGTTGACAGTGCATCTACATTGGCACCTCAAGAGGTGTATAAGATTGGTGACGACAGGGTTGCAGCGAACGGAGTTCACGGAAGATCTCAAGTTCAATTGAAGTCTGGTTTGTCATACTCTAAGGATGAATTATCGACAGATGACAAACAAAGATTAAGAAGAGCAAACAAGAGGAAAAAGACCAAGGCATATAACGAAAAGCAAGACTTGAAAGCACAGAGAGAGAAACAAGAAGGCACAGATACCAACCCTAACAAACGACAAAAGATTGGCCAAGTGGTTGACACTTTGTCGAAGGCTAAGAACGTTACAGTTATTGGTAAGAAGGGTGAATTGACTGACGTCAAGGGTAATGCTAAGAAGAACTCCGGACCACAGACTTCAAACAACTTAAAGTTGTAATGAAACCACATTACGAATAAACCTTAGATTCAATCGGTGGAAAAATTACTAATTTGATGGGGTGTGAAAGATTCTTGGTTATTTATAGACACTCACTTGAAAGGGATAGGTCATTGATTGTTCAGTCGAGGTATTCCAAATCTCATTGAGTGAGTATTAACAGTACTCTCTTAGATCACTTTTCATAGTTCAAACCATAGCTCGGAAATTCACTGTTTATAATTTAATACATACATTTACGAAATTTTCAATAAATTACTTCAACTGAGTTAGAGTCCTAGAATTGGAAACTAATTGAGATCTACTCTCCGGGTGAGATTTCAACGCATTTATTTTTCACAATTAGCTAATGTATGATGCAAAAGTCAACTAGATGACTTGCAGAAGTCGAGTCAAGTGACTACAACGACCCCTTTATTTTTCTTTTTCAATTAACAAAGGTACCTTATATTGCTCACACATATAGCATATGAGCGAACATCCATTAATGAGTTGCCAGTTGTTTTGTATTTTTCAAAAGTGCAATTCTATAGAAAATCCGAAGACATGTTTTGGAAGCCACAAGGATTCCACAGTACCTTACCGAAATTGAGGTCCTCTATGATGAAAGCTGCCATGTAAACAATACGTTTCAATGTATGGTTTGCAACCAAATCATCGAATATTCCCCTTTTGGGCAGTGTAAATTTTGTGTGATAATTATAGAAGTACAGCTTATGGGGGTGGGCTCATTAGATTTTGCAGGTTGCTTTGCATACTCACCCGTCAAGGGGGGCTTGAGTGAAAGACACGTTAGTAATTGGTTATACTGCGGTACTAATTTACCAATGCTGAAGAATTCAGCTATTCAATGGGTCCCCCAGCAGAGTTAGTTGAAGGCAAACATTTTTCACAATTGATCGTACAATGCCGGACAGTGCCAAAACTCGACAACATAAATAACCTGTTACTAAGAACCGCATAAGCCTTCAACTAAAAGAGCAAAGGCAAAATAAAACCCACCTCATTAAGTCCTTATTTGTATTTGTATTTAGTCTTTTGGTAACTCCTTTCGAAAAAGAAAGCAGATCACTTTCATAAGACACCTTATAAGGTTTTGAGCTTTCACAAAGTCTCCGGTGAATTTTCGGTTTTGAGGAGAGGTACAGTGCTGCAACAGTCTTTCTGCTTCGGGATTTAATATAAATGGTGGTTATATTATAAATATGAGTTGGTAATCCTGTTTCTGATACTTGTGTAAATTCTAAAGTCATTTGGTAAATATGAAGTTATCGACTGTTACATTATTGTCTATAGTGGCTACTTTGGCCAAGTCTGCTTATGTTCCATCTGAGCCATTTTCAACATTGACACCATCAGGTGCTGCTCCACAAGGTGCATTAACAAATTTCGATGGATCTTTCGCTTTGTCCATTAAGACTCTTGAAGCAGATACATTCACTACTGATGCAGGAGCTGATGCTGCTGCTGCCACTGCTTCTGCTGAACCAACAATTACAGCTCCAGCTGAAGTTTCTCCACTTGCCACAGCTGTCGCCTCTGACAGTTCTCCAATCGTTACAATTACTGCACCAGAAGCCTCCGCTTCCGCTTCCGCTTCAGGAATTCTTGCTTTAGCTGGTGGAGACAAGGCTGTTGATCAGATTGGTGACGGTCAATTACAAGCCAACACAGGTGCTTTGAGTATAATTACTCCTCCATCACCAGCCGCAACTGCCGCTGCCGCTGCCGCAGCTCCAGTGCTCAGTCAAATTGGTGATGGCCAACCACAAGCACAAACTGCCGCTGCCGCTGCTGCAGCTCCAGTGCTCAGTCAAATTGGTGATGGCCAACCACAAGCACAAACTGCTGCTGCTGCAATCACCGCCCCAGTCCTTAGTCAGATTGGAGACGGCCAACCACAAGCACAAACTGCTGCTGCTGCAATCACCGCCCCAGTCCTTAGTCAGATTGGAGACGGCCAACCACAAGCACAAACTGCTGCTGCTCCTCAGATCACTGCTCCAGTTATTAACCAAATTGGAGACGGTCAACCACAAGCACAGTCAGCTGCTGCTCCTCAAGTCACCGCTCCTGTTGTAAACCAGATCGGTGATGGACAACCACAAGCACAGTCAGCTGCTGCTCCTCAAGTCACCGCCCCAGTTGTTAACCAAATTGGAGACGGTCAACCACAAGCACAGCCTGTTACAGCTGATGTTGTTAACCAAATCGGCGATGGTCAGTTGCAACAGCAACCAGCTGCTGCACCTATCACAGCTGCTGTAGTCAACCAAATTGGAGACGGTCAACCTCAAGAACAACCTGCTGCTGCTGCTCCTCAAGTCACTGCTCCAGTTGTTAACCAGATCGGTGATGGACAACCTCAAGCTCAATCTGCTGCTGCTCCACAAATCACTGCACCTGTTGTTGGACAAATTGGAGACGGTCAACCACAAGGACAGTCTGCTGCTGCTCCTCAAATTACTGCTCCAGTTCTCAGTCAAATTGGAGATGGCCAACCACAAGCACAATCTGCTGCTGCTGCTATCACCGCCCCAGTCCTTAGTCAGATTGGAGATGGCCAACCACAAGCTGAATCTGCAGCTGCTGCTATTACTGCACCAGTTCTCAGTCAGATTGGAGATGGTCAACCACAAGGAGAATCAGCTGCTGCTGCCATCACTGCACCAGTTCTCAGTCAGATTGGAGACGGACAACCTCAAAACCCAACCACCTTGATTACTGCTACAGCCATCTCACAAGTAAACGACGGCCAAGTCCAAGGTAACTCAGCCACCGCCGCTGCAGGCTCCTCAGGATTCTTGCAAACTTGTGTTGGACCAAACGCCTTAACTATCACCTTGAAGGACGGTATTCTCCGTGACTCTAAGGACCGTATTGGAGCTATTGTCGCCAACAGACAATTCCAATTCGATGGCCCACCACCACAAGCCGGTACCATCTACGCTGCAGGATGGTCCCTCGTTCCTTCTACCAACGCCCAAACCTACAAGTTAGCTTTGGGTGACCAAACTACATTCTACAGATGTCTTTCAGGCGATTTCTACAATTTGTATGACGAAAAGATTGGAGGTCAATGTTCAGCAATTGAATTCGAAATCTTGAAAGCTGTAGCTTGTTAGAAAGCTAGAGACGAACAAAAATACGTATACCCGCATCGAGAGTTTGGATTAGCAGGCTCTAATAGAATAGCACCAAATTCACATAAAATAAAATTTATCGAAACTTATTAAGTCTTGTAGTTGACGAGAGGCACCCACCCCTATCCTCGAAGATATAACCTACCTTATGAAACACAAGAATTCGAAACCAGTCTCAAACCTGTAACAGTTCAATAAGCACTCTATCTAACACATGAATTCGTAAACCTTTTAACCCAAACAAGTAATAACCCATAAAGTGGAGAATGGGAATTTGCAGCAATTGAGTGTTTCACAAAACTCAAATTTGGACAACAATTGGTTTGATGAAAGGAAGCTGCCATCTTTGGGTATGAAACTAACCTTTGAGTATGAACCAGGCTTTGTTGTACCCCGAGGATAGATATACCCCACATATCGTTTAGTCTATTGGTTAGAAACCCAAGTTGGTTGATTCTGTTGAATATTGTTTATTTATAGCACTTGAATTGTTGATATCTGGTTTTGGAAAATAACGTTGGAAGTGAATGTTAAATGAACGTGATAGAGAAGTACACAATGTATGGGAAAATTACGTACTGCAAGGTAGTGTTAACTTCATTCTACTGAAAACACTTTTCAACCTTCATCTTTCCTGATACATCTTTCAAGATATGGAACTGGTTTAGTATCGCTTACAACAAACTAGCTAGTGTATGTAGTCGCTTTCTCTCCCAATGAATATGAAAAGCTGGTAGTTTGGACGCAGATTCTCTTCCATAAATCAGCTGTTGATTTGCAGGGACTTGGAGGAGTCCATTTATCTTATCCAAACACAACAGTCATGGGTAAATATCAAACTCAACTGAGTATGCGAACCTGAGAACCCATCGCTCTGCGAGATTACCATGGTTTAGCTGATTATCAATATGGTGTGTACATCTATGATAGATAGCGGCGGTTTATTTGGTTTAGTGAGAACAAACTCAGGTTACTTGGACATTATGTTTTGTAGTATTACATGCTATGACAGGCAAAGTGTCAACTTGAAGCTTCAAATCGACAAGACGTCCATTTAAGGACTCTTGCTTTAAGACTCCGAAGTACGTTGCATCTAATGTGTATCTTGATAAAACTGTAAGCTCATTTTAGTGTTGAATGTAGGGAGGTTTTGGGAATTTTACCTCTTTTCTATTTTGGCTGCAAACAAATTTGAAACACCCACATTTACCCAAATTACACCACACTATACACCTGAAAAGACATCTCGTCATTAGTTTGTTGAAACTCAATGTAGATACTTTGATGATTAACTTCTGTGATATTGTCGAAAGAGAGAAGGTTTCTCGAAAGGAACTTGAAGAGGTCGGGCTAGCAACTCCAGCTACCGTTCCCTGTTCACATTTTCCGATTGTTAGAAGTCAGACTTCTATTGTTTATAGAGATATCACTTACTTGGTCGCGAGTGAAACCAAGAAAGAGGACCAGGGATACTTGACAGAATTTGATATCCATCAATTTTCAGCTAACCCAGACCACATCTTATCACAACTTAGCTACAAAAATCGTTTTACGAATGACAACGCGGTGACAATCTTGACACTCCCACACAAGAAGGTTTCATTGAATTTTAAGGTAGAGATTAATGGTGTTCAAGTATCGGAGGACGGTCCCATTCATCATTTTGCTTATAAACTAACCAAATGGAATCTTTGGAAGTCACTTGGATATCTGTGCAGCCTCTGTATTGATGGTAAAGGGTTTAAGCTTGATTTAGTGTGTAACGAATGGGATCAATACCGAAACCACCCAGTTTTAACGTCAGTAACGAAACTAAAATCAGTCGATTTCGAAATCAAGTTTGTCACGGAACCAAGAGTGGAGTTGTCCAGCTTACTTGCGCAGTTTGAGGACAACTTATTATCTTGGTTATTCTCAATAGAAACAGAGCTTCCATTGGTGTTTTCATTCTACTACAGAAGTTTATTCTATTGGGGGTTTGGGCTATTAATAGAGACATCGACTGATAAAATCAATAGTTTGATCAAAGTCAAACTCGATACAAAGCACCTGTTACAGCTGCTTGAGAAGTACCTCACTACATGTGTGAGTTTTGGGTACGACTTGAAGTTGTTTTTAGGTACAGTCAATAAACGCAACAGATTAGTGAGAGAAAACGCGTGCATTATAAAGTTCAGGTCTATTGTATCTACAGATTTGAAGTTGGGTTTCAAATAATCATTTTCAGAGCTGGTATTCAATTATGTGCTAATAAAGAGGGTTACATGGTTTATAAAATTAATTATGTACTAGTAAAAGCCAACTAACCTGTACTGATTGTCAAGTTGTAATAAGAAGCGACGACAGTCTTGGCAGCCAAGCGAAATTGCGCAAACTCACGATTTTTTTTGCAGCCATTTAATCTCTTGAACCGGCCTCGCTTAACTAGTAGTTACTTTTTGTTAACCATTTGGTTTGACTAATATCTGATTTTACCCTTAGTTCTAGATGTATTGTTAACTTCTTTCACTTCTACTGAAATAATCAGAAATCGAAGACTGCTTTAAATAAAGGTATCACCGAGAAGTGGCCCCTACAAAGCTTCCAATCAGGTTGTAGCGATTAATTTCTTCATATACTTTTGCACATTTACCTAATATAGCACTCTGTGGCTTATTATGACTCCCATACCATCGAATCTACTACCAACTATCTTTAGGAACCTACCTACTTTACCCTCTACCACCACATTGACTTCCCCACTTATTGAAACATGGAGACAAATGTACATATTACGTAACCAAAAAAGAAGCTTGCTAAAAAACGGTAACGGATATCGAATCATTTAATTTATAATTCACCAATGTCTTTTAAGAGAGCACCTTCACAGTTTCGCAATTTCATTCTGTCGACTCCAGGGTCGAAGTTTACGCCTGAAGCAGATCGGTATCATTTGTACGTCCTGCTTGCTTGTCCATGGGCCCATCGTTGTATTATAACCCGTAAGCTTAAGGGGTTGAGTGATATAATTCCAATGTCAATTGTCCATTGGCATAATGATAGAGGTGGATGGAGGTTTTATGATTCTGAGATTGACCCAAAGTCGAAAGGTATTGAGTATGGTACTATAGACCATGCCAATGGGTTTGCAAGAGTCAAACAACTCTACTTGGCCTCAGACCCTGAATATGATGGACGTATCACTATTCCAGTCTTATGGGACAAAAAACTAAAGACTATTGTGAACAATGAATCAAGTGAGATTATCCGTATCTTCAATTCTGAATTCAACTCTTTACTTCCAGAGCAATATCAACAGGTTGATTTGTACCCTGAGGAATTGAGAGAAACAATCGATGAATTAAATGGTTGGATCCTTGAGAATATCAACAGTGGGGTTTATAAAACTGGATTTGCAACCACCTCTGAAGAGTATGAAAAACAAGTTTTGAATGTTTTCAAGCATTTAGACAAGGTAGAGAAACATTTAGCTAACACGGATGCTTGTTTCCTCACTGGGAACCAACTTACAGAAGCAGATATCCGTTTGTACACCACAATTGTGCGTTTTGACGTTGTTTATGTGCAACACTTCAAATGTAACTTGAAAATGATAAGACATGACTATCCTAACATCCACAAATGGTTGCGTTTACTCTACTGGAGTATCCCTCCATTCAAAGAAACAACTGACTTTGACCATATCAAGTTCCATTATACGAGATCAGAAACAGACTCACATGATCGCATTAACCCTTTGAAGATTACTCCCTTAGGGCCAATTCCTCATGTAGTACCTTTATAACCTTTTTAAATATGAATAAAAATAAATATAACCTACAGTTAAAGAACTCAAATTTATAATAGCCATTTATTATCACATAATACACGTACACTCCACAATGTGGAAATTGCAAGCCTTCTTGCATTCATAATTCTTAATCTTCTTCATCACTTGTAATCTCCTCATCGCTGGAGTCGCTATCAGCATCTTCCTGAAGACTTCCGCTATCTTCATCATCTTCATCATCATTACTTGGATTTACGTCCGACCATTCAACGTAGTTTGCACTTACCACTCTCTTTGAAATTGGTAATACAATAGGGTCGAATGGGAAGTAAGCTTCAAAATCTAAGAATTCTTGCTTCTTCTTGAAGTTTCCTATTGCTGATGGCAACGCACCTCCTGTTGTCTGCAACATTCTTTCACGTTTGTTGTGTTCGATTATGGAGTAACAGTAACATACATTCAACTTGGTAGCTAATTTTGCAAAGATCGACACAACAGTCTCATCGCAAAACTTCAATGGGTTGAACTTGACTAATATAACTCTTTGGAAAAATTTGTCCAACTCGCACTCCCATTCCGAGTCGCTCGACGATGCTGCACCTGCATTAGGGTTATTCAACAGTTCATGTCTAAAACAGAAAATGTACAATAATGCCTGGAAAGCTGCGTAGAACAACTTAAATCTCTCCATACCTGCTGTTTGATTGGAAACACCTTCTTCAGCAACGTCATGCACTTCACATTCTCTCTCTATAATATACTTGTTGAGCCAACCAATGAGAAAACTGACGACAAATACAATCTGGTGTTTGGTCAATCTCTTTGCTCTTGCAATGTACGAAGATAAGTATTGCAAAGCTTTGAGTCTCTTTTCGAGGATTTCGTTATTGTTGAATGCTACATCAATGAGTAACACCAAGTACGAATCAGCGAGCTCTGGTTGTTGTTGTGAGATGTGGAAAAGAACAAATTGTATGGACTTTGTAAAGTGGGTTGGTAAGATATGTGATTTGAATAAAGATGTGACAGTGTTGTAAAGTGAGATACCGTCACCGCTATTCACCTCTTCTTCTGTGAATGAATCTTTGGTGTTGGTTAATAGTAAACTTACGATAGAGTCTAATTTCGAAGACAACTTTTTAATGTGAGATGAAGTAGTGATTGGGTCCAATAAGTATTCTGTTTCGCCCACCTTTTCTTCTTCTTCATCGTCTTCTTCCTCATCGCTCGAGTTTTCCTCTTCCTCCACACCGTTGATGACTTCATCAATTTCGTCATCATCCAAGTCATCTAATTCGTTTTGAAGTTCAACATCGAGTTTGATACAACATTCGACAATTAACTGCCATATGTTGAATTGTAAGTCAGGGCAGTATGAGATCATTCTCATGAGGTTATCTACATAGTTTGTCAACTCTATCGTGTTTGACGATAAGTGATGCGGGAAAAATGACTGGAGTGTGTTTGGAAATGAATTGATGCATGTTGGGATGAATCTTATTATTTTGCTTAAGATTTCGTGGTGGGTGAAGGGGGATGTTTGGTCCACCAGTTTGAATTCCGCCACTAATTTCCTAGTGATTTCTTGCAAGTATTTAGGGAATGATGATACTAATACGCTCAAGAATCTTGAGTATAAGCTTATGAATCTTGTGTATGCATCTTGGTTGGTGTTATTCACTTCCATCCATTTATATTCCAATACCGCAGATACTAACCCACGGCAAAAGGAATCGTCTAGTTTACCTATATTCGAGATCAACCCACTCAACACTATATTGAAGTGAGTCAAGGATATAGCTTCACTATGTCCTACAGGTAGACTGATTTTGGATGATAATGCATTTATAGGAGTTGGATCATTCTAAAATAGTTAGTAACCTGTTGTCATGGAAAATCATTTGAAATGTAATCTCATAGTGTATACCCTTATTCTGTGCACATTAAAGGAATCGACCCCCAAACAATGGATCGAACCTCAGAACCGTATTCCCAAATCCCTCTTCTCAGCTGAACATGAAAATACTTACTTTATCCAATGAATCCAAAGCCGACTTAACGTAGGCAGAGTACATCTTCTCAGAGAACATGGTTTGGTCTTCCTCCGAGTCCGTCTTCATTTTCTTCACAAGTGTTACTTCTAACAGATTCGGACTAGGTAAGGAACGTTTCCTTGGTATTGGGTCTTGAACTGACATCCTTAATCATACAAATTCAAGCTACCAAGGGGGTATATCAATTGAAGTTTTTTTTTTTTTTTTACTTATGTGCCTTAAACAGAGATGAGACACAATTTGAAAAGTTATTTGGTAGGCGCACGCTATTTGATAGTGGCGTTTGAAAGCTCGTGAGACTAAAGAGGAGAGTGGGGAGAGAAATAAAGGGTCAGTGATTGAAGTTGGAGAAAGGTTTATTGGGTAGGTAGAGTTGTATTATGAGTTGAGAGTGTTTGATAATCATAATGAACAATTTTTTAGATCAGATTTTTGACTTGAATACTTGTTTTGATGGAGGTATATTCCTGTTGCTTCTTGTTCTGTTAAGTAAACTTTAATGAGGATTCGTTTCTACACTGTGGATTCCTACTGATGAATTTCTCGCTGTGGATTCTCACTTCAGGATTCTCGCTGTGGATTTTCTCATACTTTTAGTGGAGATTTTTTAGTGGAGATTTTCTAGTTGAGATTTTCTAGTGGAGATTTTCTAGTGGGATATTCATGTCGTATTTTCTCATAGATTAAAATCCAACCAGAAATCAAATCCAATAGAAGTAGAATGGCCACGACCACGAGACTTGTGTCAATTCATCCTGTATCGTTACTTAATATCTCCGATCATATCACTAGAGGACTGGAGAATAAGTTTGGGATACTTTTAGGAACACATGATGATAATAATGTTGTAATTGGTACATCATTTGAGTCGTTGGCTGGCACCAACGGGTTATTTGATCATGATTATTTGTTCAATAGGTATGGACAATTCTCAACTATTTTACCTCAATATAGTATTGTTGGTTTATACATTATTTCGAATAGTTTGATTGTAGATCAATCATTCAAACCAGTCATTAATCAGGTTGCTGAATTCAAGAAATCATTAGTTGGGAACAATTCGATAATAGTGAGCATATTCAATGAGAAACAGCTTTTGAATGAGAAATCAGAGAAGGATTACTATCAAAGTTATATTTATCATGATGGAGAACTCTTACAAACGCGTACTGTGATTACACCTAATGAAAGTGAATCTATAGCTACAAATACCGTCATCAACAATAAGTTATATTTGGATAACAACAGTTCTAAAAGAAAAGAAGAATACATAAATGAAGTGTCTGTGCAACAACATAAACAGGGTTTAAACAGTTCAGTCGGGCAATTAAGAGATAAAATTCAAAAGATCTTACAGTACTTGGAACAATCACAAAATTATTCAAACTTGGAAGAACGAATTCAAATCAATAACTTAATCACTCATCTTTCAAACAAATTAGCTTTACTCAAATCAAAGGGTAACGAACTTGTGAATAATGATCAAGTGAACTTGAACTTGCATACTACTCAATTATCATTATTATCTAAACAATTGGCATTGATTGATAATATTAAAACAACCATATACAAG
Organism: Kodamaea kaohsiungensis (nom. inval.); assembly: GCA_030558205.1. NCBI lineage: Eukaryota > Fungi > Ascomycota > Pichiomycetes > Serinales > Debaryomycetaceae > Kodamaea > Kodamaea kaohsiungensis (nom. inval.). Next base: position 610,806 of record JAJMRZ010000006.1, on the reverse strand, counting down.
AAATTATTACAAATGTCTTTAGCTGGTTCTGGCCATCAGTCGATAGACGATGATATTAATTAGTTTAGTTTAGTATTGAATAGGGGGTGGTCAATTAATATTTATCATGGAGTGGCATGATTGTAAACGAGTATCAGTATATTTCTAAGGGATATTTAATGGATGTCTGGAGATACATAAAGTATCATGGGACGACTAGATGGGGTCCTTCTTAAGTGGAGTCTCAGAGAGTCATCCTCAATGAGATGTTTGCATATATCTGTAAAAGAATATCAGACAATGATATCGTATAATTGGTATCGTATGAGGATATGTGAATATCCTATATCAAAATAATATACGTATTACAGGTATCTACATCCCCAGACACATTATTTATCTTCCATGTTTAAACTAAGTGTATTTCTCTACTTAACATTCATAAACCATCATTCAACTTTTACTATAATCTCCTAACTTATAACCAAGATGAAGCATAGAAATCTTTCTGTAAGTACATCCAGATGAAAGAGGTTGAGCTGACGATCAATGGACCTGCAATACCCTTTCCAAGCTTACATGTACCATAAACCAACCATTCAGAAATAAAGTGTAAACCAGCAACAGTGAACGACCATTGAGCTAATTCATAAACTTGAGGATTGGTTACATGATAAGCAGCATAGAATCTCACAATTGAAGTGATCAATGTCCAAGTTCCAAACGTACGTGCACTCAAATGTGTAACCTGAGGTGTTGGATGTGAAGCATTGGCTTCTTCTTCGTAAACTTTCTTTGTAAGAGCAAGGTCCTTAGATCTGTAGGTTTGTGCTGAATTGAAAACAGATACAACAGAAATAAACAACAACCAATATGGAAGCTTACCTCCACTAGGAGTAGCTGGAAGATAACTTGACAACGATTCAAACATGTTTAGTATAAACTTTTATTTAAAGATTGAAAAATGAAAATAAAGATCAAAAGATTTAATTTTGATTTATGATGAAAATGCTGGAGTAGTTGAAGTTGAGATAATAAGTTCCCCACCAACCTACTCCTTCTCTTAGTCCGTCCACTCATTCTTCTTTCTACAACTTTCTACAGCATACCCTTCAATACGTTAACGTTAAATGTAATACAACACGGAGACATCGCTATAGACTAACATCAAACAACTACAACTGCTCACATTAAAAAGGTTCACACATATGGCTGGCCACTAGTGTGCGTGTGTTGGGTCCTTTGCCTTCAATACTTCGACGGCAGGTCCTAACAACCGTTGAAAACCGGACTTTCCTAACGTTGCGACAATGACATTGTCCAACGCTTCGACTGTAGCCTGTCTTGGCAAGTCGTTCAATAAAGCGATTTCTCCAAAATAATCTCCCTTGGTTAAGCTCTTGATGTCACCTTCTTCCTTCTTGTAGACACGGCAGCTACCACTTTCGATAAAGTAGAAGTTTTCACCCTTTTCGCCTTCTGTTACAATCTTGTCACCCTTGTGGTAAATCTCAGTGCTCAATGCGTCGGCCAATTTGGATCTTTCCTGGCTCGACAAACTCTTTAAAATCTCCACGTCTTTCAAAAAGTCTTCGTACATTAATCTTCTGTTGAAGGTTCCTTCCAAGAGAATACGGCGGAACGTCAGTCTGTCCAATGCCCAGCATGTCACGTCTGTTGCGGCTGTTGCTGTTGCTGCTCTAGGAGAGTTGTACATCAAAGCCAATTCACCAAACGACGAGCCTTCACCGCTTGAACTCACCTTGGACCCATTCACGTAAAAGTCGACGGTACCAGACCCGATAATGTAAAAGAAGTCTCCCTCGTCTCCCTGCGTGATGATTTCAGTGTCTTTGGAAAAGCTCTTCTTTCCTAATGCAGACACAACGGTGGTCTTCGAGGTGTTGTCCAATTGTTGGAAGAGGAAGTTCGAGGCCAATGTTTTGGTCAATTCACTCTTTTGTTCAGCAGTCAAGTTATTGGTGGGTGGTTTCCATGAGTCTGATTTGAACTTGTCTGGGTTCATTGCTTCAGCTGAGACCGACGTTCTTCTGTTTGCGTTGAATGCAAATGGGAATTTAGGTTTACCAAACGCCGAGGCACCTGCTGGTGAAGCAGCAGCTGCGGCAGCAGGGTCGTTGGGGTCTACATCTAACGGTTTTTGTGAGCTTGTTGGTGTCTTCACGTTAAAGTTGCTCTTGAATAAACCTGGGGCAGCATCAGGAGCGGCCGAAGGGTCCGATGGGTCGGAAGGAGCTTCTGAGCCTAATGAACGGCTTGGTTCAGGAGCATGAGGATCATCATGGTGATGATGATGGTTCAGATGTGGGTCATTATCAGCAAAAGGAGACTTAAAAGAAGGTTGCTTGTCATTGACAACACTGTTGCGAAGAGTATGAGTACTATCAACTGGAGGGAATAAATTCAACCCGGCAGCCTGTGCACGGTGCTGCTGCGCCCATAACTGAGACCTCTGAGATTGTAATCTCGAGTTAAAGAAGTTGGCGCAAAATTGCAAGACATCAGTAGGGCTCTGGGCCACAATCTCCTTCTGCAATTGAACCAACTCCTCCGTGATCAATGGATTCTGCTGAGACATCCCTTTTCGTATGTATGTTTGATATAAGAAATCGTAATTGATTGAAGATTCAGCTGGTAACTGTTGGGTTTTAAGGGGATCTCAATTTCATTTGTTGCTCAATGGACAATGAGAATTGAGGAGGAGTGGAAAATGTAAAGGAGAGGTCAGGTGTGAGTGCACGTGATGATATAAGTAAGAAGTATAGATAGAGATAGAGAGAGATAGTGAGAGAGAGACAGAGAGAGACAGTTTGAGAGAGATGGTGAGGTGAAGGGAGGTAGTTATAGGTTGTGAAGTGTGTTTGTATGATGTAGATCTTTAATATGAGTTTGATGGAGATTAAGTTTCACTATTCTGTAGCTGTTTGTGGGATTCTTCTTTGAGTGTATTATGGTACATTCTAATTGGTTTATGAGAATAATTCATGTTCAGTCAATTTTAATGTACAAACAGTGCAATGATTCAACAGAGCAATGATTCATTAATGTGAGTCTGAATATGAGCAAGAATATGTATATGAATGTTCGATGATTGATCGTGCATAATTGATCATGCGTGTGATCATTATATTATCAGTTGAAGAATTCATATACTCTACACTTGGAGATTACACACCATTTTAGATACTCACTCTCTATAATAATATATCACATTACATTCAGAGTATAATCAATCTCAATAAGAATATATATCTAATATTTGCCTGCATTCCGATATTCAAATTGATTGCCACTTGAATATATACAGTACTATCAATTGGATCTATGGCAGAGATTACGAGTACAGTAAGACAGAAAAAGAGACACGATGGGTGAAAGAGTAAAGCGTAGAGAGTATTATAATACATCTACTCAGGTATAGAAAACAAAATGTATGCATAATACATATACATAGACTTAACACACATACGTATATAGAGATGATCTTTAAAGTAACTCAAACTATTAATTTCAATAGTATTGAATCTTCCTTACACTAACAACTTTCTTCTCTCAAATACTATTATACTTGCACACTTTCGCTTTATCAAGACACATACTCTCTCCTTCTAACTTTATCTGAATTCATCCTCCATCTTCCACTCCACTCTACACCACACTACACCACACTACACCACACTACACCACTACACCACACCACACTACACTACATACTCTCATCTAACACTTTACTTACCTTTACTTACCATCAAACACCAACCACACATAAATACGAATCAGTATTAATATACATCCTAGTGCCTTCCTAATTCGGTTCAAAGTGGACACGTCATACTATAGCCAATGGCAAAACGTCTGGGGAAGTACACTTTTCAGTATTCTCGAATGTTCCATCATCACACATAAACCATCTCAAGTAAGATCAAGTCAACTCAAGCCAAGTACAAGAACTCATCTATCAATCATATATACACTTATCTAACCTCATCTATCAAACATCAACACCACATTTTCCATCCCATATTCCACTTCTTCGCTTAACATCTCTCTCACTACCAACGTTTTCACTCAGCGAGTGCAAATTTCAATACCCAAATATCCTGCACACAACCTAACCATTTCTAATACGTGTTTGTTTCCTGTCAAAGAAATCGGTATATAACAACGGGTCTTCGACATTAAATTTTTCCAAGTTTCCACTTGTTTTCTCCACACCAAAATGATGAAATTTGGGAACACATCATCGTGGTTACCACGTATTGGATTACTTTATGTGTTGGTAGCCATCTTAGTGCCTTTTCTCAGTCAAGGAACCGGTTCTTTTGCTGTTGCGGCTGAAGAAAATGGGACTGAAAGTTATGGTACTGTGATTGGTATTGACTTGGGTACTACTTATTCATGTGTCGGTGTCATGAAGAATGGTAAGGTTGAGATCTTGGCTAATGACCAAGGTAACAGAATCACCCCATCTTATGTCGCTTTCACCAAAGAGGAAAGATTGATTGGTGATGCCGCCAAGAACCAGGCGCCATCGAATGTCGACAACACTATTTTCGACATCAAGAGATTGATTGGTTTGAAGTATACCGACAAGACTGTCCAAAAGGAAATCAAGCACTTGCCTTTCAAGATTGAAAAGAGAGACAACAAGCCTGTTGTAAAGGTTGAATACAATGACGAAACCAAGACCTTTTCGCCAGAGGAAATCTCGGGTATGATCTTGGGTAAAATGAAGTCGATCGCCGAAGAATACTTGGGCAAGAAGGTCACTCACGCCGTCGTCACTGTCCCAGCTTACTTCAACGATGCTCAAAGACAAGCCACCAAGGACGCAGGTGTCATTGCTGGTTTGAACGTCTTGAGAATCGTCAACGAACCAACTGCCGCCGCCATCGCGTACGGTTTGGACAAGACTGACGGTGAAAAACAAATCATCGTCTACGACTTGGGTGGAGGTACCTTTGACGTCTCGTTATTGTCGATCGAAGGTGGTGTTTTCGAAGTCTTGGCTACTGCCGGTGACACCCACTTGGGTGGTGAAGATTTCGATTTCAAGGTTGTCAGACACTTGACCAAGGTCTTCAAGAAGAAGCACGACCTTGACATTTCCGGTAACTCCAAGGCTATTGCCAAATTGAAGAGAGAAGCCGAAAAGGCAAAGAGAACCTTGTCTTCGCAAATGAGTGTCAGAGTCGAAATCGACTCCTTTGTCGATGGTATTGACTTTTCCGAAACCCTTTCTAGAGCCAAGTTTGAAGAATTGAACATTGACTCGTTCAAGAAGACCTTGAAGCCAGTCGAGCAAGTTTTGCAAGATGCCGGTGTCAAGAAGTCTGAGATTGACGACATTGTGCTTGTTGGTGGTTCTACCAGAATCCCTAAGGTTCAAGAATTGTTGGAAAAGTTCTTTGACGGTAAGAAGGCTTCTAAGGGTATCAACCCAGATGAAGCTGTTGCCTACGGTGCTGCTGTCCAAGCCGGTGTTTTGTCTGGTGAGGAAGGTGTCGATGACATTGTTCTCTTGGACGTCAACCCATTGACTTTGGGTATTGAAACCACTGGTGGTGTCATGACCAGCTTGATCAACAGAAACACTGCCATTCCAACCAAGAAGTCGCAGATTTTCTCTACTGCTGCCGACAACCAACCAACCGTTTTGATCCAAGTCTACGAAGGTGAAAGAACCATGGCCAAGGACAACAACAAGTTGGGTAAGTTTGAGTTGACTGGAATCCCAGCTTCTCCAAGAGGTGTTCCACAAATTGAAGTTACCTTCTCCTTGGACGCCAACGGAATCTTAAAGGTTGAAGCCATGGACAAGGGAACCGGTAAGAGTGAAAGTATCACCATCACCAACGACAAGGGTAGATTATCCAAGGACGACATTGACAGAATGGTTGAGGAAGCTGAGAAGTATGCTCAACAAGATGCCGAATTGAAGGCCAAGATTGAGTCACGTAACTCTTTGGAGAACTACGCTCACTTGTTGAAGGGACAATTAGCCGACACCACCGAAACCGGCTTGGGAGCCAAGTTGGACGACGACGACAAGGAAACCTTGGACGACGCCGTCAAGGAGACCTTGGAATTTGTCGAAGACAACTACGACACCGCCACCTCAGAAGAGTTTGACGAACAAAAGCAAAAGTTGATTGACATTGCCAACCCTATTACAGCTAAGTTGTATGGAGGAGCTGAAGGTGAGAGCAGAGGTGAAGCTAAGTTTGGTGACGACGACTCTGACGATGACTTTGATCACGATGAGTTGTAGAGTTATTTATCTAAATATGTAATATACGAGCACGCACGAACTATAAAGAAGAGGAGAACTGTAGTGGAGTCGATTGTGATTGATAAATAGGTTAAAGAAGAAGAATCATTTAAGTTGAGGTGACTCTGATTCAACTTCACTTCGTGTTAGTTGCATTAGTCAAGAGAAAACACCAAGAAAATGCAACACTAACAGAAGACAAACCAAAAAGCTCTAATTGACCCATGACATCATTTCCAATTAAATTACTCACAACAAACCCTCGCCCTACAACTCTCACATGTAACAATCATATTTCTTAGACCATGTAAATGCAAGACCCTCACCTTCACTACGTGTTTCCCTTACAAAAGAAGCCGCAACGAAAACATATTCAACTTTGTGAATCATGCCATTCAAGCGATGAAACTAACACCATGTTTAATCTAGTGCATTAATATACTTCCCATTGCACTTCCTCTTAGTAATTTAACTAAAAAAATGATACTAAAGGTTAAACTTATCAAGAGAAAAGTATCAAATCTTATGCGAATTCCATAATTTTCTTAGTCAATTCTCACCAATTCTCTTATCCAATCCCATCCACAAACTCAATTACACACACTTCACTCTCTTCACACTTCAATAACCACTCTCATCACCTAAGCATCTTCACTAAACTCCCCACAATTCACGTGACCATCTTGAAATTTGCAACTCCATCCCAATCGAGAAATGAAAAAAACGAAATACCCGAAAATTGGAAAAAATTATTGAAAAAGCACCCACAAGGACCCATATCTGATTCCTGATAAACCAGTCGATAGCTACAGACGTCAAGTAATAAAGGGCAACTTTATACTTTCACTTACCATCAAAATAGGTTGTGTAACATTCTTTTTGGATAGCGAAAAAAATTTCACTTCAAACTAAAAAAAGAAGTCAATGGATTGAAGATCGAAGATTGATAGTTAATTAACTCAGCAAGTACAATGGCCAACAGGAAGTTGCAGAAGGACATTGATATTATATTCAAGAAAATCCAGGAGGGGCTTCATGATTTTAATTATCATTATGAACGGTATGAGAGTATTAATACCGATGAGGACAGCGACAACCAACGTGAGAAGGAGAAGCTTGAGAATGACTTGAAGAAGGAGATCAAGCGATTACAAAAGTTCCGTGAACAGATCAAAATGTGGCAGCAGAATGAGGTGATCAAGAGTATGACTTTGAGCTCCAATACATTGAGCAATCGATTGGTTGAGAACAAGAAACTGATCGAAGAGGCTATGGAAGTGTATAAGGATGTGGAAAGAACATCGAAACTCAAGACATTTTCAAACCAATCGATAATGATGGCTTCCATGGATCACCAAAATGGCGATGATGATGACTCTAGTGGAGATGATGATAGTGATACCTTTCTTGAAGAAGAATTAGATGCACTCGATTCTGCCAACGAAGAAGAGGTGGATGACTATAACCACTTGAGCCCGGAATCTATACAAGTGATCAAGTTCTTACTTGACATTTTATCTCAAATCAATGAACTGACCAAGAAATTGAATGCTGAACATGAAAAGTTGGCTCACAAGAAGTTGCGTAAGAACAATTTGAGTACAATCGAAGCAAAGAAGGAAAAGATCAAATCCACCAAAGATTCAAACAAGTTCCATTCTAAAAAGATCACCAAGCTCGTCAAGTATATCAAATTGAACAAAATCCCAGACTTGAACCTAATATGGATCATCAAAGAAGACTTGAACACTTTCCTCACCGAAGGAAGCGATTTTGACAAAACGCTATACGATGATATCTTCAACCTGATAACCTCCGACGACCAATACGGTGGTGATTTCAACGACTCAGAAGTGGTGGACGAACCTTCGAATACAACTACAGCAAATAGCAGCACACAACATGTGCTAAATGACCTGACACCACCACAAACCACCAAACCTGTTACCAACGGGAATCACAACAACACACAAATCCTCAAGAGTATCCCGTCAATACCCCCATCATCACCGCCTGCTCAAAGACAATCGGCGAGCCCCGAGATGGCCAACCTGGGAATAATTAAGATCTTGAAACCTGCGTCCACACCAACAAAACCAGTGGAAGGATTAAAATGGTCCGCTGCTGCGGCAGTAGGATTACCGAGTAACAATGCCCATGAATCATTACGAAGTTCGACCCCTCATGAACTTTCTAGCATCGGCAACAGAGAACCCCTCATTAAACAGACACTTCCAGAGAACATAGTGGCAGAACAGCCTCAACCACAAAAATTGCTGCCGGTGAAGCCAAGGCAATTAGTGTTTGACGAAAGCAGAGTCAACAGCGACGAATCAAATAAACAGTTTGTCGAAGTCTTGAAAAACTCTGCCTTGTCACATATCGAATTGAACCTCTTCAGCGACATGAACTTGTACAAATTACCACCTGGAATCCAAGACTTGATACTATCGTTCACTTCAAAAAGGAACAATTCCGAGGACTTTTCGTTACTATACGACTCAGACACGTACAATCCATATCTCACACCGATCCAAAAACCATACTTACCTCAACAGATCCAACCATTGTACAATAAACACAACACTATATTGTTCAAGACCCCATTACAATATGTGAAATTACAGTCTTACTGGAACAAGATCAGAGCAAGTAATCAATTCGAACAATTGGCTAACGAGATAGTGGCCTTACAGCAACAACAACCTCAACAGCAACTTCTGCAGCTGCAGCCTTCACAGGCAGAAATCATCAACGAATTAACATCTGTATTTTTCTTTGGATACTACCATGGTTTAACTCCAGTCGAAAACTTGATGGCTGAGTTTTACTTGTTCAAATTGGGCTGGAAACCCTATAGAAACAGAAGCGGAATACAGCAACTGCAAGGAATCGGTTCTTTCAGATTCAATAATGGGTCAATGAAAAGTAGCACTTTCCTTTATTGGTTTAAGTGTATTAAATTGACGTCGGCACCCACAGCAGAAGAATCACAATCTGCAGCCTTTGGAGACTACCAAGTTTTCGACTTGTCAGCTTGGGAATTTTTTGTCAAGATTGGTTTCAACTTTGAATATGAATTGAGCCAAGCAGAGCCTTCTAAGGTACTTTGTTGATTGTTATTTTTGTTTAGTATTGTTTATGATTTTTGTTTGGAATAATCGTGTTATGTCTTTTGGTTGTAGAAGTGAATGAAAGGTAGTTTTGTTTCATATTAGAAGGGTATTTTAATATGATTGAGTGATAAATGCTGATTCTTTAACCTTATTCTTTTAATCAAGGATTGTGGGTTTTAGAAGTTTCAATAGAATCTAGTAGAATTCTTTACTGACACTGTTTTCAATTAGTATCTTGTATCTGTAAATTCTAGTTACCCATTCTAGAAGTAGAGTGAGAGGCATACCTGTAACTTCTTGACTTAAACCTCACTCGACATGTAGAATAACAGTCTACATGATATCCACTTTTGCTTTTCCAATTAGTACACTTCATTAAAACCCTCAGATTCCAACATAATCTCGGACTCCATCGTTATATTATTCTCAGATTCCAATATAGTATAGTCAATATCATCCGAATCAATGATTTCTAACTTGGATACATCCAGATCCATATCGGTTGCAAAACTTGAATACAGTATTGTGCCATTGACTAATGGAAGGCTAAAACAACCCCCATCAAATTCTTCAGATTCTTCAGTTTGTTCTGGAAAATCAGATACTATGATTACTTGAGACAGGGACAATTGATCACACTGATGATCTTCATCCATATACTTCCCCAATCCAGTATCATACTTATAAACCCCTTCTGAAGTTATAAACCTAGGAAGCAGTCTACCAATACAGTCAGGAAATGCATCAACTTGTTCAAACTTTTCAATATTTGGATTAATGTCAAATAGTTTTAAAGCTTCCAACTTAATCTTATGCCTTTTAACAACACCAACTAGCGATACAATCGACTTATTAGACTCCATATCCCTTCATTAATGGCTGCCAAAATTAAATTTGGATCCACACGACTTTTAAACTGCCCGAGGTTTAAAAAAGTCCACAAAACAAATTTCGTGGAGTAATTAAAAAGAGAGTTCATTTACCAGGTGATATACTAAGGGTAATACTTTCAGGATGGAGTACTATTCATCGTTAGATGCGCTGCAGTTGGATTCTGAGACGCCTACTCTTTTTGAGTTGATTTCAGCAGGCCAGTTGGAAGCTTTATTGTCTCCTTCTTTAAGGTATATATTAGTTCATTATACTAGCAAGTATCCATATTACTTGATAAGAATCACCAACAACTTTGATGAGTTGAATTTACTCTTTAGGAGTTTCATTGAATGGTACTTTTTGAAGTTTTGGCAGGGTTCCTTTACTGAAAACTTTTATGGTATTAAAAGAGTTAATAAGACCCCAATATCTGATCCGAAATATAACTCAGGTAAACTCACACAATTGGTCCCTTCTATGATTGAGGATCGTCGTGAATTGTCAGGATTACAAAAAGCAGTATCTATATTTGAAATCACTGGTGCTGCCTATTTGTCTGAGAAACTCAACTATACCTATGAAATATGGTACTCCAAAATGGTGACTCAACAGTTAATTGTAGATGAATCCAATACCAAACTGGAAAACACTAAAATACAACTCAAACGTATATTTGTTCAGGTATTCCCATACATTCAAAGTGCTTTTCGTGCAGGTAACTTCATCACTACAATGATGTATTTGAGTGGCCACAGCAAATCACCTACATTCTTGACATACTTATTCAAGATAAATTATTCACGGTTGAACCAATATGATTATTCTAAGAATGATCCAATTACCAAATCCAAAGATGGCCAGCCAAGAGCAAGCAAGATTGGACCTCCAACTACAGTTGAATATTTATTAAGGATACTCACAAGAAACTTTACAAGACCTTCATGGAGGATAATAAAGTTATTGTTAGGCACATTCTTCCCTGTGGCTATTTTCTCATTAAAGTTCTTGGAATGGTGGAATAACTCTGATTTTTCAGCTAAATTATCAAAGAACCTGGGTGATGTTCTTGATTTTACGCTTCCTCCACCACTGGTCTTAGCCAAGCATTTGAATAGCATTAAGAAGGAGAAACCAGCAACAAAGAAAGTTTTCAAGTCTGGAAAACATTGTCCTTTATGTAAAGAAGAACTCACAAACCCTGCTATCATCGAAACTGGATACGTATTTGACTACAAGTGTATTTACAATTACCTCGAAAAGTCTCACATAATAGTATCAGAAAAGAAAAAGGTTCAAGAACCTGAATCGGAGTCGGAGTCTGAATTTGAATCTGAAGAAGTATCTGGATCAGAAGACGAGGAAGTAAAGGAAGAGAAGAAACCAAAGGAAGTAAAGAAAAAAGAAGACAAAAAGAAGGAGGTGACAATTGATCTCAACAAAGGTGGAAGATGCCCTGTAACTGGAAAGAAATTACTTGGATGTAAATGGAATGAAATTAAACAAGAATGGGACATTGAAGGAATACGAAGACTCATTTTCTAACGTCATCGTTGTCTTTCTCAATTACGATTCATAATTACTGTGGTTGCAGATATATATAATCATCACTATTGAAACACTCATTGAAGATGATGAATGCTTCACCATTTGAATTATTAATACTTAGTATTATACTTCCGTAGTTGAAAATACATACTTTCCATCAATATACAACATATTAAAACAACCGTAAAATAAATGAATCACAACCTCAAGATCATCTTATTATATCCCGTTTATTGCTGCAAAAATGAACTCTTAATCTATTCTGATCTTGCACGTGAGTATACCGAATATTTAATACTAATAGAGAAGCACGTTTTAGTTGAAGATAATTACCATTCATAACAAGATGAGTACTCAGAAAACGCTCCAGGCTATTAAGTTTGATAAAGAGAATTATTCTTTAGAGATTTTGGATCAGTTACTTCTTCCATATTCGACAGTTTACATTCCAATTACTTCAATTGAAGATGCTTTTCAAGCCATCAAGAAGATGCAAGTTAGAGGTGCTCCAGCTATTGCAATTGTTGCTTCATTTGCTGTGGTTGTATATATCCATAAACAATTGAATTCTTCAGAGAAGATCACCATACTGGAATTGAGGGAGTCTATTGATTATTTGATCTCTTCAAGACCCACGGCAGTTAATTTGGCAAATGCTTTGAATGATATTAAAGATTTGTTAGAAAGAGAGTTCAGCACTGCTGAAACACTTGACTCAGATATCTTCAAAGCGGTTTACAACTACTCAGTTACCTTGTATGAAGATGATTTAAAGAATAACTACCAAATTGGTGACAATGGATTGGACTACATTGTTAACACATTGAAAGAACAGGGGTTCAAAGGAGCCTTCTCGATCATCACCATTTGTAACACTGGTTCTTTAGCAACTTCAGGTCACGGTACAGCATTGGGAATCATCAGATCAACTTTCCAGAAGTTGAACAAGGATACTTCTAACCAGGACTTTTGGCTTGAACAAGTTTACCCATGTGAAACAAGACCATACAACCAAGGAGCAAGATTAACTAGTTACGAATTGAACTATGAGCAAATCCCATTCACCTTGATATGTGACAACATGGTCTCTTCCTTAATTAACACCTTGAACAGCTCCGGGAAGAAGATCAAAGAAAGTGTGGCTCCAGTCAAGTTCATCATTGTTGGTGCAGACAGAGTAGTTAAGAATGGTGATGCTGCCAATAAGATCGGTACCTTCCAATTGGCAACAATTGCTGATCATTTCAACCAATACAAGTTCGCTGATGACCCTACTAAGCAAATTAAGTTCATCGTTGCTGCTCCTAAAACTACAATTGACTTGAACACCAAAACAGGCGATGAGATCGTCATCGAGGAAAGACCTGCTATAGAATTGACTACTTTAAAGGGCCCTGAATTATCGAAATCTGACCCTACTGTCACAACAAACAACGACGTAACTGTGGGCATCGCTACTCCAGGTATCTCTGTTTGGAACCCAGCTTTCGATGTTACTCCACACCAACTCATCGACTCAATTGTAACTGAATCAACTCCTGTCTACGTTAAGGACTCTAATGGTGAATTCCACTTGTCAAAGTAAATATCAAGTTATTAATATTATGCAAATTAGATGACGATATTCTATAAATTTTTGTCTTAGTATACAATTAAATTTCCTTTGATTCTTCAGGCTTGACTTCTGTTGTTCCTGCTTCGGAGGTTGAAGTTGCCTTTAAAGTAAACTCTTCATCTTCATCTTCAAGCGTATTGACTACGGCTGGTTCTGATATATCTTCATCTAAAAAAAGATCATCCGCAGAAGAGTTTTCGCTATCTGTGATCTTCTCATTTGATGTAGCTTCTTTATGTGCTTTGGAATCAGTACCATTGGTAATGGGTTCTTTTGCATCTGAATTTTCATATGAGGGTTGTATTTCCGAAGTGTCAGGAATCTCAAAAAGAACCTCACTATCTGAATCGTCATCTTTAGAGATATCTTCTATAGGTTTTTCTTCAGATTTATCGAGAGATTTCTTGGGTAAGCTTTGAGAATCTTCTGTCTTTTCAGATTTCTTTGGTGTTTCGTTTTTAGAGACTTCTTCATTGGACTTTGCTTCAGCTTCAGATTTCTCATCAAGTTCTTTGGACTGAACTACAGGATCCAGTTTGGAAGGTTTCGTGTCTTCAGGCTTGACAGTTTCAGCTTTAGATTCCGATTTATCTTGCTCTGGAGTGTTTACCTCAACCTCAGCCTTTACTTCAGGTTTTGTTTCCAGTTCAGGCTTTCCAATCTCAGGCTTTTCAACCTTAGAAGTGTCAATCTCAGGCTTTTCAACTTCAGACTTTTCGACCTCAGAATTTTCAGCCTCAGGCTTCTTAACTTCAGGCTTCTCAGATTCAGGCTTCTTTTCTACTGTAGAAGATTCAGCATTAGGCTCCTCAGCTTCAGGTGTTTTGACCTTAACAGTATCAGACTCAGCCTTCTCAGGTTCAGCCTTCTCAGGTTCAGCCTTCTCAGGTTCAGCCTTCTCAGGTTCAGCCTTCTCAGGTTCAGCCTTCTCAAGTTCAGCCTTCTCAGGTTCAGCCTTCTCAGGTTCAGTCGTCTCAGGTTCAGTCTTCTCAAGTTCAGTCGTCTCAGGTTCAGTCATTTCAGGTTCAGTCTTTTCAGGTTCAGCCTTTTCAGGTTCAGTCTTTTCACCTGCCTTCTCAACTGCCTTCTCATCTACCTTCTCCTTAACTTCAGACTTCTCCTCCACCTTTTGCTTTGGTTCCTGGAGTCTCTGTCTCTCACTATTAATATTGTTCCTCATTACTTGCTCCATTGCTGCATCTTCCACTGTAGGCAAAGAGTTGACATTCTCCCAAATCACTTGCCCGGAGTTCCCATATCCCAGAAGCTCACTCAATTTTACTCTAAAATAATCAATATCCTTGAGCAAGGAGTGTTTCTCGTTGAAGTCTTTAAACTGTGGGAGTTTTGTGCAGAAGCATTCTACAAACAACTTCTTGTAGTTGTCGAAAATCTGCAGCAAGATCAAAGAACTTTTCAAAATAGGCAAGTACTTGAAGAGGACCTTAGACACAGTCAATGTCTCTTTAACTAACGTTTCCATGTAAGGGTGGCATTGTTTAGGATGTTGGATAGGTTCAGACCAGTTGATTTTCAAGATTGCTGCACAGTGTCCAAGTGTACGGTCATGCATGATGGATACCAACTTAGAGAAGAGCTCATTTTCGTGGTCCTTATAGTTGCTAATGACCCGGTTGAAACTGACTTCATCCAGTGGGTTACCTCCGCTGGAAACAGTGTCACTTCTTGCAAAGACTCCTTGGATGTGTAATAAAAATGATATATTGAATTCAACCAATTGAATACACAATGCAAGGTGCTTTGTGGTGATATGCTTGAGTCCAGCAGTCCTAGTAGCTCCAGCATTTAATACAGCTTGTGATGTTTTGGAGTTCATCAACTTGAAGTAGTTTAAGATATTCTTCTCAACCAATTGGCTGGTACTTGGGAATACTTTAGTTAATGTGAGATAGTCTTTTACTTGTCTCAATGTTTTGAGAGTGAGGTTTGGAATCATGTATAGTTCTTCGTCTATGCTGACCTTCGTTTTCCCTGCGTTCAGGTCTTCCAGTAGTGGAGGCAATGCCTTTTCATTGGGGTTTTCATAAAAGTTAAGTACGCTGAGCCAGGCTTCACCAGAGAATCCTTGGGCACCATTACTTTCAACGTATTTCGAGTATCTCACTAGTTCATCAGCGAGAACTTGAGCTTCTCCAAGCAATTGAGTCGAAGTCACTTCTTTCCATACCTCTTTGTCAACTTCTAATACTAAGCTCTTCATGGAGTTCAGGTGGAACCTTACTACAAAGTAGTTAATGTGATGTTTGAACCATTCGTTCAACGAACTTCCCGATCCTATGGCAACATACCCAGGGTTAATCAATTCACATTCTTGCAAGTATCCAGAGGTCAAAGAGTACAAACGTAAGTAGTATGCAACAGAAAGATCTGCTGTTTGTTCCAGTCTCACGTTAATCACCTTTGTCAATCTGATTTGAGTCAACTCAATTGCTTTATGAATTGAACTTGTTATATCTAAAGCCAACACGTCGATTTGGTTGGCCAAAGCTGGAGGAACTGCAGTCAATGCAAGATCCAACAAGATCTTTTGATGTGCAGTGAGTCTACGTAAACACTCAGATAAGTTAGTGTATATGTTTGTAAACATGATTTCAAACTCTTTTGGTGTGAGTGACTTGATATTGGAGGAAAGTGCATGTGGTGAGTTGACTGCACCTGTATTAGAATTTTCTGGAGGTGGGGCTGACGATGAACGAGACGGTGGATTCGACAGGTCACCAGATATAGATCTCTGCATCGATGAGGGTAAATTATGTTTGATGATGTTTTTGATTTCTGAGATGATACGGTCTTGGTAGTTGGAGTACGCCTGCGTCAAGTGTCCAGATTTGATTAAGTTCTTGATGAAGTCAGTTAACTTTTCCTTCTTGCTATTTGGGATCGTCAAGTATGAGTTGTTGATGGGCATCGAAGAGTATTTGCGTTGTCTATCTATCCCAATGTACATTCTATTCAAAGTATCTTGAGTAGGAACGTTTTCGTAGTGTTCCCTCAAGTCTGTTAACAACAAATCGACAAAGCTGTTTATGTATCCCTTTGAGCATTCATTCTTGAGGTTCTGTAAATCATTCTGTAAATTCACTAATGCAGGGAGGTTTGATACATCGACCAATGGGAATGAGAATTCTGGCATATTTTTAGGGATCCCTTCTTCACTGTTGATCATGGATGTAGTAGGTGTTACTCCTTGTACCAAGTGTTCCACTACAATAATCTCATTTAAGCATTTTGAGTATAACTTTTCGTTGAAACTCGTGTTGGCCAAGTCGTAGAGTTTGAGGATCACATTTAATTGTATGAGGGAGGATTCCAAGTGTTCTGCGTTGCGTCTTTTCACTAGTTTATCCAAGATATTCAAACCAGTTTTTGAACTTTCATCTTCTATTTTCGAGATTGATTGTAATATTCCTTGGAACTGTGCTACACAACTTTCTGAACCCAATTTGATAGTTTCGATATCGTCGATGGTGTTGAAAAAGGATTCGGACGATTTGGATATCTCCTTGACCAAGTTCACTTCTACAATGTCAAGGTAGTCCGAGAGTTTTTCTTGGATGTTTGTGTTGTTAGCCAACGCAGTGTCATCGTCTGTGCTGCTTGATAAGATGGTTGAGTTTTCAATAACTTTTTTGAAAGTTCTTGGGTCATCTAGGCGAAAGTCGCTATTTAAGAATACTTCAGGGATTCTGTTGATGCTATCTTCAGCATCTTCTGGGTTTTCAATCAAGTCTTTAAAGTTGCTAATTGATGATGAGGCTGAGAGTTTACCTTCTGTGCTTTCATGTTGAGTAAGTTTCAGGAGGACATCTTCAGTCAATGGTTTATAGCTCAGTTCAAAGTTTCTGTATTCATCCAGTATACCATCGACTAAGGTTGATGATAATTGGGTGTCTGTTACTTTTTTAGCAAGTTTCAGCAAGTGGATTTGAGGTATGTCTTTTGTTGTTGGGGTACGGAGGTTAGCAATGGTTGTAGTTCCGCCATTGATGGTGACGGTACTTCTAGTTGGTCTATTGCGTTTGATTCTAGCTTGATCAGAAGCCACTGTTAATTCGTAGATGGAATTGGGACCCAATGGAGAAAAGGAATCAGAAAGCACACTCTGGTTACTGAGGATATTGAAATGTAACGACAGAAGAGTACTTTCAGCATCTATACTATTTCTTATAGAACCTGAAAACTTGGCTAAATGCTGATTGCCAGGTGTAGAAACAAACGAACTCAGCGAATACTCTGAACCATTAGTTAGATCGTCATTGAGATTGATACTTCCATCAAATGACACCCGATTGGATGCTGAACTATTAACGTTCAAATGATTATGGCGCTCTTCGGACATTGACAAGCAGGCAAATAGAATAGGCTGATTGCGATTATGCGGATACTTCGGCCTGGTAATGCCTACTGTCGATAATGACCGTTGAGATCGGATTTGGTATGAGGTGTCTATTTTTTGTTGTTGAGAAAATGTCGTTTATACTGAGGGATCGGGGAGAGTGAAGGTGAGAGGTGTGAGGTGAGGAAGGAGTGTGTGGTGAGAAGTGGGAGGTGGGAGGTTGACTGTTTAGGTACTAGAATTGATTAGTGTATATGATTTTTATTCGATGGTTTAATTGTTATGATATATGTACAATGTTATGTTAATATCCATCATGTTTGAATGAAAAAGCACAAGAGGTTAAAGGTGGGGAGGGAGGATTGAGAAAGAGAGAGAAAGAGAGAGAGAAAGATGTAGTAGAATATCAGCAAGATTAATGAACTATTAGTAGCGATGTAATTGTATGTAAGGTAAGCAGATTTGAATGATAATTGAATAGATTAATTAAATAGTTGTGATGATATCAAGTTTAGAGTATAATGATAAATTTGATTCAAATGAGAGAAATCAAAGTGAACATTATACGTAAGAACAAAGGGGAATGATCTAATTTGTTGTACCTCATCAATTATAATTTGAAATGTTAGTAATAAGTGAGAAGTAGGTGTGTAAGTATGTAGAGGATGGTTGAGTTGAGTATGCTTTAGATATTGATAATGACTTGGGGGTCGAGAATGATTTTATTGAATGGGTTTTGTGAGGTATTGACTTTTGGGAAGAGAGAATGCAAGTAAATGCAAGAGTGATATTTAGAGTTTAGTGTCAAGAATACTGTTTAATGATACTATTGGAGTTCACATGAGTCAGCGATTGATTTATGTTGGTGGAGATATGAATTTGAACTGTTTGATTGGAGTTATTATTTAGGTGATGTCCTGGGACAAGTGAGAAGATGAGATGATGAGATGATAAGATGAAAACATGATGCAAGAAAGTAGATCTCACTGGTAAGAAGTTTTATATGATGATTGACTCAATGTTAATAATAAGAATGCAAGATACTCAAAAGTACTGAACATACTCCGAAGGGTAAAGTAATTGATGTGTAGTCAGTACTGTTTACAATCAAATTTGCTTTGGTGATGATTAAATTCACATACATTTTGGGTGCAAAGTATTGAATTAATGTTATTAAGTGAACATATTCTTGACAATAGCTTATGAATCTCTTCCTGAATTAGAATCTACATATGCTCATGAATCATGAATGACAAATGATTAAGAAAGTTATGAGATAATTGTTAACTCACTCATGTTTATGAAGTTTATGAGCATATTATGAGCACATTTTATATGAGCACATTCTACTTCTATATAAGTGTCTTTATAAGCCATTGAATAACTGTTAATGAGTAGTTGCAAAGTTATGAGTTTTAAAGAAATATTAACAAGTGATCATACAACATTATAAGTTCTTTTTGAGTACCTTTGAACCCTTCTCTCCACGTTTTGTATTTCTCATTAATTCTCTTATTTAATGTGTCTATGAATAACCACAACACCTGCAACTCATACACTCAATATCTTGACCTATAACTCATTGGAAGTATCCAAGTCACTCTAATCGCAAATAACCAACCTTAACTAAACCTACATCAAGCTTACAATTAACTTCACTCAAAACTACTATCACTTCTTCACCCTTCATCTCATCCTGCTATAACCTTTATCTTTCAAAGTATGTATTCTAAGTCAACCTTATCTTACAATTCTCGTACCATACCATTCTCTTATCCGCCTCATCCTTCTCCATACCTCACACCTCTAGCCTCGCCACTTTGTCCCTCACCCTATAACCTTTGTTCGTCCCATGCCTCAACGCCATATCACTCCACTCTCTCCGCCACACCCAAATACAACACGAAGTAAAAAAATTCAAATTACTAATTAAATTTCACTATACCATATCATGTCAAACACCAAAGAAGTATCCAAGCCAAAGCCATGTTGCGTCTGCTTAGACGAGAAGAAGGTCAGAGATGAGTGTTTGCTTTTCAACGGCCAAGAGAGTGGAAAGTGTGACACCATCATTCAACAATACAAGACTTGTATGAAAGGTTTTGGATTTGAAACCAATTAGATTCAAGGTGATTGAAGAGGTGTGAAAAAGTCATGAAAATGAACAGAAGAGCAACAACAAGGTATACGATCATGGAATAAATGACTGAGAGAGGATGAAGGTGACCGTATCTTTGACTTAGGTTTATGTTGAATGTCTGTTAAAATGAAATTGTCTATATTAAAGACAATGTAAATAGTTGTACATAGAATGAATTTATTGTTTAAGATAGACATCAAGTTGTAGATCGAGTTGAAAGGAGGTTGAAATGAGTGATATAGTGTTAAGGTATTGAAGATGACTGGTTAATGGGACTTGAGATATTGCTGATCACAATTGTTCATAGCAAATGCTATGAACCGTGGTGGATTTTAAGCAATCACTTTATGGTTTTTCATTTTAATTGCTCATTCTCATATCCTACCACTCTCATATCCCACCATTGTCACTTCCTACTTTTGTCAAATCTTCCACTCTCACATCCTACCACTCTCACATCCTACGACTCTCACATCCTACCACTCTCACATCCTACCACTCTCATTACTTACCACTCATATTTCTAGTATATTTATTCATCTATATTATGTATTTACCATTTCTCCTTGAGGTTGATTATTAGGGAGGTTAAATTGATAGTGAAGAGTGAGTACTCATCCAGTTCCATAAGGACATCTTAAACACCAAAAGTTCCATATCCTTGTACAAGAGTATCACCACTTCTATCGCTTCTATCACTACCCAGGTCATCACCCTTTTTCCTTATCCTGAAATCCACATCTCCATCTTCCGCATCTAATAACCCTTGTACCAGTGCAATGAATGCTTCATCTGTTTGATCAATATCCATATCTCCTTCCACTTTTTGGTTCACTCTCATGAACATTTGGTTCTGGATAAAACTGTCAATTAAGATCAACTGCAAACAGTTCATTACGATTGGAACCACAAACATCACTACAAAGATCTCAAGCTCGTCTGGATATTCGTCCAACCACAATAATATAACATGGCCTGTAAACCACAACAATTCAGTTTCGAACAATTCCACCAAGAAGAACAAGAAGAATTTGGTTATCATCAACGAAGCAAAGTATACAGCCAATTGTTTGAGGAATGCTCTCGTCGATGGCTTGTTTGGATCAGGTCCGTATTTACCAGATTCAATCTGAGTAATATGTAAGTAATCACGAAAGACTTTGTTCATGCCTTGGAATACAAGGTATAAGATATAGACTCCAATGGTACAGTCAAGCACAATACTCAAGAAGTACCAGTCACAAGGGTCATCAGTAACGTCTTCGTCTGAGGTAAATATATCATCACTTTTTCTAGTCTTCAAAATAGAGAGTAACACGTTGAAGATATGAACACCCAATGCTCCAATCAACTGTTTCAGAACATCAAAACTCCACACAGGCCATGTACGTCTCATAGGATACTCATAAAACCGTTTGAGAATCAATGACAGTAGACATAACAACCCTAAAAACCCTTGGGTCAAGAGTGAGAAAGTCCCCACCAATTCACATTTGCCATCGCCGTCTCCACTACCCGAGCCACCTTTATGGCTGCCAGGACCCGAAATCAGACCATGTTGATTGGTTTGGAATGAAACAGGTAATAGCATAGATAGTATTATCACAGGAATACTGACAATCTGATTGAATGGGACATTCTTACACGAGATTAATGAACCCATAAATGATTCTGGATAGATAATAATAACAACTGAATAGAAAGACAAGTAAGCTTTTTTGATACTTTAACGTAAGTCTCTTAGCAGATCAATGTATGATGCGATATGTTTATGCTCTGCTGCTAACGTAATGTATATATATATAGGTTGTTTGTGGATGACTGAAGTAAAGAGATGATGGAGTTGATTTTTTAGCTTATCGAATTTTTGGGTTGCGGAGCAACGAACCAGGAGAGACAAGTCGGTGCCAACAAAGAAGTGTGCCGAGAGTTTGGGACAGAAAACGTCGAGGGAAATTTGCAGTGAGAGTATGAACTGTTGTAGAGTATTTTAATGAGTGTTTCCTTAACAGTAGCGATATGGCATCATAGATACCAGTGATGTTGGATCTAAGAGATTAATTGATTTGTGGTTGGCAAATAATAAAGGGAGCAACCAATGTAATGTGAAAGCTAACTCCAGAAGGTCTTTTGTAATTTCGAGAGTGGGGTTGGTGGCAAATCTTCTTGATATGTCAGGACTTTGAACTGAACTGTCATCAAGCGTTATGATGTTTGTTAAGTTCTCGGTCATTCGGTTAATCAAGGTACATTTAAATGACTCAGTACTGAGAGTGGAAATACACAGTCATAATGATCGGTATGAAAGATCTGAAATAATATGGAGTTGATTTAATGTTAGAGAACAGTCAACAGGTTGTCTATACGTAGTATCAGAGTGAAATGGAGTCAGATTGTATGTTATAGGTGTGAGTTAATAAGTCCCTAGTTAATCATTATTGTTGGGCATTTTTTTGGGTGCAAATTATCATTACAAGATAATTGGGACATGGTTGGTTTAACGTCATCGAAGGTTTAACGTCATCGAAGGTTTAAATGAAGCTGAGGATGTAGTAATTATTAGATGTAGAAGAGGATGCTCTGAAAATCGCTTCATCTTCACTCAACTTAATTTAACAACTGTACTCTCCTTCTATATTTCATCTTATATAGGAGATTGATTACTTAAAGGGGGTGTTATCAATTGAACTAGTGAAACAAAGTACCATATCCATCCGATAACGTTCCGATAGTTATCTAAAAACACTAACAGATTACGTATTCTTATTAAACTTTCGTTGTTGCAGCAACTAAAGCATTCACTGATGCAACTTACTATAATCGCTTACATATACCAGCACTTTCCAACACGTTTCCCTCATAAATACACCCAGAGATATCCAACACACTTCTCTCAAACATTCATCCCACCCATACTAATGTGGACACCACAAATCCTCTCTATTTTTACTACATCCCTCCATATTCAAAGTATGTATTTACATATATTAGACAATATAACAATCCATAGTCCTCCAAATCTACTAGACCTTCCTCTTCTTTCATTGTGAGTCTCCTTCTTCATTAGCATTATTCTTCCATCCTCCCAAGATATGGTTGGCTAAACCCTTGGCCTGGCCAACAAGGTTTCTTCCTGCTGCAGCGCCTGCAGTTGCTCCTGCTGATGCACTGGCTGCTGCTCCTGCAGTCACTCCTGTTGGTGTGGCTGGCGCAGAAGTCTCCTGTTTATCTGGAGAAGGGCTTTTGATACCGCTCTTTCCAGCAACTTGTGAGAGAGATGCATAGCTTGGTGTGTAGTTACGCGAAACTGCTGTTGGCGCTTGCAAGGCTGCTGTTTCTTCTTCAGAGTCCTCATCGGAGTCCGATCCGTCAAACAAAAAGGTACTCTTTGTCAGTGGGGTTCTACGGAGCGGCTGCTGCTGCTGCTGCTCCAGTGGAGATGGGAATGCATTGGTCGAAGTGGTGTGTGGTGGCAAAGGTGAAGATTTGGGTTGTGTATTAGACAATGATCTTTGCGGTGGTGATGATGCGGATGTGGCCAGTGGTGTGTTGTAAAACATGTCTTGCAAAGCACTCGACGACTGCTGCGCCTGAGTTTGTGCATCCGACAGGCTTGTCATTCCATTGGAACCTCCGAAAAACAGTTCAGAAAGTGATCCAGATGACAGCTTTGGTTTCGACAACGCACCGGGTCCCAAAAACAGTCGAGACAATTCGTTCGACAACGTACCGGATCCCAAGAACAGTCGAGACAATTCGTTCGATAATTGGTTTGACGACCGTTTCTGTCTTGTTAATCCACTGTTGGCACTGTTGGCACTGTTGGCTTCTTCGGTGCTTGTGTTAGTCATTCCACCAGCACCAAAGAACGAGCTAGATAACGAGTTCGATGATGATGGCTGCTTAGCAAGCGATGTTGATGAGTAACGTGGATTGGTATTAGGTGCCGGGGCAGCCACAGGCTGTGGATATGAAGGCTGGTGGTTTGAATCATTCAGCGACATTCCAAACACCAGCTGTGCTAATGCCTGCGACGACCGTCTTGCTCCGATCGACAATCCAGCGTCCGAATCGCTATCGGAATCGCTGTCGGAATCGTTACCGTTTCCATTACCATCACCCAATTTAAATGGCGAAACCTTAGGTTCCTCTTGGGTAGCCGGCACGTTCACAGCGTTCACAGGATCTACGTACCGGTTATCAAATATGATAGGCATTTCATCACGCTGTTGTCCGTCCTCGCAAATGTTGTAGTCAATGTTCGAGCCAACAGTTATGTTCGCAGGCACATCGCATACGTCTGGTTCTTCTTGGCGACCGTAGATAGCATGATTAGGATCTACAGTGTACACAGAGTTGTAGTCATAGTAGTGGTCGTAGCCGCGATTTGAGTTGCTGCGTCCATGCGAAATTGACGATGTGTATGGGTTCTCCTCATCACTGGATTCTTCCGAAGATCCGTAGTTGATGAGCGTAGAAGGTAACAACTGAATACTGCGGTACACTTTAGAATTGTTGGTTGAAATCGATTCGGTGTCCTCCGTGTTGTCAACCTCTTTCGAGGCGGATTTCGATCCGGACGACAAGGGAGGAATCGCTGCGTTCGATGGTGCTGATTGGTTCTTTCTCGATACCTCAAGGAAGAATCCTCCTTCATCATCTTCATCCTCATAGTTTTCGTCAACGTCTGCATTGTTTGCCTCTTCAGTCTCGTTGTCCACGTAGATCGACCCGTTCCCATAGTTGTATTCGTTATTAAAATCGTTATTGTCATAAGCGTCGTTATAATCGGCGTCGTAATCGTAGTCTTCATTGTCGGTGAACTCATCAGAGTAGTTGTCGACGGCAATGCATTGCGAGACTTCGTTGTTGAAGTGAATATGTCGTGGTTTTTTAGGTTCTTCTTCTTGTGCTGCTGCAGAGAGGGTGCTTAAGCTGTTGATGCTGGTGGGGTCGGAAGTGGTTGGTTGTGCTGATGCTGATGTTTCAGCTTCAGCTTCGCCGGTAGCTGGTGGAGTGGTTTCTCTTTCATTATCTCCCTCTGCGACTTCGGGTTCGCTCAAGCTGAACTTGGCAGTTTCTCTCGTCACTGCCCGTTTCAAGTTATTGCTTGAGTTCTTCTTGATTAAGTTTTGTAAGTTTACCAACAGGTTCGACTGCAGCAGCAGCTGCAGTTCGGCCGTCGATATGTTCTTGTATTGAGAGTTCAATTTGGCTGAGATTGCGTCAAAGTCATCGAATTCAGGATGCTGTTCCTTGTGTTTAGCCCTCTGTGCCATTTCACGAGCCAACTTGGCTTGCTTTTGACGGAGCAACATCTTTTCACGGTGTTTTTGGTACAATTTATTTTCCGCCAACTCCAATTTAAGCAAGTTCAGGTGGCTGATGATCATGTCTTCGACCGTTCTGTTTTTGAGGATTGGTTTTGGCTGTGAGCACGATACTTTGTTTTTAGCGTTGATCAGGATGTCTCCGGCTACGGCCAGGGTCGCCACTCTTGGTTGGTAGTGTGGGACTTCGGCGGCCACCTCGTCGACTTCTTCCTTGTCGTCTTTTAATATTGGGCCGTAGAGCCAAGTAACATCGCTTTCCTTAGACCAATTGACCACTTCCGGGCTGATAGTTTTGAGGTTGCCACGGCGCTGCGCCCAAGTCCGCCACGACGCATTTTCCAATCTAGCCAGGTTAGCCACGTCCTTACGTTTGCTGATGATATATCGCCATGACTTGGAGATATCGGACACATCCCATTTGTGGGAGAGGTAGTCAACGTGGCGAGACGGTTCGGCAATGATGTCCGTGTCGTCATGGGGTAGTATATCTTGGGTATCATAATCGAGCGTCGAGCTTGCAGCGTCGTTAATGCTCTCGTTTTCGTTTTCCGTGTGTGCCGCAGTTGAAAGTGTGTTGTTTGTAGGTGGGTCGTATTCTTGCGTAGGCGGGGTTGTTTGGGGATTGTGGAGTGGTTGAATATTTGTGGGAGGTGTTTGGGAATCTGAAGAATGGTCCTCAACATTGGCCCCCTGCGACTGCGCTTGAGGCTTGGCCTCATCCTTCAAATCCGTACTAGGATGAATAAACTCATCCAAAACCCCAATAGACCTCGTCCGCTTCAACTGAAACGTCGTGGTCTCAAAATGATCGTCGTCTGAAGCCTCCACGTGCTGGGAAGTGGTAGCTCCACCTGTAAAAACCTCTCCGTTCATACTACAACCAACAATAAAACAATAAATGGATGAAAGAGATTGATTGAACCGGAAAACACTGGATGAAAGGTAAAGAGGTTTGTAACAAAAAAATCAAGCAAACAAATCTCGCACTTTTGTACTGAAGCAAACCTGGTGCGGGAACTAAAATGGTTCAAAAGCACATGTTGTGTGGGTTATGTAATTGGTTGGTAATTAAATTTTCCGGCCCCCAAGTTTTGAATGACTAGTAATGAAAAAAAGATTAATAGTATGGAGTCGTCGTTAGTATGGTTCTGGAGGAATAGAGTATAGGTTGGGGGGTTGCGAAAGAGGTGGATCAATGAGAAATTAGTGGATCTTAATAAGAATCGAAATCGGGGTGAAATGGCTTCTTCAGAAATTAAATTAGAATATCTATAAGACGAATTGATTGGAGTATATCTATACTCTCTAGATTGTCCTTAATCTTGTTTGGACCACTAGTGGCTAATTTTATGGGGGGGAGAGCACAGTAAATTTTCCGAGAAAGGAGAAGGTTAAGGGAAAGGCGTGGGCCCCCCCAGCCCAAAATAAAAAAAAAAAAAAATTAATAGTTAGTGGGAGATTCGCATTTTCGCGTATTGTATAAGCCCCGGGCATTGTCTATGATATATGGCGTACGCGTGCAATCCCGGGAGGAGGGAAGGGCGAAATAAGGTTTGGGGTCGAAGGAGTAGAGAAAGTGTGGGGGAAAGAGCTGCAACGTTGCATTGGTGATTGAAGAGAAGAGAAATCATTATAAATTAATAAAAATAGGTGATCAATGGAAAGATTAGGGGAAAGCGACAGAAGGTCGAGAAGAATGGATGATCACGGAGAGAATCGTAATGTGTGATTGGATCGACCTTGGAGGTTTGTATATAACACGGGGGAAGTCAAAGTTAATTTTCTTTTAGTAATTGAGATGAGGGTGTTAAGGTGTTATGGGTGTGTGGGTGTATAAAATAGGTGAGTAGAGAATGATAGGAGTGAAGTAGAGTATCTAGATAAATAGAATATAATGATATTTGGTATAAGATATAATAATCTGTATAAATGAACGTGTGTTTGCTGATAATAAATGGATTACCCATGGATAGTTTGGATTGGTTAAAATTAGTGATTTTTCAATATCTAGCAATTTGACGGATTAGGAAGGTGACTATTATATAAGGATGACTCCACGAATGATCACATTTAGGTTTAGGAGTAGAAGCAGAAGTAGAAGTAGAAGTAGGAGCGGAAGCAGAAGTAGGAGCGGAATCAGTAGTAGGAGTAGAAGCACGAGCATGAACATTGGAATGAATAATAGAATTAGAGGTGTGTTGTGTTATTAGAAGGGACTTTATGGGAGTTTGGAGTGTATACTGAGAGATTTGAATTACGCAATACTATTGTTAATTGTTTGTGGAGCTTGATGCACAAAAGATGACATCTGAGAGATGAGAGATTGAGATGAGAGTGTGAGATGTATGAGGGAATAAGTGTGTGTGAGTGAATAAGATTATTACATTGTTATAGGAGAGTACATGATATCTGTTTACGATTTATATGATTCTAGATGTTTAGACACTTGTATTGTGACATAAGAATAGACTATTGATAGACTTTGAGTTAGATAGAGAAAGGGGTTGACTTATGACAAATATCTCAACCTTCAATTGAGATATTAAGATTGAGAGATTTAAAGTTAAAGATTGACAATACACACGAGACATATACTCACTATGAGATATTTTAGCTTTGATTATAGGAGACAAGAAGTATTGATTCAAGAATAAACCTTCACTGACGACGAGATTTGCAACCAAAAATTATAACATCAATATGGACTTTTTGATAGAAGGAATGACTACATAAACGAACGAAGCGAGTTAAATCATTAAGTAGTATGTTGAACATATGCAAAATGATCAGTCAAATCAATGGACCTGGTCGTAATATATGCATACAGTGTTAAATGTTAGAGTGCCAAAAAATCAAAATACTGATTATCATTAAATGCCGTTCAAGATTAACTCGTGAACCACATCAAGAATGGGGATTCAAACTGGGAATTTAATGTAGAGTATGCATATTCATGCTTTGTATTTTGTGTACCTAACTGATTTACCTCTGGATATATGTTCAAAGTGTTCAAATGGTCGCTGTACAATAGAATAGAAGAAGAACAAGACACAACGTTCATTTATTTCTTCATTACTCATTAAACCTCATCTAGATTTCACTTTACAACTTAATCGTCTCACTTAACATCTCACTAATCTTCTCACTTAACATCTCATTTTTATCTCCTTCATCATCTCACTCTTCCTAATATCCATCACCTACAAAAAATCATAAGATATGTTTTTTTCAGTCTCTTGTTCTCAGTCTATTAACTACACAGCCTTATTCCAAGATCTAGATCGATCCCTCCCCACACTACTCTAACCTTATTCATATAATCAAGAAGTTTCCCCATAATTCATCACTTTCAACTCTACAACTCGTTTATATTCCTTCCTTTTCTCTTTGCACTTTAATCGAAGTCACAAACCCAATTCCCAACAACTCGGAATACTCCTTACCTAGGCATTAGCCCATAACACAAATTAAACATCTACTATGGTATCTTCATATCATACACCAACTCTTCTTTTTCTTCTTCTTCTTCTTCTTCTTCGTATTATCTCCTCAGATTATCCCTCATCATGCTCCACCACAAACGGTATTTCCAATTCTTATTCCCTTCGCTTCCCCATCTCATTCCCCATCTTCTTTTCTACAATAGGAAAGGTTATATATCTTTCTCTGTTTTTTTTTCTTCAAGCATATTTCATCTCATCTTCTTATTGGTGCGATCACTCGTGCGATCACAATTCCTATACTTTTTAGTGCCGTTCTCCTATCGTCACGAGAGCCTTCGTATCTTCTTCCACAAAGTACCATTAGATTTTCAAGTTACCTGTTCATAAATATCTCTCCCATACTCGTTTTCTCACCCCAAAATTTAATGTAAAGTGTACCTTAATCTCTTAGCACCCCACTTCCATTACACTCTAAACTCACTTCTCCTGCTCTAATGCCCTCTGAACTCTCTTAACTCTTAGCATCTTCAAGCTTCCTAACCACAAAGTTCTTGATCTCGTAAAATTTCTTTGTTGGGTTGGAAATTTCATGTGATTTTTTTAAAACGGTTCCTGTATTAAAGTGCACCGATATCCTCATGACTTTTAATCAAGCAACCATGTCACAGACTGAAAAATTTTATGAGAGCAGTGATGAAAAGCTATCTGAAGTTGTTGGTACTAAGAACTCTTTGAGTGAAGACAACGATTCTGTTAAGACAGGAGAGTTGAAGAGAACTTTCTCTACTTTTTCAGTCATTTCCATCGGTTTCAGTTTGACAAACTCTTGGTATGGTATTTCCGCTGGTTTGATCACAGGTATCCAATCTGGTGGTCCGTTATTGATTGTGTATGGGATTCTTATTGTTACATTCTTTTCCTTCTGTATTGCCATCTCGCTTTCTGAGTTTTCTTCTGCGATTCCTTCTGCTGGTGGCCAGTATGTGTGGTCCCGTGTTGTTGCTCCTAAGAAATATTCTTCCTTTTTGGCTTACTTGTGTGGCTCCTTCAGTTGGGGTGGTGCGCTCTTCACTTGTGCATCCATGGCCTTGGCTGTGTCCAACTCCATCATGGGTTTCTGGGTTTTAATGCACCCAGACCATGAAATCAAAAAATGGCAACTTTTCGTCTTGTACCAGCTTGTCAACATCTGTATTGGTCTTTTCAATACTTATGGTAAATGGTTACCTCACTTGGGTAACATTTCCTTGTACATTTCCATCACTTCATACGTGGTCATCACCATCACCGTCTTGGTATGCCTGCGTGGTAAGTACAGAGATGCCTCCTTCGTTTTCACAGAGTTCGAAAACGGTACCGGATGGTCATCTACTCCTATTGCATTTATCGTGGGTTTGATTAACCCTGCATGGGCTTTCTCATGTTTGGACTCAGCCTGTCACTTGGCTGAAGAAACAACCAAACCTAGAACTGATATCCCTAAAGCCCTTTTCAGTACCGTCGCTATTGGCTTCACAACTGCTTTCACATACTCCATCGCCATGTTCTTCTGTATCCGTGACTTGGACCTGATCTTAAATGCTAGTACCGGATTCCCTATTTTAGATATCTACTACCAAGCTTTAGGAAGCAGAGGTGGAGCTTTGTGCTTGGGTCTCCTTATCTTCTTCACTTCGGTAGGTTGCACTATTGGTGCACACACATGGCAAACAAGACTCTGCTGGTCATTTGCTAGAGACCAGGGATTGCCTTTCTCCAAACACTTGAGTATTGTAGACCCCAAGTTGGGAGTTCCATTGAAGGCTCACATTTTCTCGTCCTTCTGGGTCGCTCTTCTTGGTTTGCTCTATTTGGCCTCGGATGTTGGTTTCAACTCGATGGTCATTGGAGGTATCACCTTCTTATTGCTCTCGTACATGGTGCCTATTATTTCATTGCTCTACAGAGGTAGAAACAACATTAAGCACGGCCCAGTATGGTTCGGAAAATTGGGTTTGGCTGCAAACATCATTACCGTCTTTTGGGGTATTTTTGCGTTGGTCTTCTTCGCTTTCCCTCCTTCTATGCCTGTGACAGCAACAACCATGAACTATGTTACTGTAGTCATGGCCATTTACTTTATCTGGGCTATAGGATACTGGTGGTTCCCCAAATATGGATGTAGAAACACTTTTGCTGGTGGATTGGGTAACAATGAAGAAACAGAGTTCCCAGACGTCTGCTTAACTGATTTGTAATATAGTTTATTTATTTAATTGAAAGGATTT
Organism: Kodamaea kaohsiungensis (nom. inval.); assembly: GCA_030558205.1. Taxonomy (NCBI): domain Eukaryota; kingdom Fungi; phylum Ascomycota; class Pichiomycetes; order Serinales; family Debaryomycetaceae; genus Kodamaea; species Kodamaea kaohsiungensis (nom. inval.). The sequence goes on along the minus strand of JAJMRZ010000006.1, from coordinate 579,846 downwards.
TTAAGGAACAGGGTGTATTTATATGGCTGATATTCTTATCTTTAAGTGCGTCCAGAAAGGGGATAGATAACCGCAAATGAAAAAGCCTAATTGTGACTACCTCGTAAAAGTTGTAGGGTGGATCTTTGTGAGAGGTGAAAACTTTGCACATGTAGGGCAGTCCAAAAAAAGTAGCTGCAAAATTTATGGTCACAAGAGTACAAGTTTACTACAAAAGAATTACCAATAGAAGGAGCTCCATGTCTAGTACTCTACTTTGTTTTAATTTTAAATTTTAATACTCTTCAACCACCTTCAAGGATTCAAACCAATGCGCTTCAATCACTGAGTAGTACCAGGCAAATATTCCATCCTTCAATAAACCAAGTTTGTGGAATTTCGTGGAAGTTTGAGGAGGAAGAAGACCCCCAGTTTCAAAATACTTGTATAATAGGAATGACAACAGGAAAATGCGGAATATTTGATTTTGCTTCAATAATTGATAAGATTCATGACTATCATTGAAGTATAAACTGACTCATTAGTCTTTGGCTAATCAAAAAGATTTATCAAATACTGTTTCGTAAAGTAGTATATGCTGCAGTCCTTACCATCATTTCCAGCGTAAATTGATTGCAAACATTCTCCTTGTTGTAACCCCATCCTAAAAAAAATGTTTACATTACTAAAACTCAATTCTCTGCTCCCGAGCTATCGTCTACTCTACTCTCATCACATAAAATAGTTAGACAGCCTTGAAACGTTTTCTGTATCGTATGGTTCATACAGTCATGAGCGTTTTATGCCACCGTGCAACACCGTTTATCGGCTTTTCCAACCTTAGATTACCCCTTTTGTATTAACACACCCCAATACAATAAACTCGGCAAACACAATAGTGTGGAAATTTCAATCAAAACTTACCCGTGACTAACCTCCTATATACTCCTTTAATTCCTTTAGGATAAAGTTTACTGGGATCTAATCTTTCTGTTTTAATGCTCTAATTATGTATATGAAGTTTACTTTCTTTTTTTTTTGACATATTGGCTGCAATATTATTTTATTGATTTTCTTGATACAAGAGAGATAAGCAGAATAGGATTCAATTACCACAACTTGGAAGGGCTACAAGTGTTAATTGAGCACCCCTTGCTATCAAGTAACACTATGTGAGACTATCATATGTACTTTGGGGTGAGTTGAGAGCTCACTTGCTCTCTTGTAAGATTTCGCAAGAAGCATAAATAGCTACCCTAAGACTTGAATCTTGACTAGAAGAAGCATCATAAATCCATTCTATGGTTTCTTTCTCTAATTTCTTCCACCGGGGTGTTGTGGTTTTAGGTCTTGCTTCGGTTCTTAGAATTACCAGTGCTTTGCCTTTTGACCATGTCACTAGTGGGCTTGTTGCTCGTGACGGTGGTGGTATTTCTTTGGACTTTAAGGTAAAAAGGCACTCTAACACTACTGGGCTTGCTAAAGTTGTTTCATCAAAGAGAGAGCTTACGGTTGAAATTGATCCCAAGGTATACTACATAGCCACTTTTAACATTGGATCTGACCAACAAACTGTTGGTGTTGCTGTTGATACTGGCTCACGTAATTTTTGGATTACATCTCCAAACACTATATGTGCTCCTTCTTCTGCAAATCCAGATTATTGCATTCAAGGAGGAACTTACGACCCTACTACGTCAACCACGTCTCGTGACATTGGACAATCTTTTGATTTTGCCTATGGAGGTGGTAACCAGATAAGTGGAGCTGTTGGCGAATACTACACAGATGACGTCAGCTTCAGTGGTGTTACGGTGAAACAGGTTCAGTTTGGTTCAGCTGCTGAGTCCTCTCTTGGGACAAACATTATGGGACTTAGTTACTCTAAAGGATACCCCAACTTTCCAGAAGAACTAGTCAAACAAGGGTTGATTTCAGGAAACTTCTACTCTTTGCATTTGAACGGACCAGACGCATCAAGTGGTACTTTGATTTTTGGAGGAATTGATTCCTCCAAGTACACTGGTGACTTGATCGCCGTTCCTATCATCAGTACTCAATACATGATGGTAAATGTCAACTCGGTTACTTTAGGAGACGAAGAATCAAGTGGAAGTTTTCCAGGTGTATTAGACAGTGGTAGTCCTCTCACCTACCTTCCTGAAGACGTCTTAAACTCATTGGTTGCTAAGTATGACATTCTTTATCAGTCTAACCTGGTTTACTATTACGACTGTGAAGCAGCGCCCGAGGGAGCATTCTCCTTTAATTTTGATAACGGAGCAACTATCAGTGTCAATTATGCTGATTTCTACCTGCGCAAAGTAAGTGATGATCTGGGAGGAGTGCTTTGCATGTTTGGTGGTACACTTCAATTGGCAAAAACACCTCCACTTCTCGGTGACACATTCTTGAGATCTGCCTACGTTGTTTATGACCTTGACAATAAACAAATTTCTTTAGCTCAGAGTGTTAATACTTGATCTCAAAGTTCTTCTTAGTGGTGCTAGCTAGTAAGTACAAATATTTAGCACGCTTATGACGTCCGCAGTATGATTAATATCTTCAAATAAATATATGCCAATAGTCGTAAACAGTAACTTTAAGATATGCCTTCTTAATCTCTCACAATTCCTCAATTTAACACTACCTTTTGATCATATGGTTTATTCTCGTTCAAAGTAATTGCTAGCACCTTCACTTTAAACATTGGCTGCAAAAATTGCAAATCCCAATCGAACATTTCCTTCATAAAACTTTCTAGCAAATAAGGAATTTACTCTAATAATTGTAGTTGAGTGGATAAGTGTGCTTTCAGCTTAGATGAACAACTATAGTTCTAAACTTTGCTTAACATTCTAGAGTAGAAGTTTTCTCTTGCATGACCGCTTTTACTGGTATGTAAAGAAGAAAGCAATTTTAGTCAAACCTTTCAGTCAAACATATAACTCCTCAAAGTCATTTAATGCGAATCTAAGAAGGCAGATTTCAAGTAATGTCATGAATTACACTTATGTGTTCTCGAATGTGTTGCCTCAATTCCTATCCTACAAGACTAAATTGAAAATTCCATTCTCTGCACCAGCACTTAAAACGGCCGCACAACGAAGAGACGTTATCAATTTCATAATAAGCATGGACGGCGTTTTATGCCGCCATGCACCTTCGTTTACCGGCTCTTCCAGCCTTTGTTTCTCCTTTTGTCATGACACCCCAAGTCACTCAACACGGCAATAACATTTGTTACAATTCTTCAAAGCATTCGATGTGTTCGAATGCTTCGATCAAAAATAAAACATCCAAACCACTTGTTCGCCATCATCCTTAATCTTCCATAGGATACACTCTTTAGTGCCTAATCTCACTGCTAAAGTACATACTATGTTTATGGAATTTGGGTTTTCTTTTTATTTTGACACATTGGCTGCAATCTTTTTTAAACATTTTCCCGAAAGACGTTGAGATAAGCAAATGGGTTACATCTGCCATATCTCAACAATAGTAATACCATAGGAGCCATTCCAGCTTACGATGGGGTGATGTTACATCTCTCTTGCATTAAATTCATGCATTAATACTTGAAGAGAGGAGGTATATAAATAGCTGTCAAAAGACTTCAATCATAGCTGGAAGAACACATCTCTAATCTCTTATGGTTTCTGTCTCTACTTTCCTCGACAAAGTTTTCTACGGTTTGGCTTTCGCTTTGGTGCTTGGAGCCACCAGTGCTTTGCCTGTTAACCAGGTAGCTGATGAGCTTGTTGCTCGTGATGGTAAAGGTATATCAATAGACTTTAAGGTTGAAAGACGCATCAATGAAACAGCCGTTTCTGAAGCTCTCTCATCAAAGAGAGAAATCTCCACTGAAATTGTGCCACAGGTGTACTACATGGCAAATATGGCTATTGGATCTAACCAGCAACCTGTTAGCGTTGCCATCGATACCGGCTCAAGCATCTTTTGGGTAGCATCCCCAAATGCAATATGCGACCCTTCTTCCGTAGACTGCACGCAATCAGGAACTTATGACCCTACCACTTCAACAACGTCTCATGATGTTGGACAGTCTTTCAATTTGGGATACGGAGGTGGCCAAGAGACAGCAGGAGTTTTAGGAGAATACTACACCGATGACGTTAATTTTAGCGGTGTCACTGTGAAACAAGTTCAGGTTGGCTCAGCTACTGAATCAACCCTACAAGTAAACATCTTGGGACTTAGTTACTCGGCAGGATTTCCCAACTTTCCTGCTGTATTGGCCCAGCAAGGGTTGATTTCAAGCAACTTTTACTCTTTACACTTGAACGGTCCACATGCTGCAAGTGGTACATTGATTTTTGGAGGAATCGATTCTTCCAAGTACACTGGTGACTTGATTGCCGTTCCAATCACCAGTTATGATTACATGATGGTCAATGTCAATTCTGTTACCTTTGGAAAGGATAGCCCAAGTGCTAGTTTTTCAGGTGTATTGGATAGCGGTAGTCCTCTCACTTACCTTCCTGAGAACATCTACGACGCATTGCTTGCCAAGTATAACATTATTTACCAAACTGGTTCAAATAGTTACTACGAATGTAACTCAGCACCAGATGGAGTAATCTCATTTAATTTTGACAACGGAGCCACTATCAATGTTAAGTATGCAGATTTCTATCTGCACAGAGTAAACAACCTGGGAACAGACTATTGCCTGTTTGGTGGTACTATCCAGTTGCCTCAGACACCAGCACTTCTTGGTGATACGTTCTTGAGATCTGCTTACGTTGTTTATGATATCGACAAGTATCAAATCTCTTTAGCTCAGAGTATTAATTCATAGGTCAAGAACTACAAAGAGAAATATACTTTCGACATAACAGTACTGACAATTAACTAACTATAGGGCTCCTGTTTCTTCATATTTTATGATAATTGCAAAGCTTGCAAATTAGTTATCTCTATTTAATACAGTATATCGTTTCTTGTAAGAGTTTAAGCTAACATTTCAAATCTAGTAGGTACTCCCTACTGAGTTCACACTTCAAATACAATGGATTTTGTAGTATAGTAATTACTTGTACACAATGTTTAACATTTTGCAACCAACACGTGATCCAAATGAATTTCATCTCAACTATTGTAGAAACAGCACCTCTAAGTTATGTCTTACGGATATGGCTATTCTAAACTCATAGTAATGAAAATGAAACTTCTGCTTTGAATGTGGTAAATCATGATAGGGAGAATCTTCTAGTGAGAATTTTCCATCTCGCTGGAAAAAATCCTCCAGTGGAAACTTCACTAAATTAGAAATTCCCACTAGAACATCTCTTCCCCAGTCTACACATCATTCCACATCTACAAATTCAATCAAATTCCAATACTCCACTTCAACTTCAAACTACAATGTCAGGGTCATCTGACACTTGCTTTTCATTAAAAATTTTCCAAGTAAGCTCTAATAGACCCTTTTCTTCTTTCCATCAACATATCGCGGATCTAAACGATAGATTTGCTCATGCTAATGACAAGAAATGCCGATTAATAGCCCATGATATCAAGAACTGATACCACATAACGGACCCACAACATATCCTGCTTTCACATAACCCATTCGTCCGCACTGTCTGTGAGATGGATCACTTTTGGACAAAGTTAAAGAAGAAAAGAATTCGTTAATTTTCGGGGCTTCGATGCCATTTTATACTCCAACTTCTTCTCGTGGCAGGTTTTTCAGACTGTCTGCGAATGAGTCCGGGTAACATATTGATTTTTTCAGGTCTCTTTAGAGATCAAAGTAAACATTGGTAAAGAGATAGAAACCAATAGCTTGAAAGTATTATAGTTATGTTTGGCCAGAATACGACTAATCAGCCTGCGGCCAATACCTCGGGTGGTTTGTTTGGTGCTCCAAATAGTACAGGTGCTGCAGCCCCTTCTTTTGGTGGCAATGCTTCGACTTCTAATACTGGTCTTTTTGGTGGCTCTTCGTCCACTGCTAACAAACCTGCTAGTGGAGGGGGCCTCTTTGGTGCTGCTCAAGCATCTAATACAGGTGGTTCTGGGCTTTTTGGTGGGGGTGCTTCTGCTCCTGCTCCTTCTACTGGAAGCTCTGGTCTTTTCGGTGCTAACACTAGTAACCCTGCCCCTACACAAGGTGGAGGTCTTTTTGGCGCAAACAAGCCTCAAGCTGCGTCTGGTGGTTTATTTGGTGCACCTCAATCCAACTCGACTGCTCCTTCGACTGGATCAGGTCTTTTTGGTGCCCAACAGCCTTCTAGCAACACTAGTACAGGTCTTTTTGGTGGAAACTCAAACACAAGTGGAGGTTTATTTGCAAATAAGGCACAAACTGCTCAAGCTCCAAGCCTAGGTCAAGCACCAGGACAATCAAATGCTGGTGGTCTTTTCAATAATCAACAGCAGCAACAGCAGCAACAGCAACAGCAGCCTCAACAGCAACCTCAACAACAACAGCAACAACAAGCAAACCCAATATCAAACACCCAACAAGGAATCTCTGGATCATCTAACTTATTAAAGGACTTATTGGAATCTGCACACAACTTACCAAGATCGGATAACCTCCAATTAGGTTCAATCCACTTAACTTTAAATGAATTGCAAAGAAAATCACAACAATTGAGAAGAAACGAAACAGATAAAGATATAAATTACACCAAAGCACACTACTTGTTAGCTGCGAGTGGGATTAGTGCTGAGGATATTGAAAACGAGTTGAACTCTATTGATTTACCATCTCCAACAACTTCCTCTCACACAAGACCTCAAGATTCCAACGTCAAATCACACATTGTCGCAAAAACATCTTCAGGTGGTAACACTCTGCCAAGTAACCTTGAAACTTACTTGAGCTCTAAAAAACACGAAAATATCTTGAACACTATCGAACAATCATTGTCTCATGTATCTGCAGACTTTGACAACTATATCAGTGCAAACATCTCAATTGACTGGAAAGTTAGAAGAGACGAGTTGAGAAAGTCTATTGGATTACAGTCATCGGCTGGAAACTATTCACCACTTGAGTTGAAGAAATCAATCACATGGAACCTGTCGATACCTGGTAACTACAATCTTTTGACTCCTTTAAACTCAAAACCATCATCAACAAGCAACAATACAGCTGGATCAAATGTTTCTTCATTGAAGCAATTATCAAGAGACAAGTTCGAAAACCATGCAAAGGTCATCTACCAATTGAATGAAGCTCGTTTGGAAAACAAAAACTTCCCATTAGGTCTTAACTTTGCAGAATTGAGCAAAACGCAAAACGATTTGAAATCAAAACAAATCTCTGAAGCTTGGAAAGTCTTAATTGAACTCACTAACGAAAAGTTCTCGAAACTCAGTCAAGAACAAAAGTTTTATGATTTGTACCACCAAAATTCAACGTCTCCAAGTACATCTTTGCATAAAGATATCCTTAAGAACAGCAGAAGCTACTTAGAACAAGAATTCTTTAATTACGTTGAAGAAATCTACTTGAAAGACAACCAAAAAGCATCCGAGTACTCACCAGCAACTAACGTCAATAAAGTGTCTTACTTTATTAACCGCATTATCTTGAAAAACGATTCCGACTTTTTAACGAAGACGTTATGCGTGAATGGAACTCCAGTATGGGCTCTTGTATTCTACTTAATCAGAGCTGGTTTGTACAAGGAAGCTTTAGAGTTGACACAGAAGAACAGAGATTTGTTCAACAAGTTTGACTCAAACTTCCCAGTGTACCTTAAAAAGTATGTGGAGGACGAGAACCACAACTTGTCGTCCGAGTTGAACCAAAGACTCCACAATGAATTCAACCAACAGTTCCAGTTTGTGCTTAACGACATCAACAGCACCAGTAGTAACTTCAACTTTGACCCATACAAGTACTCTGTTTACAAGATCATTGGTAAGTGTGACTTGACAAGAAAATCGTTACCACAATCCATTAACTTGAGCATTGAAGACTGGACATGGTTCCATCTTCTGATCATCAACGAGTTCCAATACAACACGGAATCAGCATTGATCTTTGAAAACTATAGCTTATTGAACTTGCAGAACAAGGTGATTTCCTTGGGACCAAAGACTTTCAACTCATCGTCCAATAATCCATTGTATCTCAAAACATTAGTATTACTTGGATTGTACGAATTAGCTGTCCAGTACGCATATGACTATATAAATGAATGTGATGCTGTGCATTTGGCAATTGGTTTCAACTACTATGGTTTATTGAATGTTTCCAGCTACCAAAAGAATGACTTGCTTGTTGTTAACGGTAACGAATACGAAATTAATTTCAGTAGGTTGATGGGTTCCTACACTAGAACATTCAAAATCAGTGACCCTAAGGTAGCATGCCAATATCTTATTCTTATAGCCATGTCGAAGGGAGGCAACTCAAAGGAGGAGATATCCAGATGTCATGAAGCTTTGCGCGAGTTGATTTTGATTTCACGGGAGTTCTCTATGCTCTTGGGTGAATTAGATCAATCTAATGGTACTAAGAATCCTGGGATTGTCGAAAGACAGAGAGTTTTGATTAAGTTGAGTGACTTGAAGGAATTCCACCACCAAATCATTGAAATCAGTGCAAAGAAGTGTGAGGAAGAAGGTAGAATCTTTGACGCATTATTATTGTACCAATTATGCCAAGAGTACGACACAGTGATATCCTTGGTGAACAGGTTGTTAGCCGAAATCTTAGCTCTGACAGAACTCGACAAACCTATTCTCAAGTATGGTAACTATGAGGTATTGTCTACAGGTGGAAATGACTCCAAGGATGCAGTTGACACTATTGACAACAACATTATCTTGTTGGCAAAGCATTTGATGAAAATCTTTAACAATAACAGTTACATTTTAGGAAAAATCAGCTTGCAAAAGAAAACTACTTGTGATTTGTTGTTGCCTATTATAGATATTAGAGACTACTTTTTGAGAAAAGACTGGCAACTGGTTATTTCCCAGATCAACAAGTTGGAATTAATCCCTCTTGATGTGAACGATGATTTGATCAAGATTAGAAAGTTGAGCGAACGTATCCAAAACAATGACTTGGATGACAGTCTCATTAAGGTCATACCATCTTTATTGATTATGGGAATGACTTCTATCTCGCAGTTGAATTACGCTATTTTGACTAAGAGGTACCAGGCATTGGGTAATGAACAGGACGAAATACTGAAGTTGAAGAAGATTTCAAAGAACTGTATGATTTATGCTGGTATGGTTCAATATAAAATGCCTAGAGAAACCTACAGCTTCTTGATTAGTTTGGAATCACTGTTATGAGTTACAAGCTATTGTTATTAGTCTTAGAATTATAGGGCTTGTATTTTAATTTTTAAAAGTATATTAAATTATAACCGTGTAACAGTCTTTGTAGTGAAAAATTCATCAGTCTCCTCTAGGATCTGATTCATGTTAAGTACGCGATGTTCTATTCTATCTCTAACCCATTTACTGAGCTTGTTCTGAATTCTCAGTTGCCCAAATCTATAATCAACCAAAAAGATTAGTGAGTAGTCATTCCTATGTCTTATACTTCTTCCAATACTTTGGTTAACTGCCTTCATGCAAATATTTTCGTAGAAGTTCCTTGAGTTTGCAGAAGCCTGTTCCACGGTTCCTCCTTGTTCTATAGTTCTATCTTCTATAAATTTCCTTTTGGCAATAATTTCACCAGAGAACGTATTTGGAAATGGTAGCCCAATCATTACTACTGCTCTGGCAAGTTCATCTGAAAAGTTGATCCCTTCAGACATTTTACCACCCACAATCGAAAGCAATACACCACCCTTTCTTTCATTTTTAATTGTAAACGTGTAGTCAGAGAGTAAGGTTTCCACTTGGGATGACTCTATTGGTTCTTGAAAGATTTTCTTGACTGATTCAAGACGGTTGTAGATTCCTGTTTCTTTCCAATTGGAGATCACTTTGTTCAAGTACTTGTAACTGGGAAAGAATGCAACGACTCCGTATGGTACTTTCTGACACACTTCAATGAGAAATTCCCCAAGATTTTGGATCATTTTAGATTCATTTCGACTTTTAAACAGAAAGTCGAATTGAGAATTCTGGTAGCTTGCAATATTGAATACTTTCAAGTTTTCAGGTGGAATGATATGTCCACAACTAAAGGATTGAATTTTCTCTTGGGGAATGAAAGGGAATAAATAATTGGTAAAGTCTGACACCGGTTCCATGGTACCACCAAACAAAAGTACACACTTTGACTCTTCTACAATACTCTTGAATATTCCACTAGGATCTAGTAACATGTAACTGATAGATACAACGGCGTTCTGGCTGTCTGATTTATCCCAAAAGAATTTTCCTTCTTTTGATGGGTTATTAAGGCACCTTAAAAACAGTACTATTTTAAATAGCAATGGGTTTGATCTCGACAGACGTTGTTGCTCTTCTTGAGACTTTTCCAAGTAAGACTCTATCTTGTATGCGATTTTAGTTGAGTTCAAGAATTGCTCTAATTTATACACATTGAACAAATCACCATTAGTATTGTTCATGAACTCTTCAACATGTATTTCTTGACCAACTTTGATGTCCTTTTGGTTCTGAATAAAGGTGATTAAAATTTGGCAAAGTTTAATAAGTTTCATTAAATTAATTCTATTCCCACTGTTAAGTCTTTTCAAAAACTTTGACAAGTAGAACTTTAACAGTTTCACAATTTGTTCAAGTTCCTGAATAGAAATCGAGACAGAGTAAAGTGACGAAATGGAATCCATAAGGTTATGTGCTTCATCTATAATTATGATGGAGTCCTTGATATCTATTTTCAAAGCTTGTCTTGTATTGTGTTGGAGAATCATTTGGTAAGGTAGTGATACTATTTCAGTCAATTCTAAACCTGTTCTCACTGAATAGTAAGGACATATTTTTAATGAATTTCCCAAGTCCGTTAATTCCTCGATATCATGGATCTTGGATAAGCTCAAATCAGAGAATCTCTTCGATACCGTCGATGAGGAATCTTTATTGTGGAACTCGCAACCTCCTTCAGTTTTCCTCTGGAGATCTATACATGCATCATTAATATTTGAATCTCCTCTCAAATTACGTACTTTATCGTTGATGCAAAGCTGCTTTCTTGATGCTAATGGAAGGTACTTTATTCTTTCATCTACTTCATCAAAAGATGAATTGAAGTTGGTAATACCAAGTTGACCTGCAAATTGGTTTAATTGAGAATGCGTTCTTGAGGCAAAGTATATTTTAACAGGACACTCATTGATCAAATCTTTGTTATCTTCTGTAGTTCCATCGACTCTATGTAATAATTGGTCAATATCTTTTTTGATTTGTTTGTTCAAGTCTTCAACATCTTCATCACTGTTATAGTCATTAGGAAGGAAATCAGTATCCACACTATCACCACTACTAGTTTTTAATTTCTTCCGTCTGCTCGACTTCTTGCTTATATCAACAACTTCCTGAATATTATTCTCGAACTCTTCTCGTACCTTTGACAAATGCACCTCATAGTCTCTAAGTCTGTTTTTAGTGCCGGACAAAATATTATTAATGTAGTCTTGTTTAACCCAGTCTTCTTCATCTGATTCAGAGTCTGAATCAAGCACCATAGGCTTGTCCTTTGAAAATATGGTATTCCTTTTGTAATCTCGTAACCAAGTCATTGTAGAACATATGATAGAAAGAGTCTTTCCAGTACCAGTAGGACTTTCAAACATCCCTACTTTATAATCTCCTCTTAAAGTAGAATCAATGGCATCCATCAAATCAACCTGAACCTGATAAGGCTCATAAGGATGACTATACTTGGCTTTGGCATCCACCATCTCCTCTGTGCATTATTTTGCAACTTGAATTTTTTGATCTTTTTCAATTTTGTTTATCAAAACAAACAACATTGAAGTGATAGATTGAGAGTCAGAGGAAGGAGTTTGCGAGATGCCTATTCAATCCCTTATACGGAATTTTGTAATCCAAAGAGCCAACTGTGCGTCTTCGCTACATGATCCAGTTCAATGGTCTAGTAATCTGCAATTAGCCATCAATAATGGTACTCAATTAACCATTGTGGATCCTAAGCTTCCTATTTTTGATAGTGAGACTGTTAAGAGGATTGAGTCTGTGACATTATTAGATCCTAAACAATTATACCAGACTACCAACATATTACATCCAGAAGTGATAGATACACTTCCTCTTCGAAGGTTCCACAACATAACAATTGAGTCTTTAGATGAACCTTTCCATTTCAGAAACTTGAACGACCCAATAATAACATCGCACAAGTGGACTTCTGTGGACCATGTCAACCGTAATAACTACTTGTGCGTACTTTTCAACACCGGAGAATTGCTTGTTTTCGAAAGAGACTCCGGGTTTAGTGATAAGTACCATGTTAAAGTAATCGTAGTTGACTACTTGATCCGTGACTTGAATATTGAAGTCATTGAGAATGGACTGGAATTTGTTATACCAAGCTCAGAAGAGTTTCTTTCAATGGAAATCAAAGCCTTCGATGTCAATTACGATTCTGTAGGAAATATCTACTTGACTATAATCACTAATAATGGTGATATTTTGGCATACCATATTGACCACAACCACCAACTTAACTTGATCTACAAAACGAAAGTGAGCCTGAACGTTATAAGGATCAAATGGTCAAACTGGAAGCATGGAATCTCGCATTTGGCGTTGATCTCTTCAGATAACTCAACTAAAATTCACACATTGAAATTGGTCAATAATCAAGCTCAAGAAATTGATGTCCTGAGTATCATAGAGAGGTCAAGGTATTTAGTGAGCCAAGTTGTGTGGCTCAATAACAGTGAAGATGATCACAGTTACTTGTTTATTACAACTACAGGCAAATTGAAGATTGTGAAGTTTGAAGGGTCTAAGGTTAAAACTGCCGATTACTCTTTAAAATCATTTGTTAATGCCTCTGGATTAACAACTAGAAAGAACAAAAGTGGTATTCAAGTTTTGGTTAGTTTCGAAGATGGGAAGTTCGAGTCAGTGGTTATTGACGAAAACTTGAATATTGCAAAATCTAACGTCGAAAAGAAGTTAACTGACTACGTTACTAAATGTCTTTATTCTTATCAACTTGAGAATTCTTCAAAAGGAGATGAAGAAGGAAAGGAAGACGCAAAGGAAAATGGTGCCACCCCTCCTCCACCAACCAGTACGAATACTCATCCTGACGGTGGGGCCAAGTATCTTAACCAAGTAATCGAAGGAAACTTTGTAACCTGTGGTGTTAAACTCACAGACTCCGATATCTTGACAATAGTTTTCAAGATAATACCGAAAAACTTGTTGTACTATGAGACAGCAGCAAAAAGTCAGCTCAGCGTTGCATTTATCAACGTAGAAGAGTTTGATAGCCATGAAAACACATTGAACACTCCCGTTGCGTACTTAAATAACCTTTGGTTGAAGAAACTGGAGGAAATACCGGTATTACCTGACAAGCCAGTATCAGAAGACTATGATAAGTTTGTCCTGGAAGTGGCGATATTCAAAGCCAATATCTTTGTGAACCTTGAGACAGTAAACATTGAAGAAAGCTTAGACTTTATTCAGAATTCTTCTGACCTTAAAACAACTATATTTAATGGGTTTCATAACAACGGGCTTGCGAAAAGTCTTCAAATATTGATTAACTTCAACAGGATCTTAATCAATTCTTTAATGATGGGCGAGTTTTCAACTAGCGAGCAAGTTGCACAATTCATTAAAAAATTAAAGGAAGAAAGTGCAAACATAGAAGTTGCACTTCAAAAGTTGTTCATCAAATTAGTGTTCAGGTACATTACTTTAAACAATATAGATATTTTCGAAGCCATTGACAAGTTTTTGATATTGAAATACTTCAGTGCTTTGAAGAGTGAACCTGGGTTTGAACTCCCTGAACTGGCTGAGATATTAATTGGAACCAAATTCTTCCAAGAGATTTTCCTGGCATCTTTACTGGACATGGAAGTTGATGAGAGTGATAACCTCATTGAGTCTACTTCTAATCATAAATGGACCAAGTGTAAATTAACCAACTTACCATTGTTGCAGTTAAATACCAGAAAGGATGAGTTGAACTTATACAATTATATCTTAATTGACGAAAACTTGATGGCACCAACTAGCTTGACATTCCAGTTGTTAGAGAATATCCAGTATTGTTATATCACTGGAAACAAGGCGTATAAATCTTAGGGAAGATTTAACATAAATAATGATTAATGTGTGTATGTTTGTGGTAATGTGTATTTCTATAAACCAGTAATAAATAAATAACATCAACCAACGGCTGAACTTTCAGCAGTTTATTTTCATTATTCGTTAATTGTGGACAGTTTAATCCAAGATGAAGGATCCTGGGAAGGGCATGAAAGGATCATTCAAGAATTCAGCCTTTAAGAATGAATACTGAGTGCTCCAAATCAATTGTTTTGGGAACCAGTTTATCAAGATTCCCGATTTTTTTTGCAGAGACATTTCTTGTTCTGCAGTAGGGTTTGGTGGTGGTGATTCGTTGGATACTTTAGTGAGTAAGTATGACATGTTTAATTGTGCCAACATGTAAAATAGAACACTAAACGATGTGAAGTAGTTTATCAAGATGTAGTATACTAATGAGTAGCCAAATAATACACCACTTCTAGAGTTCAACCATTGTGTCAGTTCTAGTTTTGTAGGATTGATTCTGTTGAAGTAAGGTAAAAGCAAGTCCTGTGAGAGGTTTGTGCTTGCGTAGAAAGCAGTCAACACAAGGGCAGTATAGTTGTGTGGTAATAAACTTAACCCTGCGACCAAAAAGAGTGAAGGCATTGAGCCAAGTTTATGGTAGAATGTTTGAAAGGATGCAAAGGTCAAGAATATTGATGTGATTTTTGTTTGGTACGCTATTAAGGTGAAAACAAGTAAATTGAATCCTACCAATTGAGTGTATCTCTTTAAAAAGTTTCTAAACTGTTCTGAGTTTTTGAAGTGTGCTTTTAACTGTTTATACAGGGGGAAGAAGGAAGTACCAATTTCCATAATCTCTTCATTTTTGAGTCCAGCCAAGTTGGCATAGTAGTGTGAGTTGTTCTTGCTGTCGATGTATCTCAAGTTAAATAAGAATACCTGATCAAACGTATTCGAAAAGAATGACGTGAATGTGAGAATGAAGATATTAGGATTAGCTAAGAACTTCACCAAGAATACAAACTGTGATTCATCTCCAAGGTACCTTTGTAAGACTAATACCGGGATATTAGTAAGGGCATATAACACCAATGATAGAAGAGATATCTTCAATAAGACCTGTGTTGAATGGTGCCTTAACAAATAAGGATTCTGTAAACCTCGATACGTGCTCAAGACTGCAAACTGAACCCCACGGAATATGATCCATATACTAAACGATTCAGAAGGATTCGATAAAAAGATTGGAGATGCCATGTCGATTCGTTTTGTAATGAGCGGTACAAGATAAATGTCAATAATCAACTATGAGGATGCGCGTTGTTATTTATAATTCTTATTACTTTTTTGTATTATGCCTGAAGTTTTTCTTTTATGTCCTGGTGCTTATAATCTACATTTCTGATTTGGTGTACAAAGCACATGTGGTCAATAAACGTTTTTAGATCCATCTATTATTCATAGCCTAGGATGACCCCCGTGTTTGTTTGTTTGTGTATCATAATCATCAATCTCTACAATCCCTCACTATCATTTCCCACTTATCTATAACTCATTTTAGTAAAAAGTGAAGGTTTGGAGGAGGGGTGTTTATTTTGCTATTGCTAGTTATTTGTTTCAAGATGACTACTATTGCCATCGGTTGCTTGTGTATAAGCTTAAGGCATCGCAAAACAGTTTTGTAAGAACTATCCTGCATGGCAATGTAATGGATTGCTAGTTGTTAGGAGTAACAAATTAGAGTGAGAGAAAGTGAAGATTATCGTAAGCAGCGTAGAGTATCTGATTGTTAGTAAGAATATGCAACGTGTCATGTCATTTTTCTATGCTTATTACGTTGTTGATTGTTGTCTCGCAGATGGTTGTTTGTTAACTGTTTTCTTGTTAGATCCTTCTTGTTTCTCGCACAAAATCAATAATAATTAATTATCGTTTACAAGTAGCAAATATCATTCAACATTGCTCAATTTACGTTGAATGTTTATTCTATACTTCTATATTAATATTACAACTTAATGGTGGTGTGACTTGGAGATTATAATCTGACATCATTTTCCATTGGTTTTAATTAGAGCTTAGCAAGATTAGTGTGTTATATTTTCTTGCTTTATTTGGTGAGATTCTTGCTTAATCAGAGTTACCCTTCTTAAACAATAATCTCTCTTCCTTGAATATCAACCAGAATTACATCTCCAATAACAATTGCTGCTTTCTTGCAATTGCTAAGTTGCATCGTATAGCACATTCCAAGTCTACCCAAGCTATCTATCAGTACCACGAAACTATTCTTTAACTCATGAACCTTTTGAATAATCATAGACCAATAGGGTACTTCAACCTCTGTTTTTTTGCACCCATCAAACGTAGCAGACATCAACTCATTCCATACTTGACCATACACATTCACTTTAGATCCCATAAATTCAAGTCGCCTAACCGAAACTGGGATCTGGTCAAGATTAAGATTTATCGGACATGACGAAAGAATTAACTCAATTGTCTTCAGATCCTTAAACTCAGACAGAACCTCACTAATAGGATTCAGACTTAAATTCAATCTCCTGATATCTATTTCTCTGTCTAAAGACACAAATTTGTTTTGGGAAAGGTTCACTAAATCCATATTAGGTGGGAGTTTAAGTTTGTCCCATCGTGAGAGTTCATTACGACTCAAGTTTAACTCGGTTAAATTTGTCAATGTTCTCAAATCAACAGAAGTCGCCATACAGTCCACATATTGTAAGTTCTGGAGTGATCTTGGTAAGTCCAATGAGCTTAATTTAAAACCACACCTTTTAATAACGAGTTTCTTAAGATTTGGTGGTATTTGTGGTGGATGCAAATAGTTGACTAATTCCAAGTTCACCAAACTATTGGGTAACTCGACAAAAATGCCTTGCTTGTCAAGAGATATTCTTCCATTGACATTATTATACCCAAATAAATCAGTATCTAAAGATAATGACTTAACTTGTGGGAAGATAAACTCCGCATTATTAACAAAGGCATTCTTTAACTTGAGGTCTAATGAAACCAAATTCTGAGGAAGATTAAGTTCAATCAAAGTGATCAATACCGATTTCCCGTTTGCCTTCACTTTGGTTCTTGGATTGGAAGCCCCTAAACTACCATCCAAAACCAACGTTTTCAAAGTTTGTGGGAATTCTGATTCTAATGCCTCTGCAGTGTATCTACAAGAGCTCAACTTTAGTTCCTCCAAACTTGAGTATCCTCCTAATTCAAGATGTGTGATCCCTGAGTGTTGGAATGTCAACAGCTTGAGGAGCGGAAGCTCCAAATCACCCAACAGTCCAGCTGAGTCACGGAAACTTAAAGAAAGGAGTGACGGAGGAAGTCTAAACCTCCCTGAGTCGTTCGAATCAAGCCGCACATCTGAAAGATGGAGTGAAGTGAGTCGGGTAAGATGGGTGAAGTCGT
Organism: Kodamaea kaohsiungensis (nom. inval.); assembly: GCA_030558205.1. Classification (NCBI taxonomy): domain Eukaryota; kingdom Fungi; phylum Ascomycota; class Pichiomycetes; order Serinales; family Debaryomycetaceae; genus Kodamaea; species Kodamaea kaohsiungensis (nom. inval.). The sequence continues at coordinate 562,242 of JAJMRZ010000006.1, read as the reverse complement.
TTCGACTGCCTCTTTTGTAATAGTTTATCTGTAATTCCTCCAATGTAGTTGGAAGCAATTCCACGTCGAGGTTTGCTGTATTTTGGGAATTGAAAAGTCCACATGTCAAGTTGGTGATTTTTAGGTTTGTCAAGCTCTCACAACTCTTCACGTTTATGACCGTTAGTTTGGTCACCAGAGGGGGGATGAATTGGTCATACAAGTTCTCAACTATCAATGTTTTCAAATTGGAATATTTGTACAACCAATTGCTTGCTGGTCTTTTCTGGAGTGCGTAGCCAGGTGTAGAGAGCCAATCCAAGATTGACTCTTCTTCAGTAGTATATGGTTGCCATTTCTTGAAGATCCTGGATACCAGCCATCCAGATACCCTAACAATGTCATCGCCCGAGTCGTCATACAGTTTTCCTTCCAAGCTTTCGAATTCGTTCAATACAGTTGGATCAGCCAATTCTATAAGACGTCCGATTTCCAACGAAGGAATCTTCAATCGTGGCTTTAAATTGTACGACTTCATCAACCGGATCAAGTCCCTGAAGGAGAAGCAACAGGCACGCTCGCCAGTTCCTGGGATATCAGTGAAACAAAACGGTGCAGACCGTCGATTCCAGGGTATGATCAAATCACATAGTATCCTGAAACTAGGTTCAGTAAGTACTGGTTCGTCATAAAAGTATCGCACATCTGAATGGGTCAAGTATGAAAAGACTTCAGCCAAAAGCTCTGAAGGTAGATCCTCCAATAAAGTTAGGATCGAGCCAACCATACCCTTGCTATGAAGTTGATGAATAAAAAAAGTACAAGTACAAAAGGATAGTTATCTTTGCTGGAAATTTCAGGAAGGGAGGAGCACAAAGTATGTTTATAGTATATCTGGGTTGACAAGGGAACTGCTGCTGATGAAGTTAATGGTGATGACTGTGCTGGTAATGTTCGCTAATGCCATCGAAGCACTCTGTTATCCTTCGTTTTTTCTTTGTAACCTTGAAGCGCTTTGTGGACTATTCATTTTGGGTTAAACTTATTGGTTGAGGTGGCTTCTTCAATAGAAACCCTTCTGCAGATCAACCCTGAATATCCAATTGATGTAATTCGTACTCTTCCGAGATCATCAATGCATATTAATATTAAGCCAGTGGGGTAATCTCATGTTATTTTGTATGTGGAAACAAATTTTCAAATTTTTCGTATAGCACCCTTCCTTGCCAAACCATATACCTTAATTTTGCATCAACTGTCTTTTCGCTTTGTGGGATGAGTTTGTTGGTTCTATTTTCTTGTCTATTTAAGTTTGATGTTGTTTAGCCTTTTCGTAAGGATCCATTGGTTATCAGGGGTTAAAATATCGTGTCTGCTTGATTTGAGTTTGAAATCAGTCATGGCTGCAAGATGTGCTTTAATTTAGCTGTTTTGCAGACTTCGTAACTTAACCTGAGAATAGGGTTTAAGTTGCCATATGTGGTACAATTAGCTTTTCTTTACTCTTTGCACAACTTGAGGGGTCTAACGTTATTGTATCTCAAGTTAGGAAACTGTGACCAAACCAAAGTAATCTTTTCTATACTCATCCTTTTTACATCCCTTTCAACACCCCCATTTCAAAATTATCAGGTGTTTTTGACTCATTGTTCTCCTAATTCAATTCGGCCTAAGCGATTCTAACATCTCGATTACATTCAAGTTTATAGAGTATACATGCAAAAAAAAAAGTTAATGACAACTGCATGACTCGATCTTTGTGCGAGAAAAGCCCAAAAGTTTTCCAAGCTGTTCAGCAAGATGGCTTGTTGTTCTATGAAGAATTTTGATTCATCTAAGTTCAAGAAGTGGAACTGTTGATTGTATTGTTCAAATCTACTTCTTATAATCCTTTTAACATAAATCGCAAGAAAACCATGAAAAAAAAAAAAAAAAACTTCAGAGATTAGCTCAATGTTTTTGGCTTGGGTCTCCTTCTCAAATTAACTCTTAAGCGTGACTTGTTGGGGAAGCCCTGAAGGTCTAAGTGATCTGAGTATAAGATATTTCAGGTCATCTTGCGATAAGGTGGAAACTTTTAACTTTGAATCAGGCTTATTTCTATTTAGAATATTCAAACAAGCGTCATTCTCTGGAATTTTGTAGTTGAAAGCTGATTTTAGTTTAGGTTCCAGTTCATTGATTTAACAAATATAATAAAGTATATCGTTCTAAATAGTTGGTTTTAAACTCATTAATATTTGGATTAAACATTCTTTATTATGTTCTAAATATACTAAACTATGAAATCCTTGAATTACTCAGTAAAAAAAAGTCAATGGCTGCAAAAAGATCTGCATTTCAACACAAATTGGTTAATATGTATTCATTCCAACAAGCCAGGTCATAAAAACGACAACCATTCAACTAAAATTTACCCCACTTCCATAAAGATTCACCAGGGTTGACCAACTCCTTGTCGTTCCTTTGAATATAAGCACCTCCCAGAGATGCAACGATGTGCAAGTAGTAAAAGAGCTTCTTTACATCAAATCCTTTGCTCCAGATCTTTTTGAACTCTTCCAAGCTCTCTTCACTTGTAAGAGACGAAGTCTTTGTCAATTTAACATTGTGAGTCTTTTCATAACGTTCGATAACATCTTTAATAGTGATTGTCTCACTGAAAATCCTGACATGTTTAGGTAACTTTGCATAATCTGGGAATGTTGCAAGTGCAGCTACAGTGTTGGCAATGTCCGTAGGTGTTGAAATGGAAAGCTTTTGGTTGATGTCACCTTCAACGGTATAAGTTTTTGATTCGGGGTCAACGCCGACCTGTGCTACCCACTCGTACAAGTACTTTCCTGGAACTGCCCAGAATCCGTTTTCAATTGCAACAGCACGCAAACCCAAATCATGCAATCTCTTTACATGGTCAGTCTTGATACTTAAAAATCCTGGAGCAAACGATTGAACATACTCCATATTGCTTCCGAACTCAGAAGGAATGTAAAGCTTAGGCTTGACGATTTTGGCAATTTGCTCGACAGCATCATACAAAATAGGACTAGCAGTTAACAATTCGATAAAGACATCTGTACCCTTCAACTTTTCGGATACAGCAATAATATCTGTCAACTCTACCTTGAGGTATTGGATCCTGCCAGTAGACTCCAAGTCCAGTCTAGTAATTACCTTAATTGGGAATTGAACTTTTGAAGAGAATTGAGATGATTGCAAGGATTCAAGCACACTTGAACCAAGACCTCCATTGATACCGAAAACGGCGACTGTAACTTTAGAAGAAGGCATTGTGAAATAGATATATATTTAATTTTTGATACTATACAAGAAGTGTAAGGAACTTCAAGGTGTTTTTATATGCTTCAAAATAACCAAAGTAGTTGTCCACTTATTGCCTTTCAATGTTGGTCCACAATACTTAATATGACTTTATAGACTAACTTAATTCACACTGGATGGCATTGAAAGTCGATAACGGTGTTAACGAAACCAAATAATATAAATTAACTCCGCATGCAACACTAAAATTTGCCGTACCATGTCACGACGTTATTTCAGGTCTATTGAATCGACTCACATATTGAAAATCAACTAATGAAACTTGATAGTTAAAATCTGGCGAAGAACCAGTAGCAAATACACGATTTAGAGCTTCTAATGTCTTACTGTTCTCGACAGAGACTCACTAACAATTTACCATTGAAATGAATCTTTTCTTATGCTGCATATTGGACTCTGCGTACACGACGGGCATCCTTCCTTATCAAGGTAGTCATAAAACCTGTTCTGACGAATGTGGAAATAGTGGCCTTAACACACTGTAAATTCTTTTGCCCGCTTAGTCCGTTTATTCACCAAAAGGTCCTTTAAATGTCAACTCTACCAAAATGCCTAAACGTCAATACAATCCCAGTCACTGTTTAATAATGGTAACAAAGACCATCTCATAATAGTACAAAGTTATAAGAATGCTTTACGTTCAACAAAAATATGTATATCGTTCGAAATGAAGTGCATATGGCCTCTATTCCGCACCTTTAGTATGAATTGCTAGAGATCATAACAATTTGAGATGTGCTGACGCTGAATAAGCAAGATGGTGGTATCAGGGTAAGTATACAAAATTGGTAGAGTTCATAGTAGGTCTTTCCTAAGAAGATTGTTCGTAAGAGTGCGAACGTTGGGCTGGTTGTAGTTATTCATTAAATATGAAAGTGGCTGCAAAAAATCTCAAAACGAATATCCACTGGTTTCTCGGTGATAAACACTATAATCAGTTATAATCTCCAATCTTATATTAAAATATTGCTCATTATGTTTCGTCTAACTGCGGGTTCTGTGGATATGTTTGTTTCAAAGTTGGAGTTCAGATTAGCTGGTATTCAATCAACCAAAAACCTTTACCTCCATATCCTATTGAACAGGTGAATGGATTCATATAAAGTTTCTCAATAATGGTAGTTTACTACTCGATAGGATTAGATTGATGCTAGAGCAAAACATATTAATATCAACATTACTGCTAGTTAATCTCATTTGTTTGTGTACCTGTGTGTGAGTTCTACTACACAAGTGTAAGGTGCCTATTTTTGACATGTTCATTTATTAGTATGTTGTTTGAATGAAACTCGTAGATAACTTTGCACTATTTAACAATAACCACTTTACCTAAAGGATTAGCACTTTTTGTTCAGTTATAGTTATAGGTCTACTATTTTCAATATTCTTCCTAGTTATTGTGATCTTCAGTGAAAACTTGTCAAACTGTGGAGTGTTCTTGAATTTTTTGGTATGATATTTACTATATATTGAAACATGTTACCTTGTTTTCTAGAGTTTCAAATATAACTCGCTAACAACACCTCTATATTACACAGGCTTACTAAGATCACTGTGATTCCATAAAAAGGTCATGCCACCTAAAACGAATATATTTAGACCACCTCTCCTATATCCTTTAAGCCTTTTCAATTTGTACTAAAAAAATAGTTCAAGAAACACTCTCCAGCAACTATATGTCCACTTGGATCACTTTAATAAACACTCCAAACCATAGCCACAAGGATTCAATGCATATCACCCCACTCTAACCTTGCTTTCCCTTCCAATGAGAAGAAATGGCTCGTCTACCCGATGAAAACTCTTCAGCTCCTCTTCTCACTGACTTCGTTTCTCGAGTCAGTTTTTCTTTACTCCCCTCCTCAGTTAAGGAATGCCTTTAGGTTTGAGGCCGTCGACAACCGTCAACTGCCACTGTTAAATGTCACTACAAACCAGGTGTCAGAACTCTTTGAGTAAAAACTCCCGGACCCTTTAGAAAAGCAATGCACCGTTATCTCTATTTCAAGTGGTGACTTATCTTTCAGAGGTGACTGTTGATCATTAACGCGGATACCTAGGTATTACTAATTAGCTTTACATTGAGTGACAAGAGATCCATGACTGATCCTTGGTCGAAATGGCCGTGGCCTTTGCCCGGAGAATCTTATAACTTCTCCACCTCAAGTTAGACTCCAACCACAGTTTTTTTTTTTTTTTTTAACTCTGACTTCCTTGTTTGTCCTTCCTTTATACGGGTGCAAAAAACTATGTAAAAGCTCTTTCTTTTGCGATGCACGTTTTATGTAAGCTTGCAATGGCAGCTAGTTTCTTGTAGAAGTATATAAACTCCAGATTATCCTTGTTTCTACCCTCTAAAGCAGTGATAAAATGATGAGTTTGGATATTCAGAACGAAGCACAATTTCAATTGGCTAACCCTTACATTACTACTACTCTTACGGAAGTAACTCATAAACTTCCTTTGAAACCTCCTTGCCGGATTTTATTGAAGAATGAATTAGAACAACCTTCTGGAAGCTTCAAGTTGAGAGGCATTGGTAACTTGATCAAGAAGTCTATTGAGAAGGTTCAACGCACCAGTCCAAATAAAGAAATCCAAGTTTTTGCATCCAGTGGAGGAAATGCAGGTTTGGCAGCTGCATATCTGGCATTTTTCTATAAGGTTGAATGTACAGTGGTTTTACCAGTAATTGCTAAGCCTGCGGTGAGGCAGAAGTTGGCCGACTACAATGCAGAAGTTATTTGTTTTGGAAATAACATTAATGAAGCTGATCAACATTTGAAGAATATTATAAACTCTTTGGATACTTCTAACACGACTCCAATTTACTGTCACCCATTTATGCATCCACTCGTCTGGGACGGGCATTCTAGCTTGGTAGATGAAATTGTTCAATATCAATTACCAAGGGAAGATGTTAGTAAATTGAAGGGTATGGTTTGTTCCTTTGGTGGTGGTGGATTATACAATGGAATATACCTGGGGTTAAAGAAGAATAATGTCAAAGACCTGTCTATTTTACTAATAGAAACTGAACAAGCTCCAACACTTTACGAGTCGCTTCGAGCAGATGAACTCATCACATTGAAGTCCGTCAATTCAATGGCAACCTCATTGGCATGCTCTCATACCACCTCACAATCTTTGGTCAACTTCCATGACCAATCTGAAGTTAAATCAAGTCTAGAAATGATTGATGACTTGGATGCATTAAAAGCATGTGTAGAATACTACAATAGCTTTGATAAGGTCGTTGAACCAGCCTGCGGGGCAGCTTTGTCGGTGATCTACAACAAACTAGACATACTCTACAGGAACTTCAAACACCTACTGCATGATGACATTGTGGTCATTGTTGTCTGCGGCGGCTCCTGTTCAGGCTCAAAAGATATATCCTACTACCAACGGTTAATTGCTAGAAACGACCAAAAGTTATAACATCATTTATTTCTTATAAACATAATATTCATTATATACAATACTGAAACTCATTAATCTGATCTCATTAATCTGATACTCATTAAATCGTGTCGTACTTATTAACACATCTCATATTGGTACTCATTGAACAAATCAAACAACGTAGCATCTCTGTGTTTCTCGTCCGGGTTGTAGAACACATCCAACCAAAGTTGATCAATATCCTCATTGGTTTGTGGTGAGATATCACTGACGGAGTTGCTGCCAGACGTACCATTTTCAGCTTCATACTTTGCGTAATTTGGATTGGCAGAAGTCATTTCTGTCACCAACTCACAGTCATTAGATTTTTCAAAAAGCTCCTCCAATTGTGCCTTAGTAAAGTGTGGGGTAACCAAGTCAGCCTTGTACTTGTTGTCTCTACTGGCCATAACCGTACTGTAGAACTCCTCACTCTTGATGATTTGAAGATTGAATTGATCTCCCTTAACAATCTTCCAACTGTAGTAGTATCTGTGCGAAAGGTTTCCAATTAATTCAATCGAGCACTCAAGATGTGAAATTAATCTGTCTCTTACCTTTCTCACAAGCTCAAAGTACTCCTGTTCATCTTCACGCATATTGTTGTTATGTTTATTATGGTGTAAGATGAAACTGAAACGAATAACCAAAACTTGGAGCACCTGGTTAGTCTTATGGATCATCGACTGTAAACTTGGATTGTAAATGAAGTCACTGTATGTGTCTGACAACTTGAGCAAGGCATAATAGTGAGGAGCTACTTCAGTTATAAGCAGTATGCTCTTCCTCAAGTAGAAGAAGGAAACATTTAAGTTCCCTACACTTGAATAGTGGAGGTAGAAGTTGAAGTACACCGACACCAAGATCGAGTTCATCGAAAGATAGTACTTAATCTTGAAATTTCTTGCGACAGTAAGCAAAGCAATGTCTGACTCACGCAATTCACCATCCTCTACAAAGTTAGTCAATGTTTCAAGAGGGCCAACATCACGAGCTACTAACCTTTCAAAATCATTAAGTTTGTCAATCACTTCAATCACCTTACTTTTATGGTCTCTGGTCAATATAACCTTTAACAATGCTTTAAAACTGTCAACCAATTCTGATTTTGAGTAGATCATAGTGCTAATCTGGTAGTCTCTTTCATAGTCAATCAAATTACTGTTGTCCATTGTTGGTTCAGGTGGCAGTACTTCGGAACTCGAGGCTTCAATGCTTGGTGGGTTTCCGTAAAAGTATGACTGGAAGATGTCAACCATAACAATAAAGTACCATATCTTCTTCTTCAAGTTTAAAAAGTTAGGGTTTTCATCTTGGTCTGAATTCTTTGGGTCCAAGTGTAATCCGAGTCTGAATGCGCGGTCCACCATTGGTTTGTCAATATTCATGCACCCTTCACTAGCTGAAGTGTTTGCGTCTTCCGGCGAGTACTTAACGTAGGTTTTCAAGATCATCATCAACTGTACAATGGAAATATCATTCTCTTCCAGATCCGAAAAAAGGTCCAAACATTCATAGCAAAGGTCCACGATACTAAGATCTATTGGGTTACGAATAAGGAACTGGAGCATCTTGATGTGTGGGGTTGGGTTTTCAATCAATAAAATCTCCTTGTTCTTAGTTTCGTTGTTTTTGAATAATGAGATGTACGCCATTCTTAAAACCACCATCAACTGTCCAAGCATGATGAAATCCATTTTTTTGGTAATACCAATGTGTTCAACTTTGGTGTGGTCAGTTACAGTTTTCTGGCCAATTAATAATGTGACCTTGTTCATAAACTCCTGTTCGTCAATAATAGGAACAAATGGGTAGACGTATCTGAAGAATCGCTCGACAAGAAGCCAAATATTGTCCTTTTCAGGAAGAATACACATGATCTTTTCAATAAGTTCCATGTTGGTGCATCCCATTTTCTTACGGAAAGATTGTTTGATGATACTTCTATAGCTCAGGTCGCAGATATTCTTCTGTGAGCTACCGTCATATTTAATTGTTGCTATTTTCATGATATCAAGTTTCCCATTGTCGAATTCATTCTGGAGGCTGTCGCTACATTGTTTCAACTGGTTGTGAGACATAATATATCCCTGGAGACAACTTAAACCTGGGTCGGATTGCACCAAGTATGACCAAGCGAAAGGTCCTTTGTCGACTTTTTCGAAAAAGTCGATTTCGTCCGTGCTTGATCCAAAAGGGTTAAGGCCAATAAGCAGGCTCAGTGGTGCAGCTTGAGATGAGAAAAGTGCTTTGTTCTTGGATCGAATATCACTCCTTCCACTTTCTTTAGGACTCCAACTGTTTGTTGAGCTTGCGTATTTGGGTGGGTACATATTGCTACGGCCAGGGGTTGGATTGGAGCTTAAGCTGTGAGGTCCATATCCATTTGACAGGCTACTGTATCCGTTGTTATTTGACAAAATCGACGACACAGACGACGTTTTGGGGAAGCTGCTAGAGCTAAAGCTGCCGTTACTAGAGTTTCCATTAAGAATGTTACCATTTAACCCGCTCTGGTGTACAGGTGTCACACTCGAGCCATTGCTCAGCAATCCCAGGTTTGTTTGTTGGTATTGGAAAGGTAGTGCAACTGTTGGTGATTGTGGGATCCCCACATTGCTAAGTGGGGACGAGATTCCGTACAATAACGAAAGTCCGCTTGCACTTTCTGCATGTACTGGAAGTAGGGGGGCGGCTATCGGAGAAAACAGACTCAACCTCTCCAAAGGTGGAAGTCCGGCTTGGGATAGCACCAGCTGTTTGTTGTTCTGAGTCAACGCTGGTTGAGTCGTAAATGATTGCGGTGCTACAACAGTACGCTGTTGTTGTGGTTGTTGTGGTTGTTGTGGTTGTGGTTGAAGCTGTGGTATCTGCGATTGCGCTTGAGGCTGTGGTATTTGTTTTTGATGTTTCAGTTGGACATCACCACCATTAGACCCTTGCAGCATAGACAGCAGGGAAGAAGTCAGAAGAGCATGCAGATCTTGCAGATGGTCCAGGAGCAGACTCTCACGTTGTCCTTCAGGCAGCTTCTTAGTTTTCTCATCTTTAATAATCTTCATAGGGATAGGTCTACCAGCACTTGCAACATAAGGAAATGATGGATTATACACACATGTATCAGAAATCTTAGCCTTCACACACGAACTACAGGGAAGACCTTTATCACATCTAATCTTCTTACGTTTGCATGTCTCACACACCAACGTCAACCGCATCCGCTTCCTTGGAACATGAGTAGGTGTATCTTCAGTCATTATTGGTAAAAGAAGAGTTATTAGCAATTAAAATTTTCTTATATATTGCTGATTAATACTATTAATTATCAAGCTCAACTCCCCAATAAATGCTCTAAGGGATGAAAAAATCTCAATTAGAAACTAGTGCCAACTCGAGCGGTATATGCACTTAACAATTACGCTTCAATTTGTCTTCCAATAGTCTCTAGCATCGAAAACAAGTGGCGAAACCTCTCCAAGCCTTGATCCAATATAGTATAAATCCGAATCTAAATTCCGGTATGGCGGAAGCGCAAAAATTAATATTATGTAATCTAATGAAGGATTTATTAAAAAAAATTCAATCTCGTGACTAGACACGTGATGTGTTTTTTTCCCTTGTTTCCCCAACCCGTCCCGTATACAGTACCCTTGTATTTTTTTTAAAATAGTGTTTATCCCTACAATTGATTGCCCTTTGCCACTGGTATTGCCACTGTAGACAGCACCAGTTTCGAATTAAAAAGGAACACCAGCATTAGGTTGATAAATAGCAACCGTATAGCATCAGGAGGTTTTGTTAGGCAGGAACCCAACTACTTCCGTAACGTAGCATCATGAACTCGTCCGATAACTTATTTGAGGACATTGAGCAAGATAACAATCCATCATTTTATGGTAATCAGTCCATATTGAGTGATCCTTACGGACACATGGGCCGCAGTGGTGTTAATGGTATGAATGGCGATAATTCTGTGCTACCTGGTTCTCCTATTCAGGAGGGAGTTAATGACCTTGTGAATTGTCAAATAGGATTGTCGAATCAAATCCACCAGTTAATTAATGACCCAAATTTAAGAGTCGATGTGGTTTCAAGCGAGACTCTAGTCAATTCTTCTGTCATAGTATATTCAATCCAGTTGGCTCTATATGACGCAGAATCTGGCCCAGACCCAACAGTGTCTATCATTGTGAAACGAAGATACAGTGAATTCAAATCAATAAGAGACAACCTTCTCAAACTCTTCCCCACAACAATCATCCCACCGATTCCAGAAAAGCACTCGATATTCACCTTTTTGGCCAATTCGATCAATAACAACAATGAACTTGGGATTATAGAGATGAGACGCCGCGCGTTTAAAGCATTCTTAAACGACTTGGTATTCAACTCAAACCCAGAAGTTAAAAACTGCAGCCTCTTGCATAAGTTTTTGGACCCAAACTATGAGTTGAGTTGGTACATGGCAGTTATGGAACCACCCGTAAACTTACTTCCTAATAGTTTATTACTCGCAAACCCATTAGACCCCACAGACCAAAACGGCCTCTACTCATTGCTCCCCATGGTTGGAGGATTCGAAGTAAACTCAAGCGTTGATAACTTGAGCTCATTACGTAAACTCAATGAAGACTTGAAGTTGTTAAAAGATCAAATCAAGTTATTCGACTTAAAGGGTAGTGACTACGCTGAAATGAAGAAGAAGGCACGTAACGAAGCACGCAATGAGTTGGACTCGGCAAGCCAACTGACTAGCATACGAGAAGAAGATGAGGATGATGATGAAGATGAAACAACTATAAACCACGGATACGAACACTTTGAAGGAATCCCTAAAAGCTTAATCCACTTTGAAATTAAGTTCCACCACATCATCAAAATCTTACATGACTTGAACAAATTAAACTCAAGATCTGTAAAGAATTATAAGAGTGTAGTCAATACGTTGATTGAACTTGGAGGTAACTTGAACAACTTCTCACTTCAAATCTACGAATCCGGTAGCTTCCCAAGCGCAGGAGACAAAAACAAGTCAACACAAGACATTAGTCTTAGTTTATGCATTGAAAAGTTTGGACTGACTGTGGATAGCAACTTTTTGAACTTTGAAAGTTTCATTGCTGACAGTTTGGTGCCTGAATGGCAGGAACCAATCTACCAGATGATCCAATATTACATCACAAGCTTGAGTCTTGTCAAGTTCTACAAATACAAAATCATCCAATTCAAGATGTTATATAAATTACGGTTCAACAAGATGCAAGAACTCTTGAACGTAACGACTGCAGGTGGGATGGCTGCACACCTGGACAACACTACTGAAAATGGAAAAGCGAACCTCGACCATTTGAAAGACTTGAACAGCCCTAGTATTAACCGAACAATCCAACGCATGGAAACAAGCCGTAAAAAGACAGGTGGACTTTCATCGAAGAAACTGTGGTACGGGTTGTTTGGAGGAAGCAACGGACATAGTAAAGTGTACACCAACACCTTACTCCAGGGAGAGGACCTCTCAGCAAGTCAATTCCCCAACCAATTAAAATTCAAGGTGGGGCAAATTGAAAAGGAATTGGATAAATTGAATCAACTTATAGAATTGACGAATCGTGATATGATTAAACTCACGAAGGAATTGGGAAACACATATAAAGACTTCCTTGTTAAGATGGAAAAGAAGTGGTTAAACTTAATGATTAGTTATATTCGGAATGGGAAACGATTGTTTGACGAGAATTTAGGAAACTGGACTGATTTCAGGGAGTTTTTGGAAGACAATTAGATGATCATGGGTATAGTCTTAGTAGGATTTATTTATGTAGTGGAATAAACGGAGCGAGTATAGATTTAGAATGTTTGGGAAATAGTAGAGTAATGAAAGTATGAGATATTTGAAGAGATGGATGTTAAGGATTCTTAAACCAAGAATTGGTGTGTACCATTGGGAGAGGATGTTTAATAATTGATTGTTGAGCTCCAAGGTAGTTTGGATTGATTTTAAAACACCTTATTATGGGGAATAACAGTTGTGAATATTTGCAGCCAACGTACCAACCTTCCAACTATAACCAATTCAAATAATGATAACCTAACCATTATCGAACCAGCTAATCCCATAAGACACTTCAATTACTGCTTAGTACATTCAACTCCATACCTCCAATCCCCTTTATAGAAACCACCCCTACTGCTCCTCTACACTGGTTCGATTCCAGGTTCGCACCTAATTTGGAAATCAACATCAGTGGCAATAAACCAAAAATCAAATACAAAAACCATAATCAGTACACTATGTCAGCTATGGATTTGGACAACGACGTATCAACTGTATTAGCCATCATCAGGCTGGAGACCGAATCTGCTGAGTTGGTTAACAGTATCTATCAATTGGAGGACTTTTATGAGCGGAAGTTGTGGCATCAATTGACGTTGGCCTTGGACGAGTTTTACTATGATATTCCAGAAGTCACACCAGAATTAAAGCTTAAGATCTATAACCTTTTTATTGTTAGATTTAGTTCCAAGTTAAATCCAATCAAGATTGTGGACTTCCTCTTGGAGAGTTTTGGTGAGACTGATAAGAACCAAACGTTGGAAAAGTTGTTGGAGTTGAAGGAACAGTTTGTAACACACTTGAAGAAGAAATTCAACGTCAGAGTTGAGGAAGAGCAGTTGAAACAGTTGCAGAACTTACTTGACGCTGAAGAATCAATCATCTACGTCAACTTACAGATTGCTAGATACCAGTTGTTGTTGAACCAAGTCAACAATGCCGAAGAAATATTAGACAGCTTGAATGACAAATTCGGAACCAACAGTGCAACTGAGTTTGACGATCCAAAGATCACCGCAGCATACTACTTGAGTAAGTGCGAATTGTACAAGCTCAACGAAAACTACAACTTATACTACTCCAATGGTTTATTGTACTTGTCTTCTGTTGACACCACCAAGCTCAGTGAAGCGACCAGAGTGAAGCTTTGCTACGAGTTATGTATTGCAGCCTTATTGGGTGACAAGATTTACAACTTTGGAGAGTTGATCTTGCACGACATCTTGAACTCGATTAAAGACGAACTGTCTCCATACGTGTGGCTCTACAACTTGATCCAGACATTGAATGCAGGTAACTTGAGCGAATTCAACAAATGGCTTGAACCAGCCTTTGCTAAATCTCCCTTCTTGGCTAAGGACGATATCTTCTTGAAACAAAAAATCATCATCATGTCGTTGTTGGAGTTGGTATCCTTAAAGTCAACAACTGACAAGAAGTTGAGCTTCAAAGAAATTTCTGATTTCACTGGTACTCCTGTCAACGACGTGGAGCACTTGATCATTAAGTGTTTCTCTTTGAACTTAATCAAGGGCCACATTAATCAAATCAACGAAACACTTGTGGTTACCTGGTTGCAGCCACGTATTTTGAACTTGGACCAGGTCAACACATTATTCACGCACTTGCGTAACTGGGATAACCTGGTTGATCAATTGGCACAGGAGGTTTACAAGAATGGTGGAAGTGTATGGGCTGGTATATAAATGTTGATGAGCCTACAAATAGTAATATGAAGTATTGCGATAGATGAGTGGATGTAGTAGTTGTAGAATAAGAAAGGATCGTATTTATTGATTTGCAGAGCGATAGTTTGAAATGTTTAACATTTAACTAATTTAGAAAGCACTTGGGTGGACACTTTTGAAGTGTAAGTTTCTTCTTACTCGTTATATGTGGATGTTTAGTTACTTGAAAGAAGCGCAAATTGAATCCAAGATGTAAGAAGAAATTCCAGTGAAGATTGACAGACGGTTATCTCCGAGAAAGTAACTACGCCTCTTGATGTAGAGCTACTTAAGTGAACCTGGTAAGAGAGAAAGAATCTAGTGTTTCCATGTTCTCTATACGTGGGATATTTAACTATTCTAAATTGGTAATGATTGAGTCAACTTGAAGAAAGATAAGAGACTTATAGTGGAAAGCAATAATGATTGTGCTAATTTGAGACCTAAGGTGGGGTAAGCAGTGTTTTTCCTGTTTGAATAATGTGCGGTTGTAAATAACTGGAACAGTTTGATGATCAGCAAGTTTGAAATCTCTTGTTACAAAGAGAAAATTAGATTTTTACTATGACAGTTTAAAAGCGGCTTAACTTTTAACTTAGATCAGCAGCTGTGTTCGAGAGTGGTATTAAGGAATTTACAACTCTCAATACATGAATCTGAAATCGAAGGCTGGGTGCTCTCGAAACACCACCAGGTACCTTAAATTGCTAGTCACAAATATACATACAATGTGAATAACTAAGAAATTACTAATAATCCAAGATGAATCTCTCTGCAATACAGAGCGAATTGCCTAAAGAAAGAACTTGTTTTCTATCTCCTTTCATTACACAATTCAGAACAAGTAGCAAGGTCTACCAATCCGATACGTCTATTAGATATTATTTACGGAGTTACTATTTTGAAGTTTACAATGCAGATTATTCTGCGCTTTGATGCATCTGTCAGCCGTATTTTGTTTTAAGTGGGTGCAAATTTTTACTCACCCACGATAGAATTGAGTATTAATTATGAGTAACATAATAACTAGAGTAGTTCTGGGTGGCGTTAAGTGGCTTCGTATGGCTGTACGAAAGTGAAATTGTGTCCTTTTATTTGAAGCATTCTAACTCTCTAATCCTCTTTAACTTTGAGCTGCATTTCTTCAGTCCTTTTAATTAATTCAACAATACCCTCTGTCTTAGCTTTGTATGCCCAACCATATTGAAGTGAGGTGTGAATCTCAACTCCCAATTTATCTGCAAACTCCCAAGTCAATCCTGGGTTTCTTAAGTATGGTCTACCGATAAGTGCAACATCAAATGCACCTTCTTCCAATAAGGCATTAGTAGCATGGACATCATCACCAAGTCCGCCAACACAAGCAACAATAGCCGTATCTCCAACAGCTTGTTTGACTGCACGGGCGTACTCGGCATGTATTGGAGTAGGATCTCCAGTTTTGCTCAACGCAGACCTCTGCTGCTGCTTGTACGAATTACCGCCTGAAGAGACGTCAATCAAGTCTACACCTCTTTCAACTATGATCTTAGCCAATTTCTGTGAATCTTCAATCATCCATTCGTCTTGATCTGCTCCATTATCAACAGTTGATAATCTAACAAAAAGTGGTGTACTTTCAGGGATGGCGGCCCTTGTGGCTTCAATAATCTCCAAGAGGAACCTTATTCTATTCTCGAATGTTCCACCGTACTCGTCGGTTCTTTTATTTGAAATTGGAGACAAGAACTCGTTGATAAGGTATCCATGAGCCCCATGGAGTTCGATAAAGTCAAAACCTGAAATCTCAATGGCTCTTCTTGCTGAAGCGCCAAATTTTGCAACAATCTCCTTTACTTGCTCATTTGTCAATTCTTCAGGGACAGGGTAGTTTCCGTATGGTCTGAATTCAATAGCGGATGGTGCAACTGTCTTGTCTGGCCAACCACCTTCTTTGGCAGGAACTACATCTTCTAAGTGCTCCCACAATGCACGGCCACTAGCTTTTCTTCCACCGTGACCAATTTGTACACCTATGAGCTGGTGTTGCGTATGAGCAAAATCAGTTACAGCCTTATACTTTTCTGCCTGTTCATCAGTAAATAATGCAGAATCGTGAGGAGTCAGTCCTCCTTCCTTTGAAACAGTGGTCGATTCTACAATTGTAAATCCAGTACCTCTCGAAGCAAGGGCACCATAATGAACTAAGTGGAAGGGGGTGATTTCCATATTTGAGTCTGCAGAATACATACACATTGGAGAGACTCCTAGTCTATTTGGAAATGTCAACCCTCTAATTTTCAATGGTTGGAACATCTTTGGTAAAGACTCGATGTCTTCCGATAATGCTTGAGTTAATGGAGCCTCAGGTTGTGGAATATAATAGTCCACACCTGGGGCCCTAGGGGTAGGCATTTGAGAAGGCATATTTAGTTGAAGAGAGTTTATTTACCAATACAATTACCTTTATAAACCACAACTGGTTCAGTAGTGGTTCAACTGTTTGCCACATTGATGATTACAAATTTTACTCTGCTTACTTATTTTAAACGAGAGAAGATCTGTTAATCAGCATTGTCTTGGCAATTGGATTGCAACACCTACACCTAAAACTCGGTGTTGAACCTAAATGGAATTAAGAGCATAAATTTCATGGTGAGACTGAATTCCTCGGTACTCATTGACCGAATATTTATTTGTGAGACTACTAAAATTATACGGCAAATAGCTAATAATACGAATAACCCATCAACGAATCCTTAGGAAGAAATTCACATGTTCCATTAGCCATTGAATTTGTCAGCTAGGAAACAGGGATCAATTCCAAGTTTACAGCACGCATAGGCGTGCTATCGGATTGTCAAATGCATTTCTTCTACTGATAGCAAAGACTACCATAGAACGATGTTTCATATAAGCTCTCTATAATAATTCTTGAGATTTCAAACATTAAACCTTCTAGAAAGTTCAGCACAGAGTAATTGGTAATTATTTCACAAATTGATTACTTTGTATGGCTGCAAAAAAGTTGAATAGAATAGAGAGCAAACAAATTGAAATTAGAGCTAGCTTACAAACAAATCAGAGAATGCTGATGAGAATGATACTTTAAAAATAATAGACAGTCCTAAAGCATAAGATAGCACTCATGTATCTATCTCTTCATGCTAAAAACATGTTTTCTTTTATGTTTTTTTAACCTTATATTTTATGAACACATTGACAACTCTTTTCAAATGAGCTCATTCAAACATACGATCTATCAATGCACATCTCAGGTACTCTAGCACCGAAAGTTCTTAGGTCGAAGTGCATTGGTGTAGAAATGACGTCATAAGCATATGAGTTATAACGGGCATTATGAAGTAAGATATCAATGCTTGGGAGATGATTTATTCTCCCAATGATAGTTCTTTCATTTTACATAGAAGTTTAAATGACTTATGTCAAGTTACAGGAGTGACCTAATTTGATTACGGAGATCTGCTTTCATAAAAGGGAACAATAACACAATCGCAAGTATACTGTACTAATTCACTTGAGGATCAAATACTACCTATGCAACCTATCAATACAACCTTAACCCTTTACATTCTCAGCATACTCATCTAAACCATACTCTTACTCACCCTTCTCTCAACAACGAATATCATAGGCGGAGCAATGGTCATAATTGCGACATCCGTGTCGGATTATTACTTGGCTTTGTCGTGGAAAATCCTACAACGAACAGCCAACAGAAAAACAGGCTCATACTTTGTAGTGTTTTTCAATTGAAGTGGCAATATGAAAGTACTTAGATCCCAGCTATTATTGCCGGCATTGATCGGTGGTGCTTTGGCTAACATAGTGAATTTCGATCAAGACCTGAATGCTCAAGTATGTGCTGGTATTTATTCCAAGCATGATTGGGGTGGATCGCTTAGACCTCATATTGATTTTACTTTGGATCAATTCGGAACAGAGAAGTACGACCCTAAGAGTAAGAGTTATGACAGCGACAGAGAAGATGTTGCTATCAGTTACGTGATTTTCGAATACAGGGATTTGGAGAACATCGGTGCTGTCTTGGATGACGGTTCATTTAGGTATATTTGTGATGACAAGGCCATTTCTTCCGGGGTATGTGAAGAAAAGCAGAAGAACAAGTTCATTGTAAAGCCTAAGGTGACCAACACGACGATATTGTCGGGCCAATTGACTCACGTAGGTGATGCCCACATCGATTACAGAGTGAATACTACTGGATACTATTGTATTTCTACATTCACACTCAAAGGAAAGAAGTATAAGGGACGTGCAACTTTCCAAAATGCTTATGGAGAATTGAGTGGAAGTGAAATCCCTAAGCTTCCAGCTTATGGAATCCTTGCAATCTGCTATGCCATTGCATTGTCCCTCTTTGGTTTCCAATTTTACAAAAAGAGAAAGGAAAACCAGATTTTACCTTTGCAAAGATACTTGTTGGCGATCCTTGGGTTCTTAACATTTGACACTATTGTTGTGTGGTCTTACTATGACTTACTTAACCGTACGGCCAAACACAGTAATGCGTTTGTCATAATCTACATGGTATTTTTGTCCTTGTTGAACGCAGGTAAAATCTGTTTCTCCTTCTTTTTGTTGTTGTGTATCTCGTTGGGATACGGTGTAGTTTCACTTAAGCTTAAGAAGAGTGTCATGTTCAAGTGCAAGATCTTAGCTGCCGTCCATTTTGTCGCAGCACTCGTTTACTTGTTGTCAACCTACTACAATGGAGACATCAACAGCACTCAAACCTCACTGGGACTTACAGACGATGGAGGCAAGGGCCTTATAGGTATGTTGACCATGATTCCTATCACCATTACACTCACCATTTACTATGTGTTTGTGTTAACGGCCATTAGAACCACCACGCAAAGCTTACACCAGCAACGTCAAATCATCAAGTTGCAATTGTACGAAAAGTTGTTCAGAATCATGTTCTTTTCGGTGATTGTAACACTTGGAGGCTTAACGTTCTCCTCATTTGTTTTCATGACCATGTCCAATACGGATATGGTTGAATCACACTGGAAGTCTGCGTACTTTGCTTTTGACTTCTGGCCTAGTGTGATCTTTTTCTTTGTCTTCATTGGAGTAGCATGGTTGTGGAGACCAACTGAAACAAGTTACATGTTGGCTATTTCGCAACAATTGTCCGGAACAGCAGATGAAGAAGACTTGGATGAAAATGGAGAACCACGTCCCAACATGGGTTACCACCAAGGACATGAGTTTGAATTAGACGACTTGTCCTTGTTGAGTCATAGTGATGATGAAAGACCCAGAGAAGAACGTGACAGTTTTGAGTTGAGAAACAACCAAGGAGACGAGGTGAGTGCGTCCAAGTTCGAAGCTCCTCCTCAATATGATAACTTCAAAGAAACTGAAGGATTGAGTTCAGCCAATGCAGAAGAGGCAAATACATTATTTGAGGTTGGAGAACATGAAGAGGATGATGATGATGAAGAACATGATAAAGTGGACAACAGGTTGAGTAGTAAAAATACATAGAGGGTATTATTTAAATAGAATTAAGAAGAAAGCTATATTGAAAAAATTGCGATATTGTAAGATAGTGATGGGAGATAAATGGGAGATTAAAATTGGAAAAGATCTACTGAGCACGTTGTGATATTTGCAGAATTAATAGGGAGGTTGCTTTGAAGAATCCCATGAAAAGAAGATCACCTCATCAAGAAAATGATATTTTGAAATATTTTGAGCAGAATGATACAAAAAGTATATGAAATGAGAATGTCAAGCAAAGAAGGAGGTGAGTTAATACATTGTAATGGTGAGTTAAATATGAAAATGCAATCTAAAGGTAGAAGAATAACCAAAGAAGAGAAATATAAATGATAATATGGTGAATATATTGAATTATAGAAAATGAGCAAGAAAGCAGAAGTAAACTGATTGTATTGTACTTAATAAATATGAATATTAATGAACAAAGAGTTGATCTAGAAACAACAAGAATATATAAAGAATAAGTCAACTCAATATGGATCCAACTGGGCGTACACCATTCATATAAGTCACATAAACTAACTGATAAGCATAAAATCTCTAGCTCAGACTAAAATATACGAACATTCTTACCCTAGATGCCTCGGCTTTTTGCCCTACACTAAGAAAAAAGTATATCCTTTTGCACGCTTTTGCACCCAAAAATAGTTGTAGCGTAATATTGTACTTCATACTATACATCCCCAATACCTTGATACTTCTATAATACTTTACAATAATTGCATCTACTCGCACTTACAATCTGAGGCATTTCTTCTTAAACAATAATAAACTCAACCTCACTAAGTACAACCACAATTCACTCACCATGCCCCTCTATTTTGACACAAGGGCGATCAAATTGGATCAAGTTTTAGTCCCAAGATCAAATTTTTTTACTTCAAATAGGAACCAGCTTTAAAAAACAGCCTTTCCTCGCATCGCTTTTGCATCTCGTGGTACCCTGTAAGAATGACTTTGTTAGTCCTTATGATGTATAGAAAACGTTAATTTTTACCGAGTTTCATTGCCCTACTGAGAGAACATTTTTTTCCCCTACAACTCAACCCACCTCACTACTTTCCTCCCTATTCCCTTTTGCTGTCCACTTGTACACCCCAAATTTTTTGCTCTTCGTAAGAAATTGGTATTGTTTTGCTTTTTTATCTCACAATAAAAAATCGTCTCCCACCAAGCATGTCGACCCAAGTGGTAGATGAAGCGTACATTGGTACTTTGCGAAGCAAGGTGTCGAAGCCGGTTACCGGTGGGACCCGGGGTATACGAAAGCTAAATGGTGTTACGAGTTCATTAGCCAGCAAACGAGGGAGAAGTCCCCGAACCGCTGAGGTCCCTGCTCATATCATCCCAAGCGGTGCTACAGAAAATGAGGACGTGTCTGGTCATCTCTCTTCTGATTTGACATCACAAGAGACAACTACAATTGAAAAAGTGCTTCCCTTGGTCAATCAGGAGTATCGAAGGTGTCTTGAGGAAAATGGCATTTTGATATTCTTGAAGAGGTACTTGCCTACAACGTTGCAGAAACTGGATATCATCAAGTTGTTAGTTGAATTGGGCTACCACAAAATAGTCGAAGCTAACAAGAACAAACAAGATGTACACGAACTAGCTTCCATCTTAGTGAAAGCTTTAAAAGAAGACCCAAAATTGCAGCCTGCACCTGAATCAAGCAAACAAAACCTGCCCCACTATGCAACACCATTGACTGCATCTGAAGAGATGCTCTACAACCCATACCTGCAAAAACCACTCCACAGCAATAAATTCCCATACAAAATAGACAAGTTCCTCGTGGACTTACAAAATGCAAAAAAAATCATGATAATCACAGGAGCTGGGATTCTGACCTCACTTGGAATCCCCGATTTCAGATCGTTCAAAGGATTATACTCACAATTGGATCACTTAAACTTGACTGATCCCCAACAGGCATTCGACATTAATATTTTCAACCAAAACCCACAGATTTTCTACTCGATAGCGCACTTGATATTGCCTCCCAAGTCAGAAACATCTGTATTGCATGAATTTCTTAGACTTCTCCAAGACAAAGATAAACTTTTACGTAACTACACACAAAACATCGACGACTTGGAACTGAAGGCTGGAATACTCGACCAAAAGTTGATTCAATGCCACGGTTCTTTCAGAAACGCAGCTTGCATAACTTGTAAAACTTCCTTCTCAGGTTGGAAAATACACGGTCACATTAAAAAGAAGCAAATACCAAGATGCCTCAGCTGTTACGCAAACATCAAAAATGATCAAGAAGTACCTTTGAACTATGGAGTCATCAAACCAAACATCACATTTTTCGGAGAAGATCTACCTCGAAGTTATCACAAGTCTGTCAACCAGGATTGTAAACTGTGCGATATGGTAATGTTTATAGGAACCTCGTTGAAAGTCAACCCAGTCGCATCTATCATTGACAAAATCCCAAAAAACGTACCCCGTGTGTTGATTAATAGAGATGATATCGACCTTGACTTCAACATTAGGTTATTGGGAATGTCAGACGCAATTGCATCATACATTTGTCAACAGTTGGGACAACTGTGGGATATTCAACATTCAAAGTACTCAAAAGATAAGAAGTATGAGTGTCGTGCTGACTCTCAGACGCACTCAGTTTATAGAATTTCTGAAGTTTCTGGAGGATGAAACTGTTCAGTACAATGCTAATTTTTGAATATATACTTAAACCTGTAAGAATTTGATTACTCTAATCAATGTTAAATGTTCGTATAATAATACTTACGTTGAGCTGTTTTAGCTCTACTAAAATAGTTTTACTTAAGCAGATATCTCATCTAATCTCTTAAGTAACGTATCTTCTACTTCAGACCAGTTATCCACTAATCCTCCATAGAACTTGATTTGCTCGTCACATAATCCTAACATGGCTTGCTTCAACTCAGTACGGTTAAACCTGTCCCAGTTTGGATACTCTTCGTTGATGATTCTGTTCGTCAACTCATTCACCAATTTCGTCTGATGGTCAATTTCACCCTCCAACAGCTTGATCTTTGATTGTAACTTGTGTACCTTTGACTCGTTCATGGTTGAGCCAATGTGAGGAGTTGCTGACGTAGATAATGTGTCTTTGATGAGCTGGGTTGTGCTATTGACTATACCTCCACTTGAAGCATTTGTGAGGACAGGATTAGGTGGAGGTACATGCAGACTGGAATTACCGGATCCTGCTTCACCTGCTACTCCAACTAACTCGTTCTTGGACTTGAGCAAGTAGTCTTGTAATACTTGTAAGTCGATTTTCTTGTTATGCTGTTGTTCAATCAAGCCTGTTAAGCTCAAAATATACTTGGAGCAGTCCTTCAAAGTGACCAAGAACAGCTCATCAATGTAAGTATGCAACCCAGTCCAGCTTTTCAGGAAGTATTCCAACAGTTCAGCAAAGATCTTGAAGTTAGTCAAGATATTCTTCTCACCTTCAGTAATGCTGGGCGAGCCTGCAGTAGTGGCAGAATTTGGAATCAGAAGATTTGGTGTCTTAACAGGTGTTGAAGGTGTGGGTGTTGTTGGCTCATCTGTTTGTCCTTCTTGTTGGCCATTGATTTCGCTTGTAGCTGGTGTTAATTCCGTCAGCTGAACAATCGAGAGTTTCATAATTTGTGCAGCAAATTGATCATAATCTTGTGACAAATCATGGTTCTTCTTGTTCAACTTGACAAAGATCTTGTCCAATTTAGTCAAGTTCTCATATAACTTCTTCAACTTATCATTTATTTCCAAAATATCTTTATTAGTTTCACGCTTGTGTTTGGCTGGAGTGAGGAAGTTCATCACAGTTTCTGTAATCAAGTCTTCATTGACCACCTTGTTCACAAAACCTCCTCCAATTGTACCTGAGCTACCTGAGCCCGGTTGTTCCTCTTCCTTGTAGTTGATCTTTAAGTTCTTAATGAAGGTGGACCAATCACTCGAGTCGCTCACAAACAAGTGGAAAATTGACAGTTGCAGGAGTTGCTTGTGTTGTAAAATAAACTTAATGAACCGGTTCAACGAGTGGAGTCTCTTGTGTACAAACTCCGAGCTGAAAGTATCACCAGTCAAGTATTTGAAGTTCAGCTTCAGTGGTAATGGTGGGATTAAATACGTTGGATAGTCGTTACTTAAACAGTCATGTAATATCCGAAAGTCGCCGTATCTTCTACGAGCCTTGATAGTGATGTAATCTTGTTCTGTGTTGTTTTTCTTGTATGATGACAATTTGAGTACATCAGGGTGATCAGTGGTGGTTGTAAGCATGTATGAAATAAATGGTTTGGAATTTGTATCCAAATCACGGATTGGTGATGTTACTGCTGTTTCCAAGGCATAGGTTTGAACAGGTTCTGTCGAGGTTGCAGCAGCTGAACTGGTAGCCTCAGTTTCAGAGGTGCCCTCACTTACATTCTCTGCTCTTGGTTCATTCACTGGCTCTTCAGTTGAGTCAGCTTTCGTTTCTGGGCTTGTTACTGTGTGATTCTTGGATGATCCTTCTTCTTTGCTAGTCGTTTCCTTTGCCCCCGTAGTATCTTCATGATGTTGTAACAAAAGAGATGCATTAGGATAAGCATCGTTATCAACACTTTCGGTGTTTATAACATCGTGAGAATCCTGATGAGGCTCTTGGCCTTCAGACTGGAGAGTATAAGGAGGAAGTGTTTCCCCATCCTTATCATCAGCTTCTTCAGGTATACTTGCAGGATTTCCAGAGAAACTTTGATGGAGAGTAACTTCGTCTCTATCCCATTGGACAGACGTAAACTGATCTTCAGACATTGGATAATAGCACCGGGTTTAGAATGAATCGCGGGCTCTAAGAAATGGTGGCGTATCCGTATCCTTAAAAGTTCAATATCAAAAAAAAAAAAGATTAAAGTGGCTGGTGCGAAATTTTGAAAGATTTAGCGGGGGATGATAGTGAGGTTGTTTATGGTGAAGAGTTTAGTGAGTAGATGTGGGATTTGAGTGAAGAGGAAGAAGGGGATTGGTAGAGTATGCGGGAATGGAAATGTTCTAGAATTGAATAGTTGAATGTTTTAAATATGAACTTAAAGTAGGTGGTATTAGTGAGGATTGGAATAGTGGTTTAACTATTTACTAATAAAGAGAGAGTGTCGATGTGTATTGAGAGGCTGTTTCAAACTTAAACATGAATTCTATACTAAATTTAGTGAGCAAAAAGACTCCTCAGTTCTCCTTGACTCGAATATGGAGATTTAAGGAGTTAAATTTGCAATAAAAAGTCAAGATTTTATAGTGTCAATAGTTTTATTTACATGCTGAAAATCAAGTTCTTTGGTGGAAGATTATATACGCTCTTCTTCTAAAGGTAAAATACGATGAACAATACTTGTTCACTCATCCCTAGAGCATCGGTATTTGTGATTGCAACAGAATCGGATTTTCATATTGTGGTCAAATGCAAAGCTTAATTCTTATATAATAGAATAAGTGAAATTAAACAATAGTGATTTTTTTGCAGCCGCTTCTCTTATGTTTCGTTTGGGGCTATCCATTGTATTCAGCTCGTGGTAAGGTTCATTGTTAGTCTACAAGTATGTTAATGATAAAAAGGAATCAAGCTTCCTTTCTTTTGGTTTACTAGACTTTATACATTATTAATTTCATTAAGTTAGGTAAATTATACCTTGGTGATCATTTTCCTATTTTTCAACTTCAATCTCGAAATCTTCACCTCCTAGACAAACCATAATTTTATCACTAATGAAAATGGTTGCAAAACGTTTCGTTTCTCTCCCATTAAGCAACCCACTCAGATCCCCTAGGAAGTCAACAGACTGGAGTGAACCTTTGTAATATTGGTAATGAAGATTATCAACTTCGGCAAACTGTAGAAGGTAGAACACCCCAAATTCATAAAAGTTAGAGAACCTTGAAACGTATGTATGCTTTAAAATTGGGAATTTTTGAAGTATTAGGCCCCAGTAAGGTACATTTATAGTTGAAAAAGAACAATCAACAAATGAAGCAGCATCCAATTTCAAATGCGGCTCGTTTAGAAAAGGAATCTCTAACCTATCTGCATTCAAAGTGGTAAGAGTTTCAGGTAAATTAGCGAAATCAATTACTTTCATGTTCGTTTCATCAATTTTCAATTCTATCAACAGCAGTTCTTTAAAAACCGGTTTAATTTCTGCAATAGGGTTGTGGTCAACATTAAGCACCTCCAAATTAAATACCCTGTCAAGTGACTTTAGCCGGTTCTGGGTTACACACAATACTTTTAACGTAGGAGGTATTTGTAGAGAATTCCACCAGGATATTTCATTCCCTGTTAAGTGCAAGTGTTCCAATTGTGTGTCTTCAACATCCAACATATCTAAACCGGACCAAGATACATCTAACTCCAATAAACTATTTGGGTATGTGATTCTGCTCATATCAGTGCAGAATCTCAGAATTGTTAATGTTTGGAGATTGGGAAGGGAGCTTAGATTTGTGACTAAGATATCATAATTCCACAGTAACAACCTCAATTTAATCAAACTGTATGGAAATGAAATCATAAAGTGCTTCTCAGTGTACATGTTCTTGAGATTGAAGTTAAAATAAGAGAAAAAGTCCGTCTGTGAAATTGTCAACTGTGTCAAGTGGGAAGGAAACTCGAAATCAGCAGTGTCAAGGTATATTTCTTCGATATCATTGATGTATAGGTAATCGAGTTTGTCTGGCAACCGTAAGCTTACAACCAAAATGCTTTTCGTTCTCGTTACACCCTCCCGAATCCACGGTTCTATGAATGCAATGTTAGCTATTACGTTTGGACCTTCTCTGGTGTGTAGTGAACTGAGGGTTAATTTCCTGAGTGTTTCTGGAAACGTGGTTTCAAACATTTCCAGTGAAATCTCACATTCGATAATTGATAACTCTTTTAGTTGTGGTAGCTTAAGTTGTTCAAGCACCTGTGTATTTCTAAAAGTTAAAATCTTCAATCCTTGGGGAAGTTCACTATTGAAGTTGATGTCAAGCTTCTTTAGATTTTTTAATTTAGTTAAATCCATTGCAAATGTTATAGTAAGATCAACAATATACTCTGGAATTATCATTTCGTTTTGTGCAGAGAGCTTCTTGAGGGAAGAAGGGAAATCTATATTGAATGGTAGCTCCCCTAGTATTTCTATTTCAGTTACGTTTGTAGGTATTTTAAACCCAGTTACCAGCCAATTGCTGTAAACACACATTTTAGTGAGGGAGGAATATTTCATTAATTGGGTTAGCAGATTCTCAAGGTCCTTCTGGAAATGAACATCCTTGTCCATTTCCAAGTCTGTATCATCTGTATCTGTATGGCCAGGCCTCAGTTCCACCATTTCCAAGCACTCAAACATCTCAACTACTTCAGGATTGAGAGTGGTGAAAATTCTAGGGTCTCTGAATCTTAAACGTTTAGGAAGAAACACTCCTGCTTTCATGAACATCTCCAAGTTTCTATAATGCAACCTTGGTATCTTAGAGAAATCCGTCATTGTCTCCTCACCCCGTTTCAAGTCATTGATTTTGAATCCTTGAACTTCAACTGTGTTGTAAATGACATCTAGTGCTAAACGTCTTAAAAATGGCTCTGGGGTTAGTTTATGCACTTGTATAGGCTCCAAAAACAAGAATAAATTGACAAGCAACTCCGTAGGAAGTCGCAGGAGCATCCCATACTCCTCTACCATTTCCATGGTATCATCTATTGATTTATTCAACAAGGCTTTGTTATAAAAGAGAACCAAAAAACTAGTTGCTTTCACAATTTTGAGGAGAGGGTGCTTTTAAATCTTGTGCTGCAAAACTCTTTCGGTTATTAAACTTTCCACCTATTGTTCTTGTTGTGGTTTGGAGAAAAAGAGTGAGGAGGCGATGATTTAAACTCGCTGATACGGGAGTTATTTTAAGCAATCTAGAAAATTACTTACGTCCATTGCTTTCAATTATGTCTGGTTATATTATAGTAAGTAGAAGCGGTCAAAGTCATTCAGTTTGCAAGGGTGAAAAATTGGGATTTCGCAAACCAGACCAAGTTATGATGAACAGGACAATGAATAGGTATCCTTCGACGGGTGATCCCGAGAGAATCTTTGGGAATCTACGCATTTAACACGGGTCCAAAATTAGTTTAAGCTTCTCGTATTGAAATGCATATATCATCGATTAAAATCATCCTTCAAATTGGGGTCCCGCTAAATGTGTCCTTCTTGAAATTTTTATCAATTATGCTTGAAAGAGTTCTTCGAATTGCCTTTAAGATCATTAAAAATCCCCTTTGGAGTCTTATGACGTGAGTCAGTTGTGAGATGTCTTATATCAAATCGAGACCGAATTTAAGTACTTAAGGGTTGGTGTATTATTGACACTGCATTAACAAAGAGTATGTTACCTTTACATCAACCTTTTTAATTTGATGCTGTCAGAGAATGTACAACAAAGCCACGTTCAGCTTTTGGTACCGTCATTAGATGCTCTTATTAAGTTTATTGTTCTTGGCATGGTATAAACGCAAAATATCACCTTAGCTTATCTCTTTTCTTCCATGACACGGTCTACTGGAAATCAGATTAAATTTAATTTATACGTACTGAAGAATGAAAGATTAAACTTAAATGATATACTTTGGTCGTCAAAAGATTGGATTTTACGGAGTACTCCGTTATAGTTTGATAGTTATTATTGATGAATAAAGCCTGTTGTTGAATTTTGCTTCAAAACTCGTATGATTAACACCAATGAAGTAGATTTTAGATCTCTTCAAAATTACGGAAGAGCAATGACAACTTTCCCTATTGTTTCATCTCATACATTGTTTTAACTCCTGTCACACGTACCTTACATTTTGAGTTTTTATTAACTTGTATTGATAAATATTGGAACGAGATGTTGTTTCAACAGAAGCAGCGCTTAAGTCGTGGAATACAATGTTCAGTATGGAACTCAATCCAGAGCATTGAAAAAGAAAAAGTTTGTTCAAGTATGTGAACGCATTCTCAAGTTGTGTCATTCAGGTATCTTAAATATAAATCATCATTGCTTGGGTACCTTGGTTAACTTGAATATTTCGCCAAGATGTTATTAATCTTCAAACATAATTGAAGCATAATGCATCATAGTGTAAGTAAATACTTACCCAAAGTAGTTTTGCTTGGCTATGGCTGCAAATTCGGAGTGGATTGAGAAGTTCACGCATTAATAATCAACCATTGCGAGGCTAGTTCAGCTCTCTGTTAACGCAACGTATACTATATCATCCTCAACTTTGAACTTAGGGAAATATCAACCTCAGCTAAATCTACATCATAATCAATAAAAACTTCAATTCTCTCTACTAGAGGTAAGTGCAAATAAAAATGAACATCAAAATTACAAAATCAACCATATACCCGATGCAAGTAAAGACACACCGATGATG
This sequence comes from Kodamaea kaohsiungensis (nom. inval.), assembly GCA_030558205.1. Classification (NCBI taxonomy): domain Eukaryota; kingdom Fungi; phylum Ascomycota; class Pichiomycetes; order Serinales; family Debaryomycetaceae; genus Kodamaea; species Kodamaea kaohsiungensis (nom. inval.). Next base: position 532,958 of record JAJMRZ010000006.1, on the reverse strand, counting down.
GCTGTGATGATACCTGCACCAGCTATGTCTCCTGTACCCAATTTCAAAGGCAGTGCGTATGTTGTGATAGAGTAACCGGCGGATGGGTTACCTAAGGATGAACCACCGTTGTTGGCTGAGTATGGAGCACCCTTGGAGTGTACACGTAAGTTAACCATAACTTCTAATGCACTCATTTGTTCACCCAAGCCGTAGTATCCGTCCCAGGTTCCGTTATTCCAGTTCAAACCACAGGTGTGGCCATCTCTACCACCCAGGCACGACAGAGCAGCTGCATTTGCGCTATCCACGAGCCACTTGGTGATTATAGGTTCGGTTTGTGGAACCATCAAACTAGTCATACCCAAGAATCTGGAGAAGTATGCCTTGAACGAACGTTGATCCTGGTTACAGTTGTTTGATGGTTGACATGCAGCTTCGTACATGATGGAGCTACCTGTGTGGTTGATGAAGAAGACTCTGGCACCGTTAAGTAAGTTAAGAGTACGGTTTAACCATTTTGGATCGTTGGTGTAGTTATACAAGTAGGCACTACCAGATAACATCAAACCTTGGTTATAAGTCCATTGCAATGTGGTGATGTTGGAACAGTTACCGTCCACCTTAACACCATCGTAAACAAACCACCATTCACCGTCAGTAAGTAATCCAATATCTTCCATCCAATCCCAGACCTTTTCAGCCCAGTCTACATACGAGTCATTACTCGTGTATCTTGCCAATCTAGCACCAATATGGAAGAGACATCCGTTGGAAACCGAGTTCTTGTAGTCGTAACCAGAGTTCCATTGGAAAATCTGCCATCTAAGTCCACCACCACAATCTTTTTCGTCCCATCTTGCGGTCATTGTGTTGAAAACGGCTTGTGCCAAAGACAACCAAGCTTTACGGTCATCGTCCGGGTTGGTAAAGTTCTTCTCTGCTGCACCCATGACGGCGATACCCCAGAAACCTTGATCATCGTTACCTTCAGTAGTGGACTGGTTCAAAGGAATGTAGTTAAAATCGTCACCTGTTTGGAACTCCAAAGCAGCTTTAATAGTAGAATCATAAGAATCGTTATCCATGTAATAAGAGTAGTCGATAAGAGATCCCCAGGCTCCACCGGCCTCCCACCAATAGTATGGCCATGTGAACATACCTATGGTACCTCCGAGTTTGTCTCCATCGTAGTAATCCATTAACCCCGTCGAGATAAGTGCTGTCACGTCCTTAATGTTGGTTACATTATTGGTATCCAAGAAAATAGCACTCGTAAATGAAAGGAGCGTAAGTGCTCCCGAAAGAGCTACTGGTAGATTCGAGCTGAATACTTTCATTAAGACTAGCAGTAAATACCTTTAAGTTGTTGTCTTTTTTTAGACCATGAAATTTTATTCAAGATTATGAAGATTATGTAAGATAAATCGAGTTGTCTGTTGGGTATGATTTATGTAGAGAGTTGACGTCAGAAAGAGTAGTTTGGGGGCTAGGTTGAGTATTTCAGAGGGTTAGTTACTTGATTCATTAGTGACAGAATGAATAATCAATAGTGGCTTGTGAGAGAAGGTTATTAATAAGTGGGTTATATGTAACCTAACAAGAGGAAAATGTGTAATGGGTTGGTAAAAATTCGCTGCAGAAAATCGCGATACATAGTCGAAGATTCGCTGAGACATTGAACATACATGAATCAAATGATGAGAGCAGTTCTTTCTCTCATACACCTTTCTTCATACTCATCTTTCTCCCCAACATCTAAGATCTCAATTACTCCAGAGAATTTATTCAGTATAAGGCTGGGCAGTGCAGCAAGTTATTATTGTACCTTTTGTGGTAGATGATTTGAGACGCGAGATTGTCTCCGACAAGGCTGAGTTCCGATCGGTCTTGTCGCGAGAAAAGACAAATAAAGAGAAAGGGTGAAAAGAGGAGACAGATAGAGTATGGACGGGGTGAGAAAGGAAGAGTTTATGAGATTAAGTTCGTTAGATTAGGATTGAATTAATCGAATTGAAAATGAAGTGATCATCCTTGTTTTTAGAAGATTGCAAGGGGGGATCAGCTTGAGCAGGCTGAGAAATGACGTATTGGGATAGTACGCAAAAGTGATTCTGGGTTGAAGTAAGGAGTACAATGATGAGAATAACAAGTAAGGTGAGTTTGATTGATTTGGGAGTATTAACTGATATTGGATAGATCGAAGTGTTCAAAAGACTTTGAAGGGGTTTGAATTTACCTCAAGATAATAATGGTATGATTCTATCAAGATTTCTTTAGGATGGGTTAATTGGAGTAGAGTTCATCTTTTTAAGCCTTGTGCTGATGATTTAAATATAACTTTGAAGGTTGTAGTTGTGTTCGTAACCGTGATTTGACATATTTATTGAAGGGGGATATATTGAGACACGAATTGGATTGGTATATCATACTGGTATATAAGTTGTGTGGACGAATTCAAATAGAAAATTTTCAGAACGGGCAATCACAGATTAGTATGATCTTATGAGTTCTTGGTATTAGCCTTTCTATATATGAATTGAAACGTAGGAATTCCCATTACTTCATTTTCTAGTGCAAGTACTGGAGTTTGCATTTTTGCTGTCTTCTTTCTACACTGAAAACAATCCGGTAAAGCTATTCCAAACCCTTTTAATAGGACTTGTAGGTACCCTTCTATATTTATCTACCATACCATCTCCCACCTCAATGGTCTGACATATTTTATCAAGACGATTTACTTGTGCCTGCCAATGGTCATACTTTTCAATGTCATCCTTATTTTCAAGTTTTGCAGCCTCTTCATCTGACAACAAGTAAATACGTTCATCAGGGAATGACATAAAACATATATCGTTGCTAGTTCTGACATACTTCCCAGAAACTTCATCTGCTAAAAGTGTCTCAATTGTAACACCCGGTCCATCTTTGTATTTCGCGTAGGTTCCATTAACTGGAGTATAAGGATATACAACATATTCAATATTTTTTGCCATTGAATTGAAGCTTGCTGAACTTAAACTGACCTTATTCTCCCAAGCTTTCGTTTTGGATAAAAGCAGTACAGGAAGATTGTACAGCCAATTCGAACTGGAAATTTTGTATATATATGTGAATTCTTTCCGGGTGAATATACCCTGAGTGTTATGACTAACACCCCAAAGTACTCTGGTCAATAGTGCAGCCATTACAACCATTTTCTCAGTGGCAATGAGCTCAGAATAAAGGGGTTAATATCGCACCCATTTTCTTATGTTGAAATAATTTTAGAATTATAATTCAAGTTGTTTCCATGGCAAAGTGCATTTACAACTAAAACAATACGAAGCTTAAATTGTGATGTATCAAAGCGCCTCTTCTCTCTATTCCAAATCTCCATTCTAATTATAAGTAACTCATAAATTTTACTAACAACTCTCTTCTTGGAAGACGTCGAGAAACTTGGATATTTGCATACGCTACAACATCGCTTTTCAATAACAAAAACGACCATAATGTATGGTGTATTAACAGCACGAGCTTGTAATTTGGACATATAATCTTAATTTACAATTCACGAATAGAATTGATTGAAATTGATTCTTCAGCATTGGTTTAAAATTGAAAGAAGAAGCAACGAGCTTCATTCATTTTCCTTTCATCATGGTTCTTCAACAACCCAAAGTCTTTATGGTAGCCTCCTTGTCCACGCCTGCAGTAAGATCGCCCATTCTTAATCCTTGCATAAATTTTGGGTGCAAATTGCGAATGCATATTTCATAACCACAAAATTGATGGAGCTTACGAACACAAGCAACTATTCAATGCAGCCTGGAGTTACATAAAGCATTTAAATAATGCCATTAAGGTACAATTCTAAGTAGTCTTTGCATTTGTATTTGTTTTCTAGTTATTTGCTACCCAAACAGTGAATTCTCTAAGCTTAGCAGCTTTAGGACTCTCAACTACAATAACTACAAAAATTGACGAGGTCTTTTATTCACTATTAGCCATTTGGGAAGTTAGCTTAACTTCGTGGAACGGAGTCCATATCTTCCCCCAATCATATACTGGAAACCAATCATTGTATTTTTCGTAGGAGTTAAGATTTAGTATTTCCATTGTAAAATTCTACTCCTGTGCACATTTTCTATCAATTGTTCTCTTGTAAGTTCTATTCTTCTGGCTTTAATACAGGATCCAAGATCTCTGTACTTGTTTCCTTACTGCTCTGATCCAGAGCTGAAGCTGAAGCTGCTGCTGCTGCTGCGCGTCGTGCCTGTTCCAAGACACTTTCATCTTCCAACTCGTCCTCGCTCGCCTCGTTGTCTGTGTCGTCGCTCATTTCTTCATCCAAACTGAAGACTACGTCGAAATTAATAAAGTCACTGATAAAGTCTTCACGTTCCAACGCAGCCACAAACTCTTTTTCGACGGCGCTCTTTGTAGACCGTACCAACGCGTCATACACCAAGCCTGCAGTGTGCACGTTGTACTCGTCGCCGTCGTGTTTCAATTTATTGTAAATCTCATGTACCTTATGCTTGAGCTCGGTGGAGTAAGTGTTTGCGCTCGGTTTGGACGTAAGGTGGTTTACCTTTATGGTAAGCAAGTTGTAAACTCTGTCATAGTTGAAAAACACATTCAGCAGCTTGATGTCACTACTTGTTGCTGTGTCAAGGTGGTGTGGGACCACGTAGTTGTAGAAACCACGCACCAGGACCGAGTTTTTGGCGTCGCCTACGCTCGACATTACTTGCGCGTAGTCGACCAGCATCAATGCAATGAGTGGGTCTATGTAGAATGCCTTGACGTTGGTGTGTAAGTTTTGTTTCACCTGGCGTTCCTGCTTGGGGCCACCTCCGTTGCGGCTTCCAATCTGTGCGTCGTATTGTCCCAAGAGGTCTGTGAACTCTCCTGCGAACTCGCGCAAGTATACGAGGTTGTGGATGTTCTCATTTTTGGTACGCTTTTCGAGAACTGTCAGTAGAAACAATTGGTAATCGGCGTGCACATTTCGGTATCCGTATGGGTCTACTTTTGCTGTTTTTCTAATCTCCTCCCCTGGGTTTCCCAATCTTGCTAGTTCATTCAATACGCTTGAATCGTCTCCAAATCCTGGGTGCGCAAGTTGCGATCCGGCTGTCACTGCAACTGGAGCTGCTGTGGTAGGCAATCCCACACTTCCTACTGGAGCCTCTTGTGGTATTGCGGGTGCCTGCACAGGAGTACGTCTAGTGTACTTTTTCTGGTAGCTACGCTTGATAGGCTGCTGCTTGAAAGTATATCGTGTCCCAGTTTCATTCACAGGAGCCAGGTATGTTGGATTGGATGGATTCGCCAATACTTCCGAGATCTCAGCTTCATAGTTGAAAGGTTTGTTGTGAAACCGCTGGAAAAACTCATCAGACAACAATCCTTCTTCCTCCATGAAGTTTTCAGTCGCGCTCTGTTCACGGAACTGCTTGAGACCATACAACATGGTTTCATCTGCCAACGGGCGACGTGAGTTTTTCTTATTCCTCTCGATTATCCTACACTTGGCACATGTCTTGTACTGCATAACCTCGGGTGGTTCATCCTCGAGTCTCCGACGCTTGCACCTACGGCAACGTCTCAGTTCATCCATTTTTTCGCGTGTAAAAATTCGCGAGTGCTCAAAGTGTGTAACTTTGGTCTTGTTGGTGCTGGTTGTTGATGTTTAAAATTTTTACAATTTGCCTGGTCCATTTTTTTGAGTGGCCCAACAATCACGTGGTCAAAAATTAGGGACAGTAAGGGGGATGATAGAGGTTAGAGAGATGGTGAAGAGAGCTGCGACGTCGTTGCAGGTGCCCTTTGGGCAGGGTAGATGTGGTTTTTGGTTAGCGGCCAAAGAAAAAGCTAAGTGCGCGAAGCAGAAACAGTCGAAGAAAGTGCGGAAGGATTAAATTTTCAAGAATGTAGCGAGTGTGAGAGTCAGTAGTGAGGAGCAAGTGTGTAGGAGGAACTTGTGTTAGTGTTAAGTGCTTGGGTAAACTTAAATTAAAGTTGGCAGGTGAGGGTGATGATGTTAGTTGTGGATATTAGATGTTTGGAGGTTGAGGAGATGAAGGTTGGGAAGGTGTAAACTTTGATAGTTTATCCTTTTAATTGTAATACTGTAGAATTAGTTATTCAATCTGGGTGAGTAAGGGTGAGGGTGGGAGGTGAAATGTGGGAGGCGCAGTTGGGAAAATGGTAATTTGGATGATACTAGAAGACTAGATGAGAGGGTGACAGGATGACTGGAAGAGATGAACTTTTGAAAGTGTAAAGTATTGAAGAAGATGATTATTTAAATGTGTCTTTTGTATGAATGTCTTGTATAACCATTGAAAGACAATGTAAATTCTCTGTCAACTTTATAAAGTAAATGCTCAAGATTCCTAATTTCAATCACTCCTACAATAAATAATGTATGAGGTAATAATTGAAAAGAAGTTAGAACTTGACTATTACAATTAGTGATCACAGGAACTTGAAATCAAAAATGACTATCATCAATTATGTAGCAAACGTCAAAAAAAAATTGGAAATATAATATCAATAGATCCTCCTTGTTTCAAACAATTAACCTTAGCATTTAGGGATTTCCAATGATTTCTTTTCTATTATACATTCACTTCAAACTCTCCAATACTTATTGTTAAGTTCCATTGCCATGCTGACTCTGGTATCTATTTGACACTAAATTCACGTGAACTGGTGCATTCACGATTGCCCAATCAGGTTTAATGCTTGCATAATTGACATGTATCCATTTTAGTAGGGCTGCTTCAGTTAAGTGGGACCTATTCCAATTCAAATGGTCATACTAGTAGCTTCATTCCCAAGCAGTCAATTCATATATTCCTTGATATCTGATTAAAACTTTTTTCAACTTCTTTCTTTATTAACCCTTCATTTTACCTCCTCTTCAATATATCTGTAGTAAATTGAGATCTTGTGTTACCAAGTAACCAATTTGAAATCATAAATCGTATAGCAAGAAACCTTATTCCCCCTAACATTCCAATCCCAATCACTTCTGTTATTAACATCATTGCTTCTTCTACTACATCACTTCAACTTCATCCTACCCACCTATACTTCTGACTACACTTTTCACTCAACACTTATATCTAATCACCGACTCTCCACTAAATTCCTTCTTGTGTGAACCCTTGTTCATCTAATCTCTTGGTAACAATTCCACCATCTCCCCACCTTTGCTCATCTCAAATAATTGTCCCACCAATGAAATATGAATAAAGTTCCAGCCTCCGCATTTGGGCTCATTTCACAACTATTTCTTTAAGTCATTATGACAAATATTTAAAGTCTCTAGACTCTATGATATCAATTCAATCTATATTCTACTCAACTAACTAACAAATATAAGCAGCCCAATTAACTGATCTACTGCTCTTTTCCCCACCCTCTCTTCCCCTACTCTTCCCACTCTTCCCACTGCTTCCCTATCATCCGCACGAAATGGCTCGTCCATTGCCGATCAAATTAAGACTGCACACAAATAGGGGCACAGTAAAGTCACCGATAAAGAACCACAATTAAAAGTCCGTCATCAATCCTTTTGGACGTTCATCCATCTTGGCTACTTAATACATCCAAATAATCATTAGAATCGTTGATTCCATACCATCTAATCATCCTATTTCCATTCAAATTCTAATTTTGACAAAAACTACGCAGCTAAACTTCCCATAATGTCCAAAATTGTACGTTCTATTAAGAACGTTGCTAGTGGATATTCATCTGTCCAAGTACTCGTTAGAAATTCTACACTGAATGATGCATCTGGTCCTACTACCCATGAGATGGAAGAGATTGCTTCCAATACTTTTACTTCACAAACAGACTTCTTGGAGATTATGGACATGCTTGACCGTAGACTCAACGACAAGGGTAAAAACTGGCGTCATGTTGCCAAATCCTTGACTGTCTTGGACTACTTGGTACGTTATGGTTCTGAAAAATGTGTTTTATGGCTGAAAGATAACTTGTACATCATCAAGACTTTACGTGAATTCACCCATTTCGATGAAGCTGATAATGATCAAGGTGCCATTATTCGTGTCAAGGCAAAGGAACTTGTAAGTCTTTTGCGTGACGATGAAAGATTGCGTCAAGAACGTGCACAGGTCTCTGGACCTAACGGTGGACGTGATCGCCAGGGCCAAAGAAGACAAAGAAGAAACACTACCACTACTAATGACACACCATACGATGAAGACTTGGAACGTGCATTGGCAATGTCTCGTCTCACTGCAGAAGAAGAAAAGAAGAGATTGCAAGAGGAATCAGACGATCCAGACTTGCAAGAAGCCCTCAAATTGTCAATGGAAGAAGAAGAATTGAGAAAGGGTAAACAAGCAGACGACAACAATTTATTGGACTTGAACGATGAACCACAACAATATTATGCTACTGGATACTACCAACCTCAACAACAAGTTCAATTCCAACAGACCCAACCATACTTCCAGCAAACTGGATTCCAACAACAACAGCAACAACCTCAACAATTTCAATTTGACATTTTCGGCAATCCAATTCAAGACCCAATAAATACCGGCTACTACCAACAACAGCAACAGCAACAACCTCAACAACCACAACAACCACAGTTTACCCAACAACCAAGTTTTACAGGATTTAACTACGGCCAACCGCAATTCCAAGCACAAGAACTGTTACAGCCATTGAAAACTGGAAGCAACAACCCATTTGCGTTAGCATCAGACAACAAACCAGCTGTAAACACACAACCAACTTTGAACGACTTAAACAGTCAACCATTCCAACTGTTTGCTTCTCAGCAGACACAACAGTTTGCTCCTCAGCAGCAACAGGTAGCATCTCCTCAGCAAGCAGTACCTCAACAACAGCTCAAACCACAAAACACTGCAGGATCCAGGTATAACGACTCGACTCACGGCGAATTGAACAATTTGTTGGCACAAGGAACTGGCTTGGACACCTTTGGTAACACTGGAGCAACAAGAATCCCACACCAGCACACCAAGACAGAGACTTTTATAAATCTGAGTGGAACTGGGTACAAGCAACAGCTGAATGAAGTTAGATTAAGCTCAAACGCAACTGGTAACCCATTCTTACAACAGCAACAACAGCAGCAACAACACCCTGGAATCAACCCAGCATACACTGGTTACGGTTTTGGTAATGCTCAGCAACAGCAACCAAACAGATCAGACGGTCCAAGCTTGATAGATATCTAATGCTTATCGTCCTTAGAGATTAAAACTTATGATGGAGTGTAGTTGAATACAATTTTATTGAACTCCTCGAGTGGAGTCGAGTGACTTTCTAATTACAAGTGATCTTTCTTAAACTTATGTTTACAACTTCCTTTGATTTAGTTAAATAATTTAAGTCATCTCGAATACAAAAGCATGTTTCTAGATAGTAGTTTACAATAAGATCCTAATTAGACTAGTTTTGTACACGATTAAATGTTCTTAATGTTCGTTAATATTATTACACATCTGTAGAGTCCATTAATGTCATGGGTGAGTAATGTAGAGTTGAAAATCTTATTCATCACCCCAAATTCTAAAGCTTATAGTTTTCAAAATCCTCAAGCTTCATTTTGAATATCGACCTAACACACCAGTCCCATTCTATAACAACACCATCAGACTGATTCTCCTTTATCCACAGCTTGAAGCTTTTAATCAAATCAGCATCCAACTTTCTGTGGCACACCAAAACTATCTTATCTTTCAATGCAGGCGAAGGTTGTACTTGTTTCTTGAAAGATTTCCCCTTGATCACTTGATGTTCTTCCATACCATGATCACTGAGAATCCGTGCAATCAATCCTGGTCCTCCTTTCAAATTAGAGGATAGATTAAGGTGTATTCCACGAAACAACTTGCCCCTTTGTGGAGAGTGAAGTAAAGTCTCAAGGGCATTTGTGTCCTTTCCATCAGCTTCCAATTCCAAGTTTATCTCCTTGACACTCCGCACTTTATCAAGTGAATAGTGGTCAATATTGAATTCCTTCTGAAAACTTTCCTTGTCTAAACTGACACTTCCATTGATTTTGTTGACTACATCAACCAAATAGTTGGGATGGATAATCTTATCCACACGATGTAAACTTCTCAAGAACTTTTCAGTTCTCAAGATCTTTGGTGCAATCAATGTGTTGATTGGAAATTTGGGTGCAAAATCTGAAAGAACTTTTATTCCAAGTTGGGACAACCTTGCAACGTCGGATTTAGAAAGCAGAATTTCAGATTCGCAACCGGTCATGATCGCAATAGTTTCATATTCTGTAGTTGTGCTTTTGGGTAACGGTGATGATTTTGCTGATTTAGGTGTCGTCAGTTCTTGAGATTGGTCTAGTTTTTTCTTTTTCAAAGGACTTTCTATATTTTCTTCTTGAGTACGTTTCTTGACTGGAGTAGTGGCTTGTTTCTCCAACTCGTTCATGTAGTTCTTCATCTTTCGTGAACTCTTGGCAATTTCTTTGTATTCGTTCAAGTCAGACATATTGTCATGAAGTTTGGCTGCCGCTAGTTTGGCTGCTGTACGACTACCGTATCGCAGTGATGCTGCGTCTTCCACTTTTTGTTTTGCTCGTTGTGAGATTACTGGCGATTGGTGTGTCTGTGTAGATCCATCGTCACTCATGCTATCATCAATGTCTTTTCCTACTTGTTCTTCTTCCACATACCATTCCAGTAGTTCTTGTTGTGAAAGCTTTGTTCTTCCAAGGAGCATCTCCACACCATCCTTACCATTGCCTAAGAACTGGTACTTTTTCTGGTTCAGGTCAAGCAATTTCCATTGCGCATAACACTCTTCTAACCACAAATGATTTACTATCTTGACTATCGGTACACCATTTTCATCAACCCATTTTTTGGCTGCTGTGTCATATTTTTTACCTTCAGCTTTGGCTGCAAGCAAGTATTGGTTGTCTTTGGTGAGGGTCTTTGTAAACTTCCCTCCCATAATAGTGATCAACTTAGACAAGTATGTTCTTGCATCTCCGCTATAATTAGTTACCAGAATTTTCATATCTTTGAAACTTGCTAAGGGTAATTGTGGTGAAGGATAGTGTAATATGTTGGAGTTTTCAGGAAGGACCCACTTACCAGTTACAATCACAGAATATAACCAGTGAAGGTTACCCACAATAATTCTCTTTGATCTACAGCTCAATTTGTACGCATCTCCGTAACGGTACTTGCCAATGAATACATCAACTTTTTCTACCACGAACTTGCTTACAACTTGACCACCCATGCGTTCAATCATCAGTTTGATAGAACCTACAAGACGCTCCGAAAGATTATAATCGGGCAGAATATAAAAGGTTTTATCACGGAAGAAGTCTTCGCTGAAACTAGTTTCTTCGGTTGGTAAACTGTTGTGGTCATTTAACAAGTGAACGTTTGATGATAATGACGCACTACCATTCTCTAATACGGGAGGGTTTGGTAACAAGTACGGTGTTTCGTCGATTTTACGTCCAACTGTCAAGCACTGGTCAATCCAGTGTGGCAATACTATTTTAATGTCAATCTTGGACTCACCATCTCCACCAATAGCACTAGATGCTATTATACTCTTTTCGTTTGTCAAGTCCACTGCCACTAAATGTGTCGTATACTTGGTCAATACATCCAAGTAAGACCCTCCAAACGCCCTTACTCCGCCATAAATAGCTTCTTTGTCACCCAGAGGTAAATTGTCAGCAACACATACAAAGCAGTCTTTCATGAAAAATTTGGGATCAGGGTTGTAAGCCTTTGGACTGAGAAGTCGTTGCAGCAGAAGCGAATCATATACCCATTGAGCTGTAGTGATTGGAACCATACATTCAAGCGCTGCACCATACTCGATAAACTCAACGCTTGAAGTAACAATGTGAGTAACTAAGCTTCCTGTTCTCTGAGGGTCTAGGTAGTTGGTTTCATTGTTAAAATCTGATTTGACAATAACTTTTGCATGGTTATCTGAAAGAGACGTTACAAGCGTGTCTACTTCCTCTGGATCATTGAACCCATCACTGGTTACAACTAGAAACACAGATCCTGTGAACATGAGTGAAGATTGATTCTTTTAAAAACAACGCGTCTCGTGAAAAATTTATAAAGTCAAAACTTTATAAATGGTGGTGGTGATAAAATGGTAAAGTTTTCAAGTTATGAAGAGTGTTGCTACTAAGTAGAAGGTTGGTGGATTAAAGATTTGTATAAGAGATGGTGTGGGCTAATAAGTTTATTGTAGGTATCATTTTAAACAATTTTGATACATTTTTCACTATGATTTATCAAAACCTTACTCATCAGGAACGTTGCTGGGAGTAGATTAAGTTATGATCAGTATAGTTTTCCTATCAGTAAGACTCGAGGCTCTTAATTTGTAGATACTTGAGAACTGGTTCAATATTGGCAACTCTAAGATGAGATAATCGAATTGAATCTCATGCTTAAAATATTGGAAGTTCCAATGTATACACTTTGAATAAGAGAAGCAGAAGTTTAAACTTCTTTCAAAGTCTACTGCAATACAAATAACTTTAAAAGATAATAGTAGTCTTCTTCTTAGGATGACTGACTTCAACTAAAGTAATCTAAAGAAAGAAGGTTGTTGTGAGACCTTATCTCACTTTTTTTGCAGCCTATAAAATGATTCAATTTTTAACAAGCTAATGAGTTTTTAATGATAATTCTCATTCAAACCTGGAGATAATAATAATGAAGTTTATTTCCTATGTGGTTATTAATAAAGCAAGCTGAGAAGATCTTTTTGATAACTCTAACTGCAAATGAATAGGTGAAAGGGAGAACTCATTTTTATATTAACCTAACTTAATAACCTCTTTATCTCAAATTTATTCCAAAAATTTACCAAATTATTCTAAATAGATCATACTTGGAGCGAGTTACATAAAACAATACCTCAAGTATCACAATCTACTTCAAGTATCCTAACAACAACCCTGGTTATCATGAGATAATACTGTGTATACGATTTCAATCGATTATCCTAATTCTGCAATGTTGGCTGCAAAATTATAACTCAACAACTAAAATGCGTATTTAGAAGCAAACTCTCAGACCAATATCATATCACAAGACACTACATGATGCTTGTGAGAATTCAATCTACTCCTTTAGTCAGTTATCTCAATTGTTTATAATTACTCGTATCCGAACATTCATGTTGAATTAACCAAACCTTTTTGGTGTTGTAAATAAAAATATTCTCTCCAATCTGAATTTACATTGCCAAGAAACATGCTTGTTTCTCTTCGAGATAGTTAGTTCTACCTAGCAATCAACACTACTCCATGCTTGCTCAAAAGAACCCCACAACTTTGTGGCTAACATTCTCCAAAATGTGCTCGTCTACATCTTTGTACACCAATTGGATCCAAACACTAAGTACAAATTGAACTTGTGCTTCAACGTCACTCTACGATTTCATCATCTCATCTTGTCTTCTTCATTATAAATTTCTTACGAATCATCCTATTACTATCTATGACTTACACGCACATTAAGCGTAGAGTAAGGACGTAATGCAAAACCCTTTCGGGCTCACTCAGCCTGGCACGCCGGGCTGGCAATCGACTTCTTTTAGTCTCTAATTACGCAACTATGAGCTCTGCTCAAGTGTTATTCTGTGCGTCAGCAACTTCTCATCAAACAAGTCTTTACCTTCTTGGTTGAACTTCTTCCCCCACAGTCTGCACAAGACTGATGCCTTCATGAATTTTCTAGTCAGGTACTTTTTAAAGAACTCGTCGTGTTCCACTGGCGACACCAAGTATTGGAATATCAATTCGACGCACACCCTCATGTCGTTCACCCTGTATCCTCCAGAGTAGTGTATCAAGTTTCCGTTCCATACCGGCAGTTTCCCCAATATTAATCTGGCCAAATACATTGCCAGTGCGCAGCACAAGGAGGGCTTGAAGCCGATGAATCTATAGTCGATAGCTGTGATTTCCAATAAGTATTTTCCCAATGTTCTCAGTTGTACATCGTAGTCATCTGCTTTGGAAATTCTTCTCAAGAAGTTCATTGGGTTGGGGTAGTTGAGGTCAAAGTTGAGGATCGTCAAAATGTACTTCTCCGCTTGTAAAATCTCTTCTTCCGTGTATGTGCCGTCAGTGAAATACGCGTAGTTTTTCACTGAGGGTGAGAATACTTCTTCGTACTTGGCTGCAATGAAAAGTGACCCAGTCGCTAGCAATTGCAACTTGTCGATTTGAACTACTTCTACCGACATGAACCTGTCCATTAACGAGATCGCCAAGAACAACAGTTCTGGTAAAAGCCTGAACCGCAAGTGCATTTCAACTAACCAGTCGACCAAAATCAGTCGCATTTTAGGTTTCAAGTGCTTTTGTCTTAAAAAGTACTGTGGGTCCGGCAACATGCGCGTTTCCAATTCATAAAAGTATTGGAATATGTCGTTGACGTATTCCGAAGCCATTAATGGGTCTTCCAGGTCTTCTTCGTCCAAGTCTTGCCATTCGTAGTCTATGAGGCGCAGCTTCTTGTACGTAGCGTTGTTTGCATTGCTTGCTGGGATCGGTATGACGTTTTGAGATACATGCATTTTCTCTACCAAGTTCGTCAGCAGTTCTGTTGCTTGTCTTTTTTGAGGCATTCTTTGTTCTGTCTTGTTGTTATTTGTTGTAGATGTTGTTGAGGATGTTGATGTTGTAGTTGTTGATGCTGACGATGATGTTGATGCTGCTGCTGCTGCTGCCGCGGCTGCTGCTGAGGCAGCTGCAGATGTTAATGTTTTCTGTTGTAATGGGGCGTTATCACCTCCCAATGGTTTTCTCTTTGTTGTAGTTGATGTTGATGTGGATACTTTGGCTTTTTTAGTTGACTTGAGTCCACTAGCGCCATACTGGTTTGATACATCACCCAAGTATTGGCGGCCTGTATCTTCTTGTTCATCATCTGTTACAACCACGGTTGATGGAACTGTACTACCAATTCCACCATTCCCTTGGGCTTGAGGTTGGGTACCCTGGGCAGCTTGTGTCTGAGACGAAGACTGAGGGTTCTGGGACTGGCCCTGAATCTGTGCCTTTGAACGGGTTAGCCTGTATTCGTTCTCATTGTTCACGGTAGCGGTCTGTACCATTCTATATCCACTTATAAATTATATGATCAGGGAATGTCGAGGGGGGGGGGGATTGATTAAGGAAAGTAATTGAGTGGGAAGAATCGATGCAGAATAACGACGAATTCAAACCAAACTAATAAAAGTAAATCCAACTAGTACTTTCCAATGATAGATACAACAAAACAAACACACTGATACACTAAAAGCAAAGACCTATAGCAAGAATTAAAACCACTAGATACAATGCTGTTGTGGTGAGAGAAAATTTTTATATAGCAAAAAAGATCCAAATTATCCAAATTCAAAGGTGGTGTTTAGATTTTGAGTTTCGTTTTGTGGAGATCTTTTTATCAGAGGTGGTGAAGTTGGGTGAGAGGGATAGATGCGGGTTGAGAAAGAAACGGACGCGAGAGGAGATGAAGAGGTGGCCGAGATTGAGTGGGGGGAGAGAGGAGGAAGGTTTGGATACTGATGTAGAAGCTAATAATAAATGGAGAACAACAATTAGATACAAAGTAAGATTGATACAATATAAAAAGGATATGAAGTATTAATTAGAGTTAGGGCAATTATCCCAGTTGGCGACAAGGGGACCGTAATTTTTACAAGCTTAGAGTGGTAGATCGAAGGCATTCCAGAAAACAATGATGGGTTTCATCGTGATTCCATTTAGGGGATTATGATAAATAGGGCATTCGCGTGTTGCAATTTCCATATTTAGTGTAATTGTAAACATTTTTCAGATGGAATTGCAGTGCAATTTCGCGTGGGCAGTTCATGGCATAGGGAATGGATGTGCAATATTCTTATTATATTTTACCATTGCCGTTCATAAATCTAATGATCTCATCATTTCATTTACTTCTTTTGTTTCTTAATTGTCTATACTTAATTTCCTAGATAATTGCACTTGGTGTGTAATCTTTACTGGTTGCTTTCTGTCTGTGAAAAATCCACAAATATCATTCCTCCTTCTCAAAAATTCTTCGTGTATTCAACCTGTCGATTACCTTGTAATTTGTGATTTTTATATTATAATATATAGCGTGTCAGTGTCATTACTCAAGGGTTTAATTCCAATTGAGCCTTTCCTGTCTATCTTTACTGGTTTATTTCTCGTAACTGTCTGTATATATTTTTCTAATTATCCTAGTCCCTCTACTGCCATGGAAACGTCCCCATTAGATGCACTGTATCGCTCATCTTATCACAAGTATCGCATTTCTTTTTTAAAGGCGCACCACTTGCAGGCAATGCCTGGTTCTGGCGACTTGATCTAGTATTTGTATTGCTATTCTTGGGGTAACGTGACCGTTGATGCTGCTTGTCATCTTCACTTTCGCTCGATGCGTCGGTATATTCATCTTCTGCCGTTTCCGTCAGTCTCCCCAGACTTTCTTCTACTGCTGCTGCAATGTCGGAGATCGCTGCAGCTGCCCTGGCTGCTCCCGCCTTCGCTTCAATTAACCGTTCCTGGATCCCGAAGGTTTCCTTATTCTTATTATTATTCTTCTTCGTCTTCTTTTCTTCGTATTGTATCTTAACTACTACTTGTGCTTCTTTTGGGTTTTCCTCCTTACCACTAAAAAGTGAAACTAGTTCTTTAAGGTCAGATGATGCCTTAGGGTCGGACATTTCTTTATCCTTTAATAATTCTTGAACTAACGTCACAATTTTCCTTTCCCGATCCTGTTCTTCTTTAAACTTTTCTTGTTTCTGTCTAAATTCCTTCAATTGGTCTGCCCTGAATTGTGCTTCTCTGGCCTCATCTTCCTTAATCTTGGCCTCTCTTGCTTTCTCCTCTTTGTCTTCCATTTCTAATATTAGCTTCTCAAACATTGGGAGCATTTGAGCTTTTTCTCGACTCTTCAAATATGCACTAATCTGTTGGTTGATACCCTTCAACTGCTCAACGTCAGAGAGATCGCCCGAGTTACTTCCTCTTTGCTCTTGTGGTATACGGATTCCCAAGTTGGGCACTTCAGGAGCTTCTTTTGACACTTTCGGACCTCTCGTTTCTGTACTTGGTGCATCTAAATTCTGCACTCCCAAATTTGGTTGGTCAGGCTTAGTTGAAACTCCTACGTTTGCTGGAGGTGACGTTCCTTTGATCCTCTGGATTTCTTCTTCTCTATCATCAGCTAATTTCTTATACTTTATCAATTTATCTCTCAATAAACTGTTTTCTCGTTTGACTTGTGAATTCTGCTGCGGCACTTGCTGTTGAAGTTTCCGCACCAATTGTACATTTTCATCAGCTAACCTTTTCTTTTCGCTTTCTACTCTGTTCACTTGTAGCTCAAGCTCAGTGGTTCGGTTTCTAGTGCTATCCAACTCTCGTTTTTGCTTATTATTTTCACCTCTCAACTGTTCAAGCAACAGGGTGACCTTTCCAATGGAACTTGAAAGTAAACGCGAATACCTTTCGCCTTCCTTGCTTGAAAATACTCCTGCTGGGATATTATTCATCAATTTGTGTGTTTCCTTAATTATGAGTTCTGTCTTATCATCATCTACAAGTCCATTGCGATTACTTTGCTGTAAAAACCTTTCGATATTCCTTTCAATGGTATCAAGTGTAGTGTCTGTATTATTGTTAAGGTTGCTCTGCGTTGGTTTTGAAAAAGGTGTCGATGTTTTAAGTGGACTTCTCTTTGTCGGACTCCCTCTGGCTCGGAATATATGGTCTTGGTAATCATTCTGCATTTTCTTAACAGGTGAGATCTTGAAAGGACTACTTGTCTTTAATGGACCTGTTTCAACAATAGAACCAGATCTTTTGAGCTCTATCAGATCATCGTCAAGCAACTCGTATAATTGAGATAAGTTAAGACTTTCGGGGTTTGGAATGTCATTGAAATCACTGTAAAGACTAAGATCCTCATCCAAGTTGGGAATTGGCACCGCTGGCAGCGGCTCAAACATGGATTGATAGCTATCCAACAACTCCTGGGTGGATTCACTCATACTTGGGTTGTGATGTTTACAAACGCGTTGTTTTTATGCGACAATATTTCAAATGGTTGCAAACGACATGCGACATTATAATCAAACACTATGAACTCCACGAAGTGGAGTGAGTTGAGGAGGCCTAGTTAAGTAACTAGATTAAGAAGAAGTGAGGGAGAAGCTGTCTATAATCAAATAGACATAGTTTTTACTTTTTTTACCATTTAACTCATCAATTATTGATTCTTATTATGAGTAAACTTTAGTATAATAAATAAGACGAGTTTTAAGCTATGAAAAGTAACACCTCTTTAGTCCTGAATACTCTCTATTATCCCTATTAATGACATCATTTAAACTATCACGATACTTAAAGCCAAAATTAGTAACGTATGTTGAACTTAGTATACTGCATATTACTTTGGCTGCAAGAACACATGTTTATAATATTGGGGTGTGTTTACACAACTCTTTAATTTACATAATAAAGTGTTTACTCATAATTCTAATGAATAATGAAATGTTTACTCTGTAGTTTTGATTGTTATAGATTTATTCTATTTTCTTTATTAATCTGCCTTGTATTGTAAACTATTCATCATGTTCCATATTATTGTTACACTCTTAGTTCCTGTTTACATTCCCTAAGTATCATTTTATCCATTAATTAGTAATAGATAGTTGACTGTTATATTTATAGTTATCATTATAACTAACGAGGTTGAAATATTCTTGGCCATCTTATGCCATCACACTTTGACATTTAACGTCTATTACAATGAAGTATAGCATTGAATTAGCTAAGTTCAAATTTATGAAAGTTATAAGAATGGGGTGTCGTCTATTCCCAATCCAAACTAATTAGTAATCCATTCTTCACCACATTCTAGCTCCTCTCCTTTCTTGTTATCTTGATCTTCCTCCCTTTGCAACCAACAAGGTACATAATGTCGCAAAAATAGATACAAATGTCGCCACAAACATCAACGTGGGATAAGCCACCATTAAAAAACTTCCATCTCATCTTTACTAGTAGAATGACTAACCAAACCGTAGCACAGATAGCGACTGAATTGAAGGGAGCGCTTAAGCAATACCCAGACTTCCCTCAGAAGGGAATTTTGTTTGAGGATTTCTTGCCAATTTTCCAAAAGCCAGAGTTATTCCAAAAGTTGGTTGATGCTTTTAAGATCCAATTAGGTGACACCAAGGTTGACTTTGTTGTTGGATTGGAATCGCGTGGTTTCTTGTTTGGTCCTACATTGGCTCTTGCCTTGGGTGCTGGGTTTGTTCCAGTTAGAAAGCCTGGTAAATTGCCAGGTGATGTTCAACTGGTTGAGTTCAAGAAGGAGTATGGATCTGACACTTTTGAAATGCAAAAGGATGTTTTCGCTCCAGGTTCAAAGGTTCTTATTGTAGATGACATCTTGGCTACTGGTGGTTCTGCTTATGGTGCCGGTGAGTTGGTCAAGTTGAACAAGGGTGATATTGTCCACTACTTCTTTGTCATGGAATTGGACTTTTTGCACGGTAGAGACAAGTTGGATGCTCCTGTGTTCACCTTGTTGAGCGGCCAACCTGAGAATTAATTAGAGTTTGAGTTAACAGAAGTTGATGCCCTGCTCCATATTTTGGTGTGGGCAGTTGAGAGATCATCGCATTAGAAGTTTAATAAATATCATATTTAGCCATACTGTAGTAAGCTAAGACTTCATTTCAGTGAAGTGTTTTACTTAGAAACTGATATACGTTATGTTCAATCTAGAATTGAGTCTGTGGAACTCTTAGTGCTGTGTCCAGTGGGAGCACTTTATCATGGTTGTAAAAAAATTGGGTGCAAAATTTCCTCAGTACAAAAAATGTAAGAGAAGAATAGATGAAACGGTTAAGATGAAGTTAAAAGTTATACTTTAGGATTTGAGTTAGTAGATACATACAAACAGTGTGAAAATATTCAAACTTAATTATATTTAAATTGAGAACTTCTATTGTGTTTGAGTTTATACTTCTTCTCAAACAATAGGTACCCTGCTCTCATGAACATTCCATTTCTTTACACCAACTCAAACACTGGTGAATGACCCAATTAATGGGTCAACTAATCACTTTTACTCAGCCAAAGTTACTTTACATGCTGGATGTAATACTCTTTAGTACATATCCTATTTTTATCCTGCTTGACCTGGTCATAAATAGTTCTTACTCAAATGTTAAATGTTAACTAATACAATAACTTGAAACAAAAAATACAAAAAGAGATCAAACATACATTTTTGAAGCTTAGTCCAACACTCCTTTGAATCAGTACTCTCTAATCCTATTCAACTGCTTAGAGACCACTCCAAATACTCTTTAATTTAATCATATAGATCCGATTTATCAATATATTTATTCAGTTATTTATCCTATTCCTCATCATCTTCACCTTCTCTTCCACTTCACTTCCACTTCTCTTCGTTAAAATCATTGTCAATTTCTTTATTCAATTTCTTTATTCAATTCTCAATGTCTCTCTCTTCAGTTTCAAATCTCCTTATTCGAATCGTATTCATTCATTATTCAACACTTCTTCTTTCATATCTCTCTCATCAAAAAAGCATTCCCAGTCATCATAAGCTAACTAGTTGCTAGATATCTTATCCACTCTTGAATATCAAGAACGCCAAATCACCTATGTAAAAGTATATGAAGTATCCTTGTTCATGAGTAACATAACTACCAAAACTACGTCCAACAATCACATGCCATGTTGCACCGTACAACTGGTCTAACTCTTTCTTCAAGAAGGTGGCTATATCCTTCTCTACCTTGTATTCTTTTGCCTTCTGAGCTAACTCGAAGATCTTTGTTTGGATTTCCTCTGCAAGGTCGGATGCTCTTAAGATAGCTAACTCGTTAGTATTTCTCTTCAATTGAAATCTAAATATCACACTTACGTGTTTCAGAATCAGACATTATATATTCTTCTCTTATTTAGTAACTTTATACTGTTTTCTACACTGGTTGAATGACGTCTCTAGTGAAGTTCAAAGGTACTGATTGTAACTAAGAATTATTATGAATTTTTTTTTTGTTAGTGACTTTTAACGTAGGAGGTTTCATGGTAATCGAAACTGGTAACCATTTATTGATCCCAAGTAAAGAGGTTGTTTATTTTTAGACAGCTTATAGTCAGCCCACTCTCATTATTAAATGAAAACTAAAAACCATCAATTCATTCACCATTCTAGAGAACCACTGTACCTTTACATCAGCCTTCCACACATAAACTTGAATCAGGTGACCAGGAACTATCGTGATCTGAAAAATCCCTTCTAATTAAACATAGAGACAGCAGCAACATGGCTGAAGCAGGGAGCATAACGACCCATTATTATAAGATGGCACATTTGAGTGCCATCAATTACTTTATTTATACCAGCAGTAACAACAATGATCAATCGCTTCTTGAATTGGAGCTTTTAGTGAGGTATAATCACCCCAAGATCTTAGTTACATACCACAACAAATGTCTTTATTATTTTACTTTAGGTCCTAAGCCTGTGGTTGAGGACACAGTGATGGAGGGTGAGGCTGGGGTAGCCGAGATATTATCGTTGGAATTCGACCCAGCAAAGGAATATCCTTCATTACAATTGAAACACACGGGGACAATAAATATCGAAACAGTTGCCAACAACCAGTCTAGATCTGGCTCCAATAATTCAAATACTACAGGCACAGACGAGCATACCCCCTTCGCGAGCTTCTCATTCCTCAAAGCTTTCAAGAAAATGATCCACTATAATTTATCTGCTGAAGGAGTCATCAAGATATTTGGTAATTATGCAATCATACCGAACCCCACAGACCCATCAACAGAGTATTCGGTACTATACATCGAGCCCACATTACACCCTACAGGAGATTTACTCTTGTCTGTTGTCCACAAGAAACTGCTTACATTCTACGAATCATCTGCACTCGATAACCGGAAACTGGATTATGTGATATACTTAATACCAAGCGGAATACGATGCCATCTTTTCGATGATACTAGCTTAGAAAAGAACTTGATTACACGAAAACACAACTTGAATGAAAACTTACTCAATTTAATCAAATTGAGTACAGGAATAGACTACACGCATATGATGTCTAATAGTGATGAAATGGTTTGGATAAAATTAATACCTAACCTTAAACACTTGAACAACCAAACTTCAACAATAGCTAAATTCATTCACTCTGTAGATAATAAGAAGTTCATTCTCTGGCCATGGAACTTGTGTTTGATTCAATTGGGGAAATATGAGAAAATGGATGACTTTGAAGCACTGACATCAACGCCAACTAATCCACTCAGCTTGGTGTCGAGTTTCTTAGATTTCAACATTTCTAGTAACCAGAATCAACAACCAGCCCCTGCATTTAGCGTGATGTCGAATGGCACAGGAGGGTTTGCACCCGATGCACACAAAGATGTCAGTTCAGCAGATATTATAGATTTAGGGACACCCATGGGTGCAACCGATTTATTCCTGATAGCACAAGAGGACTGGAATAAAGAGAAAAAGGACGAGATGGAAATCGATGATTTGTTTGGAGAAGAAGATGAAAGCGAAAAGGAAGAGGAAACTGAGCCTAAACAAGTAGAGGAGCCCAAAGAAGAGATTCCAAAGCTTGAAGATGAAACCAAAAACGAACTTGATTTGGATAAAATTGATGATTTATTTGATTTCGACATGGAAGAGAAAAGCCCTGAAAAACCTTTAGAAATTAAAGAAGTGACTGAAGAACAACCTCAAGAGCAAGCACAACAACAGGTACAAGAGAACCAAGCTCAAGAAGCAAAAACTGAACCACTTCAAGAAGTGAAAACTGAACCTGCAACACCTCTACTTAAGTACATTGGAATACCTAAAGACCAGATGATGTTAAAAAAGAATAACACACCCAACTACAACGATCCTGGTGCCCCTCTTCCAATGATGCCAACTCCACTTGTACCACAATCTGCATACAATCCTTACCCAGCAGCAGCAAATAGTGTCCAAGACTGGGGCAACAATTCGAATTCTGGAGATGCATCACAAAAGTCTGTATTTTCACCAATCATCTTCAATCCCATTATTAGAAGTAATATCGACACTAAGTATGGTAAAGGTGGTAAGTTCTACGTGTCTAAAGATGCCGATGAGGATATAGAGAAGAAGCGTAAGAATTTGAGAGCAACAAGTGTGAGCGGATACGAACCACTTAGTAAAGAATTCAGGGAACAACTCTTCCATTCACGAGTCGAAGAATCGCTGGACTCGAGCGAAGAAAGTGATGAAGACGAAGAAATGGAAAACGAGTTTGGAAGTGTGGGCAATATTGCAGGTGGTGGTAGCATAGGCAGCGTTGGAAGTGGATTTAATATCTCCAATGCAATCACTGGAAACGTAGGTAATATTGCGGCGATAGGTAACGGTGGAAGTGTCAGCGGTGGAAATCAAATTGGAAGTTCTGGTAATGGTATCAGTGGAATTGGTAGCTCAGGAAACAATAACCAACTTGGAGCTGGTACTTTTTCACCACTGCTGCTTGTCAAATCAGAACTGCCATTTTTCAGCGAGTTGCATGTCTCACCCATCGACTACGAAGCCAACCAAACACCTGGATCTCAAACTCAAACACATCCATGGCCAACTCCTGGTCAGAATCGTGCTCAATTAGCTAGAAGTCCAGGTAGTGAAAAAACTGAGGACAAGGAAGATAAAAGTGATGAAATCAAGACGATCTCAGAGTCAACCAATTACTTACCTTTGATTCTTCGAAGCATTAATGTGATAACGATACCAAACTTCTTCTTGTTGAACAACTACGGACAGAAACTGCCTAATTTCAGCTTCAACGATGAGGACTTAGAAAGTGATTTAGGACTCAGAAACGAATTGGTAGTAAAACAAGCACACTTGGATGACTTCTTACGGTTCTTAGGACCAAACTTGATTTTCGATCTTGGTCTTGTGGCCTCAAAGAAAATGCAACCCTTCCAAGAGAAAGAAGTCGAGTACTTTTTACCCAGTAAAAAGTTTGAGGATCAATTCCAAAGGCTTTTTCCAAGGTGCTACCGTGTGCAATTAGCTGAACTTTTAGTTGATCACAGTAGTTTTGAAGCAGATTCTGAGTTAGACAGTCAACTCAACTTTTTAGATGATATTACTACAGATGATGACTTACTCAATCCTAAGGCGCAGCACCGTAAATTGAAGACCTTAGAGTGGGATGCGGTTAGTGTAAGTGAAGAGAATAGTCAGAACTATGACAAATACAGAGAAATTCACGCACAGTTGAGTGCCAACAGTGTGGTGAATGAAGAGCAATATTTCAAGTTGGCAGTTGCAAAGACTCGTCTTCTTAAGAACCAGCACACTGTGAATCTTAATAGTGTTGCAGTAAATTTCTGGCGTCACCTCAACTTTAGTCCAGTCAGTGACCCCAAGAACTTTCAGGTGCTTTTAGTATGTGAGAATGGCATACCTGGTGACGAGTTTTTGAGACAACTTAGTCAAAACTATCACGAATGTAACTTTGGGAGAATATCGCGTGTGAACTTGGCAGCTGCTGATTCAGATTTGCAGCCAGTGACAAATGGACTTGTACACGTAAGCCGTGACACAGCGCAATGCTACAATGATTTGTATGTTCAAATGGACCGTCAGTTATCAGCAGTAGTTGAATTAATCAAGTTAGATTTGATTAACAAAACAAATAGCTTTGAGTTTGATAGACCGTTATTGCTTATGGTGGTTGATTTCAATGAGAGCTTCAATTCAGCAATCCAAGTGGCTAAAATCTTCCGTAACTTCAATGCTGCATTGAGAGATCACCAGTTACCATTGGTGAATATTTTTACCAAAATCATACCTGGTCAGTTTTTAGCAAAGCGTGGAGGAGCTCAAACTATTCCTAGATACTTGTCTTCGCACAGGCTTTCCAAACTATCGATGAACTTGTTTAATCAATGTCCTAACGGGTTGGGGCAACTGTTAACTCGTAATGTCTATACACAATTGGTACGCGAGCCACCTTCGAGAATCAACTTCAAGTTTGTTAATGCGAAGGATAGTAATAGCAGTGATGATTTGTTCTTACATTTGGCATATGAAAGGTCTATTGATAAGCACTGGTGTCTGGCAGCTTGGACGGATCCATTAGGAACTGCAACACATACAAAGTCATGGTACGCAGGAAGTGGAAACCAAGTGTTGGGAACAATTTGTGACGATGTCTGGAGTATTTCTGGTGAACTCTTCAAGACATTAGCAGAAGAACAACAAGGTCGTGGAGGTAGTTTAGGCGGAAAGAAGTTTTTAGTATTGACTAGAGTCAACAATATCTTGCTTGATGACGAGTTAGTGCACTGGAAGCGACTTTCGTTGAAGCACCGTGACATTTCGATGATTGTTCTAGCAGTGAATGATGCACCACAACTGCTTTTCACTAGCGAACTAGTAGAAAAGCGTCGTGAAGTATTACAAGTTGCACCATCCTCGAGTATGTTGCAGCCTCCAAGTTTGGATCGGGAGGGACTGTTTAGTAAACCATTCCCTACACTGGCACAGTCTTCACCTAGTGGACATGCCCTTATCACTTCACCACTGGGGGGAATTAACTTCCATTCACCACAGCAGTTTTTGAATGCACCAGGCAATTTCCTTTCGCCGCTGCTGGATTCTAATTCGGCAGCAGCACCAGGATATGGTACACCAACTAACTCCATAGCTGAAAGTTTGATACATGATCCTCATGGTGACTTGGTAGGTGTCGTTCCTAAGTCACTGCTTTCGTTATTTAATTATCTGACAAGGTTAGGAATGAAAACAGGATACTTACTCAAAGAACAGCAAACAAGTAGTGGAACACATTTGGTAATGGAAATCAACTTGTTAAGTTGTCTGAGTTATTGGGACTTGGACGTATTGATGAGGCTTGTATTGAAACACTACAAGAAGTTAGCTGTTCTTAGTGATATACTAGGGTTGACTGGGTTTGAAGAGAAACGTGAGGATACAGGAATAGTGCCATGGCATATCATGGCAGTAAGCAAATCGTTAGGATATCTTACACATGTTTTGGTAGAGGAGTAGTAGTAATAGAATACCTTTTATATGTATGGATGATATAATCAGAATGAAATAATAGTATACGGCTTAATAATCCGAGCAGATGTAAGAATAATATTTGCAAGAATTTATATAATCCGAACAATTAAGTGATAAAAATGAATTTTGAGAGAGATTCAGTACGGTGGTACTTGAAAGTGTAAAACCTCCAATAAATAAGCATCGGGTCTAAGTCTATACAAAAGGAGTTAATGTAGACAATTCCGAAAGCTCGATTATTAATTAAAGCACATTAATAGCACTAACAAATGTCAACTTTAATGAGCAAATTGTACGGATTTTTCAACATTCTGTAAATACTCAATTGTTTCCCACCATTTTTTTTTCGCATCCATTAATTTCACTTAATTCCTTTAAAGTCCTTGAGTGTTGTGTTTCCTCAGTAAATAATAAGTAAAGTGGAGCTATCAAGTAGCTTAGGTCTATGACTACATGTCTAGTAAATCAATTGACATACTCAGTTAGTTTTTAGTCTATGATATTCATTGGTATACTTGTCCGTCTCCCCCTATTACATCCATGTTAACTCAGATCAATTTGTGAAATTTTGAGTTACTTTGAAGGCACAGGAATGTAATGATTATTTACGAAAGTCCGTATTAACGGAGGGCATTTAAATGCATGTATTGCATGCTTACTATACATCGGAAATCAAGCGCAACTAATTGTTTTCTCCTCACCACAATTACCACAATCCATATTTGATATTTCACCCTCCTTTTTATTCTTGACAATGACGTATTTTGAAAATGATTGATGATGTTAATGATTACTAACAGTGGGGATACTTTGTAGAAAGGGGTTAAGTTATTGGATAATCGTACTACATTATGTTCATGCTTGATTCAATTACATTGAGATAGGTAGTCTTAACGAATCTACTTTTAATGTTATGTAGACTTGAACTCGATGTGATACAGCCGTGAATGAAAAGTAGGACAAAACAAAGACGAGTAATGAAATACTTTTAGATGAAACATACTATACGAAGCTTAGTTATCTTCGGAGAGAATTAGAGAATAGTAGCAATCAAGCAATCAGTTTAGCATAAGCAAGTGTGCTGTTAAAGGTTCCAACTTCTATGTAGATTTCCATTAGTCTTTTTAGTTAAAGGATAAGAATGAAAAATGATACATCACAACTGATGATAATAGACATTGTGATGCTCTTTACATATACTAATCATATTCAAATTGCTCAATTACTGTAACTTATATGAAACAACATATCACACAATTGACCAAAGTATACTGTGTATCAATAACACCTTCATTGATAATAATCACATTTACCAACCATGCATTAAATTTTACTAATGAGCTAATAAAGCTGCACTTCAAATTGCCTTTTGAGCAATAACCTAATCATTGATTAATCAGTTCACTTTAAACGCATCTGACTTCACATTGACGAGGTTACCATGCCCGATTAGTAATAAATGAACCGAAATGTCCGTTGTTAGTGTAAGTGTTACCACAGTTTAGAAACAGTGGAAACAGATAGCTCAGCAACTTTAAACCCTTTATTATAAATATACCATGAAGTCTCCCCTTAATGTAATCTTTTTATATTATTATCAAACAACTTAAACTACAATGACTATCCAAACCTTTAAATTATCAGACGGCAATGCCATCCCAGCCATTGCATTTGGAACTGCAACATGGTTCAAGTACGGAAACACTGAAATTAACCAAGAAGCTGCTGACTTTATTGGCACTGCCATTAAAATTGGATTCAACCATATTGATGGTGCAGAAGCTTATTACACTGATGTTGAAACTGCAATTGGAATCAAAAAGAGCGGTGTTAAGAGAAGTGACTTGTGGCTTACTGACAAGTACTTCCTGGGTAAGAACCCCAAAGTTGAAAGTAAGCTCTTTACAAATGTTGAAAAGTCAGCTGAAATTAATCCGTACGAGGCTTTGAAAGCTTCTTTAAAGCGTTACGAAACAGATTATATTGACTTGTACTTGTTACATGCCCCACACATTTCCAAGGAAAAGCACGGCTTCACTCTTGTTGAAGCTTGGAAGTACCTTGAATCGTTGAAGGACCAAGGGTTCGTTAGAGCTATTGGTGTTTCTAATTTCGACGTTGCTGCGCTCAAAGAAATCTTGGACTCTAACCCAAAACATAAACCAGTTGTCAACCAGATTGAATACTCTCCAAACTACCAACGTAAGGAGATTGTTGAATTCGGTAAGAAGAATGGAATCTTAACTCAAGCATACTCTGTTTTGACTGGGTTAGTCGAACAAGATGATGGAAACAGAGAATTACTCGACTATGTTAATGCTGTTGCTAAAAAGCACAACAAGACTGGAGAACAGATCATCTTGAGATGGGTTTACCAGAATGACATTCTTCCAATCTCTGGTACCAGCAAAGCTGAAAGAGCAAAGTCGTACTTGGAAATCTTCCTGTTCGAATTGACAAAGGAGGAGCAATCTAAGATTTCAGAATTGGGTGCTAAGAAGCATTACCAGAAGTACTTTGAATTTGAAGCTTAGGACAATAAGTCTGTTGTGTTTTACTGTATTTAGGTGTATCGATACTTGTTTTATTGAGTTATTATTAAACTATTGTAGTGAGATACCAATGGTGAAATTCTCAAAATCATTTTGCAACCATTCTCAAGAACATATATAGCATTTGAGCCCTTCAAAAAAATTAAATTAATGATAACGAGGCTATGAGTGAGAAGAACGAGAAACACGGCTATGCCAATGAGAAGATTGAGTTCGAGGCTGGAGACATCCCACCTCCGGAATACGTGGGTGGAGTACCACAGGCTTTTCATTTTGGTGGAAGAAATCGAAACAGTAAGGTGCTTGCTTACCCTGCTGAAGATAGTTTGGAGAAGCACCAAGCATTCAAGAAGGGGGCCAATTCAGAGTCAGATAAGATCATGAGTGAATTGCAATCTCAAGGATATGCCATGCCGATCTTACAAGCAGTACCTCCTGCATTCTCGAGGAAGTTTCTTATTATCAGGAAGTATGATATCCCGAGCAAGGGACCTATTGGTGTGAAGGAGAACGGAGAAGATTACTGCATTGTCAGGAAAACACAAGAGAAGTTCAAGTTCACCACGTACTTTCTTCAATTTACAAATGGAACTAAAGTGACTGTATTCTTTCATAATGTCATGCCAATAGTTGATTATGAATATAATGGAGTCGTTTTCAGATGGATTAACCATAGACTGAGAAGAGATGGAATGTACAAGTACACGCTTTTACGTTTAGGGCCAAACAGAGGGTTCTCTTTAATTGATAGCTGGGATAGAACTACCAACAAGTTGAGCAAGGAGCTGCCAGTTAGCGATTGGAAGGCAGTATTCAAAAAGAGCTCGTACCGTAAAAAGCCAGAGTACTTTGAAGATTCAATTGGAATCGGAGAATTGACCGAAACAATCAAGTATGGAAGAAGAAGGTCCGTCTTTTACTATGATAATCCTTTAAATAAAGATCATTTAAGTGTGAAAGGATTGAATGAGGATACTATGATTCACTTATCTGTTGCATTGGTTCTCAGAAGAATTGAGGATAATCTAGAAGAAATAAGACAAGCAACCCAGA
The DNA here is from genome assembly GCA_030558205.1 of Kodamaea kaohsiungensis (nom. inval.). Lineage (NCBI taxonomy): Eukaryota > Fungi > Ascomycota > Pichiomycetes > Serinales > Debaryomycetaceae > Kodamaea > Kodamaea kaohsiungensis (nom. inval.). The sequence continues at coordinate 503,164 of JAJMRZ010000006.1, read as the reverse complement.
CATAGGCTAGGGTATGAAGTGTATGACATTATAAATGAAAACTTAGATAGTACATTAGAATTAATAGTCAATGAAACGATTTTAAGTTTGTTATGAAGTTGATAGTATGTAACTGTAGTAGAGTAATTGGATCAGTTGCTGTGTGTTTAGCATGAAGTAGTTGTTGAAATAGATTGAGAGAAGTTCAGCTTTTGTGGGGAAGAGAAAGAGATGGATGAATGAAGGTTCAAGGAATGTTATTTAAGTATCAATTGGTTAAATTATCCTGTAGACTATACTATAACAGAAGTCTTATGGATATATATAACAGTAGTAGTACTGAGATCATTGAGAGTCTAATCGTGAAGAAGAAGAAGAAGAATAAGTGTGGAGAAAGTGGATTAAAATCATCTCTGTGAAAAAACGTGCTCATCAAATAACTTAATCAGCCATGAATAGTAGACGTAAGTTCATGAAACGATGGGACAAACGTAGACTACTTCGTACTCTCTGTGTCATGGAAAGTAGAAGCACAAAGAATCTTCAATCTAGAATAATATATGTCTCTAGTCTTATTGTTTATTCCATAATCCTTCTCTCTCTCTCTCCCTCAATATGATCACCACTAAATTATTTTGTCTACGGCTATAAATCCTCGCTAATTTCAACATTTCAGCGAATTCTAAATAACGATGAACAGGTCAGTCAACAAAGTATACTCTGCTATATCTCCAATTAAGAACCTAAATTGTAATAAGTAATTATCTCATATTATCAAAAGCGTGTATTCTTATCAATGTATCGAAATTAATATCAATCTACCCAATGCAATCATGTATTTACCTACCCTACTCTCACTCTCATCTTATCTTCATCCTTCCTTAGTAATCCACTAAATTACTGACTCCTCTAAATCCTCTCACTAAAATTACTGATAATTAATACTGGTATACAAATCAAAAACAACACAACCATCTTGAGCATATAACAATTAATAGAATCTTATCAAATCAACAATAAACATAATTAAAACACAACTTTAACCTTTATTATAACCTCCTAATGACCCTCCCCCGTCACCTAAACGCACCTCCTTATCTCCCTTCTCCTCTTTAATTCCTCACTAAACTCTCCCACTCTTAAATGTTTTCCACAAAAAAACAAAAATAAAAGTCAACAACGATGGCTGAACCCAAGCGAGAGTATGACTATAGCGACGTAGATGAGTTGGAGGATGAAGCTTTAGAGCGTCAAGCCAAGGAGTCGCTTAAGCGTCCTCATGACGAGATTGATCAAGAAGAATTGGAATCAACTTCAGACCAAAAACGTGCAAACGTTGGCCACGATGAGCTGAATGATGTTGGAGGAAATGATGACAATGAGAATGAAGACGAAGACGAAGATGATGAGGATGACGAGGATGACGATCAAGTAACTAAAAAACGTAAAAGAAGAAGAGGAGCCAACCAGTTTATTGATATTGAAGCTGAGGTTGATGATGAAGAAGAAGATGAGTTGGACGAAGAAGATGAAGAAGCAGAACTTTTACGTGAACAGTTTATTTCAGATGACAGAGATCATGGCGATGAAAAGACTGATGACCGTTTACACAGACAATACGATTTGAGAAGACAAGAGGCTGAAGATCAGGACGCTGAACAGTTAGCAGAGACTTTGAAACAACGTTACCGTAAAACACACACAGTTTACCGTGGTGACAGTGCCACTAGTGGTACTGTTTCTCAAAAATTATTGATGCCATCTATCAATGACCCTTCCATTTATGCCATCCGGTGTTCTCCAGGCCGTGAAAAGGACTTGGTGCGTAAATTATACGAAAAGAAGCGTACATTAGAACGCCAAGGTAAACCTTTAGATATCATGACTGTATTCCAAAGAGATGCTTTCAAAGGTTACGTGTATATTGAAGCAAAAAGACCTGATGCTATTGACCGTGCTTTGACTGGTATGGTCAACATTTACATCCGTGATAAATTATTGGTCCCTGTTAAGGAGTACCCAGATTTGCTTAAACAAGTCAAATCTTCGGACGTGGAATTAGTTCCAGGTATTTACGTGCGTATTACTCGTGGTAAGTACAAGGGTGACTTGGCCATTGTCGATAACTTGAGTGAAAACGGTTTAGACGTAAGATGTAAATTGGTTCCTAGATTAGACTATGGAAGAAACGACGAGTTTGACCAAGGAAAGAGAATCAAGCTGAAATTACGTCCGACTTCAAGACTCTTTTCCGAACAAGAAGCTAAAATGTATGACCGTGAATTCTTACTGCCTGGTAGAGGAGGAGCACGCCTGTTTGTGTACAGAGGAGATGAGTACTTGGATGGATTTTTGTTAAAGGATTTCAAGTTACAATTCGTTCAGACTAAGGATGTGCATCCAAGATTAGAAGAATTGGACAAATTCCAAACTGGTAGTGCTGAAGAGGACGGATTTGACTTGGCACTGATTGCTGCGCTGTTAAAGGGCAAGACTGCACAACAAACCTCGTTCCAACCTGGTGACAAGGTGGAAATCCGTCGTGGTGAACAAGCCAAAACAGTAGGTTTGGTTGTAGAAACTTCATTGCACGAAATTACAATTCTGGTAACCTTCAGTGGAGACCCTAAATTTGTCAATGAACGATTAACTGTTCCAGCAAACGATTTACGTAAGATCTTTGCTGAAGGTGACCACGTACGTGTGATAGAAGGTAAGCATTTTGATGAAACCGGATTGGTCATCAAGATTGATGGGGACTCTGTTATCTTAGTGAGTGACCAGACAAGAGAAGATGTGCGTGTTTTCGCCAACTACTTGGTGAAGGCCACGGACTCGCTGCAGAATATTGACAGCATCAACTCCAAGTATGATATCAAGGACATGGTGCAGTTGAACGCATCCTCAGTGGGTGTGATTGTAAAAGCTGAGAAGGCTGCATTTGATATTTTAACCACTGATGGAAGAATCATCACTCTCAAGGCGCTGGGAATTGCGTCCAAGGTTGTTCAAACGCGACGTGAACAAGTTGCTACCGACAAGCACGGTTTGACCATCAAGGTCGGTGACACTGTACGTGAGCAGTTGGGAGAAAAGAAGCGTGAAGGTGTGATCTTACACATGTACAAGAACTCGCTTTTCATCAAGCTGAATGAAATCACTCAAAACTTGGGTATATTTGTGACTAATCGTATGAATGTGGGGACAATCACAACCAAAGATCTGTTGATGTCAAAGACTTTAGGTCCAGACTTGAGCAGAATGAACCCGAACTTGGTATTACCCAAGCCAGGTGCCCCTGCTGCACCTACTAGAGTAGGAGGTCGCGACAAGTTGATATACAAGGACGTTACCGTGACACTGGGAAGTTACAAGGGATTAATGGGTAAGGTAACAGACACTGATGACGTGTACGCACGGATCGAGTTACACACCAAGTCCAAGAAAATCAAGGTAAACAAGAACTTCTTGAACGTGATTGTTCGTGGAGAAGCAATTCCATACTTGAGATTTGTTGGTGGAGGAGGACGCTCTGAAGGCCCTGGCGGTGGCGGTCAATTCAACAGGCCACAGGCCCCTGCATTCAGTTCTGGGGGTCGTTCGAGTTGGAATGGCGGTGTAACTCCTGTAGCAGGAGGTGCAGGAGGTGCTTCTACCTGGGGTGGAGCCACTGCCTGGGGCGGAGGAAAGACTCCAGCTTACAGTGGAGGCAAGACCCCTGCTAATAGCGGTGAGGGTGTTTCAACTTGGGGTGGTTCTTCTGCTTGGAACTCTAAGGACGGTGCAAACTCTACTTGGGGAGGTCTGGGAGGAAGCTCAAGTTGGGGTAACAGAGGTGGAGCTGCTTCAGGAGGAGAATCAAAGAGAGGAAACAACTCTAGTTGGGGTGGTAATAAAGGAGGTAACTCGAACTGGGGAAACAAAGGAGGTAACTCGGCTTGGGGTGGAAGAAATGGAGGCAACTCGAGCTGGGGTTCTGGAGGTAACTCAGCATGGGGATCTTAGTATTTGTATAATAGTAATAAAAAATTGGATAAAACCAGTTAGAAGAAGATAACAAGTGTAGTTATACTAGAGAGTTCGTTGGGTTCAATGATTAATGTACTTGTGAATTGTATTGAAAATATATATCATTCTCCATTTCCATCTTTAACTATTTATCTATTCTTCTGTTAGAAGTCCCTTTAATGCATATTTTCACATCCAGGGCAGTTATGTAACTCTTCATGTACAAAAACATCACAGTCTATACAGAAATCGTTCAGACATTGCATACACCTATATCGTGACAGAATTGCCTGGTCCAATGTGCTTTTTGTCAGCTTATTTGTTCCCTCAGGGAAGATTAATAAACACCCATAACATTGCTTGCTAGGGTAAGTTTCTGCTACTGGTACTTCCTTATATGGCCCCAAAGGAAGCAAATGGTGGTACAGACGTGCTAAATGTGTCGACAAAATCAACATGAGTCCACACACAGGGCAAACTGTTGGTAAGTTGAGGACTTTACTACGGCACTGTGGACACTGGAATCCAACTTGAGCAGTTTTTATATCGTTGCCTGAGTTGATATTCACTTCAATCACTTTCAGCTCTTCCAAACCTCTTGCGGGGTCACTGGCACTGAGTTGTGGGAACTCAATACTATATTGTGGATTACTCAATGAGGAAGATAGCGAAGGTTGGATTTTTGAGGGGAACCCCATCTTAATCAATGGTACTCCATTCGACGTAGTTTCCTCTTTGTTTCCTTGTGTAATAGGTATAGGTACTACACATTCCATTAATAATTCTTTAAAGTGGTGCTCATTCATGATAACACCGTAGTTTGGTGAATTGATATTTCTTTGCTGGTGATGTGTGCGATTAACCAACTCTTGACAGATGGCTACCTGAGCAGAAAGTCCTATTACGCGTACTTTGATTTCATCATCCACCAAGTTATCGATCGTTTTGTGAATATCACTTGGATCACTCGTGAATAATGCACCAAAGATTACCAAGATTTCTTTCGAGTTACGAGTGTCGTTGGACGAATTACCAAAGTTATACTTGAGCAACGAACGAGCCATTTCAAGAGAATTTTGAAGCGAGGGGTCACCTTTGGGCTCGTACCTGTTATGTTGTCTTGCTTTAACTTGTCTAATCTTATCTAAATGATACTGTGGCAGTCCACTCACCTCACTGACCAATTGTGAAACACCATTTCTCATCAATAGTATTCCTAACTGTGATATGGGGTTCTGGTCAAAGAACTCAACTACAAACTCTTGAAGTAATGATAGCGTTTTAGCAAACCTTGTAGGACGAAGGTCTTTTTCCAGCATTGTCAGAGACCCATCAATAGCAACTATAAGTGTACGGATGATACCACGTTGGAATGGTGTGCTAGGGTTCTTCATAATCTTCTTCTTTCTATTCTCAATCATCTTCTGAATGATAGCTTCCAATGACCTGGAACTATCGTCATCATCTTTAACTATATCCCAAGATCTTTGGTACTGGTCTTCCCAAGAGTACCCGTTGGAACCTTTCAAGTCACTCACCTTGTTCTTCTTAGGTTGAGGTGCTGATGGAGACTCTACTGGTGCAGGTCCCTTCGAACGCGTCCGCTTGGTGATATCATCTTTCAATCGTTTAAGATTTGGAATCACCTCTGGTTCACTGGACGAAGCACGAGCCGAATCATGCTCGTACTCTTCATCGGAATCCATTCTGATACTTGTGGTTTGGTGATGATTTAAGTGAAATTTATTTTCGATCTCACTTTAGAAGTGAGACATTGAAAGATAAGACAGAAGTTTATAGGTTGAAATTGAATGATCAATGGGAAGAGCTGAGGTAGTTTACTAGAATATAAGAAGTCTTCATAACTTAAATGGTCTTCATTTTGATCTTAAATAGATCTTTATCTATCAAGATGACATTGAAGATTTATAAACAAGTGGGTTAACGTCACACTACTTTATGGATGGAGCCACTCATAATGTCAGTACACTTGATAGTCTATGTGTTATAGAGTTAAACTAAATGATGAGCAAGTATTTACACTCATATTCGCGTTAATATCTTCTCCTCTGTCAATCTTCTCTTCTTTACAAAACTTGTTAATTTCACTTTCGATTGAACCACAACTAAATTTATCAATGATGCTAAATATTGTGAGATTAGAGTAGCTAATATTGCCGGCACCACCTCTACTTGACTGCTTAGTAGCTAGTTCACTGCAACATCACTGCAGCATCATTTCAGGACCAAGGCTCTTGTACTTGTTAGTGTCACCAATTATTACTAGAGAAGCTAACAATTTGCACCCAAACCCTAATATATAAAATTAGCTTTGGGCTTCTTGGGGATATTAGTCTTTGAGGTGAGCCCTAAGACCATTTATATTCTTACTACAAGTCAAATTGTCTATCAAGAATAGTATTCTAATCACAATCTAATAATTTTGGAACCGTTAGTTACCTTCTTGTCCAAACAATGTTTGCACCCGCTTGCATAGGTAACGTAACCATTGATTCATAGTTCACTTCTGGTACTCCATTCTGAGTCAACCATTTGAATTGGAAAATGAAGCTGCTGAGAATAACTGCCAATTGACACATTGCAAATTGTTCCCCAATACATCTATGTCTTCCACCTCCAAATGGTAAGTAAGGAGAAGATACACCTTTTGAAACAAGACCAAACCCGTAGTCAACTCCCTCTGTAGGTTCTTTTTCAGCTGCAGTCTTGTTCCATCTTTCAGGATTAAATATATCAGCGTTTTCAAACCATCTGTCGTTTGTCATTGCATATCCTGGACTGACAAGTACATAGTGACCTTTAGGAACAACATATTGAGTTTCGGGAATTAACATTGGTTGCTTAACAAACCTGAAAATAGAATGCAATGGATGGTGCATTCTCATGGTTTCCTTTATAGTGTTATTTGCCAACTTTAACTTAGCCAAGTCTTCATATTGTATTTCACTAATATCTCTTCCATCAAGCACCGAGAGAAGTTCTTCATGCAATTTCTCTTGCAAGTCGGAGCTTTCTCCCAAATGAAGCAAAAACCATGCAGAGGTTGCTGCTGAAGTATGTTGACCTCCCATAAGTACCCCAATAAGCAAGTTCGCTATTTCCTGGTCCGTCATTTTTACTCCATCTTTATAAGTCGAGTTAAGCATTAAGGACGAAATTAAATCTTGATGATCTTCAATGTCTCCATTGTGTCTTCTGTGGTTCATAATCTTCAAATATTCTCCAGAGATTGCACGTTGAGCAGCATCTCTACGTGCGTTCGTTGGAGTTGGTAAGTTGGGAAACACAAAATTGAGTGGGGTGAAAGATTTATCTATATCAGCAAAGTATCCTGCAAAAGAAGTGTCCAACTTTGATCTCAATTCGTCACCTAAGAGAGTCCTTGATGCAGTGAAAAGTGTAAGTTCTGCTTCTGATAATAATACGTTTGTCCAGCCTTCACCTCCAACAAAATTCAAATCAAAGTATTGTTGCACTTCTTCGAGAATCTTAGGAACATACAGTCTGAAAGCAGACGTTGTCAATGCAGTCTTAGCAAACTTCTTCTGATCCATTAACCTATGATTGGGGCAATCATAAATAACACCATGACCAAAAGCTGGAGTGGTCAAGTAACTGTAAGCATCTTCTGCAGACACTTGTGCCAATTTTGCATTAAAAACAAACTCATGGCCCTTGGGACCCAAGTACACTGTCATTATACGACCAAGCAACATGAAAGAGAAAATATCCCCTTCCTTCTGACGACACTTTTCAAAAAACTTATATGGTTGCATCCCATATTCAACAGCTGAACCAACCCATGGGATCCAATGGAAAACCAATGGAGCACGGTCTTGGCGAATCGAATATAAAAATTGCCATGCTATATTCAATACCACAGGCAATGCCAAAGCTAAAAATACCTGTTGATAGCCAGATAAATCACTTAAGTAACCCCAAACTTGAGTTATTAATCCATTCATTGTGATTTGATATTGGTTGCGAAAAAGTTGGAACATTGGCATATTTTATACTATGCTTTTGTGTATCAGATGGTATCAGATGTTTTTGATCAGACCACCGTTATACGAGACGGAACGAAGTATCGTATTGAATGGTGGCGAAGTGTAGTCTTATATGTGGTATGAGGAATTGTTGCTGAGAGTTTTCTAATCTCTAGCATTTCCTTGTTGTTGTAAAGCTGCTCCAGAATATCAATCTATTGAAGAAAAGGAGGAAAACAGGATAAGATTAAAGTTCATCGTGCAAGATTTGAGTGTTTTCATTGACTAAATTCAGTGTATGAATCGTTCTATGGACAGTTTCTGTGGTAACTCTACATTTTCTGTAAAGTTGATATACACCTTTATATTGTATTGTAGAATTGTTTGAATTTTGAACAAATTGAATTTAAAGCAGAAAATGAAGAATTATCATAAAACATTAACCTGGATTGATGAAAAGTGTAGAACGCTAAAGAAGTGTTAGTCAAGCTTCTTATTCTATGAACCGTGTATGGAATAACTGATTATGTTTGCTTCTATAATATTCTTGCCATTCACTGCAAGCAAATTAATACAAGTCAAGTAGTGAATACTTTTTTGCACCCAATTGATTATAACGCTTTGACAAGAAATGTTGTGATTAAAATTCCAGAAAAGACACTACGATAGAGCTTCCAAGCTTCTGAATTTACTTATTATCTCGTTTAGAAGTTAGTTAACTCAACTCATTGAAAATTCTATCCATTTAGTTATTTTGGTTTCTTTACACAAATTACCACCATTACCACCATTTCCACCGTTTTCCATCCATTGCAACCCCCAATGAACCCAAGATAAATGGATTGGACAATCAATCAGACACTTGCTATATTTAGTTACCGCAATTGTAATCACTGAGGTCTCACGAGTAGCATTAGTTAGAGACAACAAGCCTTTTTTCTGGGTTTGAAGGAGTTGTTGTCGTTTAGACTATGTTCATATCTCACAATTTCTAGGTATAAGTTCGGCAGTCGAGTAGTCGAATTTAATCTTGGGTTCAATTGTGAAATGGAAGTCTATTTCTAAACCTTATCTAATACATTCTTCACCAATAATATCTCTGCCAATTCAAAGTAGATGTCACCTTCCAAAGTGCAAGGAATCTCCGCTACTTGCCAACTATTGTTTCATTGAATACACTAACACCCTTCAAAATACTCCAATCCTTCTACTCCTTTTTTCCAATCTCCTTTTCATGTTCATCAAAACTTCTCTTTTTACTATTGTACTTGCCAATTTCCTTGGAATAATCAACTCTCCCCTCTTCATCAATATCATAAAATAATCCTAAAAATGCCAGAACTTGATTTTCTGTGACATCTCCTAATTCTTCTTCTAAGAATGGTACTTTCTTCATCTCTTGCCAGCTGATTAGGTCTTGCAATTTGTAGCCTTTCCCAAATATTGGAGTCAACTCTTTATCTTTACTTTCAAAAACAACCTCCCTTTCACTTCCAAACTCTTCTATAAATTCACTCTTCAATACGGTGAAGAAATTGGGAGGGTAAACCTTTTCTTCAATATCAGTATTCTTTTTTATCTTTGGCCGAGGAGCTGATTCGTTCTCTTGAATGTAGAAGTTTCTTAGCAATTGTATACCTTCGACTCGTAAGACACCTCCAAATGATTGATAACAGTCGTCCAACAACTTATCGTCACTATTCACTGATAAAACTGTTCCATTACCCCCAAAACGATCATTACCACAACCATAGTATACCTTTCCAATTCCCAACTGACGCAAGAATGAAGCACACATGATGCATGGCTCAACTGTGACATACATCACTAGCAGCTTGAAGTCCACGCCCGCATCAAGTAGCCTCTTGGCTGCTAGAAACTCGGCATGCTGTGTACCATTGAGTGAGATATTAGTGTAATTGTAACCAATCAGGACGACCTTCCCAGCCTGATCCACAAATATACAGGAAACCGGTGTTTCATTAATTGTCAATGCTTTATATCCAACAAACAAGGCCGTAGCCATATGCTGAAAGTGATTCGTGAGGTCTTTCATCCCAACACCTTCAACCTCAATGATCTCATCTCTGATATTTGATGGCGCTACCAATTAGATATTTTTATAGTGAGAGTTTAGTGAGAGGAAGTGTAGCATACAAGTTTTGCTACGTAGATGACTTAGATTCCCAGTATGTACATTACTTTAATTGTTCATCAACTAATTACTCTATTTCTTCACTGAACAATTTTTACTAAAGCAAATTAAATGATATTTCACTGAGGGTAATCCACTTTACTCAACATTTATTTTGGGTTCAAAAAATTGGGTGCAAATTCTAAATCTCATGCATTCACATGTGTTTTAAAATAGTACACTAATGAGGAGTCGAGTATTCGGTACAGATCACAGCCACTTTATTTTAAGTTTTACAGATAAGATCTATCATATATTCGAAGAGGAAGCATTTCTTCATAATATTGGAAAGTCATAAATTGAATATAATACCTCTAAAGTTATCAAAACAGTAAGGATAATTTGTAACAAGACTAAGTGAGCTGAATAAAAACACCATCGTAGTGAGACATGGTCAAGTGAACATTCTTTTTTGGAGGGTATTTTCTGTCGTCCATTAACTTAATATTGGAAAACATTTGAAGTAATCTCACCACAACATAAGAAGCTTCAGTAAGAGCAAATTGCTGACCCAAGCAAATACGTGGACCTCCATTGAATGGCAAGTATGCCCAACCCAATTTGTTAGCATCGGCCCAACGTTCAGGTTTAAATTCTTCTGCATCTTTACCATAGTAGGCTTCGTTTCTGTGAGTGATATAGACTGAATATGCAACAGTAGTTCCCTTGCCAACAAAAACAGGCGACTGGCCATCTTTTCCTCCACCACGTGGAAGGCAGGTGTCTTTGGTAGCCACTCTGAAGTTCACAGGTACCGAGGGATACAATCTCAATACTTCATTCAATACAAATTTCAAGTACTCGCACTTCTTCAATGATTCGAAGGTGATGTTTTCAATGTCTTCAGCAGTTCCATATCCAAAATCATTAAGAATCTCTTGTCTGAGTTTGTTCCAAATGTGAGGGTTTCTTGCCAACTCAAAGAATGTGAAAGACAACAAACCAGCTGTTGTATCTCTTCCAGCAACCATGATATTCAACAACTGATCTTGTAAAACCGTGCGGTTTCTTGTTTGTTTAACCAACTCATACAAGAAGATGTAACCATCCTTGGACTTTTTCTCAATTTCTTCAGCAGGTGCATCCAAAGCTTTATTGACGTAGTACGAAGCAAATCTGTGGACTCTTTTGCAACTATCTCTGAATTCGCGTGGATTAATCAAAAAGTATAGCATCTGCGAGTATGCTCTTGAGGCAAGGTAGTTTTGAGCAACGTTGAAGGAGTCTGCAAAACCTTCCTTTCCTTCAAAGTCGTGAGGAGGTGAGCCAATACTGTCTTCATAAAGTGAGTGGACAGACTCACCAAATAAGAACTCACTAGCTGTATCCACAGTGAACCTAAAGAACAATTCTTGGATATCAAACGTCTCACCATTGTTCTTATTGATGTGCTTTGCAAAGGTTTGAAGGTGGGGTTCCAAAGCTCTCACGTGGGCAATCTGATCTCTTGCAAACTGGGGTCTCAACATAGCCCTCGAGTGCTTCCATCCTTCACCATCCAAAGTAAAAATACCATCTCCCAACAAAGGCTTGAAGTGAGCATGTCTTGTACCAAGTGCAAAGTCTGAGAACTGGGTAGCCAAAACTGCTTTAATATTTTCAGGGTCAGTAGTAGTTACACAACGTACTCCCAAGAGCCTGAGATATGTTGTTGTGTTGTCTCCATGTAATTCTCTTATGAAATCTACCACCTCTCCAGCTTCTTTCAGCCTCAACATGATTCGTAAGGAACCGATACTGAGTGTTCCGGTTCCTGTCAAACGTTGTGCCTCCTTGCACCCGTGCTTATATACGAAAACCTGTACCTTAATGATCCTGGAGAATGCATACACAGCAAGAGCACCAGCAATGATGGTATACCATCTGGTCAAGTATGGAATAAGAAAATCAATAGTAGACATGTTTCTTTGATATTTCTCAACCGTCGTAGTCTTGAGTTATGTCGGTGCCTTTAAATACACCCTGGAATGTCCCACTTGCTTAGAGCGGAGGGGGGCGATTGGGGGTTGGGGATTGACGCATGTGAATAAATCTGAACTTAAATTTTCAGATGGTGGGGTGGACTAGTGTCTAAAAAAGGTTCAATCCGCCGTCAAAACTCGCTTGGTTACCCTTTAGAAAGGATGATCTCTTAACCTCAATTGTAGTCATGCTTAACTAATCAATTTTAATTGGATACCTTATTTCAATAATGGTTTCATGATAATTTTTGTTTGGGTCTAGTGAGAATCCGTTGATATAAATGTTACAGATTCACCTTCTCAGCGTGGTTTTCCCGCATAAACGACACATTCTTTTGGTTGTCTCTCGTTATTTGAACAATAGGTGCACCCTATTCAGAAATTCTCCTTGATGTTTATTTCATCCTCGTTGAAACTTTCTCTTATTGGTAAACGACTTTTCATAAGCCAATTGACAGTGTTGTTGGTAAACCCAAGTAAATTAAAAATGGTCTCATCTTTATACAAAACACACAAACTATATCAGAAGCAGACGCATCTATAGGGTTTGCTTATTATTTCGAGAGTTAACCTTAGAATATGATTTGCATGATCTGCGGTCTTTTAGATTGCTGCACTTGTTAACAATGACGTTGAGTTTAATCAGCTATGCAACTAGGTGCTGAGAGAGCTTAGTTTCATCTTGAAATGAAAGTTAACTAGTTTATGAGGAACCTTAATGCAGGTACATGCTGTATGCTATTCATGATATATTCACCAATGTGAAGTGACGTAACTGGCATTCCAATTAACTAAACGTTCGATTTTAAGCTAACTAGTTTAAGTTGATCCCCCAATTATTATTGAAGTGACGATTATAGAGATTCCACTGAAGATCTAGTCTTGTTCTTAATATAGTTTTAGTTCTCACTGTTAACTTTTAGAGAGATATAATAAACTCTAATGTTTTAAAAAAAGTAAGTTAACTCATAGTATTAATAGGAAAATCTAATTGAGTTCGTCTTTAGTTTCATATACTATCGATTCATTTTATAACGTTCTGATAAGACGTAAACGTTCTTATAAAGTATAACCTCTATTTGCACCCAGCTTACCTAATTCATTACAAACCAAACCATAACAAAATCCTTTAAATCAGCCAAGTACACATAGATACTACACCAACTGACATCTACTGAGTGATTGAATTAGATTGATTGCATAGCTAACAATTGTACAATGTCTAAACTCCACAAGTCACTTTTAAAGAAACCCAAGTTTGCAATGGATCCTCTTGAAGAGGATGAGGCACCTAGTTTAAAAGAGTTGGCTTCACAAGAACTAGATGAATTAACGTCTCCAATAACAGCACGTAAAGGTGCATCTCCAGTTCCTGACTTTTCAGATACCATATGGAAAGAATATGAGAGTTTCAAGTCCGATTTCTTTACAACTACTGAAATCTATACCAACCCAACCTCAAAGCAGTCATTCCAAACATACTTTAAACAACCACCTACTCCTTCAAGCTGTACTGTGGTATTACTACATGGTGCGGGATCTTCAGCAATGACCTTTGCCAAATTGTCGGAAACATTGTGTGACGAAGTGGGGATATTTCTCTTTGACTTGAGAGGACACGGAGGATCATCAAGAACCAAGGATTTTAAAATAGAATCCCTTGTAGATGATCTTCACTACGTAATGGAAACTTTTAGAAGTAAACATGAAACTACATCATTTTACTTTGTGGGTCACTCTTTAGGAGGCTCCGTAATGGCACAATATTTAAATACCCACCAAGCAACTGATGTCAATGGTTTGATATTATTAGATATAGTTGAAGAAACAGCAGTGAAATCATTAGCTGTAATGCCCGCATTCATAGCTAAAAGACCACCTACATTTGAACACGTCAGTGAAGCAATTCTGTGGCATATGAACTTCTTACTTTACAACGAAGACCTGGCGAGATTAAGTGTCCCAGACTTGTTTGAGAAAAATGAAACAAACGCATTACTCTCCTGGAAATTAGATTTATCACTCACTCAACATGCTTGGGATACATGGTTTGCTGGATTGTCTGCGAATTTTTTGAGTGTTCCACAATCAAAATTACTTATATTATCAACCCATGAAACATTAGACAAGGGATTGATTATAGGACAAATGCAAGGAAAATACCAGTTGATAGTCTTCAATAACAGAAAAGACTGTGGTCATTTCATACATGAAGATTTACCAAAAGAAATAGGTGTTACAATCAAAGACTTTTTAGGTAGAAACGAAAACCCAGAGAAGTTTATTGAGGAATCTATAGGGATAGTACCAAAATGGGGAGGTAAGATTAATAAATAGTTAATTAGGGTATTTATTAGATTTAATAGATTTGAGAATGCTAAACAAAAGAAGACTTCCTAGGGTATGTCTAAGGACCTCACGAGTTAAGTTAATTAATTTATCATACTAGTACCGGTCGTATACCATTTTTAATTCATTCTTAATACAACTAAATCTCGCTCAATATAACAAATTGTAACTCGCAGTCTAAAAATAATCAAAGTGTATATCTAATTCATTTATACATTATCTACCTATTCTACTGACTTATTGCTTTGCTCAATATTTGCGTCAATGCCTCTCTGTTTGATGAGCTCGACAATCTCATCAATTTTCCTCAGAGCACGAGGGAATCTAGGATTAATTAAGAATGGTCTCAAGTCGAAACGGTTGTCATCTGGAGAGTACTGTTCAGCGTGGTAAGCAGGAGTCATTGTTGTCATCTTGTGTCTGTTAATTGCATAGAAAAACCAGAAACGCTTCACCTTTTCAGAAACTTGTTCTGCAGTATAGTTGTAAGGAGGTTGAGACCATTCATGATAGAGCTTAACAAACATTCCTACAGGTCCACATTTCTCCACCTTACGCAATCTACCAAAACGCAGTAACTCGTCATAAGTCATTCCCATGTCAATTTCATCACTTTGGACATAGTTTTCAGTGATTGGTTCCAACTCTGCAGTCGGAACAGCAGTCAAGAAGTCGTTTAAAATCGGCAATTCAAAGTTAATTTCAGCCCATGCAATGAACCTCTTCAAGTCAGTCTTGGAAATTCCTCCAATTGGGTTAATATCCGCGGAAGAGCAATCGTATTTGGTCAAGTATCCTCTCAAACATTCATCGACGTTTGCACTTCCTAAGACCAACAACCCTCCAGCATTGTTAGGATCTCTCGTCCATGGCAATAACTGAGCAAATAAGTAACTCAATACCATTCTCAACCGGGCCTGAATGTTCTGCAAGGCTAAATTTTCTGTAGTGGAACCTCCAAAGATCTTGAAGATAGGTCTTTTACCAGTTGCCACCTCGAAAACAGTCACAACAGCTGTGACAAGGGAGTCCATGTTCATATCTACATGATAGGCACCAATTTTTGCAGCCAATTCTTTAGCTCTCAGTCTTGTTTCTTTAGACGAGTTTTCAGTGCCCATGAAACTAGAGTAGAAAAGTCGTTTAGCAATATCTTGCGGGGTCTGGGGTGTGAAATCAGGCTGTTTAGTCAATGCTCTAATATCAGCCAACACTTGCTCATTTTTATCTTTATGGATCGCATCTACAACTAAGCGACACATCAGATGAACAATAGTAGCTGTCGCACATGAATCAATACCCCCACTCAATGGTAAAAAGTAACCTCCACACTTCAGTCTACGTAAGTAATCCCATAACCAACATGCTGGTCCCAAGGCGATTTCTTCCTCTGGAATATGGTACTTGATAGGTCTTGGTGGTGAAGGAATGCAAAGAGGGTCAAAAATCAGAGACAGCTTAGACAATTCGATTTCTGTACGAATGGTCTTATACTTTGAGTTTGCATTAGCGTTTGCAGCTTGCAAGTTAGCAGATCTTTGGTTTCTGTATGCTCTAACATCATCCAAGTCGATGGTTGCCAGGATTACCTCAACATCCTTAAGTGAGAATTGGGAAGCTTGTGCAACCATTTGGCCGTTGACGATGATCAGAGCACTTCCGTCGTAATACAATCTGTCTCCGTCACATCCACGCTGATTGGCATACAAGTATATACCTCCACATTTCTTAGTTGCACCAGTAATCAAGTCCATACGCGTGTCCAATTTACGCAACTCGTGGTGTGAACCACTAGAGTTGGTGAATATCTCGACTCCTGCGAGTGATAATTGGATGTGTGGTGAATTAGGTGTGAACAATTCCTCACAGGTTTCGAAACCCAATCTAGTTTCAGCTGTTTGGACAACACAGTCACCGATCGTAACAAAGGTTTGGCCAGTCAATTTAGAGACCACTTTAGGCAATTGGTATTCTTCAATATACCCTGGGCTGTTAGTCCACCCAGTAAAGTACCTCATTTCTCTGTAGTTTCCATCGTTAGCCAAGTACATTTTAGGGCGAATGAGCAATATTCTCCGGTTGTAAGAGATGATACGGCAATTGTACTTGACACTATTGTGGATAATGGGCATTCCAATGTCAAGTAAGATCCCTTCGGTATCTGGATTAGTCAAGATCTCGCTGTATACATCCCAACATTGTTCGTAAAGATCATTCTCCAAGAAGTGATCGAGACATCCATAACCGCATACCTCTAGTTCGGGTCCAACACGAAGTTTAGCACCTTGAGCTTTGGCTTCAACGATACTCTCGATGATACGAGACTTGTTACCATCAAAGTCTAGTGCCCATTGGTTGAGGTTACAGGTTGCAAGTGTAATATAATGACCCATAATAAGCAAACGTTAACGAATTCTATACGGAAACACAATGAATTGGTTTGAAGGTCGGTAGTATGAGTCGTTGGTTGAATAGAAATGTCTTTATCTATGGTGAGTCAAGAGGAAAAGTCAATTTTTGGAGATTTTTTTGTAGGATTTTGGGCTGATCGGAGGAGTTAAGAGGATGAAAAGATTGATGAGAGTTGTAACGAGAAGAGCGATGAGAAGTGGATATTGAAGAAAGTCTTGAGTGAGTGGGATAGGTGTGAATATTCAATTGACAGCAAGAACTATGTGTAATGGCTCAATAGATTTGAAAGGCACTCAATAAGGCACTTGCCCTTGTTAGTTTTGTGGGGTAGCCAACCAACTGATGAGTAATATGAAATGATCTGTATGGAATGGTCGGAATGAATTACATGGAGTGCAATGCATGTAATTGAGTGGATATGATCTTCTAGGAATCAATTCCCAGAGCGATTATTGTAGGTACTTGGTAGATAAAGATTGTTCACTGTTATCGCTCAGGGAAGGTTTGTATTTACTTTCTTGATCAGTATTTACTTTCTTTAGCTTTAATCCATTACATAGTTTAATGTATCCACCTATCACAGAAGATACACTTAAGACTTCAAAACGGGAGGACTTCATATACTCCATTTCAAATGCATGAGTCGTTCAACCTGCGCATTTAAACTTGCTTGACTAAGGATTGTGAACTCATTTCAAGTAGATTAGTGACCAGATTTAAAAGGAATTTGAAGCTATTATGAAGTTGATCCTAGGCCCTGTCAGCTTATATTGCATATGAATCTGGACTCATTGTGGGCAACTGACCGCATTTGATTGCTTCTGTTTCGTGCCATAAACTATCCTTCCTCTTATCCCTTGAACTCCAACAGGACTGACCCCTCATACTTCATTCCATTTAACTGGAAATATTATTTTGGTAACTAATAATTGTTGCGTGATGGAATGTTTATTTGTATGTAATGGAATACTTTATTTGTTTTATTTTTTGCAGCCAAATGAGCGATCAAGGTTCAAGATATTTACTTGTCTCCCATATCAACAAATTTATACTGGCAATTATCTTCTATGAATGAACCAATCCATAGCGAGAGATATAAGAAGCCTAAACGTAAACCCTAATGTCACTGTTCGTAGATGCTACTTTACAAGTTTTGTTAATAGAGAGGACCAAATGTCAGAAGAATACCCTCTGAAGTATGCATTTCATATTAGAATGCTCAGCTAATGCAAATCTGCTTCGAGAAAGCACCAGAAGGATTGATACTGGTGAATTCCTCTTGAATTCCAGCTAAATACAATACCAGTTTCGCTGATCCTAGGAATTTATAATTCAGTCATGACGCTGGTTCAAGGTATCAGCGAATGAATTTACTTGTAGAAAGAATGGTCCAATCTTAAACAAAGTAAACTCAGTATTGAATTATACGTGCATCCTTAGAGTCAAACTTGTATGCTCGATAAAACTGAACTAATCAGAATGTTTTGTAGTTTGGCTTTTCCTAGTTTTCATCGGTATAAAAGCCAGATCTCGCTGTCACTGAAGATATGCGAGTGAAGCAATTAAACGATCGGTTACAGATCGAAAACGCCAAAATACGTCAAACAATGGGTGCAAATTCTGGTTGACTACTCAATTTCCTACTCTCATCTTCTTTTTTATTATTAACAGGCTTCAGTCTCTTGAAATCATCTTACTTCAATACACCTCTACTTTAATAGCCACTCAAGAGTGCAGTGTAGAGATGAGTTGAGAAGTAATGAGAATTATACGCTCAAAAGCCGTCTTATAGGTCTTCTAAATTAATATACATGTTTCTTGAACCATCTTCTTTAACAACTAATGAGTACACCTTATTACTTTTGATCCTTAATAATTCAGTTTAAGAGATTATGTGTTGGGTGCAAAGTATTGAATAGAGTAGATTCCATTTAGTTCTATTCAATGTTTTAAAAACCACAAGCTAATGAATTCAATATTAAACAACAACTCTTCTAACCATTGATTCATCAACCTGAATGACCATTTTCTACTCCGCGGATCAACAACTGGTAAGTATTGCCAAGGTGAGGCTATTCGGTAATTGAAAGAATTGCATGCTATACATTTAATTAAATAGAACGGAACCTTCCACTTCCATAGGAAGCACCGTATATATTGAGCCTATTAAAAGCATCAAAAAATCAATCATGTGATCGACGTGTGGTTATAAATTAAGTTGCTACCAGAAAACCCATTCTACAATAGTATAAACAGACTACACTCCGTCGGAACAAATGCACCTTCCTAATTTGGATTGATAAGATAGATCAGTATAAATATACAGATCGACGGCCGAGTTGAATGAATTAGATTATTAGTATTAATCATTGTAATATGACCAACGAACTTGTTATTACACCACTTTCCGATAAACCATTTGGATGTTCAATTGAATTGCCTGGTTATGCTAACAATGATCCAAGTGAGTTGAACGATGCTGATTTCAAGCAATTGTCTGATGCGGTTCATCGTCATTTAGTTGTTGTTATCCCAGGTCAGGCTGAGTTGGCGCCAAAGTCGCAGTATGTGCTTACAAAGAGATTTGATCCTTCTATTCCTGAGCCCAAGTCTGAGGGATCCGGTGCTGGATATGGCCATGGTAAAGAGTTTAGACACGAGCAATCGGTGTTGAGAAAGGATGGTACTACAGTTAAGGGCCAACCACAAGTACAGATCTTGGGACAGGGTGTATTTGAAGCTGGTGAACCTGGAAATGAGAATGGTGAGCGAATCAGTTTGACACACCCTTCACACACCACTTTCCACCATACTCCTTTGACAGCTGAGGAGATCAAGGCTGGTAACAAAACGCGTTTCTACAGATGGCACATAGATTCTGCTTTGTATGACTTGAAGCCTCCAATGGTTACTACACTTTTAGGGATCAAAGTTCCTCCAGCCACACAAACCCAAACTGTATCATATGGTGATGACACTGGAGACGAATTGGAAATCACTCAAGGTGCTACCTGTTTTGTGAGTGGAAAGCTTGCATTTGATGGTTTGAGCGAAGAAGACAAAAAGTTTGTCTTGAACTCCAAGGTTGAATATGCTCCACATCCATACATTTTCATTTCGCCTGCCGGGGCCACCTCTGATGGGTTAACAATGGTTTCTGAGGGTAAAGAATTTCTGTTTGATAAGTTACCTGAATGGGAAGAGTCAAAGGTCAAGCATTGGCCAATGGTTTGGACTAACCCAGTTACTAAAGACCACCACTTGCAGGTGCATGGATGTTGCTTGTACAAATTGCACACAACATTGGACGACGGATCTGTAGTCACTTTGGACTTGGAAGACGCACGTAAGCGTGTGCATGGACTCATGAGACCTCAAATTGCCCCAAAGAAGGTATTGGCGCATGGATGGTCAGAGGGAGACTTGGTCATCTTCTACAACAGAGGAGTTTGGCACTCGGTGACAGGAGAGTTCAAGGGAAAAAAAGAAGATGGAAAGGATGAGCGCAGATTAATGCACCAGTGTAATATTGCCAGTGGTGTTGACCCAGTGACTGTGTTTTAAGTAATAGGTAAAAAGTTATAACGTTAATGAAAAAAAGAATTCTTGTCCAAGTGTAAATTATGATATTGAAAGTCCGTGGTAACAATTCAAGCTCAAATAACATGAGGCTCCGAAGAAGTTGAGTTCTCTTGCATTTTTGACTTGCGATTCAAGATAGTTAGTAAACACGTACTCAGTAACATAACTAATTGTAATTCAAAGAGATTTTGTGGTATTTAGATTTCGCTGTACCTGCATACATTTTCTAAATAAGAGGGCTTACTCTTAAGTCAGCTTAATTAAAACTAAGCCTGTTAAGACTCCGATGATAGAACACCTAGGTCAAGATGAACAAAACTTCAAGCCTTGTTGTTTGGTGCACATTTCAAAACTTTTCAAAAGAGACGAGAATGTCTGGAGTATGTTACTCGTACGATCTGTACTTCATATTCATTGGCTGCAAATTTGCCCACAAAACCTATACACTAGGAATTCGTTCATGCTTCTTATCCTTAATGTTCTACCCTAAGAGAAAGTATTCGTTGTCCTCAATGTACTACCTTAAAGTAAAGTACGCTTCAAGCAGTTGAATATTACATTTCATGCATTTTTCAACTTCTTCATAATTAAAAGTACAGTACTTTGAGTTATGCGTGAAGGAATTCATTTTGGGTGATTGATAATTATTTTATTTAATTGAATCTCCACTTTCTTAATGTCTTCAAAAGAAACACTTCTACACAAATCCATCTAAACCCTAAATCTCCCACTAACACCTATCGAACCATTTGTAAATGGTACTCCGATTACTGATGTGGTAACTGGAATCGTACAACCTTTAGTCTTAGGCTAAATAATCGTAATTGAGAGTATTTTCTTATTAATTCTTCACTGGCATTATTCTCAATTGAATGATCTTCGGTCGGACTTATTCTAGGTGTTGCAGTTATGCAATTATAACATACTTTTTCGCAGCCAAATGGTGAAAATATATTTGTTGCCTCAGAAAATTTACTAAATATTAAAAACGGAAGCGTACTTGTAGACTAACTAGTATATGTAAGATGGTGCACTATGACTGCACCTTTCCTGCTTTGCATCTTCGTAGTTTCTCCATTCCAAAATACTCCAACTTGCCTCGCGTCTGAATTTTTCATGTTTTTTTCTCACAAAGCACACTTGATGACGCGATTATCATCAAAGTTTAGGGAGTAAATAAGAGAGGTTACATCCACAAACAATTTAACGTTTTGAACACCGAGTTCTCTCCAAGAATCTTTTTTAGGTGGTTGTCCGTGAGACCTTGTATTTACGAATTAGAATGGTCTGCATCAAATGTGTGCATTCCCTTTCGTATTTTTACTACACCAATACTTACTATAAATGCTCTTAGTGTTCAAGCGTGGCAAAAAATAGGCTGATTATATTATGGAAACCCTTCTCCCATTAGAGTAGATATCACTAAGCTTAAGGAAATAGAAATGAATTATATTATAAACTACCAACAGGCGTAAATATAATGCTTATGATGAGCAATACGAGCACAACAAATCAGGGCTCGAGTACATTTGAATTCCGGTTTCCACAAAGCTACAAAATTATAAACGGCTAATGCGTATCACAATGCACTCGGAAGTAATTATCGCGAAAAACTGGAATACAGACAAAAAATGGAAAAGGGCCTGCCTCAGTTGAGTTCGGCTGTTTAAAAGTCGGATAAACGCTCAACCACAAGTGGAATTAGTACAGGGTGCGTATACTGATAAGCTTTAACCTTTGTGAGAATTTTATCATAGCATCGTTCCACTTTTTTTAATTCATATCACAATCTGCGAGTCTATAGGGCATTCAAACTGAAATTTTAGAGTTGAATTTAAGGTTTGAGATGAGATAATTGAAGAGAATTCGGGGGTCAATGTTATTATGACGTTAGTGGTTTCACTTTAATGATATTTTGTCAAATTCTCTCTAGGCTGTTCTTAGTATCTCTTTTGTGGTTGCTGATCTTTGATTACTTATCGTTATCGTGAAGGTTGTTGTTATACTGACATGTGTCGCCAGTGAATTTTGGCTGAAGTTATAAAGAAACGCTTAGAAAATTCCAAATCTCGTCTTGGTTCGCCTTTTACAAGTGGGGGCATAAAAAACGCATTAAGAATCGCTTTGGTTAGTAACTGTATACATATAAAATTTCTTTCCAATTGGCTCTTTATTCATGGTCAGGTCGGGGGTGGAGAATCTTAGATTAAACTTAAAGTTGAGGCGATACCCACACCTGCGTTGCCTCCGCGGAGTACGAAGTTGTGGGGTTGACACTGAGTTTATGGTAGTATTGTTCCTATAACTAATTCAGATACTTTCGGTATAAAGCATTTGTGGAACTATTTGGACCATCAGACTCGCTAATTGCTCATATAAAACTTATACTCTGAGTATACTGCTCACTAACACCACTTCTACAGTGTAAGTTGAAGCTGAAATTGAAGTAGTCTTGGTCTCTTACAGCAACCTGAAGCTGTAGTTGAAGTAGTCTTGTTTTCTTACAGCAACCTTTGTAATTATAACCTTGTAAGGTTTGCCAAACCCTGTCTAGGTAGCAATAACACCTGCAGCTGCCACCTTAAGTAGAATGGCGGTGACTTGCCTTTTAATAAACTTGCTGATAATTGAAAATCAAGTCAGACCATTATCTAACCTCTATTTATTATCTACAAGCACTATGAAGCCTGAACTTTTTTTTAGTAACATAATTTTTTTGCAGCCAACATTTACAAAATATACCTCCTCGCTGCCCTGTATTGATAACCTTTTACCTAACACGCTGATAGCTAGTTATTATATGTACATCAGAACTGGATTATCAGCATGGACTAATCGAAGTGCTCCCCTCCAATGGCGTATACAAATTGTCTTGGCTGGAAGAGTGAGACATAGTTGAGAATGGATTCTGGTTTTCGTTTTAATTTCAAGTTAATCTATTACATCTGATTAAGGGAAGCAGTGGTTGTGGAGATTCTTCTTCATCGAGGCTTACTATAATAGCAAACTGAATTTTATATCTGGGACTGTAAATGAATGCGAAAATGGACAATAATGATTTTGCAATTGAGTTACCTAAAAAGTGGCGTATTTCGAATATTTAGGTGTTAATCTAGTCTACAATTTAGTTAATTGAAGGGACAGTAATCGAAAGGTTTCAGCTGGCTATTCCTAATAAGCAGTCTCAAGTAATAGTAGAACTAGAAATAACTTGAATGATACAGAAAGAAGTTAGCACTTTTTGCCTTCATCCATGCTCAAACCTGGAAGCATTATACCAAACGATTTCTTCAAATCGAAACCAAGAGTATAGGCGTAGATCTTCTTAAGGTTATTATAATTCAATTTTGGCATCTTACCATCTTTCAGTCTGTAGAAAACTTCTTCGCTAGTAACATGCTTTTCACATTCTTTCAAGTAAAAGAATACGTCTACCATCGTTTTCAATACCGAGGCAAATCTGATTGGGTTGTCGTAAATAAACACTTCTTCTCTTCTGCCTGTTTTCGACTTCAAAATAATTGTAAAATTGCATTCTGGCGTATTTAACAGGACGAGTGTTTTCTTAAGTATAAACTCACATGTTTGTAAAGGATCTTTAACCTTTTTATCGACTTGATGAGAGTCATTTTTCAGTACTAGCTTTTGGTTAAGATTAAGTAAATCAGGGGAAGTCATTCTGTTGCAAGAGAAAGAAAGTTGGTAGGTGTTAATTCACAGCAAGTGAGTATTCTCTTGTTTGGTTAAAGTTGTCGCACACCAAGTGATTATACTGTTATTTTTAGGTAGCTAATCAGTAGTGTTGATCAAATTTGAACTTTCTAGCAGCAAAGTGGAATGGCAAGTGAATGAATGTATTGATCTTAAAGAGTGAGCATATGAATTATGAATAATTAGCTAAATGAGCCCATTAAATACCATCTAGGGGTAGGGAAGTTACCTGTGGTTAGCACGATAATATCGTACATATTCCACTGTTTCAGATTCCACGAAAATATCACACATTTGATCTCTTTATGATTACTCAACAGGAGTTGAACTAGAAGGGCTAGATGTACGCCGAGGAGTCATTCGAATGAGACCCATTGTAATTGGTGTATTTCTAAAGAGATGCGTCTGGTTGTTGTGTGGATTCTTGTTCGAAGAATGCATATTATGTGTACTGTAGTAGATAGTTTTGAATTGGTCCAAGTTTCAATAGTCGAGCCATAGTTAGGAGGTTTCATATTCAGAGTAGGTGAGGATGAATTCAAACCATATACATATAAAACTAATATTCCTAGAAATTACATTCACCTTAAATGGTTCGTGGATAGATAGTATTGTTTAACTAACGAAACCATGGTATTAAAAAAGAGCAGTGTGTGGCCAGATGAAATGAAGAGATTTGACAAAATCCACTAGCTGTCAATTTGTTACAGATTATCTTTACTGGTAAGCTACACAAGACAAGGATATAGTAATATCATCAGTGTAATAAAGTGTTTATAACATTCTTCTTGTTTTATCTATCCACGAACCATTTAAGGTGAATGTAATTTCTAGGAATATTAGTTTTATATGTATATGGTTTGAATTCATCCTCACCTACTCTGAATATGAAACCTCCTAACTATGGCTCGACTATTGAAACTTGGACCAATTCAAAACTATCTACTACAATTCAAACCATATACATATAAAACTAATATTCCTAGAAATTACATTCACCTTAAATGGTTCGTGGATAGATAGTATTGTTTAACTAACGAAACCATGGTATTAAAAAAGAGCAGTGTGTGGCCAGATGAAATGAAGAGATTTGACAAAATCCACTAGCTGTCAATTTGTTACAGATTATCTTTACTGGTAAGCTACACAAGACAAGGATATAGTAATATCATCAGTGTAATAAAGTGTTTATAACATTCTTCTTGTTTGCCGGACTTTTAGACTGCGCTGTAATTCAGAGTAGGTCTTAAAGTCTACATCCTAATCAATTCTAGCTTGAGAACAAGTTTCTAGTTTACATGGAAAGAAATTAACCTGTTAACTTGTAATTGATTGTGGTGAAACCTCAAACAACATCTAAGTTTTGTAGTTCATATCTAATTTGTATAACAGAACATTCCAACAACCTCAATTAATGTTCATTTGCTGTAGACCAAGAAATCAAGCATTTCAAGTAAATATAAAATCTCTTAGCACTGGTTCTGGGCAGACTTATAGCAACTCAAAATGGTAGAAAACGAAGAGATCTCTACAAGTCATAGTGCACCATTCAACACAGTTAAAACTCCGATATACAAGGATACATTTCGGCTAATACTCTGAAAAGCATTCTTCCACTGTTAGAGCCTCTTTCAAGTCAATCGTTTCCGGGATCTCACCTTCTATATTCTCTACATATTCAAATATTAATATACTGATTGTACATATATTGTAAGAGACTAATCTTCTGTTCATTTAATCTTTACTTTTGCCATTTCTACTCTCTATCCTGTGATAATTCTGGCAACTGTTTATAGCGACATTTAAATGACATTATGGGGAAACTACGACATAGGAATCAAGTTGACTTCTCTCATCCTTCACATCAAGACACGTCCACTTAGAATTTCCTTCTCTATGTTTCACTTTCATTCTACTCTCTACCCTTTAAATCCGTCCTCATGCATCTTGTGTCCTCTTCTCCTCCACTCCTCTTCTCCACCTCTTACGTTTAGCTTACACGTGATCTATAATTAAAAAAACGAACAACCCCATAGCAATGCAGTACGTAGGCAAGGTTGGAGGATACGTCTACAACCAATGGAACTCGCTCAATCCATCCACTCTCTCAGGGGCAATTGATATCATTGTCATTGAGCAGCCAGATGGGAGCTTGCATACATCTCCATGGCACGTTCGATTTGGTAAGTTCCAAATCATAAAACCTTCTCAAAAGAAGATTGATCTTTATGTCAACGAAAGGAAGACCGACTTGCCGATGAAGTTGAGTGATGGTGGTGAGGCATTCTTTGTCTTTGAGACAGACGATGCTGAGGGATTGCTGAAGAGTGTTTTGACATCTCCAGTCATCTCTCCTATTGCCTCGCCCCTGGCTCTGCCTGGAGCTTCACCAAAAGGATCACGTGGAGGTTCTCCAAGGTTATCACGTGCAAACTCTGCTGAAGACCCAGATATATTAGATTTGAATGCTGATGTTGAGAGTAAGATCAAGTTGAGTGATGCACCATGGCCTGCCAGTCCTAAGCTGCCAAAGCTTGAGCCAATTGTGACGTCTCCTAAGGTACCAGGGTCGCCAAGGCTGCCTGGTTCTAGAATTGGGTTTGAAGAAGCTCGTAAGATCACACAGAAGCTTAATATTCCTTCAAAAATCGACGTCAATGGTGACATGGTGTTGGATATGGACGGGTACAAAAGTAATAGGAAAAACGTAGAGAAGAACTCTGATGATCACTTCAAAGAGTTGTTCTTTCAGGAAATCCAAGAGTTGAAGCACAACAATGAAAATTTCAATGCAGACATAGATGACGAAATAAAACTTTGGAACCAAGTCATTACACGCGACTCCAATGGTAACGTACGCATATTGAAACCTGAATCCGAATTTGACGACTTGGATGTAAAATCGGCTGCAGATTTGGATGCAAAAACCGGTGACGACACGACCGACTTGAGTCTGATTGGTCTGACTGATGAGTCGCTGTTGCTTGCACCTGAAACCAGTGGGAAGACGTTCTTCAAGACACTTCGTCTCACTTCAGAGCAACTTCAAAGTATGGACCTCAAGTACGGTGAGAACACTCTCCGTTTCAAGGTTGCAGAAGGCACATCTCAAGTATTTTCGAACTTATACTTGTGGAAGTCAAACACACCTATTGTCATTTCTGACATTGATGGAACAATCACGAAATCAGATGCTTTGGGACACGTTCTTAACATGATTGGCCGTGATTGGACCCACGATGGGGTTGCAAGATTATTTACAGATATCAAGGCAAATGGGTACAATGTTGTGTATTTGACTGCGCGTAGTGTGGGACTAGCAGATACTACAAGACAGTATTTACGTGGAGTGGTCCAAGATGGAGTTAGATTACCACCGGGACCTGTCATTTTGAGTCCTGACCGTACAATGACAGCACTTCGCCGTGAGATTGTTCTCAAGCAACCAGAGGTATTCAAGATGGCATGTCTTGGAGATTTTCGTAGTTTGTATTTTGACCGCAGTAAGGGCGACGACAGGACACCATTTTATGCAGGGTTCGGAAACAAAATCACAGATGCCATTAGTTATAGACTGGTGGGGATTCCTTCACACAGGATCTTCACTATCAACCCAGAAGGTGATGTTAATATGGAGTTACTTCAATTGGCAGGCTACAAGTCAAGTTACATGCATATTGGCGAGTTGGTTGACCATTTCTTCCCTCCTATTCGAGCATCGATGGTGCCTGCAAGCAATGAATGGAACAACAGTCAGTTGAATGATAGTCAATTGAACGCGTACATGCAGAAGCGCGATATAATCAGATTGAATGTAGGAGGATCAGAGGGCTTTAATGGAACAGATGAAAGTTTTAACGACGTCAACTATTGGAGAGAGCCGATTGACTTTGGAGCATTGTCAGATGAAGAGGACAAGGCTAGCGCAGAAGCAGACTCTCAAGCGATCAATGAAGCAGCTAGCCCACCTGGGTCACCTAATCAAAGACCACAATCTATGACTTTCACACTGCCATTGAAGAATTTCATGATGTTCGGCGCTGAGAAGGAGAAGGACGAGGAGGAAGAAGAGGAAGATGTGGAACATGAAGAGGATGACGAGGACGAAGATGACGATGACTACGAAGAAGATGCTGACGACATTGAAGGAGATTTGGATGACGAAGACGTAGATGAAGAAGAAGATCTTGATGAGGACGATCTTGATGGAGTAGATGAAGATGATTACACTGATGACTACACTTCTGATGATGAAGCACAGGTTAGTGTTAGTGTGCCACGCAAACGAGAAGTATAAGTTTATGATGCGATGCATATAGAGCAATAACTTTAGATTGCATTTTGTTTGTAAAGCGTAGTTCAAGTACTACAATAAAAGTATTAGGTGAATGGTTTGTTGTAATCAGATGTAAGAAAATAGGGAAAATTAAGCTTGAGCAGGAAAACACAGTAGTTTAAATTTACCTTGGTTGAGAAATTCTCCATGGCAATCTTAAATTAGAAGTGTTACATTTCGTGACTTGCTGTATTAAAAATAGTAGATACGCAGTATAGAACAGTATGAGATACATCAATAAATGGATTATCAATTTGAACAACCCCATTCGTTTCTCATCTTATCGTGGCCTCTTTAAGCCCCTCATACCACGTTCAAAAATTTTAGTACAAGAACTTACATAAACTCAACAACAAGCAATCTAAGTCTGGAACTATAAAGTTACATATATCATATCACAATGCGCCACTTGCTCCTCAGAGAAGCGTGTTGGTTTCAAACTTCAATTTAAAATATATTTCCTTTCATTTTCTTTTACTAGCCTTCGTGTCTATTTCGAAATCTATCAATAACTTTAGATAAACTTTGGTGACTTGATGACTTGCTACTGTTATCAACAAAAATGTAATCTTAAAATAAATCAGTAAAAAGACCCTTCTTAGTGCTTATAAATCGTACCATAATTCAAATGAAACTTAACATCTGTCTTTAATGACAGTTATACTTCATTTTATGACCTAACAGTGCCCTTCTGTCCTTATCGTAATTACCTCAACTTTAGAAGATTAGAAATTGTTGTGGCATTTTATTTTTAATCCATCGTACATATAATCTGCTTTTGCGCGTAAAAATATTTACCATAATCCGGTCCAAAAGATCTGAAAGAGCCTGCTTGGCTACGGATACCAGTTGACGCAAAATTAGGTATGAAATTTTAGTCTTCAGGTGGTATAAATTAACGGCTCATCGCCTTGTAGACTGACTAGTATAACTGTTCTGTTTGGTTCCTTATTTTTATTTGACTATAAAGTTGATACTACTCTATTCTTTTGAAGGGGCATCTCATAATAAAATTTAGTGAAGTCAACGTGGGTTTCATTGCTATTTAGATAATCGTGCTATTTAGTGAAACTTGCTGTGTGGAAGATCAACATTCTGATTCATTTAGTGGAAGGTATTTTGGTGCCATTTGTTTCAGCCACATCAGAAGAATCCTGATTGAATAAATTTAAAGTTCTTTATCTTTTTCTCAGTCTAATAATGGTGCTGGTTAATAAATGGCTAGCGACTTTTAAGAGGCCATCGATGGTGGTTCGTTTGGTAGGAGCTACTTGTTTAATAACCTTATTACTTTTGACTTTTCAAACGGTAAGACGTGATGAAATTTTGATTGAACAAGAACCTCCAACTCCAAGCGAGACCGAATTAATACCAAAGCTTGTATTCCCAGCTAGTTTTGGAAAGGACTTTGAACGTTATGCAGTTGATAACTTCAATAAAGATCTTCTTAGAAAAGTAGAGGTTACTCGCTTTTCAAAGACTAAAGATATGACTGATATGCCTGGCCAAAAAGCTTTAAGCTACAAACCTCACTCAATAACCCTTTACAATTCGATGAAGAATATCCAAGGAGAGGTTTCACGTTGTACCAACGAGCTCTTGTATCAGTTTGGAATCAAGATTAGTAAATCCAAGTCGCTTCAATCGAACTTGAAACCAATGTTGCAACTCCTTCTTGATGAAATAGATGGAGGAAAGAATTCTTACCTCTGGAGTTTCTCCCACTTGTTTCTGAAAGATTTACGGTTACAGTTGGAAACAGGACTGTATCGCCACCATTGGTACAAATTTGCAGGGTCACTGGTATGGTTGAGTGAATATGGGGTGCACTTTACAATTCTGCGGATTGTCTACTCTCCTTGGAAAGTTAGGAGTAACCCTATCTTCTCTTTGGTCTATGGGGAATTGTATGATAAAGATTGGAATGAAATCAAAGACTATAAGTTAGTTGTTCCTCTGAACAAAAATGTGACTGAGGGCATCGAAGACAAGTACGCTATACTCAACTTCCCATACTTCTTGCCAGTTCCATTCTTGCACAATCATGAAGGAAGATTTTTAGGACCTGAGGATGCTCATATTTCACTTATCAAGAATGAAGCTGGGTTTGAAGAACCTATGCTTATTTATAACTCAGTGCATCGGAAACTCCAGCCAAAAAAGGGAACCGATGAATTAGAGGGTAAATCTTACCGTTCCATTTTCATTTCGTTTCCTTTCCAATTCCAGAAAGGTAAAGCTAATATCGATGGTGAAGAACTTCCTCAGTACGACAAGACGATATACAACAAAGCATTCGAGTTAAAAATCAATGACAAGCCCAGACTGGATAAGCAGAAGAACTGGGTACCACTTCTTAACATGGTAGAGAGAAAACAATTTGGCTATGATAAGCATATTTATATTGCTGATCGGTGGACAGACTTGCTGATATTGAAGTGTGATCTTGAAGGTAGCTGTGAGTATGACTTTGAAACGAAGCACGATACAAGACAAGATGTAGGGCCATTGAGAGGAGGTACGCAAATGCTCAACTTAAATCAGATTATCGAAAACCATGTTGGAGAAAATACAGCAGCAACATTGATTCCTGAAGGGCGCCAGATGTGGGCAGGGTTCCCAAGAGCTCACATTGATGACTGCGGATGCGGTAAGAATATGTATAGACCCAACTTAGCAGTCATCATAATGGACACAGTCAAGACAAAAAATGGACCGAAAAGGATATATAAAGTGAGCCATGTTTCGGGACTGATTGGATTCGACTTGCCTGTTGTTGGATGGGATTTACTGAAACCTGAAGACGTGTGCAAGGGACACAATGCACTTATCTCCAACGGTATTTCCCTGTGGAACATTGCACTGATGTCTAAAACCACAGAAGGATGGACAGCTGAAGATTACCTTACTCTTATGGTACTGATTGGCGATTTCACTGTACATCATGTTAATATCAAGGGACTCTTGAATGAAATGCTCAAGTTCAAAGCTCCTATAATGTTTGGTGACGTGGATACTGTGACTGATTTGCCTGACACTGACAAACTTGAGAACCTCTATGGATACAATGACGATAATATCCTGTGTGCTATGCATGCTTCTAAGGAGTTTTGCGAGCACTATGGGAAGAACTTTGAGGAGTTCTTCAAAGACCATGAAGAAGACTTCAAGGAGTTCATCGAGGGTGCTAAGATTCCAGACCAGACTGGAGGAGAAAGTGCTAAAGGAGGTGGAGATTAGGAGTAGATTCAGATGCCATATGCTGTAATCTATAGCACCTAGCTGAGTGAAAGTTATTTATATAGTATGTTTCAATAGAGATACATAAAGGAATGAGACAGCTTTTGCTGTGACGTAGTTTCAATTTTTAGATTGTAAAGTGTAATCTACATTGCTTGGACGAAGAAGATGCCTACAATACAATTTCTAAGCAGGTCAGGGTACCATGCGGAATGCTGTAGTAATCTACTGAAACTCAATGCTACAAGTTAGATAATATCATTAAGCCCGGGAAATAACAATTGCAAGCGAATTAATAGAACATTTATTATCCTGCAAGTATAGTTAGCAAACCTAAGACAACTCTTTAATAATATACAGCATAGTTCCGTTAAAAGACTGCGTTCAATTATTCTTGTGCGTCCAATAGAATACAAGTTAACAGGTAGTGGAATTGTGTTGAATGCACGAATGATTGGTACACTTTGTTTATCATTTTGCCTCCATTAGATACGTCTAGTGTGACTGGAGGGGTGAGTTTTGAAGAAATACACATCATACTTCCGAAGAAAATTTAACCAGTGCATTTCCAGATATAGTTTAATTTAAACCATCTAAGCGATGTACACAAACATGTCTCATTAAAGCAGAATTTAGAGTTTCCTAGTTCCTTCTATCACCTCACAAAGTACATTTAGTGTTCAAGGTTATCACTCGGAACGACTTAATAAGGAAACAAGGTGTTGTTCTTAACCCCTTCCTTTTACCCTATTTTGCATTTGTATCATCTCGTATTCTTCTCAGAAAATTCAAATTCAAAGAATATTAAGCCACTTCCGACAATCTAATTTTCAGCCTCATGACCATTTCATATCTTTTTCATCTACTCCTACCTTTGACTCTTCTCTACTTCAGTTTCTTTAACTTTCTCTACCAGTGCACCTCCCAGCCTTTTTTTGAAGTCGATCTGGGTTCCAAAAATACTGAGTTCTTTGGTTCGAGTCTCCGGATCTATGCAACAATCGAAAATATGCAAGTGGTCCATCCCAATCTGTTTCGAAAAAAGCATTGATCATCCCGAGAATTCTGACATGATTGCGTAACGATGAAACTTTACGGAGGATTAAATTAACATCCCGACTGGCACGTTTTGTTTTTTCATTAGTTTCTCTGACATCTGGTCGGTAGAAAGGCTTACTCTGTAAGTTCGTGGGTAAAACTATAACCTTGCCCTTGGCTTAACTTATGCCCAGATTTGGTTATACTTCCGGTTTCTTCGTAACCATTTTATCCGGAGCAGTTATCTTTAACTCAACGATGAATTTCTGTGGCTAGCATACTAAAAAGGTGTCAACTAGAGTGTGTGATCAATTTCATTAGATCCATCCATTGGAAATGCCACTCTCAATGATTACTGTTTCCACAATCTTGGTGTGGATCCCAAGAGATTCAAAAAATTAATAAAAATCGTACTTCTAGCAACTTGGTTGTCAACAATCAAGATGTCATTAAATCTCGCAATAACCAGGATGGACGAAGTGGCAATTTGAATCTTTATTTGCCAGCCTGCTTTAGTTATGATCTGGAACGATATGAGTATGTCAGCTTCATTAAATAACTTCAACGAATAGCGGGTGTCATCAGTTTACTCGAAGGGTGAACAGCTGTTACCAGAAGTCAGACAACTTTAAGATACCTGAGATCAGCAGCCAACTCATAAGTTTTATGAATGCCGATGTACGCGCGATACATATCAGTCTGTTTGGCATTATATCTTAACATTCCGTGAGACTCATAACCTTTTAATTGCAGCTTTCTATTAAATGAACACTATCAAAATCAGATGGGAAAGTCTTGATTGAACTTTCATATGATTGTAAGGATACCTTGGAAGTCACAGTTGATAAGAAAGTATCTCAGCTCTGGTTTTAATGAATTGGTAGACCTGGGACGACTTTGTTGTGAATCTGTTTCCTGTGAATCCGTAATCGCTCAATTTTGTCCTTGTAGGGCCTGGCATTTAAAGTTTGCGTGAGAAAGTATACCAAGTGAGCTACCGCTGTGGTTTGGATTGTAAGCATCTTCAGTGCATTCAAATAATGCTCTGCAATCGCTTTTGAAGATCTCCTTGGCCTAAGCTTAAGGCGCAAAACGGATGGCTTTCGGACAACATACATCGAAAGAAGTGTCCAAGGTCTCCTATTAAGCACAGTTATTGTCTTGTCCGATAATAAGATTCAGTCTTTCCAACATAAACTCGTGATCTAACAAGTCAGAGTTATATACCATGAAGTTCATGGAATAATTCCATTGAGGTGTACTCAATGCCATTTCCAGAAGCAACGAGTAGTCTGCAGAAGTCTGTACAAAAGATTCTGTTGCTTTATTTCAGAGTTGATATGTGGTCGATCTTCTGGGCGAGATATGACCACAGAAGCAGATAAACATCCACTTCCTTCTTTAATGATTTTATGTCACAGTGAGTTTTCACCATTAGACTTTCATATTTTGAGGAATTGATGAGAACATGCGCGTGACGCCATTAACCAGAAATCTTCGGTGCCATACTGGACCAAATTCAATGAGCTATTAGACACTTCACGCTCGTTTCCTAAACGTATTAGAATCTACTTCCCATTAGGAGAATTTGTTCCAAGGGTTGCAGTACAGCCAAAACGGTTTGACGAAAATAGAAAGTAGGTCGAGTAGTTGGCAGAAGAAGATGCAGTTTCATTTGTTAAACTGCAAACCTTGAGTTGTAGATCGAGAGTTGGTCCTATGTTAGACCCACGTAATGAACTGTTGACTGAAGTACAGCTCCGTGAAATGTACAAGGACTTGATCAAGGATGGTGTGATCCATACAGATGGTAACAAACAAACGTAAGAGCTGATTACTTCCAGTGTTAGAAAATTCCATCACGTTGGGGCCATCGAACAATGAATACATATTCCGCAAGATGGGATCCATTATAGTTCACCTGAAAGGTAATAACAAGGTTGAAAGTCCCTATTTAACTACTCTCAATAGCACAAGCGTTGGGAGAAACTTCATTCCCATTGGAATAGAGTTCGTGATTTTTAAGTCAGAGCATACGACGTGTTCTGACAACTAACTTCGCAGACCAAATAATGCTATCTGATACCATCAACTTCTGAGCCAACTTGATCTCATCCACATACCAATAACTTCAATCTTCAGGATTGGTGTCCGTCAGTTTTGGCTATAGCCAATGGTATTTGGCCGTTTGAACTTGGTGACACTCTTGGCAGCTTAGTGGATCTGCTTCCTATGAAATCTTGTGAAATTATCTCAACGTCTTGTTAAAAGATACAAAAGATACCCAGTCCATCTGTTTTGTTTCCCTAAAGACTCAGCAATGATCATAGAAGGGTGATTGCTCTAAAGAGTTAATAATGGGTCCTTGAATCTTTTTAAAAGTTTGTGATCCGTTCAACGTAGAAACTCACACTCTATGAAACTGACATGGAAAATGATGAGGGGGCGAAGTCGAGAGAATGTTTCCACTCAGATTGGTGGGTCATCGGCTATAAGCCTTAAGACTTCTGAACGAGGGTTATTAATTGCCTTGGGAGTGAGGAAAACGGCTGATGAGGTCAATGGTGATGGTACCAGCACAATGCCACCTGTATTCAACAAATTTTTGCGAGGAGATATCGGCAAAGATTAGTAAGATACTGCTCTTGTATTGACTGTTGAGCTCTACCATGCATTGTGAGTTACTTTACTGTACTTGTGTTACCAGACAGTTAAGTCTCTCTGCAGTGTTGGTCGAGCTATTCGATAAAACTTGTTCACAAAGAAAAACCCGTAGATGTATGAATGGGTGTGGTAAACGGAGTAAATCAACGGTATAACGAACAGGACAATAACATATCCTATGTGATGATTCTCTAGTGTTTTCCCTTGAGTTACCACAGTTGTGAGTCGTTTGTACCACTATGATCACAGGGTCTTCAATTTTAAAAAAACACTCAACATTCAAGGAGTTGAAGTGCTACTAACTGAAACAGGATAATACAATCAACGTGAGAACTTATTGGAGCCAACAAACCACATCAACTACTCAAAAGCTAGTTCTTTAATGGGCTAACAATTAGATTGCACACCAAATTGCATACCAAATTGCATATACATTAACATCAACACTAGTAATTTCAGGGTTAATAGATAAATCATTGGGAGTTGTGCATATTTATATTACAGAAAACTAAACTAGGAACGCCCAATGCAAACAAAATTCTTGCTCTGGACTTTATCTGCCATATTGATTAAGAATGTCCACGATCCAATATTAAGAGCCCGTCCGGCCGTGCCATTCTTTCACGCACAACACCAACACAGAAGCGTATTTGAAAAGATTAGCACACTCAATTTCAAGAAGTACAAAAGAACCGGAAGAGTAAATAAGTTAGGACACATAATGGATAAGAACTAACAGGATTTGACCCGTGTCGAACGTATCGTACCATCATCATAACGTTGTATTTCTGTTCATCCCAACCCCGAAAGCCCAAAGCCTCATCTGTTGGGAAAGCAACTCTCACAAAAGTACTGATTAAAAATAAAACAATGCACATTTACGCTAGCACCAAAAACTATCCAAGACACGAAAAATAGAACAAAAGAAGAATAGATCTGCCTAGTTAATCTAGTTGAGAGAGACAAGAATTCATCTGATTAAGAGTCCCTATAGCAAACTAACGGTATTGAAACGCTAGAATAACATCAACAAGTTTCATGAATATCTAAGAAAACTAAAAAATACTTTTAGTATACGTTGAAAATGCACCCGGCAATGCTGTATGATATGCACAACAACTAAAATGAAAACCGGTTTTTCTCAGAACCGGTCCTCTAAAGATCTACATCTGGAATCCTCCTTCCTCAAATGTACGTATGATGTGTGGGCTTATAAATGACTATGGTTCCCTCCTCTCCTATTCATTATAGAGCTGATAAAAGGTAAATCCTTACTTAATTTTAGCATTACTGAGTGCAAAACTACCAAACACGAGTAATATCAAAAGGGTACAGCTTCGTACTTGCACTAGCAGTTGAATTTTACAAAAGAGCTGGTTCTTATTTGATAACAATTTTATTTATAAAGAGTGTATTGCATCTAATACGTATCCTTAAAGTATTTGTTATATTATATTGAAGCTGATCAATTTTAAATAGAACCTTCAGCCTTATCGACTATATTTACAACTATTAATACAGAATGGTTGTAAAAAAATTGGTGGCTTCCTTAAGGAGGTCGTCGCTCTTCTTCCGCTTGATAGTGACCACCAGTTTGCTCATGACGATGGTTTTTATTTACCAGTTAGTCAACTATGATGAGAATAATCTTTTGCAGAAACTTAGTTCCGTCGATACATCTTCAAACCCTGTGCTTGTTTTCCCTGCTAGCTTCGATTCTGATATTGAACTGTTTGCTAAAGCGAACTTCAACAATGAACTTTTACGTAAAGTCATATTGACCCGTCACTCATACGATAAAGACCCGTCTGATATCCAAGGCCAGAAATTTATGACATACAAGGACCACTCGATTACACTTTACAATTCGTTAAAGAACATTGAAGGGACGATTTCTCGTTGTACTAATGAACTCTTGTATCAATTTGGTATTAAGATCAGCAAAGCCAAGCTGCTTCAAGGGAATTTACGTCCCATGTTGGAGCACATTGTCAGCGAAATTGACGGAGGACACAATACGTACCTTAGAAGTATTGGGCACTTATTTTTAGAAGACTTACGAAAGCTGTTGAAAGATAGGCTGTACCGTCACTACTGGTACAAGTTTTCTGGATCCCTGGTTTGGTTGAGCGAATATGGAGTTCACTTTACCATTCTGCGTATTGTATACTCTCCATGGAAACAGCGTAACAGTCCAGCGCTTTCCTTGGTTTATGGCGAAATTTATGACAAGGACTGGAACGAGTTAAGAGGCTACAAATTAGCCGTACCTCTGAATGACTTTGAAGCTGAACTGTCTGAGTTTGAATCTACTGGAGGAAACTCGTATGCTGCCATCGAATTTCCACACTTCTTGCCTGTACCTTTCTTCCACGAACCAGCAGGTAAACCTGAAAAGTACTTTGGACCTGAAGACGCACACATCTCATTAGTGAAAAACCATGACGGACACGAAGAACCAATGATCATCTACAATGCGCACCACCGCAAGTTTCTCCCTAACCCTAGGTATAGGGAAGGAGGAGAAGGGAGTGCTAGGGAAAAGTTTGAGGAAAAGCTGTACCGGTCAATGTTTATTTCGTTCCCCTTTCAGTTTCAAAAGGGTAAGGCTGATATTGACGGTATTGCTCGTCCTGAGTTTAATAAAATTGTTTACAACAAGGCCATCGAGTTGGTGCATAAAGACAAACCAAGACCAGATAAGCAAAAGAATTGGGTACCTATTCTTAACATGGATGAAAGAGAGGAGTTTGGTTACGACAAATACCTTTACTTTGTGCACAGATGGTCGCAATTGCTGATCTATAAATGTGATCTTCAAGGTTTTTGTAACTACGAATATGAAACGGAGGTAAACACCCCTAAAGAGATTGGACCATTGAGAGGCGGCACTCAAATGGTAAATTTGGGCCCATTAATTGAAAAAAAGGTTGGTAGAGTCGTGGCAAAAGAATTTATTCCTGCTGGACGTCAAGTATGGGCTGGGTTCCCAAGAGCTCATATTGACAAGTGTGGGTGCAGTGAAAATATTTACAGACCCAACTTTGCAGTAATAGTAATGGACACCGTCAAGACCAAAGAGGGACCAAAGAGAATATTTAAATTGTCACACGTTTCAGGGCTGATTGGATTTGAATTGCCTGTTGTGGGGTGGGATTTGCTGAAACCAGAGGATGTATGCAACGGGCACAATGTGCTTATCTCCAATGGTATTTCACTGTGGAATGTCGAACTGTTGCGTAAAACCGCAGATGGATGGCAAGCAGTAGACTACCTCACACTCATGGTACTGATTGGTGATTTCACCATTCACCATGTGAACATCAAGGGACTCTTGAATGAGTTGCTCAAGTTCGAGTCACCCCTGTTATTCAACATTACAGGTAAATCATTAGATGTACCTGAAACAACCGATGTCGCGAAACTAGTTGGTTTCAATGACGATAATATTGATTGTGCGATGCAAGCATCAAAAGACTTTTGCGCACACTATGGTCTTCATTTCAAAGAATTCTTCAAAGATCATGAAGAAGAGTTCAGAGCATTTATTAGGGGAGCCAGAATTCCTGACCAAGAGGGGAGATAGTACATAGATATTTATTAACAGGAAAAAGTATATTGTTAGAAAACGTTTAATAAAAGATGTAAATACAAGGCTTATAAATTAAGTTACAACTCAAAAGCGAATGGTATAAATATTTTAGTAGAGCTAAGTTTGTTTGGATACAAACATCGATAAAAACTTTGTTCCGATGGGCAAATGTACCTTAAATAAATTTTTGAGGGAATTTACATTAAATGACAATACACAGAGTATCAATACACACCAAGAATAGAAACACTAAGCAAATCATACTAATACCAAACAAAGCATGTTTCATCTCTAAATTCTCATGATATACCTATGAACGGCGTCGTCAAACCCATTAATTTCAGCATTATTATTTGCATTAAAAATCGGGGCTGTGTAGACGCGAGTCCCTTAAGAGACAAGGTGTCCACTTGTGGACAGGCATCTTTTGGTAGCGTACGGCTGATGTCTCATAAACAAAGTGTTGTTCGTGCAGACAAACCCCTTTCGCCGCCCTTTTTTTTTCGTTCGCAGACCTTTAAATGTTTAGTGGCAGACCGGAACTCCCAGTTGGGACGTCTACAAGCGTTTGCTTTTGATTGGTCAACACAATCAATGTTGATAGTTCAAATTAAATCTGTATTTTTATTCGTATTGATAATGGGTAGGTTCTATCAGGACGTGTGTTGGGTTTATTTCACTTTTAATTTTTGAATAGGTTATGAAGGCTTAACTGAAACGGTACAAAATCTCTAGATTCTGTAATAGATTGTTCATCTAAACTTTAATTCATTCATGTAATGTAGGATCTAAAGATCAATCTATGAGTTCGTAAAAATAAAATAAAGTGGAGATGTAAATTGAAAAATTTTGCAACCAAAGTTGCAAGGCTTTATCTTGGGCTATGCTATACCGTAAGTGTGCATGTGGTGAAGTAAGAAAGTTTAATTAACCCTGAGAGATTAGGTGATACCCCACTAATCGTGCAATCGTGCAAGAGACCCTGATATATAGTGAATTTAGAAGAAAGCAAATAAAGATGTTTTATGTAGGACTTAGAGATGTATCGACAACATTAGAAGGTTCAATCTCAACCTGGTAAGCTTCTTGGCGTTGGGTGAAACGAAACTAGTGTGTGTCTATTGTCTTTGATGGATAACTTCCCCTCTATTATTTTAAAAAAAAAATTCCAGGGTTTAAGACCACAGATAGAAATTCCACCGAGAAGTTTGTATAATCAAGCTCTGCGTACCTCGATCACTTTTGCAGTGAAAATAAAGATGACGTAAAAATCTACTGTCAAGTCAAGTGAACCCTACATGTCCAAGTATATTTTCTTACTGATAACGTTTAGAAAATACTAAACCTAGAGCTTCATTGAACCTTTAAGTTCTTCAGCCTCTCTTGTCTCTTGTACGATTGCAAAGTATTTTCATTCTTGGGAAAGAAATTTCGCAGAATCACTGTGTCAGATCTACTCGATTTCTTTCGTGTTGATTAGGCTTTCCTGGTATATGCTCAGATAATAACGTCCCGGGGTGTCCCTTATCAGTCCAGGATAAACTTCCTTAGATGCATCTTGAAAGTGTAAAATATTCCTAGAGGTTATGGGGTTTACAATTGGGGGATCCACTAATAAAGGGTAAATGGGGACTACGGATGACTCGATGAAATTCTTAAGAGGGTGCAGCACTGACTTGACTTCGAGTCTAGATTACCTCAAGAACTTCGTATTTTAATTTAGGGGTGAAAGTAAACGGAAGTACTGATAGATTGTGAGTAGACTATACCAATATTGTCACGTGAATATACAAATACATTACACCATTGGTGAAATGAATGAGTATAAGCTTGTTAAATGAAGCTGTACATATCCTCTTTTGATTATAAACATGAAATTTCGTTAACCTTGACTGAAAGTGAATGTGATTTCCAGTTAAGCGAATATTTGAATATTAGCATATTCATATTCATTAATTTCACTCAACCAATCTTGAATGAGGCATTTCTAATACGAATAAAGGAAATGCCTTGACATATTCAACATCTAAAAAATACTAGTAGCTTATTCTAGGTTCTATTTAGTTCTATAGATTATAAATTACTTCAATTTATCAATGAATAGGAGTCAAAGTCTATTCCTTAGTGAATTTAGTGTTCTCCATAGAGATTAAGGTTGTTTCTCAATATCGTTCATAATATTTGATTTGAGATTACAGCCTGACATCGTCAACAAATTTCCAATGAATAGTGATGAAGAATCATCTCAACAATTATCCAATTGATAGTAAATTAAAAATCATTTCAACGATCCTACTATGAAATAGCAAAATTAATCTCATCAGTTGTCACTCTAATTGAGAACCACCTCAACAATTCTATTTTAATGAACGAATCATCTCTCAAATATATATTTGTACTCAAAAAGTACACTAGCTAAAGCTACAACCAATTCAATCATACATACTTCTCTCGAAACGGTAAGCTTAAGCAAACATATGAAAAATCTTGGGTTGCAAAAATTGTTGACCAAACCCCTCACGCTTGGCTTTAGAATAGACTTTGAAGAGGCAGTTCAGTAATGCAGATTGACATGTATCGTAAACCTCGTTTTCTGTCTCGCTACAGTACCTTGGCTATTCAAGGCTTAGAGTTGAACGATTTGGGGTAGTTGAGTGACAAAAGACTTTGGGGACGACACAAAAGGTATTTTGAACGATATGCAATCAGAGTCAACAGTCAGTAGAAAATCAATACCGTCAGGGCATTTCTGTTTGCATATGCAATTTGGATAGGTAGGTTCTTGAGTTATTGGAGTTGTTGTTGTACCATTTCGGCTAGCTTCGGCTGGCTCACTACAGAGAAATGTTGCATTATAGAGGTGGGAGATAAACTCTTTCTTTCTAATTTTTCTCAAAAGGTGAAGGGTAATGTATCCTAGACCAATGCGGGCTTTAAATTAGAAGGATCAAGATGAGCACGCTGGGTGTACGAATGGCTGCAAATTTTTCAATTTTTTTTTTCGTTGATGGGATAAGAATCAACGGCCAATGCAAGACAAAAGTGAGGTTAGTACCAGATGACTGCATCCAAGGAGCAGTAGCGCCGCCTTAACGATGTTGCATTTAGGAATTTAATGACTAAATATATCAAGAGAACGCCTCAGGGTCTCCTTATCTACATTCTCCTTTCAGGCAAAATCTCAGATAGTGTCAGAGGTTGAGATGGTACACAAACTTTAAAAGGAGTTACCCCAGCATAATGTGTTTCAACCTTCCCTCTAAGAGCATGAAATAATGTATGAAATATTATATGGACATTATTTAGATGGCTAAGCTTTGACAGAAAATCTGAGTTTCATTCTTAAAGTTGAGAGTGAGGTAGCTACATACATGAGTATTTTACGTGATGGTTGTGCTGAAATGGCACGGCGTGAAGTTAAAATTCAATTGCATAGTCAATTGTGTACAGCCTTGTGCAGGGGGGTATTGAGTTAGGCCCAGCTTTTACAGAACAGGGCTACCTCACTGCTGATTTTGCCATTCCTGGTGCTTTGGCGTGCTGTGGGGGCGAACGACGTGACTTGGCTAGACCGCATTGTGAAACGGGGTCCAGCGTGCTAGCTGGGTGTTGTGTCAACTGTAATTCGGTACCACCAGCACCAGTCTCCCAATCCAACCTCCACCTCCAATACCTAACTGGAAGAACAGGTGCAGAGACCATATTTACCTTTAGACTTACTCGGCTTGCGCACGACAGCACCCATCAACCTCGGGACAACTCAAATCTTAGACTTGTAAACAAACTAACCTAAAGTCTGAGGCACAATCACGACCGCATGACGTGTGCCCTCCGTGAACGCAACCAAAACTCACTAAAGGTTATTATTTGCGACTTCTATTGCCGTTAATCCAAGGCAAACCCATGCATGAATCGACATTGATGAATTGTTCCATTGGACTTCACTTTGTTCACTTGTTAAGACTAACCGTATCTCCCCGCCCTAAAGCTTCTCCTCCTATCTCTCCTCGGCTGCTACTGTGGTTCCCCTATGGAAGGGGGGGGAGGACCTCAACATTTCGGTGTCCATTCTACCTATTCACGTTGGGTTGCACCCCGGTGTAGCCAACAAACCCAAATCGCCGCAACTGCTACCACAAGCTGGCCTGGAACGTTCCTCTGCCATTGTCCTTGTGCTGAACCCCTAACAACGTGAGTTTGTCACGGGGTGGGGACTTTTGTGGCCCGGTAACCCGTCGTACAAAAGTCGTAAATAGTGTGCCTGAAGTGCTTATTCGACGTGCGTTTTTTGCAGCAATATACATGGCTGTCCTAATGAGGAAATCATATCTCTTGGGAAATACCGGAACCACAAAAACGCTTACCTCAACTTTCCTACAGTGGTGGTAGTAAGACATGGCTACGTGTCTGGTTGGGTTTTGGTGTACGAGACAGACTTAGGTTCAATTTGAACGTGAAAGATTAGTGTGGAGTAGAGGATTTTATTTGGCTACTGCTGTCCTTTTAGAGCTGCCCATAGGATTATGTAATGACAATTCAAACTGTAAAGATGTTCAATTATAAACTGCAAATCAAAATCTACATTACAACTGAAGGTTATCATTACTTGATAGTTGAAGTA
The DNA here is from genome assembly GCA_030558205.1 of Kodamaea kaohsiungensis (nom. inval.). Classification (NCBI taxonomy): domain Eukaryota; kingdom Fungi; phylum Ascomycota; class Pichiomycetes; order Serinales; family Debaryomycetaceae; genus Kodamaea; species Kodamaea kaohsiungensis (nom. inval.). Next base: position 459,470 of record JAJMRZ010000006.1, on the reverse strand, counting down.
GCAATTGAGCTAGACTTTATTTGAGGTTAACTAATCTGATGTAATCCAAGATTAGAGGCTGAAAATTGAAGATGAAACCACAATTAGTGGATTCCAAATAGTGTTAACTAGTCACCAATAATACGAGTCAATGGCTAAAATATTACCATGGAAACTAATGTAGAACGGTTAAGTATAAGCATATTGGTTAACGAAGGAATAAACGAATGAATGACAAGATATAAACGATAAGCAGAGTCCTGCCCTTGAATGCAAGTAGACGAAAGTCAATTTATGCGATTGAATGCAGTTATATGCTCATGATACCTCAACTACCAACACGGATTAGATTACATTTATATAGCAAGACAAAAATTTGAATACATAGCTGTAAAAAGATAGCCCGACGAGCGTATAAGAGCTGGACATGACGTAAATGCCATTTAGAACATTTTAGCCCCCTTCACAGGCTATTTACACCTTAGGTCCACGTTCCCAGGCAAGTATAGCCAGGGAGTTGAATGGGTTTTTTTGCAACCGTTCGATACCGTGCCCATAGTGCTGAAGTCCTCAATTACAGCGTTCCGTTGGTGGCATCTAACGGGTGAATGTAAAGGATCTTCTATTTTGCGTGTGTTTCGGTGAAGTCGACGTTGTGTTGGGGTGGTAGAATGATAACTTTTGGCCTGAGATTGGAAGGGCTTAAAAGTTGACTGGTTTAGCAGGATGGTAACCGGTGAGGGTAATAAATGCTGGTAACAGTAGGGTGTACTTTGAGGGTGATTGAGTATTGGAGATCTCAGATAATTGAAATAGTAGAACTGAGTGTTGTGGAAAGTTTTGAGATGAGTATTACAAGTATTTGTAATATGTGAGTTGGTGTTGAATGGAGGTTGCATTTAATAACTTTAATTCAAGATGTTGTAGTGAATATCAGCATTCTAGTAACTTCAAAATGATTAAAGAGCCATTATTAATTCAAGTTATTGCAAAGTGGTGAACTTGTATAGTCAGTTTTCTGTTCAACATCTGCGTCTACTCATCATTGTGCTGTGCTTATTATATTCGCTAAGATTTTAAAGATGAAAACTTATGGATAAAGCTGTTTCATTGTAAAAATCATAATTTATCTTCTGATATTCGTCAGTACTCTTTCCATATCATTATCTATGAACTATCATTACATTCTTGTTTTTAGTTGTCACCATCGTTTTATTCACATCATTTTCATTCTTATTCACTTTTCTTTATTCTTTCTAGCGTCTTCCCATAACCATATTCAAACCGCAGACACCCCTAGACATCGCTCCTACCGCTACTACTCAGTCTCCCAATTAAGCTACTTCATACCCACTTTCATCACAGCTTCATTTACCAACTGGTGCATTAATTTAGGTTAAAGTTTTTTAGACAGATTGATTTTGAGCCCATGCGAAGGTTGCAAATTATCCAAGTCTATATAGAAGATAATTTGTAAACAATAAGACTTAAATTAAGACAAGAGTACTTTAAGTGCATTTAGTTGAGGTCATTGTAAATTAATAGTAAAAATTTTGATTTTAGTATGAGATTATACTCATATATATATGAATAACAAAGAACACAAGTTGTTCATTAATGTACATGAAGTAAAACCGTACAAGAACCACCATTCTATTATTGTCTTTGGCATGGCTCGGTTGGTATGGCATTGTTGATAATAGCTAATGGCATGTCGACTGCCATGCCTAATCCTACATTTGTCATAAGTTTGTAGCATAGTCATACAAAACAATCTTCTCAGAATGTCTCAGATAAATAATAGAGAGTATTTTCGATTGACCATCTATCAAGGAACCAAATACTCAACTTGTGTAGCTGTATTTGCAGCCATCTGACCCACTCATTTTGTGGGATATATATTTCACGTTCGTGTCACATAAGCTTGGGATTGACAGGGTGGTGTCAGTTACTAAATAGCGGACATCTGTCTCCGACCGTCTCTGTTAATATGTGTTCACTCAACCAATATTTCGCGATGAATTTCTGTCCGCACGGGCAAGTTCCCGGATATTCTAGCTTATTTGTTAGACTCAGAAGCTTCTTTACCTTTTTATCGTCGAATTTGAAGTGCTTGTTAGTCAAGTGTCGTTTGTAGTCAAAGGGTCTGTTGTATGTGTTTGTTTTGAAGTTGCAAATCAGTTTAGGAAACCTACACCTGAAGCGGGGGTTATTTTCGTGAATCTTGATGTGTCTTTTAAGCAGCTTGAAATTGTTGCGGCCGCAAATAGGGCATGTTATTTGATCATTAAACACCAGGTCTACTGTTGGTGCTGGTTGATGTGGGTTGCTATTCACATATGTGGTAATGTCTGGGTATGCTTGTAGGTTACTGACTCCGTTAAGCATCATGTTGTAATTTCCAGAGCTGCTTGTGCTTCCCATTGTAGGATAGACCTGGTTCATGTTCATATTGTTCAAGTTGTTTATGCTATTCATTGTGTTGATTCCACTGGACACACTCGAGACACTCGAGCCTCCACTGGCTCCTGCTGCTGTACCGTTGTTAGCTCCACCGCTAACATTCCCACTAACTCCACTAACTCCACTAACACTGCTTGCTGTAGCTCCGCCGCTTCCTCCTGCTCCTCCTGCTGTCTCGCCATATTCATAACGATAGACAGGGTATTCATACCGGTTCAACACCGGCAGACTCTCATGGTGATAGCTCTGGTTACGATAACCAAATCCATTGTAAGCTCCTCCTCCAGCCAGTGCAACAGCAGCAGGTATAGCACCTGCACCGAGACCAACTCCACTCACACCTGCCCCGGTACCTGTACCAACTCCTCCAACTCCTCCAACTCCTGTTCCACCTGCTCCAACTCCTCCGACTCCTACTCCTACTCCTGATCCTGAGGTGCCTGCACCACCTCCCGAAAGTTCATCGCCCAAAAACTGTGGGTTCCAGTTGACATCGTTCATTGTTACACTCGCGTGGTCATACACTCATAATCGGTTCCGTGCTCCCACAATCTGGAAACAAGGCCCTATTTATGATGCTTTGACATAAATGGGGAAGACTAAGTCTTTCGGTAAATTATTTTTGAATAACAAAAGAAAAACCCACTCATAGGCGACGGCTTTGTGCTTTAAAATATCCAACTTTTATTTTTTGGCCACCAGAGTTTTGTGATGGCAGGTGTGCGTTGTCTGCATTGCTTTTACAGGTGGTGGGTAGTGGTGGCTCTGGTGATTCTCTCTTCTCTTCTCTCCTCTTTCAACCTCTGTTTCTCTTTCTTTATTCATAATTTCTCAATTGACTACTTTCATTCAATTCTTGTTCTTATTTACACTCTTGAAAAAAAAAAAAATGCGAATTTCATCTGTCTTACATACCTTATCTCCCTCTCCCTCTCTAATTCTTCGTCTCTCACCAATCCCCCACATCCATCTAGCTCAAGTTCTACCCGCAACTTCCTCCTTGACATTTAACGAAAAATAAACATCAACTTATCACTAAACGTTAACTCTAATATCTCTATACTGAGAGATTTACGACAGAGTCAAAACTGAAATGAAACATGATTTATTTCAACTGAAACTGAAAAATCAAAACTCTTCTGTCCATCCCTTACCCGCGCCACGCTGTCATTAACATCAGGTGGCTCCTTCTGAGACTTGCTAAGCTGCTCTTCTAACCACGCTAGCCTCAGTCGCAGCCTCGCTCTATACTTCTTCATTCTCTCGCTCTATGCGCGCTTTTCCCCTTTACTCAATTATTTTTTTTTATGCATAATCTATACTAGTTCATGCCCTTACGCAACCTTTGTTCTCGAACCTAATTGAAGTCAGCCAGATAAACACCATGCAGCTCACAAAATATCCACATATGTTGCCATACTTTTCCTCTGCTCCAATCACACTCCTCAGTAGAAGACAAATCGGGGGGGCTTCAACTACACTCTCTCCTTCCAACCTAACTTCTTATTTAATATACCAAAAAATATAACTTATAAATAAATAAATATAAAAAATGTTAGTATCGAGTTGCAGATGATACAAAAGCATCAGATGATTGAATATTGTACATGATTCCCAAAGATACTATCGAAAAGTACATAATGACAACACCCACAAATACAAGACTCGCGCCTCATTTTCTCACCCGATATTTTTAGCTACTTTAAACTGAGCGTAACCACTAGACATGCTAGTCTTCAGAGTGCTTCTAGTGCCTCGCCAAAAATGCACAGGCATGCCTTTTTTTAAGAAACGTCCGATTCACCAACCTTTTCTTTGTCGTGGTCATATTACATATGGGACCCTTGGTGACCTTTTGTTGATTGCTTGTTGATAAAATTGTTGGTTGGCCCTGCGCTGTCTCGTAATTGGTGGGGGAAGGCAATACAGGGAACCAGGGTTTTTGTCGTCTGCTGTTTCTTCTGATTTTCTTGTTACTTTCTTCTTTCTTATTTCAGTTTAGTGTCTCTGGCTTTGGGCTGCCTAAAGCTTCTTTACTATGGAGTTTTCTCATCTTGTCATTTTTTCACCACAATTCAGTACAACTAATACCACCTTTTCGATTAATCGTACGTCCTCGTACTGGCCAGCACATGGTTTCTTCACTGATGGCACAAAGTTCTGGTACGCAGTGTTCTTTCCCGTAAACTAGCATGCTTCTTCTACTGTATGGATGCTTATTCAACATTCGGCTTCGGCTTAGCCTCCGGTCTCAACCTTCGACATGGACTTCTCTTACCGCATTGGGAAACACAAAGCAATTTCACTGACAGGAATCTTGTGGTTTGCCGTGGGTTCTTTTAAACTAAATTGGACTATAAAAAGTCTAACAATCTCGGCCATGTTCATTTACCTTCATTTTGGTCGCAAAGTTGTCCAGATAACCTCTCAGACACCGTACCTTATAGTTTAGCTTAGACTCATCGTTTTCCCTATGCACTCACAAAGCAAGAGCCCGTATCTAGCCTGCTGGTCTAACCCAGGCGATCGCTTCTATGCATTTCAGCATACTAGGATGGTGCACAATTACTTGTAATATCACGGAGTTCCGAGTATTTCTAAGCAGCCTGCGGATTTTATGTGACGCGGAACATTCCGATCTTTGTATACTATTTGCTCAGTTTCTTGAAATCTTGAGACTTTTCACGAAGTAGCCCGACCTGGAGCTCGCCGTGGCCACGTCTAGACATGTGTAGACAATCATCAGCCAATACTGCCCAGCCATCTATTACGCAATCCCGAGGGTTTTTGTGGGAACGCACTCGAGGGTTTTGAACATGGGTAGATTTTATTTTAATCTGAGCCCAAGATCCTCGACCACAAAATAAAGGTCGAAGTCCGCCAAACAATGAATAAGTACCATTTCTAAAGCGGTCTTAACTATGCAGATATCCCCGATAGGTATCATCGGGCTCCCGAGCACTAGTTATGGTGTTTCTCCTTCTTACAGAGTCGTGCGTCTCTTAGTAAGCCTTAAAAGATTCCTAGCTGCATAAGATGCCATCATTGGTATTTTCTGTCTGATTGTTTTGTTAAATGGTTAGACTCACAAGGCTAACCATTTTCTGATTTTAGGTGTAGATCTAAATTCTTTAGTAGACTTTTGAGTTTTGTTTATCTAATGGGAGATCTGCATTTCTGCATTTTAAATTCCGAGCTAGCTAAACAAGTGTAGATCTCTCCAGTAGTCTCTGCTATTCTCTAGTAACTCTAATAATCTCTTGTAGTCTCTAGTACTCTCTAGTAAGCTTTAGAAATCTATAGCCACCACCATCATCCTAAAAAGTCTAATATTGAAAAGTGCATGAGGCTGCACTATTCGTTACTAAAAAGGAAATCTTTATAGTTGCATCCTTCTCTTAAACCTAGGCATGCATTGTTATAAATCCGATGGTGTATGATAACTTCAAAAGCTTGAAGTGCAGCTACGAGCGAAGAGTCACGTACAGGCCGAATAGCGGCCCGGCAAGTGGTACCATCTTCTCTCCTCTATTAAGAATTTTAGGACACGTATTTGGAGAGAAAAGGTACGGGCTGTTGCAAGGTTACCAAATTTATGTTCTTCCGAAGTTGAATTCAAGCCAAAAAACAAATGCGTCAGGTCAATTGAGTACAATCCGAAGGGAGTACAATATACAGATAATACTATAACTCACACATCGCTTGCTTCCGTTAAGGGTCTAGAATTCTTGGTCTGGTATCCCTCCCACAGAGGCTAAAGTTGCAACCATCCTTATTTTGTCTGGTTTCATGTTCCTGGTTTGCCCAGATTTTTGAAATTTCCTGGTTGACTGCAAATAATATCAGAATGTACTTTCATACACGAGGATTCCTCAGGCTACGAATTAGTACCCACCTTTGTCACCCTCATGTGTGTACACCCACAAGCTGCTTCCTGACCGGAACCCTGAACATCTTACCACTCGCGTTTATTTTATCTTACCAAGACACCAAAATGTATAATATTCATATTTTCACTGCAAAGAGAACATGGTGAAACGTAACAGCACGCTCACATCCAATCAGGCCACTTTTGAGGGACATGATAATCTGGTTGTAAATATAGACACTCTAGAAAGTGATTTTCTACCTAAGGTTATTTTGCAACCAATGGGGTTGTAGTTTTTGGACGATTAAGCTTTGGAATTTACTAGGCGTAGGTGTCCTATTGTATTAAATGAGTGCATTATAATACAACGACATGATTAATATTTATAAATCTGCTGCTTGCTTTCAGCTTTTTATATTTACGAACGTCTTTGTCAATTACTTTTAATGGGGTGGATAATGAAAGGATAAAGATTATATGACGGGAGGGAGAATGATATATCGGTAGGATTATCTTTAGGCATTACGTTCAATCGATTTTTTGAATTCTGATTCCCAGAGAGCTCGCCTTGGAGGTAAGTTAGGATCGAATGTATGAGAGGTTGCTGAAAGATAGTAAAACGAAGTGAAGTTAGTTAATTGAATTTCGTAGGAGGATCTTGAAAGGGAAGAAATGGAAATGGAAAGAAGAGGTAGAAAAGGGGAAGGCAAGGGTGGGTTTGAAAGGGTGCGATTATTTTTGTCTTATGGAAGTTTCGGCATTTAGGTGGTTGGAAATGTACGGTAAAAGTGTAAAGAATGGTTGGTAATTTTAAAGAACCTTTGATAACTCTGGAAGAATATATAGTACAAAAGGATCAAGGGTGGTAAATGGAAGGTGAGTGTAATTGTGGAAAGGTGAAATTAGTAATAGAAAAGGGGGAGAGTGAGAGTACATATTTGGCAGACATTAATTTGGTAAACTCTTTAAGAAAATGCCAATCAAAGAAGACTTATAATAAGCGAAGGGTTATGATTAACGAAAGGCAGTGAAGGTTCCAACTCCCCAAAACGAAACATAAAAAAGCAAATCACGTGCCTGTTATCCAATTCGTTATCAGCCGTTTACAATGACAGATTGCGAAGAGATAATGATCAAATAATGAGTACGTGAGAGTACATGAGAGTACTGAGAGTATCCAAGAGTATATTAGAGTATAAAGAGACAATGAAGTGAAGATTAGTAGAGTGAGACCACTGTTTTTAATAATTTCCAAAGAATCTACGAAACTGTTAACTTCTTATGTTAAATATAAGGAAACGCAAGATAACTCAACGAGTTGAATTGCTTCTGACTCGCACCTTGTCGATTCTAACTTTGTCACACTCTCTCTCGCAATGTCTAAGTCAAATCATATCGCTTGCTCGTAATGCTCGGCCACCCACACCCGCATCCGCCAATTTTCCAAATCGGTTTGTGCACTATCGGAACACGAGTTCCTTGATCAGTTCTATATAAACCTAGAGGTCCCATTCACTCTTGCTCTTGCTCTAACTCTCTATAATGCTTCGCTCTAGAATTGTGCCTGCTCGCAGGTTACTCCAGTCTCGCTGCTACTCGGTAGCTGCTAAGTACTTCCCTAATGAGCCTTCTTCTCCGCAATTGGTGACTGATTCAGTTCCTGGCCCAAAATCGGTTGCTTTGAATGATGAACTTGGGGCTGTTTTCGATAATAGAGCAACCTACTTTGTCAGCGATTACGACAATAGTGTTGGTAACTATATTTCTGATGCAGATGGAAATCGTTTGTTGGATGTTTTTTGCCAAATCTCTTCTATTCCTTTGGGGTACCTGAACCCAGCATTGGCAAAGGCTGCAAAGTCAGACGAAATGATTAGCTCATTGATCAACCGTCCTGCTTTGGCTTGTTTCCCATCTACTAATTACCAGAAAATCTTGGAAGACGGTATTCTTGCTGCTGCTCCACCAGGCCAAAACAAAGTCTGGACTTCATTGTGTGGTTCAGATGCTAACGAAACAGCTTACAAGGCTGCATTCATGTACCAGCATGCTAGACTCCGTGGAAACAATGACTTTTCAATCGAAGAACTCGAGTCTGTAATGGAAAACAAGGCTCCTGGTGCTTCCGAAATGGTTATTCTCTCTTTTGACAAGGGATTTCATGGACGTTTGTTTGGTTCTTTATCAACCACCAGATCCAAGGCTATCCACAAGTTGGACATTCCTGCTTTTAACTGGCCAAAGGCCCCATTCCCTGCCCTCAAATACCCATTGAATGAGTATTCAAGCGAGAATGCGGCTGAAGAACAAAGATGTTTGGATGAATTTGAAGCCATTATTGAAAGTCACCCTCCTCATAACATTGCTGCTATGATTGTAGAACCTGTCCAATCTGAAGGTGGTGACAACCATGCATCTGCATCGTTCTTCCAAGGTTTGAGAGATATCACCTTGAAACATGATATCTTGATGATTGTTGATGAAGTGCAAACAGGTGTCGGTGCTCTGGGTAAATTCTGGGCCCATGAACATTGGAACTTGACCACTCCTCCTGATATGGTTTCTTTCTCAAAGAAGTTTCAGGCTGCTGGGTTCTACTTTCACAATAAAGATTTACAACCTAACCAACCATACAGACAATTCAACACTTGGTGTGGTGACCCATCTAAGGCAATAATTGCAAAGGCCATCTACCAGGAGGTAGCTGCCAATGACTTGGTTACGAAGACTGCAGATGTCGGTGACTACTTGTACAGAAACTTGCAAAATATATTCGACAAGGTTCCAGGTAAGGTGTCGAACTTGAGAGGTGAAAACTACGGTACTTTCATAGCATGGGACTGTGCGGATGCAGATGTAAGAACAAAGATCTTACTCGGATGTCGTCAAAAAGGTGTCAATGTAGGAGGTTGTGGTGACGTAGGAATCAGATTAAGACCTACTTTGGTGTTTGAGAAACAACATGCGGATGTGTTTCTTGGGGTTTTGGAAGAAGTTTTGGGAAGTTTGTAATCATACATTATATATGAGGATTTATATTAATCTGAAGGATAAATGGCAATTTCAGTATTTATTGTTGAAGTTGCAAAATGTTTTAATATTCTGTGGTTTTGGTTGCAAATTTATAGAAATTATAGAAAAGAGGTAGAATCCCGAATATACATTTTCGTTAACTGGAGATAGCTCAAGTTGTTTTATAACTAGGTAATCGAGTTATAATTGCATCTGGATCAATGTTTACTTTATAAAAATAGTCACACCTCTTTGAGATTAAAGAGCAAGATCATAGAAAACTCGAAAAGCGTACCTTCATTGCGTTGAACGGAATGTAACGTCAAATTTCAGTTCAATAGGGCCCCTAATTAAAAGATTTCAGCAAGAGATTATCCAAAAGAGATCTCAACAAATGGTTTTAACAATATATTTCATCAAGTTTACCAATATAATATACACCACAATGCCTTCTTCAAACACTTCTACCAAGTCAAAACGTTTGAAAGCTCTGACCGAGAGACTTGATACTCACTCGAAAGGTATCTAAAGTCAAAAACCAGCTTTCTCATAGTTTCAACAACCGACAATTCACGAAGTGTGTCAAATTAACGAGTAGCAACAAGTTCCATAAATCTATTTGAAGTTTTAGGGTTTGTGTAAGCTTATTAACTTGATATAAGAAGCACATAAAGAACTTTAGATGCGAAAACGAGTACAGATACTACAAATAATAATCAGTTCTTGAGAATTAGTAATAATTAATACTGCTTCGGTTCTGAGCTTTAATGTACACAAGTTTATTTAAATTGATCGGTCTGTTTTTCCAACAATTCCTTTGTGTTTGTAGAGGACATAGAAGGATGTGAAAGGCATAAGGTAACCATTCCAAGCTCAGTATGGGAGAGGGGCAATTGAATGGGAAAGTGTTAACATGAAGTTACTCCACTTACGGTAGCAATGTGAACAGCAACCTTGAATTATAAAACGCAACTTTCTCGTATCTACGCGTAGAGTAACTCTAGCATTCTCTACAAACATATTAATATTTCTACAATCAAGTAGGTGTGGATTCAAAACCATTTACTTCCCGAATAATATTGAAGGTGAGCAACTGTCTGATATTTTGTACACTTTTCAGTGCACAGATGATTCAATAGTGGAGATTAAAGAAGTAAACGAGGAATGGACAAGATGGTTCAGAGTGGGGAAGTCGAGAATTGGTCTGGACTGAGTCAAAACTTACCAACGTTTCACTCAACACAAACCTATTAAGGTTTTTTAGACCATTTTTTGGGTGGTATTAAAAGAGTGCTAGTTCAAGTAGGAAGAAGCAGATTTTGATTTGGCTATTTCATTAAGTAATAAAACTTATGATGACTTGGCTCGCATATCATTCAATGATAAGCATTTTGAATGTAAAAGAGTTCTCAAAGGCACTCTAGGAATACAGTAAATGACCTACAGAACTATTCAAATAATTTAAAATGGTGGGGTATGTAATAGCCTACTTCTTATGAGAATATTGCATAATTCCCTAAATATCATTCCTTTCTCATTACTGCGAACATTCTTGTCCTTATCGTTCTTCCATAATTCATCATCATTATTCATATTATCTTGTCAGTCTACATTTTAATCTCTTTTATTATCCCATTCCATCACTTTGGTTCTTCACTTTATTTCACCATTCTAAGCATTATTGTATTATTATCATCTATCAAACCCTCCTAGTTAATCTACTTGTCAACACCTTAGTTTCATCTCTACTACCACCCTTATGTTGTCATGAGCCATACAACCCTACTAAACCTTCTAGTGTCACACGATAGAAAATTATGGTATACCCAAGAAGCATGAACCATTTTATTCTCTTGTATGAATACAAAGTCCATACAATGTTTGTGGAATGAGTGTGAGCGTGAAAGAAAGAGTGTGAGCGTGTTGAAAGAAAGTGTATGAGCGTGAATGCAAAGATGATAATCTAACAAGATATGTTAATAGCTTTTAAGTACTACGTAGTAGAGTGGAAATGTGCATGCCAAGCTGCTCTACGTTCCCACATTAGTACAAATTAACTACACATGCATATTCTAGACTTCTACTAGCGAGCCATGTTCCTCATATAAGAAGGTTGAAACGTTAAGCGTTGAATGTAGAAGGAATGGGTTTATTATTCTTTACTAACCTGTTTGTCAGCTCTTCTTGTACTTACTATTCTTGTGTCAATACTAAATTGTATAATACTGCGAATGTATAAATATAGCGAAGGCATAGTATGGTTAAGGCATATTATCAAACATTACTAACATACACTTGTAAAACACAAGCAGTATACCTCTATCTTCATGCTCAGTCTCAACTTTTTCTCCCTAAAGTTTGATGATGTTTATGCGTTAATTTCCTCCCACTTCACTTGTTCGTTCGCTCAAACGCGGCGGTCACGGACACTTTTCTCATGGCACCTCGTTGTAGAATAAGAGTTGTTGATTTCTAAATAAATTTGTACATCATTATTCTTTTGGTGAATGGAGTTGGTAAGTAATAGTATAGAGTAGAGAAGAGAGAGAGGTGGTAGATAAGGGGAATAGGGAAAGATAACCATTAGAACCACAGAAAGAGGTGGCTGAAACGAAAGATGACGGATCAGACGAATGAGGTGGGGTGAGAGAAGGAGTGGATACGGGAGTGGGAGACTTCTGTCTAAAGTGGAAACAAGATTAGATGAGATGAGAAGGAAGTATAATGAATAAGTATAAGGATGAGTTGCCGTTTGAACGGAGGCGCTGGTGGACCTTTGGGACTACGTTTACTAGTATAAGAATGATAAGATGGGGTGCTGGATGATCATCTTTTTGATTTGACGTAACCTATAATTAAAACATCATTCTAGTACAAGATACCAACAATATAGTCCAGTACACTCCAGTACAGACTTGTTGCACCATTATTACTTCCCTTACACTACCGTTGTACGTCAAACTCACAGCCGTTGCCACACCTTTTTGACCCACCCAAAATTACCCAATCACAATAGGAGACCCTCCTGTTTGGCACCCCAACGTTTTTTTGAATCAGTACTAACATCTACAGAAGTCATTACATACAAATTCAACAACCAAGAACTGAGGCTACGCTTGTACATTTTGTCATCGCAAGCGGTGAATCAGGTTCGTACATTCATAAAGAACCATACAAATAGCACACCACCATGTTAGGCAGGCTCTTCAAAAACGGCACGCAGCCTCCCCCGTCCAACCCTCCGGCGCTGCCCAGTAATTCTATCTACCCATCACTCAACTCGTATGAGGACTCGTATACACGTGAAATCCTATATGGTACACATAACGCCAACCAACTCAAGCCGTTCCAATTCAACACCAAGTTGTTCAGGCTCGTAGTACTGCAGGACGGCGGTAACTTACGCACAAAGCAAGTACTCCATGACTCTGCAAACGAAGACAAGGGGACAGCCAACACCAAACCGATCCCCAAGTATGGCAAAAGTGTATTGGGTAAAGTGCACCACAACATTAGCGATCTTAACGATTATATGTTCGGATGCGGGCTTCCATCAAATGAGACCCACGCGGCAACGAAGATGCATGTGCTACCAACACTACTGCTGGTGTATGGGAGCTACCAACTGGTATTAGTAACACGGCTCTTCCTGTTGGGAGACCATGAACCAGCACCACAAACTGTAGATGATTGCTGGAATCCAACTCCAACGCTCAGAGGAAGAGCACCAGCAGCATCAGCAGCAGCAGGGAATAACACAACCTCCTTGCCATTAGCATCTACTACAACGGGGGACACTGTCAATAGTCGTTTCTCTATCGGCATTGTAATCCCATTAGAATCACTCAATGATGTACACGATGTGATACTCAATAACTGGGAAGAAATAACGCATTTCCTCATACTTCTCCAGAAACTTGTTAGCAAACGACTTATTTCGCACTTGGCGTGCCCTGGTGAAGGAACATTGCATAGTGCGTACGTAGTGAATCGTCGTATCCAGTTCCCAAACTACCTTCTCCAAAGCGACTCTGATTTACACCACCAGTTGGTTAAGTTAGTCAAGATGGTACATTATTGCGCCAACGTTCCACGGCTCTTCAACGCTAACCAGCTTATACGCCTGCTGATACGCCTGGCAAAGTATAGTCTGTTGTTGGTGAATTGGGTATTAGAAGTGATGAACTGGTTAGAATTCAAGGATGGCCGAGTGCTGCAACAGCAGCGCGCGAGCTTCTTACTGAGTTTATTAGCGTTGGTTATTCCTATCCGCGCAACAATGCAGAGAAAGGTATACAGTAACGTTCCTGGCACAGATCGCGAGTTGACAAGAGTAGTTGTGATGACTGGGAACCCAGTCGTTGCCAAAAAATTGGTGTTCATTGTAAACGCATTAATCAATGCACCAGGAGGACAGGAGGGAGATGATAGTGAAGACGACGAAGGAGACGAAGAAGTAGAAGAGGAAGAAACTAATAAAGAGGAACAAAATTCGAAAAAGTTCAATTTTCAAGGAACCAGACTTGATTTCGAAACAAAAGAAAAGGATGAGAAGTTGGAGTCTTTAAAGTTTTCTGAGCCTTCAACAAGTGAATTATTTACTGAAGGTTTGGGAAAAGTAAAGTCGCCATTGGTAGCAACTTTTGGAGAAGCCAAAGAATCTGCCAAGTCATCATCTGATCCGTCTCTTGGTACTAAAATACCCACAATTATCAACTCAATTCCTACTCCCAGTTCACGTATACAGATCACTCCTGCGAATCCAATAGCCATCGATTCAACAGAAATTAAGCCTACTTATGAATCCATAGGCGGGCAGTTGGACTTGGACAAGGATAAGGGGTATGGGTTTGGATTTAGCGGTAGTAGTGCGTCGAGTATTTCATGGCCGAGTCCCGCGAGTCCCAAGTCGATGGGTGAGTCACCCACCAATGCACCTGGTCCATCAACTAAAGGCTGGGAAATTCCATGTAAATCGACTGCGATGAGCGGCCATTCGCGAATCGAGTCGCCAGCAAAGGAGATTCCAATCGCTGTAACATCAAGACAACCATCTATAAGCAAGAGCACATCAATGAGTTACTTGCTGTCTTCATTGACGTCGTCATTGTCATCACTGGCTTCAAATTATTCCTTGTCCAAGCTCGGAGGAAGCTTCTTTGACAAATGGAAGAACTCGTTTGGCAGTGCGACGACAAATGGATCGTTTGGAAGTACACCAACATCGACAGGATACGGTCCGTTTGCTGGCGGAGCAGCCACTTCTGTTGCTGCACCAACGCCTATACCCGCGGGCGGGGTGAGCAATGGGTTTGGTGATGAGTATTTGCCTCCTTTTGGAAGTCTAACCAAACAGCATTCGGCACAATCGCTCCGCACACCTTCACCTGCGATTGAACATGAGGATTTTGGCTGGGATAACCCCATTTCGCTGAATGCCACAACAGGTAGTATAAGCATTGGAGGTCTGTTTGGGGGGTATGGTGGAGCAACAACAGGAGGTGCCTCACTGAGCTCTGTGCAAGGGTTTACTCATGCCACTCCCACCAAACTCTCAAGGACACAATCCATGTTTGATCTCTACAACACCACTCATGACAACCGGCCACCTTCTACTAAGCGTAACTTGGAAGTCAAGCGCACGAAAACCAGTTTATACTCGCCTTTGATCAACGATAAGTTGATTAAGAATGTCAGCGAGCATAACCGTGAAGTTATACGTCGCAAGTGCGAGGCAATAATGAAACATCCATACATTCCTGTGCGGCTGCGTGGAGTAAGCTTGGACGTACTGGTAGGATTGCAAGAGCAATCGGACGACTTGTATGAAGAAGAGTTTGAACTGCTTGCCGGTCTGGCAGCAGGACTGGTGAGTGAGGTGGAAGAGGAAGAAGAAGAAGAAGAAGAAGAAGAATCTAGCTTTGAAGAAGATGAGGATGTTGAGTTTGAGGATGGTTTTGAAGTTGATGGCGACCAGAACACTATCACACCACGTAGTGAGTCAGCCAGCGAAACGGTTTTTAAGTGCCGTCCTATACTTCCGAACGTGGCATTCAGCGACGAGTTCCGGCCTGAGTATACCATTCAGTCATGTCCAGTGAACCCCAAGTTGGAGACACAAGTGATGACTGCGATGAAGAATGATTTGTTGTTTTACCAAAACAACTTTACGTATGAAAAGATCTTGACTCGGACGGTGTTTATAAGTTTGCGGGCACGAGAAATAAAAGTGATTGAGATGAGTATTGACAATGGATCCAGCGACTCAACGTCTACGTCACCGACTGAGTCGGCACCTGGTGCGGTATCTTACTTTTCGCCACACGTTGGTTCGAAAAGCACCCCTGCCACGCCAACGACACTGTTGAGTCCTTCCTCGAGTGCAACACAGGGACAACGTAATTTATACAAGACCCGCATCAAGAAGGTGTATACACCAAACAGGAACTCTGGAAACCAAGAGTTAATTACACGTGTTGAAAACGTGCTTGGAAAGATCCATCAATTGTTTGCAACGCAATGTGAGAAGGGAGAAGGGAAAGATGATTTTACAAAGCAACTCTCAGGATTAGTGTTGAGTTTAATTGAGTAAGGTAATGTCGATTACATAACTCTTGGTTAGCTTTGAGTGATTAGAAGAGGAAAGATGAATTCTTGTAGTTTTAGTAGAGAATATTTAATATTAGAAATGTATAATAATAGCATGAGATAAAGATAGAATAAGTATTTGGATGTTTAGTAATCTTATGAGATGAGGATACCCATTGTATTGAATAGTATAGTTTCTAGCACTTAAAGCTCGGTTTAGAATCTCTATGTTTCTGCACTTATATGTTGAGTGGTTCTTTATTTGCAAGATATATAATCAAGAAACTTTAACATTGAAAACGTATAGATTCCAGAACATATAACCAGGTTTTAAATACTTCAGTTGACGTATAGGGGGTGAAACAAGAAGTACCATTATGAATAAAGTCAGAGATTTATTTGATATTCTAAGTCTCTGATGTAAATGGGTGGTTAAAACATCTGTCAGATTTGTGTTTGGGTGTAACTTTCAGCTTTCTCTCAACAGCCCAGACTTAGTCACAACTAGTAAATGCCGAGAAACGGACCCGATTTGTCCCATTCCAACTAATTAAATCATTCTTGTGGGGATGAACTTTCGTTAAAGAAATAGTAAGAAAGTGGGTTAGTTAGATAAACCAGCCTTGTAATATTATGATAGATTCCAAAGATAAAGAAATCGTCTAACAACTCACTAAAACATAGTGTCTAATTTCTTATAAAATACAAACAAACATTAGCCACTATCACAAATAGAGTCATGTGGGATGCATGAATGCACGGATAGTATCATTCCACTTTCCAAAGGCTGTTGATCGAGGTTGAACTAGACGGACTTTAGTTGCGGAGGTTTAATCAAATTACTTTTACCCCACTCAGGAGACGAGACTTGGTTAAATAAAGTTTGCAAGCGCAAGAAACAATAAGAAGCTTGAACAAGATTAAAAGTTGAACCCTTTGAATCTTCATCAATTACACTTGGAAACTATATACTCAAGATCACACCACAATCTGCTTTACAACATCTTGTCACACTGCATAAAGAGGTATGAAAATTAAGTATCATTACGTTTTGGTGTCTTTAATACATATATCCTCTTGAAATTGCAACTCACCTTCAAGATAGTCATTTAAAAATCTACTATAGATAACAATGTATTCAACATCCTCGACTTTAATTATAATTATATCTTATAAAGAAAAGTGGAGCCTACATGCATTCGATGGTTTTATTGTCTAATTCCCCGAGGAATAAATGAGTGAAAAATGAAAAACACAAATAGTCAGTAAAGATATCCATGGTAATGGATGTGCCCCCAATTTCTCATGTAACTTTTCAGTTGATCTCTCCAATATAACTTTGAGTTCAGTAACTACTTTTCAATAATATTAAGCTAATTAATATATTAAGCTAATAATAAAAGTGAAAATCTTCGCTCCAAGAATTCGTCACCAGCACAACGTCATACCATCCCAACGTCATCTTCTCTTTCTTACAAATGTCAAGTTACGTCAGTACTTTACTAATTTGCGACCTTTAAAAAAAACGTCCCATGTTAGGTCGTCATAACACATCTGCGGTATATTACAAATGGAGACATACCCCTTGCTGAAAAAGTGGCTCAAGCTATGCAACAGCCTCCATGTTCAAAACAGTACTTAGCCTCTTTTGTATTGGTAATCCGAAGAATATGACGTATACCAGTGTACACTGGCCACAACGAATATGGCTTGCATAGACAATGCAAACATGTGAGGGTGAACGTAAGGAGACTCGTCGATCCTCTATGCAAGTTGAAGTGAAAATTAACAAGGATGACATAGATGCATGGGTTTTTTTTCATCACAAAGTAGGCTGAAAAGGCTAGACAACAAAAGAGTTGGGTCTTAAACTATAAGCCAATTCTACCCGGGCACTTGCCACTGCAAGACACACCAGGGGTATGCCAAATGTATACTTTCATAACCTATAACAGCCCATCAAAATTAGCAAAGCTATTGTGACAACCTAACACAAATTACCGGGACCACTCACAAATTGACCGTATGGTTACAAATACCACCCAAGACAATTTTACCAAAACGGATGTGTGAGACAACAATATCAACAAAAGGGGGGTGGGGAGTCCAAGATCGTCACCCTCTGTTGAAGCTCGCCCATATATGAATTTTTTGAAATAAGTAAAATGGCTACGGAAATGCCACCAACAAATAAGAAGAGTGATAGTAACAAGAGAGAACCCACCCGACTCATATCTAGCTCCTAAACCATACTAAAACCAACGAATAAGCCAAGCAGCACCCAATAAAACAGACAATAGTAAGCCCAGATAGGAGTGATAAGGGATCCCTTTTGTTCTACGCGTGATCGATGTTTTATTTTTTAGCGGGTATGCATCCATGGTGTAAGAATTTGTGCATACATTATATTAGGGAATGCTCCAGAAGAGGAAGCTTCAAGAAAACAAGACAAGGGATGGCCTTGTCTACATAGAACATGCCTAGATGACACTATGTAGATTATTTCAAATACAATAGCATCATAGAGCGTGAAATTAATACCAACTAAACAAACCCAAACAAAAAAATTTGAGGAAAACAATAAAACTATAGTAACAATGATGACCTACATATAAGAAAAGACATTGATTGTTGAGAGTGCATACAACAAAAAAATAGCATCTTTCATTTTTTGGAGGATAATCCACAAATAAGTTAGGTAGTTCCCCTCGCAAGGCGGGATTATCAAGGCGTAACAAGAAGCGTCGGGAATAAAAATCTTAGGGAGAAGTTCACCGTTTTTGAGTGCGAAATCAAGTCCCCTACGGCACGAGAACGCCTGAAAATTATGTGGCTAGGGATCCTTAATGGAATTCCATTATCTTTGGGTATTGGGGGACCCTTGAGTAGCTAGAGACGAGAACATTGGGAGATGTTTATTGTAGTGAGAGCCTAAAAGATTATTGAAGTCGGATTGACGAAAATAAGTAGGCATGCCGAGGAGCTGGTCATTCTATGTCTAACTATTGTTTTAATTTAATTAATTTTCTTAGTCTAAAAAATAGTGAAATGAAATTTCACGATTGAAAGCCAGACTTCATAACACTTGGTACATCAAGATAGAAGTTCTCTACTACAATAATACTACACTTTTGTTTAAAGAAAATCTCTATTACTATTCACATTAATCTTAATCTCATTATTTATTCATTCCCATATAATACAATCATTCAAAGTTCACTAAAAGTCATAACCGTCCCAAACCCCAATTTCAGTATTGGTATTTGCCACAGGAATACCTGTAGATGCAAAGTCAACATTCAAGTCGGCAACATTCATGTCTCCTTGGATCAATCCCATTGGGTCGAATCCAAAGCCATCCATGACTGGTGCAGATAGTATGTTGTATGAATTGTTTGTGGTTTGTGAGTAGACTGGACTTGTGTTTGAGCTAATTTCATCAAACAAACTAAAGTCAACGTCGCTTAATGTATTTTGGAATGCTGGGGCCGATGGATTTTGAACCATTGGTGCCATGGCACCTAAGAATTCAAAGTCGGTGGTTGGTGAAACGTATTCATCAACTGGCTTCTTGTCAAAGAGATTGAGGTTATCGTAAAGCTTCAAGTCGATTTCAGGTTCAAATGTTTCTGAACTCATGGTTGTTTGTGTTGCTGGTGTGAGGACTGGAGATACATCAGTAGACTCCATCTTCATACGCTTCTGAGGAGATTGTGGCAGTGACAAAGGAGCTTCGTCATCTAATCTTCTCTTTGATCTTGTGTTTGTACTTGTAGATGCTATTATAGAAGTGCCAGCACTCTTCATCTTGGTCAAGTAGTCCCAACACTTGTCACCATAAGTCTTTGGTGTCAAGCCAGTCACCGACTTGAACACTCTGTGGAAGTGCCATGCAGAAAGTTTCAGCTTAGCAGCCAATTCTTTGAAACCGAGTACACCTCCTCTTCTTCTCTTTGTTTTTCCATCCGAAGGAGGAGAGGCAACTCCTTCATCGTACAAGTTGGATGCAGCTGCAAGAGCCAAGTGACGGCATGCCAAGTCAACCAATCTATAATGATCCAGATCATTCTTCAGCAATGGCATGGCAGCAGTAGCAGCAGCTTTGCCGTCAAAACTAATCATAGGACTAGACACCCTTCTCTTTTGTTCATCTGGCTTCGAACCTTTAAACTCGGCAATGCTAGCACGAATCTTTTGGTTGTTAAATTCTTCATTTTCATCCAACAAAGGAGACATCAAGTTTATCAGCTTGTTGACTGCAATAACACAGTCCACCAATAATCTTGCATCAACCGAAGGGGCCGAGCATGGGTCGCATGATTCACAAGCGATAAATCCAAAGGCAACAGCAGTGGCAGCATCATCAACAAACTTGATTTCACTCTTCAAGTTTGTAATAGGACGAGCATCACAGTCAGGACGACAAAAGTATTGGCTAACCTTATTGCATACATAGAATGAACCGGCAGCAAATGGGTCAGAGAATTCATATGCCTTCCACTTGGATCCGTCTGTAGTATAAACCATTCTAGAAATTATTGTATCAATTGTATTGTAGGCGTTGTTGTTATACAATTCTTACTACTTGTAAAGATATATCGGAAGTATTCAGGGACTTAGTCTCTCCTTATATATACATCTACTCCATACGGCTTGCGGCTCGGGCTACTAATTAAAGTACTAGACAAAAAAAGTTTATTTTTTAATGCGCTACTTACAGGGAATATATTTTCCCAAGCAAAGTGAGGTAAGAAACCTTTTCTTTTTCTTTCTTCGTGCGGGTCAACGTGGCGAGAGAACTTTGGAGAAGAATGTATGAAGACGTAGTTCAAGAGTTGGTAATTAGTATAAACTATAGTATATTTTTTAATTACGTATACAGTTAAATGTCTCAGATTAAGTTGCTAATAGTTATGATGTAAGAGCTACTTTCCAGCAGGTTATCTTATTAGTCTTACTTTTAGATGCCATTTTTCATTTACATAAACTGTGTTCTTTGTACATAGTTCCACGGTATATTTCCCTGCAATTCTCGGTGGTTCTGATTTTACTTCCAGTACAAACGAGTTTCATTTCTAAAGACGGAGTCCCAGGTTTGGGAATTAAAAAAAAAAACATTCAGGCATTCGTGCATATTACCTGCACATCCCTTGACGTAGATGTGGAAAGTGAGTGGAGAATGCTATGTCATGGTGTATGTCATAGGTATGTCATTGGACGCCATGAACCCGTTTAATAGTCCCTTGAGGCTAAGTATGCACCGGCCTACTTCGTCATAGAGGCTGCATTTCTAAAATGTACCCCCACTTATCCGTGGTGACCGAACATTCCTACAGCATGCTGATCTAAGTTTTGGGGGAACACTTGCCACATAGAAGAAAAGCGATTTCCTAAACTGGATTGTGTTTTTTAATATCCAAGACCTACCTTTATAGGTTGAATAAAAATGTTGGCTAACCATTCACGAGAAAATCGAAAGGCGATCTAGTAATCAACAAAAAACCACTCTATCCTAACCATAAATCGGCCACCACGAACACTACCGGTACATTACTAACCCTGTTGTCTGACAAGTATTGCAATTATTGAGGCATCACAAAACCTTAGTTTGAACACTAAGAAATTACATGCAAGAAAGTGAACCCTAATTCTCACCAGCCACAAGCAGAGTTTCCCCGTGGAACTCCTGAATGGAATTCCACGATGAATTCCACGCCTACTTTACACAAGTATACAAGCGAGCATCTGAAGTTTTCTGAAACAACAACCTCAACAACTTAAAAACTTAAATCAACCCAACAACTTCATCATCTACCTCATCTCCAAATCATGGCTGTGGTTCGGTTGTCATCCAAGACACATCCTGTCTCGGCAATTCAATTGCTATCTGTATATCTTCCTAATATTAAATAAAAAGTTTATCCCAAGATGCGCATAAAGATAAAAGTGTTTCAGATATTATATAGCCCAGGGCTTATACTCTTTCTCCGCCAATTCATATGATAATTTCCTTAAACGTTTAGGAGTTCCGAGTAATTGCAGTAACAATATATCGCCCCCCTCGCCCACATCTCCAACCTGATCCAATTTATATTCTGATCCAACAATTACTTTGTTGGATCCATCAATAGCTCCAAATTAAGATCCCCCAAATTAACGCTTCAAAATCATCGAAATAGATGGCTCCACTTCAGTTACAAGTAATCATGCATCAAAACCATGCTTACCCAACACTCACAACGCAGCATTACAATCACAATACATGGTTCATAACCCTTCTTGTGGAAAAGTAAAATGTGTCATGGCACATGCCTCCTGCCCACCTCTAAAGTCAAGCAGTGGAAATTGTACAAAATTGAGGTGACGTCAAGTTGATCCTCATTCGCCACTGTCCCAACTTTATTTCACTTGGGACTGCCACAGGATGGAACTCCATTGAACCCTCATTGAACCCTTAAATTAGCTCCACACCCAACGAGGCGGCACTTGTGGATAGGTCCCTAGCCAGATGGCTAGTTAACACCTTCCAGAATCCAATTATCCGCCTCACCCCATCTGCTTCATCCACTTATGGGGTATAACCGAAGGTTCCAACCGCTACCGAATATTCTCTCACCCCAGCACAACTACGTAATCTTTTCTATGACGTTTTAGCTGATCTATTTAGAAATATAAACGGTTTTCCTTAGTTAGTAAGTACTGCTCTATATGAGCAATAGGTATAGTTCCAATACAATAGCTACAAGAGCGCTTCTGGTCTTCCCCTATATTCAAAAATTCCTCTCGTCACCTTACAACACGAACTCAAAGATAAGGGAGCGGGATTAGCTGATGCATCTTGCAGACAACGCCGTTAGTAGGCACGGTGAGTTAACTACTTTAGGAATGGGATTCTATTCCATAATTGATAAGAAGCACATATTTTTATGACGAATTCTACACGGTGTACATAACTCAACCGACATCAAAAAGCCTGTTTTAAACAATTCTTTTTATGTTTATTCCAGGGTTCAACGATGGTTACATTCCAGACAATTCTAGCTTTGTACAGCTCAGCACATCCCTGGCTGATTCTTTGTTAGTGGCTGGACCACCAGTTGCCAACTTCGCCTAGCCTCTCAGTCATTTGTGCCTTTTACAACTTCCTCTTTCGTGATTAAACTTTTCAGTTATACCTTGCTGGATTAACTTCTCCTCATCGTGATTCATTTTTCACATGCTCCACGTCATCTCATAACTCCTTATTTCAGTTGAATCTTAAACAACCAAGATTGTTACTTGGTCTGACTACAAGAAAAGCGTTCAATTATAATGCCGTTCTGTTGGTTCCATTTACTAATATTCTATTAATAAGTACTCATGACAATTTTCATAATACGCCTACCTTGATAATGGTAAATGACTTAATACCATAATACCTTATTAATTTCACACCTTCGTACTTTAATGACTTAATGACTTCACGTGTTAAGAACCTTCATATGATTTCAAGATGAAATTGTAACCTGTTAGTCAATTTCATTTCCTACATGCTTGATTATGAAACTGAAATTTTGAGTATTTGAGTGTGGATAATATGAAAAATATACGAATCTACCTTCGCACTATGAAGTAAACTAGTATTTACTAGATCATAATAGAGTCGAGCTTGCTAGCTTCACCCATTGCCGATGCTCTCGCTAACTCTCAGCACAAAAGAATTGTTTCTATCTTTTCAATCTGTGCGGCTAAACACGTTACGAGTCAGCTTAAATCAACACTTTGTATAATTCATCTCGCTAAAGAGCTTTAAATCAGTCTTTAACTCGTCAATCGACAAACAAGTCACTTACTACACTTAATTTTAGGCGAAGAAAAAGAATTTGACGTCTTATCATCACATACTAACAACATTATTAATGACAGTGTAACCATTCGCTAACCAAAAGATACACCCAATTTTCATCGCACACACTTCAAAGTCTTCAATCTTCATCTGTTCCCCAATATCTTCCTCGCTAAATCACTCTCATCTCCAACCCCACTAGTCCGTCTGCCACCCCTTCTATTGGCTGCCTATTCAAGGCTTACACTATACAATGTGTGTTCTTACATAATTGGAACGCTCAAAAACAAATCAAAAATAGACTAGGAAAGAAAGATGGATGCTTCAGAGCTAGTTAAACGTCATGGTATGCATCATAAAGGCAAACAATCGGATCACTATGCTAATGTAAGATATGGATATTATGTCTTGGCCATCTCTTTGGTACATTTAACCCTTCTTTTTGCTACACATTTCATTCATCAAAAACAGTGGTTCAAGTCAAGAAGAGCTTCCGTTTGGACACGTTGGTTGACTATTCCTGTTTGGGCGGCAATCCCAATATGGGTTATCATATTAGGTTACATGTCAGTGCATAAACTCGATTTCGACTCGCAGTATGGAACTGTGATCAAACGGTTTGGGCGGATGGCTTTTGCATTGGTGCCTTTCAATATTGCAATTGCATTGAGAACCCATAGACCGTCCAATAACTATGACTACGCATGGGGATTCTACTTGGATAGTTTATCTTTGCATAGATGGATTTCTCGTATTATTGTGGTATGTTCAATTTTCCATGGCCTTGGATTCATAGCCAAGTGGATCTTGGAAGACGAATTCCACAAGCTATTCAAATTGTTGAATTTCTTGGGTTTTGCAGTCTTGTTGCAACTGGTGGCTTTGTTGTTTATCTCAATCCGATTCTTGAGATTGGACCATTACCGTGCTTTTTACGTGATTCACAACATGACCACCATCCTGTTTTTAGCTTTGATTGTGTTCCACGCGCGTCCTGGTGTCACTGATTTATTCATAGTGTCTATTTTACTTGTCGTCTACCAAGGACTCCAGAGATACTATTTTTCCTATAAATCGGTTGTCTCAGAATTCAAACATGACAGCTTGCTGACATTGCAAGTAATCAAGTTATCGAAACCAGCCAATTTCCCAACCTACTTTCTCCCTGCTTCGCACATTCGTTTGGCTATTCCCAGCTACAAGTCGTGGCTTTATCCTACACACCCTTACACGATTGTTAACGGAAGCAGTAGCGATGATATTGCACTCATCACCTCAAACACTTCCTTTCCTCGTGAATTGAGCCAATACGCAGTTGAGGTCTCGGTGCAAGGACCGTTCCCTGCCCTCTCACCAACATTTTTCAGTACTGCTGAAAACGTCGACATTGTGGTTGGGGGTTCCGGAATCTCGTTCGGGTTACCATTACTCCAATACTTCTCATCTGAATCAAGCAAGACTAACGTGAGTTTGGTTTGGTTTGTACGTAATGAAGCAGACTTGTTTATTGTTCGCCAATTAGAATGGCCAACACAGAATATATCCATCTTCGTAACTAGCAGACAGGCCACAGCAACAAGTTCTAGAAGCAGAAATGAAGAAGTTAATGGATTACTAGAGAATCAAGATGAAGAAGATGGAATTGAGTTGGACAAGTTAAATGAACCTAAGAATAACTCGAAATGGCCTCCACAATACAACATTAAGGTAGGAAAACCACCACTCTCGTCAGTGGTGGGAACCCAAGCTGGACCAAACAACTGGATAGTTGCCTGTGGACCTGAGTCTCTTATTGATGACGCAAAAAGTTTGAGTCTGAGCCGCAAAGTCCAATTCCACAGTGAACGTTACGTTATATAGTATCTTTGAACCTTTTTCGGTAGCCATGTTAAATAGAAATTAAGTGACACAATTGTCTTGATGTAAAACTATTACGTTTTGAAGTATTCTAGATACGATTTCATGTATACTAAAATTGGGAAATAAGACACAAGAAGAAAATAGACTTCGAGTGTGTGCTTGCTAATGGTTCCCGTAGAATGTTAAGTCATTTGTACATTCTTTAATATTCCGAATTTGGAGCCCTGGTTACTAACATTGACATCATCATTAATATGATGTCACATTAAAACACCCCCGCCCGTAGGATTTATGTGAGGAATACCAAAGCACACTACCAACGTTCAAATTGGCACCCCTTGGTTTCGAACACTTTAAAAGTATATGTACAACTCGGTACCAGGGGTGCTGGAACGTCGAAAAGGTTTTGTAACACTGGAATCAAAAGGAATTATTGAAGGGGACAACTTCGTAAGCGGAATTTGTTAATGAATAAAGTTTTACAGTGGATCAGTCAATAAAAACTAGGAAGTGCGGATGAATCTCTTCAGTACCGACTCCGGTGATCCTTTTTATTGTCTTGCAACTCCTTAAGAAACGTTTGTATCAAACCAATGAAAAATTATTGTCTCAAACATCCGTTAAGAGTTAATGCGTTATTACTTCATCTCAGAATGTTCTCGAAGGAGTGATAAACTACGGAACAAGCTTCCATTTTACATGGCAGGTAGAAGAACGCAAGTGTACTTAACTTGGACTTAACTTAGCTTAACATTAATAATGATTGCAAAAATGTGCGAACTCCTTCAATAGTGAGCCAAGACTAGACAGTCTACAATATTGAAACAAGCCGGACTTCAAGAGCGAACTAAGCTTTACTAAACATTAGTCCGATAGTAACGATTTACATGCCTTGGAATTGAAACCTTTTGTGCGTTGTGCCTTTTATCTTTACTAAAACAGTTAAAAGACTTACCAAGTGCCCTGCTGTAGAATTGTTCTTGACCTCACGTCTAGGACAAAGATAACAATAGTTTGAGCGTTGTTCGCCCGTGGCTAAGCTTTAGGAATGTGGCTGAGTCCCGTTCAATAATAATCGGACTCTGGAGGAACTCCATCCTTGGCTGTCATTCTTGGCCCAGGCCAATTCAGAAAGCGGTGTTTTCTCCCCACACTTGATGTACAAACTTGTAAATACGTACTAAGTTTCATTATTGTGAAATCTTAATATCACTCTATTCGTTTATTGCAAATAACTAAGACTATTATTTTGGTTCTATTAACACTCCAATTTTCATGCTTCCTAAATTAAGCTAATCATTTTGTAGGATTTTTTGCATCAATCCATATTTCTCAACAAATGCATTATTTTCTCTTTATTCTGTTTCTGGTTCTCTCTTTCCTTTAATAAGCTAACTGCGAACGTATTGGTTTCAGGGAGATTAAGTTTTTTGATATCGGTTTTCTTGCCCTTCTTTGTAAGTAAGCTGAAAGAAAGCTTGTTGGGATCTTCATTTCTAACAATTTCGCTTTGTTTGGTGATTTGTGCTAACGAAACAATCTTGGTTTCATTGGTGTTTTTCACATTCTTACTAGTTTCATATGAATCTTGGATTAATTGCTGGAAATCCCTTTCAAAGTCCTCTGCGAACTTCTTTTCTTCAGCCAACCTTAACCTTTCCTTTTCTTTAGAATCGAGTTCTTTCTCATCAAACCGGTTTAATACCTTCAGGTCGCTGAACTCATCCTCTTCTGATTCGTAGTCTGAGTCTGAATCGGAGTCGTCTGAATCGTCTGAATCATCGCTTATATCAGACTCTTCTTTAATCTCTTCCTCAAGTTCTTCTTCTTCGTCTTCTTCTTCATCAAAATCATCATCTGGCTGGTTCGTTGAAATAACCAGCTGTAACTGTCCAAGGGCCAGTTTCAAGTTATCAACTCTCTCAACTTCCAAATCAACATACTTTTCAAATACATTATTCATCTGAAACTCAATTTCCGCAGGTAACGGTCTCTTTTTGCAGAAGGTATAGTATTGGAAAAACACCAAGAACACAGACAAAAGATGGGCATAACGTTTATTTTGCTTCTTGGCAACAGTTTGCTTCGCCTGCTTCTTCTTTATGGTGGGCTCTACATCTACCTCACGTATCGAATTGAGAAGCAAGCAACACAATTGTATACGAAAGTAGTTGTTTGGCATGTCAATCTCTATCTTATAGTTGAGTGGAAGTGGTTGGTTGTTTGGATGCCCAAAGCATAATATCTTGTACATCAAGTCTTTGACTATTCTGAAGTTGACTAAATTGACATTGTATAACTCAGTTACGTATTTTATCTGAGCCATTCTTGCACGGTTTAATCTGTAATCATTCAATTCGAGACCTCTTTTGACCAGTTCAATGATTGCATCAACAGTACGGATGGCAAGCCACTTGCGCTTGCGCGAAAGACGTTCAAGTAACTCGGCTAATGATGGGATATTGTCGTAATTGATTAAATCTGGTCTTGAAAAAGAGTCAAGAAGTGGTTTGCGAAAGTTTGAGTTGGTCATAACCTCTGAACCGTTCAAAATACTCAAAACCAAATCAACTGTTTTAGGTTGGAGCTCAATTTTGATTATTGTGTTGATAAACTGCTCCTCTTTCAGTAACTTTGGTTTGGTCACTACTGGTTTTGTAGGTGGTGGAACCAACAAGTTGAGCAAGTTGCGAATGGCAAACTTTTCACTAATACTGAGGTTTGGTGCCATTTGCTTTTCTTTGAGAAGTTCCATCATCTCAAACATGAGCTCCTTGTACTCCGGTTCGTGGAGAAGAAAACGTCCGACATTCTCGTAAAGCACCTGCAAAAGATCCATGTTGTTCGTATCTTTGATTCTTATCGTAAGTGTGCGGATTTTATGGAATATAACATGAGTTGGAACAAGCTTGAACTTGACCATTTCAAGGAAGAAGTAAATGTTTCTGAAATTCAATTTATCATAATGTATCTGAGACCTGAATCCGGAGTCCAAGTATTGGACAAATTCACTAATTAACTCTTCAAGTGGTTCCTCGTTAATTTTGAGAAATTTAGCATAGAACTTAAATCTTCCCATGTGCTGTGCTTCTATGAAGAATTTCAAAAGACGAGTTTTACTCGATTTGTTATTGAGTTGAGAATTGTGGAACCTCACGACCAGTTTCTCTAATTCCTCGTCCTCTTGACATGTTTCCAAGGTAGTAAGAATTTCATTCATAATTTCTCCAGGCGATTGGTCGTTTGAGTCTGTATCAGAAGATTCGGATAAAATGTCAGCCAACTTAGGGCATTTCATGTAAAAACTTCTTTCCTTCATATCTTCCCAAACTCCCCCAGTTTCGTCTTCATTAAGTGATTTGGGAATGATCACCTCAACTAATGGCCCGTCCTCATTGTTTACAGTTGCTCCAAGGTCTGGAAGTGGGATGTTAAGCTGTTCTGAAAGGTACTGTGATGCAGAAAGGAATTTCTCAAACTTTGCAGTTGCTTCTTGAAGCTTAAGTTCGTTTTCTTCCAAGATTTTACCGGTTCTAATCGAAGCCTTTTTGTTTCTAATAATCATTTTCTTGACTGTTTGATCCAGTTGAATCAATATTTCAATTACTGCTGATGTGTACCTTTGGAATACGTTTTGGAGTGCAGTTTTCACTTCTTCTGGCAATACTTCTAAAACATCTGTCGAGTATATCAAGTGATGGAATCTCTTGAGGAACGATACACCTATCAGAAGTGTATTTCCCAGAGATAATTGGAAGCCCAAAATGTATTTTAATACAGGTAAGATTATTGGATGCAGTGCATTCTGGCTTGATAATACGTCTGTCATTTCAGTTTGCAGAATTTGTTCTTTCGATATATCTTTAGCTGATCTGAATACACCCACGAGATACAAGTCCATAAGTATCTTGAGTAAAGATTTCTGGCGTTGTAATCGGATATTATCCTCTTTTTCTCGTTCCTGTTCTGATAATCCACTGACAACGCTTCTGTTTGTAAGACCCAGTAAAACCAAAGTCAATAACTGAGGAGAAAACTGCAAAGAAAAGCGCTGATGCAAAGCTGAAACTATCTCTATAGCAGCATTCAAATCGTCCACTTTAGTCAAACGACAGAGCCCTTCCAGAACAGAGACTGTAACCTCAGACAAGTACTTCTCCAAAGAAAGTGTTCCAATGTCCTTTAAAATCAGCTGGTATTGCTCATTATTCATTGCAACCTTCACTTTCTTGATAAATGCTGTATTCTTCTTCAATGAAGAGTCTAACTTCAGCGCTGTTGTGAAAGGTTGTTCACCTTCCCACGCAGAAGCATTAAGTAACTTCAACTGGGTTCTTCGGTGTATATCCATTCTTTAGATTCAAAAAGTAAAACAATTTAAGAGTTGTAATTGGATGAGAAACAGGTACACGATTACCTGTTTAAATAGACCTATAATGTGGTGTTTAGGATGTGTTACTACTTTAACACTTGTGGGACTTGAAACAGTTTGTTTTTCTTTGTACAGGATTTTGAATTAAGAAGAAGAGTTTAGTAGGGGATTAGAAGAGTTGTATTGAGATGAAGCTTGTGTTAAAGGAGGGTGTGAGTATTAGGCTTGAAGGCTGAACATTAAAGGAGGGGTTGTGAAGCTTGCCCTTCTAAGTTGGTCAAGCCTATGAACGTTAGTTGTTTATTAAATAACCACTATATACGACACACGATGATGGCTTTACCAATATGTCTACCTGTTTCTAACATTTTTGGATGATAACGGCTGGTGAATAGGTGAAGGTGCTAATATATACCCAATTTGTTTATGATAATCTGTTATCTATTCTTGAAGTAGATAGCTCAATTGAGTATAATCTCTCTCCCTTATTCTGAAAGGCAATTTCATTCCTTAAAAGATCAATTGCCTCTTCAAATCTCTCGTCATCTCCCTCTCCCTCTCCCTCTCCCTCTCCCTCTCGAATTTCCTTTCAATTAGTTACTGTAACAAAGTAGTTACCATATGATAAATATAAATAATCCTATGATGAAAACTAAAAATCTTTATGGATGCGAATTATTGATAATTTCATGCCAATTTATATCAATATTATTAATATTTTAGAATTTTATTAACTTAAGAATCTTGAATTATACACTTTAAATGGTATGGAATGAGTCCAGTTTGTGGTAATCATCTATTTACAGCCCACAAAATTAAGCATCCATTAAAAACAAGTCATGATTCATAGTTTATTTACGAAGTTCAACACCACGAACTCTCTCGAAAACTCTTCCCTTTCCAAGTCCATACTCTTCTCTGATAGTTGGAACACTTCTATCAAAATGTTGTCTCCAAACATGTGCACCGACAGCTTGTAATCCATTTTCTTCTGCAAACCTTCTAATGTCGAATTCTTTTCTCTTGATATTAACGTCAATCTTTCCAGTTTGTCTGAATACCCACAAACATGCTCTCTGTGTTTGTGCGTTTCTTTCTGGAGTCAATGGAATGTAGTCTGCAAAAGTATGCACTTCGTTGGCGAGAAGTTTAGCTGTGTTGATGGTGTTGTCTGCGTTGTTCAATGCAACATTGGCCAATCCGAAGTGAAGGTGTGTGCTGAACGAGTTACGGTTCAAGTCAGGCGTGTCTGGGTTGACAACAACTACAGTGTACAACTGTTCAGAAGCCACTCTATCGAATTCTTGCACCTTGATAGTAGGTGGTTTGCTGACGGCAAAACATGGCAACACTGTTCCTGGCTGGACCCAGCTGCTAAATTCTTCTTCAGTGTTGTGTGGGAACTTGACTTGGACATCAGCCAAAGGTTCCAAAGTTGGTAAAGTGTCTGGTATTACGTGTAACTGCTCCAATCTTTGCATGGTGACCATTAAGTCGTATTCCTGCCATCTTTTCTTTGCCAACTGTCTGTATACTGGCTGTGTCATGTCAAGTTCTTGTGAGAAACGTTCATTGTACAAGACTTCTGGGTTGTATTTTTCAGCTTCAACTTGCAACTGGTCAATCTTACTCGACACATCAGTTTCACTTTTGCTCAACGATTCGATTTGCTTGTATTGCTGAGCAGAATAGTCCTGAAGAAATTCGTATGCAGCTCCAAAAGTATCATTGAGACCAACTGGTGAATGGTATGCCAATCTACGTTGAATGTCTTGAATAGACTTTGGCTTTCCAGAACCAAGAAGCGATTCTTTAGCCGAAGAGTCGACTGAAAGAGATGTGGATCTCAGACTGAAATCAGACCACACGCCTTTAACTAAGGTACTGTTGTACCTTCTGATTGTACGAGTACTGGAACGAAGCATCGTGGTTGGGTTTGATGAAGTTTTTTTTTGGTTTTTCCACGAATCTTTTGATTCACTTTCACGGGCTTCATAAGTGAATGGTGGAGGAGGAGGAGGAACAAAGAGAGAGAGAGATGTGGAAGAGTAAAGGTGAAGAGGAGTGAAGTTTAAAGTTATGAGAGGGAAGAGATGAGATAGATGCAATGTTTGAACAATTTCCTAGGCAAGCAGAAGGTAAACGAATAAAATGAACAATGTTTGGTGCTAAACTTTGAATGATTTATCCAACCAAGCACTGAACAATCTTTATATCGCTGAAGTGGAGAGTATCAGTTGAGTGTCTCAACATGTGAGAGACAGTATATCAAAACTCTTCTAGGATTCAAAAATGATCCAAACACATTTTGTAATTCCTTTGTGTTAATTAACGGTAGCACGACACTAAGTTTATAACAATTTGTTATGTGAAGTGAAAAAATAGACTTAGTGATAAGTGAAGGAACAAGTCACGGAAGTCAGTGAATCCAGACATCAATATTGATGGCTTTGAGCATTTCCATTTTATGTTCAGCCTCTCCATACTCTGGCTTTTCAGGTAAAACATTTTTATGTATAATCTTCTTAAATATCACATTCACTTCTTTTCCATTTCTCCTACTTCATCTCCGTTAGAGGGAGTTAATTCCTACCCATGGCTGCAAAACCAAGCTCGGACCCTTTATTCCATACTTCACCAGTCCCCAACTTCTTGTTTCGTCACTCATTCATCGATTCAGTCTTTCTTGGTCTTCTATGTACCGTTCCATAATCAACAAGATACACTTGTACACCCAACGAACAGCATGGACCAATTTTCCGGGATCCAGCTTTAACCCCTATATTCCCAAAAAACCAATCCCTTTCCATTTCAGAATCTGCTGGCATGTATCATCACTTAAAACGTCTAAAGTCGGCTGTATTTCAACCTAGAAATTAAAGTTACAATTATATCGGCTAAAAACGTTTTGGCACACCTGCTTGTACCGATCTACAGAACCGCTTTACAGTGGTGTGATTTGGAAACCAAGAACCCGCTCTACTTCTCGGGCGTAGAATGCTCACCACTGCAGATGCGTATCTTTCACAAACACCGACTTAGCCTACTCATCACCGAGCTTGTTTTCGTAACCCGATTTGGAGTGGCTAGAGAACTCGAAATGTACAGAGCAATAACCATTTTCGTTTGCCACGTTTTGATACGTTAATAACTCTAACTCGTCTGAGACAAAGAAACGAAAACCGTTTCGAACGGTTATCTATTCTTCACCAGTTAGCAATACAAAGCAACAATACATAGTAACACCGAAAACAATAACCAATAAGTTACGAAAAGGCTACAAAAAAACAAGAATGTGAATCACAATGTTAAGACTGTAGTGTATGCTTTAGTTTACAAAATCACTTCAGAATGAGTCATTCTGCGTGTTGAGTTGAGAATTTGAAGTGGTAAGTAATCACTTATGAAACATGTAAAGAGTTGTTATCATGACTCTTATCTTAGCCACACTAGTCCACCCTTGTGACTACTCTTGTGACCAATCTTGATGTTACAGTTCTCATGAAAGTTGATCTTTGACTATAGATCTGCACGAAATAGATTATTAAAAGTATACTATCTATTCCAGATTGGACATTTCACCGTCCAATTAGATTAATATAGGTAAGCATCAACGTGGATAGAGTAGGGGCATTTGTGTCCATCTCACACTATACCTGAAATGACGTATCTGAAATTGCAACCCACATATATTTGATCTCCTTATCGCGCACCTCCGCCTTCACGGCTTCTATTTTGTTTCTACATTGTGGAGAAGGGTAATCGTTATTTCATTAAT
The DNA here is from genome assembly GCA_030558205.1 of Kodamaea kaohsiungensis (nom. inval.). Classification (NCBI taxonomy): domain Eukaryota; kingdom Fungi; phylum Ascomycota; class Pichiomycetes; order Serinales; family Debaryomycetaceae; genus Kodamaea; species Kodamaea kaohsiungensis (nom. inval.). The sequence continues at coordinate 425,725 of JAJMRZ010000006.1, read as the reverse complement.
TGATATATGCTAGCTCACATCTAGTTCGCTTTCTTCTATATATGGTTCTCTTAGATGAGTCGACCATCAAGGTGTTCTCAAAGAGCGTTTGTATGCAAATTTGGGGTTGTATTCATTTTTGTAGTACATGATTTGTTTTGTCCCATTCGTTAATCTTTAGGCAAACCTTTGCAAAGATCGTGTGGGGTGTATGATAATCGTTAATTCATTGCATTAGAATTAACCAAAGATCTTGGGTTAAATCTTAATTCATTAAAGTTGACCTTTAGATCAAGTGCTTCTTTAGATAGTTCAATGTTGGATATTGTAGAGGTCATTAAGGAGACTCCGTAAATTCCAAATCGTATCAGAATGTATTATGCATGATATTAATTAATCAATGTGATTAGTTTGATGGTTCGATCTATGACTTCGGTTCAATCGGTTCTTCTAATTGGTTGCTCTGTACAATAAACAGTGGATTCAATGGTAACTCATCCAATCTATTGAATTGCTGCTCATCTAGTATATTCATTGCAGGAAATAATCCCGGTACAACCGGATTTTCATTAAACTCACACTCACAACTTTCTTCTCCTTCATCTTCCATATACCTCACCACAACCCCCATTCCAAAGCTCTTTTCTTCATATCCCTCCACATTTATTACATTCTCATTATATTGACATGACTCCATCTGAGTAAGAAACTCAGAGTACAGCTCGATCCTGTCCATTGATATATATATTACACTCGCGTACCTCCTAGACGGACATGATTGTAATTGCCATGTGTACTGTCACGGCAGCGATCCCACTCCCTATATATATGACAACCGTGTGAAATTCGTAAGGCTTTTGGGCCGTGTGCTTCTCTTTGTCCCGTATTCCTTTTGTCCCCTTTTGTTGCAAAAAATGCCTATCCAAAAAAAAACAAAAAAAACAACTAATTTGTCAAATTTTGGGTCTTGAAACAACTATGGAGAAGGGTGAAGTTTGGGGAGACGGCGATCTGCGGGGGGATGTAAATGCTTGTAGATCAGTGTAAGAGTAAAAGTGAGCAAGTTGCTGACTTTCAGTAGCAGATCCTCTGACGTCTCGCTTGCTCAACTGGCTAATTTTTCTTTTAAATTCCCCTGCCACTCCCCTTCCATCGTTGATTCCGTTAGCAACCAACAGCCGTAAGTAATTGCTCATAACGTCAAGATGTACTCTAAAGGGAAGGATAAGGCACTGTCAGTGTATGGGATGCAAACCCTTCAGAGTCTCCTGGAATGCGTAAACTGAACGATGAACCATCCGTACGCTCGAGGCTGCACTTGTACGGTTCTGCAACCTTACTGCAATTATGCACTTTGCACCCACCGACTCCTGAATACAACGCTGCCACGTTGAAAACTGATCGCTTTAGGTGTGCGGCACCAAAGCCATTCCACGTGAATAAAAACTGTTAAAAGAACTGGGTAACTCCCGAACTTTTGCGGCAAACTCCATGTCTACAATTGCGTTATGTCGGGATAACTTGACTAAATGGGAGACCCTGAGGCGAACAAAGTGAGAAGAAAATGAGAGTTGTGGTGGCAGAGTATGCGGTGCGGGTAGAGTTTTAGATGTAAAATTGAATGTTTGTCGAATCCAGTTTTTCTTCCGTTCCTGTTGCTAACATAGCAAAAGACAAAGGAGATTGTCTACGGTCAATTAGACCTGTCTCATTAGAACTAGTTCATTTATATCAAAACCTCGTAGAAATCGTACAAACATATAAAGAATCAAACGAGATGCGCACCGAATTGGCAGTGCAATAAAGTCTCATAATGCTCATCATGCACAAAATTTTCCATAATTACATGAAAAGTCTAAATGGTACTAAATCCTTTGTACGCCTCTCACTTAGCTAAATTTGCCTATTACTTCATCTATAAACGTACTTCTAATTGTGTGGCACTATCAAAATGCCTAGCTTTACTGTTGTGTAACTCAAGACTATGGATGCCTTTCAGTTCTCTACCAGTGTAATACCAAGAACTACCCGGGAGAATTGATTCTTGTGTAATGGTTGCACATCTAGAAACGTTGCTGAGAGATTCACTTGCACATTTTCTCAGCTGTCTCACTTTGTTCTTGATTCGCCTCGTTCGATTTTCCATCAAATGTTGGGAATGCCAACCCATTTCCATCAGATGAGCACTTGGGGAGCATTAGCGAATATTGAATGAATATTGTGAATATTAAAGTTGTCAATCGTGAATTAGGTTTATGAATAGTATGATTTTCAAGGGTTGAATTGTTTTTATATTTACTAGTTGAGAAGGAAACGGCTAGAGTACTAGCATTGTTAAGATCCAGTTTAATGCCTTTGAGGTGTCAAAGAAAACTCTTTGACCTTCCCATCTTCCCCTTGATTCACGAGTGTTGTCACAATGCACCTCCATAAATTTTCTTTTGAATGCCGTAGGTGAATATCTAACACGAGTCACAAAGGTGGTTTGACACTTGAAGGAAAACCAAACCACAAGTCCGGGAGACTGCAATATTACAGGTAATTCTTTCTTTAAAAGCTTAGCTTATAATGTACCTTGGTTAGTTTCCTCTGAGGGTTTCGGGTTCTCTTAACGTAATAGTGTAGCCTTGTGGATTTTAATTTCAGTGTAAAATACCTGAAAACAATAGAAAGCCTACTTGAAAAAAGTTGCGCTAAGCGATCCGACCCGAGTTTTCCTTCATTAATTGTGGAGGTTATAGAAGCAGAGGAGGGGGCAAGACTCATAGCCATATAATAGATGTATTAAATTGCGGCATCTCGAAATTAAATTTGCATCTGTATTTATTTCATGAGTATTTGTGGTTATAAGAACTGTTTCCACATTCATATAATCAGAGTATCATATTGAACACAATTTAATTCATGACTTCTCAGACTCAACTTCTTCGTTGCCGACTTATTTTGGTTAGTTCATTATTGTTGTAAACACAAATGTTTCCATCGCCATTCAATCAGAAACATTTCCATTCAGTATCACGTCAACTGTTCTCAAAACGCTTCTTATTCTATTTTTTCAGAATCACCAATATATCACTCTTCATTAGTTGCTTTGACTACATCGCTCGAAAGTGGCTGCAAAATTCTCAATTAGCAAACTTTGAGTGTGAAACAATCAAGATGGTTGGAGTTCAAGATCAAAGACAAAGGAATTAAACAGACAAGAGATGACTTACTCCCTGAGTGGCTCCTTTAAACCTTTAGGTTCTTAGGTATAGTCCGCAAGGTGCTCAATTTGCTCTACTACGTACTGTTCACCATCTCCATTTGAGCGCTCATTTACGTCGCAATTCTCTAGCACTTGCGACGTGTTTGTGCTACAGACTCTATCCATGTACAACTAATTCGCCTGTCCATCAAATTAAGCCGTGGTGGTATAGGTATCACCATAAGTTGTTACTTACGATAAGCAGACTCGAAGGAAGTACTTCTCATTCGTAAACTCTAGCAATATCTACTCCTCGTTTTAAACCAGGCTTATTAACTCGTAGTTTTACTCAAGATGCTGCTCTAACTGTCAAAGCAGTGGAGAGGTGAAACTACTTCTGCTAGTTATGGAGAGCCAGAACAAGTGTAATTGCGAACAAACTATTCAACATCCATTTGGTGCAGTACTTACAAATCCACATCACCTATACGTGGAATAGTGCAAAGATTACTAGGGTTCACAATTGACCAAACCGTAACAAGGCCATACACGTAAGTTTCTAGATGGAGCAGCACCTCATAAAATCGGTATTAAATGGAATAAATTCATGAAATGCAAAGTTTTCTTCTATCAAGCCTGTAAAATTCAAAGAAAGAATTAGTATCGGGTCTTCTGCAACCAGATTATCTCACAATCGTCCAAATATTTCAAATACCTGGCAAATCGTCCCAAACATTAGGTAACTTGCACAAATCATTCTCCAAGAGTTTATTTGACTGCATAGTATCTAGCAAACTGTTAAAGAATGTGTAAATTATTAATAATAATCAGACTGTTTATTGTTTTGAATTTTTTTCGCAGCCATTGGTAAAATATACTAAAGCCGGTAAGTCCTGTTTTGTATCCTTTGCATACTTATGGCTAAGCTAACTTATACGTTAGCTCCTATCATTCAATTAAGACTACTCTTAATTTCTAAGCTAAAGCCATTCCTAAAGCAAACCCAACAAGGTATTCTGAGCCTCTTTTATGGAGACAACAAAACAGTGTCCAACAAATCTACATTAGATCTCTAAAAATAATATTTCATTTATTATAATACATCTGCACCTTCAACATTTGTTGGTGGATCGCCTTAGCGTAGTTTCAATCTGAATCTTCTTCACAATCATTACTATTCCCTACTATCTTCCAATTTACCCATTTCTCACCTATTCTCTTATTCTCTTTCACTTTTCACTTCAAAGTGAAGTAATCATACTTCAACTCAATTCGTCATAACTTACTTCTCTCCGAATCCCTTACCGTTAAACACTGCTGGAGGAGTAGGTACTGCGGCTTCACCTGCAGCACCTCCATTAGTTCCAGGCTGGATATTTGGTGGTGATAATTCGATGACCCTGCTTTGCAAGGCCAATGTGTAGTCCCTTAATTGCATGTTTTCGCTACGCAATTCTTCGATTGTTTGCTTCAAGTGGTCTACCTCGTTAGCTTTCAATTCCAAGTCTTTGACGTATTTTTCTTTACGTTGTCTAAAAGCTCTTTGGGCTTTTCTGTTTTGCATGGCACGCTTGGTACCACTCAATGGCTTATGTCCTCCTCCTCCTCCGCCGCCACGTAATCCACCAATATCAGTCAACGCACCACGAGGTCCGCTAATTGAAGTAGAGCCATCAATATCAAGCAGTTTCTTGTCGTCATCATCTTCATCATCATCGTCTTCTTCATGAAGATGGTGATGCTGTCCTCTCTTTTGAGCTACCACAGCTGCTGCTGCAACCTCATCAACTACAGATGACGGGAAAGCATCCAGGCCATCATGTTCGTCTCTGGCAAACGACGGGTCGAATTTGTCATCTGCTCCTCCAGTCCCACTACCTGAATTTTGGTGTTGTTGTTGTTGTGCTTGTGCCTGCTGGTGGGCTTGTTGAGCATGCGCCTGCTGAGAATGTAACTGCTGCTGGTGGAGATGCGACGAGTCGCCTTTATCTCCCCACGAAGTAAACGAAGAGTTCATAGTTGAGTATCTTAGGGTTCGAACTAGATATCTGAAGACTTATGTAAGGACCGGTTGAGTAAGGGATGACAAATTATGTTGATTATTAATAAAAATAAATAAATAAAAGTCACGTGAATAGAATTATAGTGGAGCGAATAGTCCGAGATGGAAGTTGAGCCATGTAAGAACAAAGCAGTTTGTTCGGTATTCTACATCCGTTTTATATATCGCCAAATTTTAGAGTGAAGACAATATCCCTCGATGATTCCATTTATTTAATTTAAACCTTTTTGTCAGCATTGCATTAGAGTTTGGACAACATAGGAGAAATGTTTAAAAAAGGTTGAAATGGCTATTGAAATTTACAATTTTTGAATATGGAGCAACATATGGAGTACATGCTAGAGATATATTTGAGACTTTAAATCGCTAGCGAAGCTGTTGACTATGAAAACTGGTAGTGTTGAGTTAAGTGGGATTTTCTCCTTCAGTTCACTTCTAGTGATAGCCATTATTAATTCATTTGAATACATGGTCCACCATTCACCTACATTACTTACTTCTGTATTCATAGTCACAAATGCTTTTTAACCGCCCGTCACTTACTAGTTTACTCATCTAATGAATGAGGTCACCTTCATATGACTTAGTTGCTATTCAATGTCCAATAGTCTGACGAATTGATGCCTAACCAGCGAGGCAGAATACCTGTCAAATCGCTGGTGACGTTTTAAAATATTTTTCAGTATCGAAAATATTACAAATTTATAACTCCATAACTAAGCAATAACTAATAAACTCTTCTCATTGGTCGGGGTTATACTGTTGGTGCTTTAAGATACGTTGTTTTGAAGGTATTCTAACCTCTGTTAGCTATTGAATTATATGTACTCCACATACGTGAATAGCTCAAAACCAATTTGATTCATCGATAATAGCTATCTAAATTTTCAGTACTGTTACGGGGAAAAAATTGGTCCAGGATTTGTAAAACCTTAACACAATGTAATAGTCCAATACATTGTAAGAATTTAATACTTTATTAGCACCATAAAGATCAAAAGGTATGATGAAACACCCAAATTTATGACTAATTATACACTTCAATGAATATTTGAATCAGTTCAGCTACCCAACCACCACTACTCCACTCAGTAGAGATGTATGCGTGATTCTATTGAAGAAATAAAATAACCTTGCAAACCATCCAGTCATCGTTTTAATTTAAAATACCATCATCGAACCTTGCCAGTTTTACAAAAACCTCAGTGCTTCTTTCACAAGGATTCCCTTGGGTGCAAAAACTTGAAAAACACAAACGTACAGAAATGAGAGAAATGTGACATGCAGAAGTGAAGTTGTAACGTTAGAATAATAGTTCCGTTTACTGAATTGATTCATCTAATAGATTGATGGATTCAGCATCTTCAGGAGTTTCCCGGGTTGGTCCCTCTGTTCTTCAAGCTTCAGTGTTAAAAAATTCCCTACACTATGTGAGAAATCAGTACATTCACTTCATAGTCTAGAGGATTCATAAATGTTTACATTCTCTACATCCTAATTATACTTCTTCTCATTATAACTTAGTTCCATTTCACTTTAAATCATTTCCTCTCCTCGTCATCTCCTAACTCAAACTCCAAACTCCAATCTTACGTACATTCCTAACTCCGACCCATTAAGAATTACTCTCTCATTATCTCCCAGTTCCACACTCCCAACTTCTACTCATGTATCCTCCTTTACGATATTCATTATCCTTTGAAAAGAACACGCAACTATAATTACATAACTGTCAATAGAAGTTGAGGTACCCAAAAATAGCTAATCGCACACCAAGCCGTAGTACCAATAAACCCTCAACTACTTTACTGAAAACCATTCTATTAACCAAAGAAACCAAACTTTCTCCTCTTAACTCCAAACACCTATTCCGTCTACGGCCAACCTCCTCACATCACCACTTCCTATTTACTCTCACCAAATCAGTTTACGGGCCGAATTTTTAAATTAGACAAATTTTTTTTTGTTGCAGTGTCAATGAATCAGACGGTTGAGGTGGGATACCCCAGCCAACGTAAGACGTCGAACTTCTTTCCTAGTCGGGGAAGTCAATCCAGTTTGTCTGGTGATCCTGTCCAGCAGGTACATCTGGTACAGTCTATCCAACCTCAACCTATACATACCCAGACCGCAGTCCAGAACTTCAAACTGCCAAGCCTCAGTGCTATAGGCAATTCCAATACCCAGTCGAGTAATCCTACTCCGACAGTCACCCCCAATCCCAATGACCTTGATCCTTCATTTGACCTTTTCTTGAGTCCATTCATTGGCAGCAGGACTGCCAAGCGCCACAACAGTTCTCCATTGATAGGCTCGCTTAACAATCATCCGGCAGCCATTCCCTCCAAGTTCTTTAACGAACAGTCGTATCTGGAGTGGGACTTCAAAAACTTTAGTTTCAAAAGCAAGTTAATCCAACACTCTGCTCCAAGTTCGGCTTCGTCTGCCAACACCACAATGATTTCGATTGCCTCACCACCCACCTCGTCACCCAGTTTGTTTGACCAAAACTATACTAGTATGGGGGGTGGATCATCAAGTGGCTCTGTGACCCCTTCACTCAATTCGATCTGGAACGACAACACTAAATGTACACCTAAACTAGGTACTTTGGAAGAATTGATTAACAAAAGTATCGCTCAAGACAGTCCACGTGAAAACATTTACATGAAGCGTGTAAACAACCCTTCGTTTGTGCCTACCAAGCCCATACGCAGACAAGACCCCAAGCAGCAAAAAATCATCTTCTCTGACAGACACTTGCATTTGCAGCTGCTGCGCCAGTACGACCCACCTACAGACAAGCCACGGGTTAAACTTCCTGCGTTGGGGCCTTCTATCAGTGCAAAAAAGGACGATTTCTGCGAAAGCGTTCTCCGAACAAGCGACTTCAAGAGCAAGTACTCTGAAGACTACTGTCTGACCTTCTACAAACGCAATTGCTTTGGATACATGTTTATTAAGGAACCGACGAATTCGTTGAAGGTTAACTCAAAGGGACCAAAGCTGTGGGTGCAGCTTAATATCAAGTTACCTGTGGAAAAGGAAGCAAAAGTACTTGTAAAGAAACTCAAAGTTGATATCAAACAATTACCAGTTTGGAAACCAATCAACTTGAATGGAACAGGCCAACACTACAGTGTCAACTACCAAAAGAACAAGCCTAGAAAAGTACCGTACAAGGCTAAAAGCAAAAAGAAAAATGTGAATTTGTCAAAAAGGTTTAACAAAAGGGAGTAAATGGAACACTCATTTAGTGGATTTGTGAGTTGAGTACTCAAACGTTCAACTAATATTTTAGAGACATTAAAAGACAGTCAAGAAATGACGAAATCCAAAAGTTCATCAGTTTAGAACATGGAAGTTACTACAAGAACAACATATTACAGTAAAAAAATACAAGGGACTTAAAACATTTACATTATACATTGCATATCTTAAAACTATGAAAAAGATGGTATGAGCAGTCGTCAAGTAAATAGTAGTGATCTAAGAGAGAGAAATCACTCTTGCAGAGTTCAGAATTACTAAGTAGAAATCATATAAGAAGAAACATTCATGAAACAATAAATACTCCACAATGAGAGGAAACATTCGATTTTGCACCCAAAATTTTAAACTCTAATTGAATATATTGTAGCGAGAACTCTTTCAATTCTTCAAGAAGACCATTCAAAGTTTCAATGCGAACCATTCGAGTATATATATATATATATAATAGGCTAGTTCATTAAAACTAATGAACACCAATTATGTCTCTTCAATTACCATAACTTACCCCATTTAAATCCTTCAGTTGATCGTAAAATATATCACCTGACAAGTATATCGCACCATTTTTTGTTATTTACTAGACGTTCATTGGTTGAATCCAACCATGATCTTCTTCAACTCCAGCATTCCCTAGAACATCTACTCTTGAGTATCATCAACAGAAGCCCAATTATATACTGTTACACCTTCCACCTACTCTGAAACACCTAGTTTGAACCATTCTAATCAACCCTCTTTCCCACCATAAACTGAAAACTGACACTCAGACACGACCTATATATACATCTTCATTTTTTTCAGATTTCTGATTGATTAAAAAAACACACCATTGAAGGTTTAGCATTATCCACTCATCAATGTTTGCATCGACTATCCGTTCCGCTTTGAAGACCAGAGTGTCTACACAGACACCTAGAATTGCTGGTCTTGCTTTGTCCAGAGCCAATGTTGGTGTTGCCAGAATTGCCCCACAGCAAATTAGAAACTATTCTGGTCACCACGAAGAGACCTTTGAAGAGTTCACTGTTAGGTATGTTATAATATCATAAAGAGTCTTGAAAACCTATACTAACTGATTTTAGATACGAGAAGGAATTTGAAGAAGCCTACGACTTATTTGAAGTGCAGAGAATCTTGAACAACTGTTTCTCTTACGATTTGGTCCCAGCCCCATCTGTTGTTGAAAAGGCCTTGCAGGCTTGTAGAAGAGTCAACGACTACCCAACTGCCGTTAGAACTTTCGAGGCTTTGAAGCACAAGGTTGAAAACAATGAACAATACGAAGCTTACTTGGAAGAGTTGAAGGACATCAGACAAGAATTGGGTATTGACTTAAAGGAATCCTTGTACGCTGAGAACTAAGCACGCTGAATAAACGTTATTATTATGAACGTGTAGATTGGTAGAGGGAGAAAGAGTGAGATGAAGGAGAAGATGAGCGAAGAATGGAGAATGGAAAAGAAAGTAAGATAAGTTTTGATTAGTAGATAATGAACATCAGTTAAACCATTTTAATCCTGTTGTGTTAGTATAGTAAGCTAATGTGTTGTAGAAGACAGTAGAATATCAACATGAGATGTTAGACTAACTATTAGGCTAGACATTAGATATCAGTTGATAATTTCAAATTTAGAGCTTGAATGATGAATGATATCATGAACCTAAAGTTTAAATTTTCAATAGTGTTTCAATGCTTCATCTTGTTCTTGCTTCAATTAGTACAGGAACGAATGATACCTGAGCTTCAATTGTTTATATATTGAAAGACACCATTCATTAATTGCTTTAAAAGTAATTTTTAGGATTACTTGGAACTTAAATAACAAACTCAAAGTAGTTATTCTTGTAAAGCCAATTGAAAGTCAACAGGCTTCGGTATTCTTTTGAGATTCCCAAACTGTTCTTGAGATTATAATTTGATTTATGGTTTCCAGTGAAATATTGTATCTAGTTGCATACGCTTTCTTCTCTTTGCTAGTCTTAGGAAGGGTGTGAATTCGAACCTTTTAATGAAGAAAGATGGTTTGGAAAATCAAGAACAAGAAGAGCTTGAATTAAGATTACCAGAACTTTCACATAATGTATCAACTGAACTAAACAACTCAAAGAAAATGTGTTAGTGACCTAAAAGACATTGTGGTGGCATCTGAACACTCTATAACTTGTAAATGACTTGAGGCATGCTCCACTTAGACTGAAATAAAGCTGAAGGAGCAACGAAAAGTACTAAATTCTCATCAGAACCTTGCAATTTTTTATCGCAAACATGGATGATTGTCAACTCCCTTCAAAGTTGGAAGGGGTGAGGGTCAGAGGAAATGCTGACGTGGAAAGTGATCAATTCCAAGCAAGTACAAGAAGTTCAACAAATCAACTGACAATATACAATTCTCTCGTCTCAACAACTTAAGGATTGAATCGCAGTCAAAGATTCCAGCAATTGGTTGAAATACTCATAGCTTTTTTAGGACAGTTGTGCTTCGAATGTGCTTGCTTCGAATGTGCATCTTATCTCTTCACCTCCACGCCCACTATCCTTTGGAATTCGCCTAGCATTGTTCGTACTCTATATTATTCAGTTACAGCTGCTGAAACTAAAAGAACAGCTCAAAAGTACCAACAAACTCTAGCCCTTCATTATATTTAGCTTGTTTATTGTTTTTGCAGCCATGGGATGTTGCCATGTTAATAATTGAAAAATGAGTATCTCCATTCAAATTCAATAATGATTGAGCCAAAAATAAAATAACAATACTGTAATCAATATTCATTCAAACAGATAACCCCTCTTCTCTACTCCAATCTAAATATACAATTTGAAATGGAGAAGTGTTTATTGGACTTTTGGACTTTTTCAATTACAAATTTTGTACCAAAGTGAAAATTACCATTGCTGAACCTTTTCTTTCATATTTAACATTAAAACAATCCCAATTGACCACTTTACTGTAATTATAACTAACTACATCCCCTCCCTCTAATTATAAGACAAGTAATGGGAGGTTACTTCAAGACATATATTTCACGTGCCCTCCTCACGCGACTTAAAATGAATCACTATTAATAAAATAATCTCTCCAACAACACCAACAAGATGGGAGTCTATATACCGCCACCGAATGGTAATAACAATGGTAAAGGCGAACGAACTGCTAAAGATACGGCTCTGAATCTGAAGATCGACCCTTCAATTGGGTCATTACCACTTGAATCGAACCCAAACTGGATACCCCATAATCCGTCAATAGGACTCTTTTGGGGACCATTAATTCCTGCTTCAGATCATAAGTCAGGGTTATTCTTGATGTCATCGTTACAGTTTGTAGTTGGAACTGTATTATTCACTAAGGGTCGTCAAATCTTACGAACACCTCCTATACCACCTCTGTTCAAAAAACCAAGAGGGACAATTCTCAAGGCAATGGTTCCATTTTTAGCAGGGACGACCTTGATTTTTGGCGCAGGATTGGAGATTATGAGGTTAAATGTACCTCATGACCCATGGAACGAAGAAGCGCGTGCATTCAGGCTATTGGCTACAGCCAAAGGCGACAAACCAAGCTCATGGTTTGGTGCTTACAAGTATTATAACCCAATGAGCTTAGACGATTGGATTAAAGCATCCAAAGTATACATCATGGAGAAGGAAAGTATGATCAATGGTTCTCAAATCAAAGAATCAGTTGAGGAATTCGGGAATTCAGTGAGCTCAATGAGCCTTGTTGGACCAAAAGAGATCTCCGTAAAAATGCATAAGAACCCAAAATACATTGAAATATACAACAAGCTTGCAGAGGCTAACTCTAATCGCAGGAAAACATTACTTAAAGGAGATTTGGAGAATGTTAACGAGTCAAATAAATCAGAAAGAATGGATATCCTCCCAAAGCAAGACCAAACGGTAATTATTCCCAACATCGTAAAACCTCCAATTGTGCTAGGAGACTACCTGATCGAATCTGATGAAGCTTTCGAACGTGCATGGGCATGGCTAGAGCCATGGGATGAGTTGAGGACCGAGAATAATGTTGACATACAATTAGTGCCGATGCACGTAAGGTATGATGTAGATGATGATGATGACGATGATGTTGAAGAGGAGCAAGAACAAAGGGAAGAGTAAGAGAAGAGGAGTAAAATCAAACAGCTACTTTTGTTACACAGTTAAGGAACTTTTCAAATAGCGAAGAGGTAGACTCCAGTATGAAGACCAACTCGTTTTATGGGATGTCATAAAGTAGCACACTGGAATAGTCTACTCAGAGATTTATTTGACGTAAATTAGCAATACATATTCAATTATTATCATTGCAGTTATCAATTAACTTGATGCTTAATTATTCTATTCTTTATACAATTGTAAAATGTCTATTAACTTTACATTACCACTCAACTAGTTCTTTATCAACTCATCAGTCCATTCTAAATCCTTCTTCTCTTCAATTAATTGACCACCCTCATCTTTTAATAATGGTTTCTTATACCTTTCCAAGTGTTCCTTCCATAATAATTCGGCGGGATCTTGATCTGGTTCTACCCATTCAAATCCATCTCCACCAGACATCCAGTAAGCTTGCATTCGTAAGTCTTCCAAGTTGTCTCTTGCTTGTAAAAGTCTAATTCTAGAACCATCTTTGTTTGTACCTGGTTGTAATGTGTGTTCATATGAGTACATATCTTCATCTTTAGTTCTTGTTAATTCACCCAAGAGCTTTGGGTTCAGTTCTCCTCCATTTAACTCTCTGTCCAGTTCCACAATTTTAGAACAGAACATAAGTTCGTCAGAGTGTTTGAACCAGTGGGTATAAAATGTTCCAGATTGCCAGGTTAAGAAATCACCTCCAGACAGAATCACTTGTCTTCCGAATCTTACTGCTGTGATAAAGAAACTCGAGTTGATCAAGTAAGTTAATACCATCGAGTTGATTGATCCCAAGTGTCTCCAAGAATCACTTAAGTTGAACACCTCGATTAATCCATTAACTCCAAATTTACTCACGGCTGTGATACCTAACGAAGTAGCGATCAATCTAAATGCTCCTTGTCTTAAGAGTGAGTTTTTCTTTTCAATGTAGTTTGGATGAGCAACAGTTTGGTCAGTCAATAAAATGGCTTGTTGGTAGTCTGCATTATAAAGAGCACTACGTAACGCTATAAGCGATACATCCTTGTCGATAAAAATATTCTTTTCATTCTTCTCATAGTAGTGTTCAATCACTTTCAAGTTGACTTGAGTGGGGAGACCCAACAAGAAGATTTGTTTGAGAAGAGGTTGGTTAAATGGGAAGTCGTGTTTGAATATCACATCAACAACCTCATTATAATCTTTAATCAGTTTATTACTGAACTGTTCGTTGATTGGGTAATGTTTCTCATGAAGCTTTTGAGCTGTTTGAAGTGCTGGAAGCACTGATGATTCAACAGTAGATTCTTTAAGTGATTGCTTGAGGGATTGGAAGTCCTGCGCATACGAAAATCTTCGAATCGATTGTCTGAATATACTGATCATTCTATGATATTGATCTTATTATGTGTAGAAGAGATGTTTCTTTGATCTTTACTCAGTATTCTTGTTGAGTAGATGGTTCACTGTAGACGTTTACTGTTTTTCTGAATCTTCCTTTAACGCGATCTTTATCATATGATTCACCTCAAGTATAAATCTGATGCGCCTAAGCTCTCTTTTCTGTCCGAGTTTGAGTCCTTTGTTCTTCAACTCTTCACTTTCAATTTGAAAATCGTTTGTGAAATTTTATATTCTCATGAGATTCCTAACAACCATATATTTGTTTCAAGTATGATTTGATATTTATGTTGATATTACAGGTTATATTTGTAGGGTTTACTAATGGATATTTGTTCAATATATCCGTTACACTTGTCTTTAAAAAGTTTTCTATTTATATCTTTTCATCTACTTCAGTAATCAAGTCCATATCATGTCTACTTAATCACTCCGCTCTCTTCACTCAACCACTCTATTCGCTTACAACATTCTAATCAATATCTTTATCATAATTATACACTCAAAAGTCCTATATCCAAGTACCAATTTTAGATCAATCCCATACCCAAGTTAACAACAAGACCCACCATTCCTACAACACCAAACATTCTCTTGTCCACCGTAAGTCCTTCTCCAAGGTTGTGGCTTGATGATTTGCTTGATCCTTGTGCTGCAGCTTGTACAGGTGCTTGTGATTGACTCATTCTGGTTGTGACGAATGATAAGGATTTTGTGGTAGGGTCATCAGATGGGTTGGCAGTTGGAACTGGTCCATGCGATGCGGTGTTTGCTTTGGTTGCTCCAGCTGGAGCTGCGACAGGAGCACCAGCACCTGCGCCTCCACCAAGTCCTCCAGCAACAGCAGGTACGCCTGGTGTGGGAGTTGAGGTTCCGGTAGTATCAGTACCAGTACCAGTACCTGTGCCAGTGCCAGTACCGGTTGCGGTACCAGTACCAGTACCGGTTCCAGTGCCTGTAGTTTTACCAGTTCCAGTGCCAGTTCCAGTGCCAGTGCCAGTTCCAGTTCCAGTTCCTGTACCAGTTCCAGTACCAGTAGCACCACCTGGGGTAGTAGGGGCAGCAGGAGTGGTATTACCTGCAGCTCCAGCAGCGGGTGGAGTTGTTGCACCTGTAGTAGTACCAGTACCAGCTGTAGGAGTGACTGTAGGAGTAGTTGCACCGGCTCCACCAGCAGCAGGAGCAGCAGCCCCACCGGCAGGAGCAGGAGCAGCAGGAGCAGGAGCAGCAGCTGGCGGATCAGCCGCCATAACAACAGTAGACATCACTATCGCACTTAAAACGATCAGATACCTCATATTAACGAAAGAAAAGTACAGTGAATTTTTATGTTTCAGCAACGAGTTTAAGATTCGATGTAAACAAAGAGAGCAAAATTAGGGGCTGTTGATGTTTTGGGCCCGGAAAATTAAGGGCATGGTACAATCAATCAGAGTGAGTAGAGGTGCGTGCTGAATAAAGAAACGTGAACTCACAAATGGAGGCTAGGTGATAAGACAGAGTAAATAGTAGTTGTTGTTAGAAAGTTGGTACGAGATGATCCATGCGGTATTGAAGATTTGACCTTTCTATATTTAAGTTACAGTAAATCAAGGTTAGACTTTAATGATGCAGACTCAAAGCCCAAGCTGACGATAGAAAAATGAATGGAATGTGAAGATGAGGGTAAACAAAAGAAAGCGTGGGCTTAATGTCAATGTGCCTTGGCGTAAGCCTATGTTACGTGATGTAGAGTGGCTTGAATGATGGCGTTGAGGTTGCAAAGTGAATCAAAGGAACAAAATTGAAGAGTGTGAAAAGTCTAGAATGATTTATTAGTTGGCACACTGAGGTGAAGTTAAGTGGCTGAACTGAACGTTGGTTATTGAGGTAAGTGGATTAAAGGAAATACCACTAATAGACGAGTAATAACAAAATGTCATATAAATGCAAGTGAAGGTTTGGCTCTTTAAATGATGCGATTCTAATTATGGTACTTAAGAAATTAGAATCGACATGCTAATCTGAAACTTGGAGTGTATAATTATAGTTCGTGTGCCTGGTGTAAATTATGAGCAATGATTGATAAGACAAGTGGGAGTGGCGTTATCAGAATTAGAGCTTGTGGAAGAAGATAATGAATAAGAACTAGAGTATTTGTAAGGTATAGCTTGAAGCGGATGAAGTCTAACTAGGATTGGTGAAGAACAATAGAGATTGAGTATATGAAGATGAACAAAAAGTTGTTCTTTGAAGTACCTGATAGTCAATCAACTTTTCGGTTATGTAGATTATTAATACTTCATATACACCCATCCACCTTTAACGTCTTACACATCTTCAACATCAAACACATCTCACAAACCTCGATCATTCTCTCCAAATATTTCCCCCAAATCCTCCTTATGGCTGCAAATTTGTCACCCCCAACAAAACAAAATAAACAAACAATACTTTTTAAATCTGTTCACTGGGCAATTCACTCATTGTATATCATTCAAAGAAGGATATAATTACTCGCAAACTCTTATTTATCTATACGAAGTCATGAGTTCTTCGAATTTAGCAACTCAACCAACAACTTTCATCACTACAAGTTCAATATTTCTACTTTCGAGCTTTGGTTCTACCTAATATCCTACTCAAAATACTCACGGTAATTCTCATGCGATCTTTATTATCATTAAAATATCTGCTACTTACCTCTATCAATGTTCACTATTTTCCCTTTCTTACTTTACAATTTGCGCTGAATCTTTAAAGCCGATTGAGCAGCTTCTAATTAGGTCAAAAAGCTTGAATATAATCAAGTCTTTCATGTTTACGTATTCTCAACTTGTAGAGCATTCACTCTTTCATTATCAAGTTGGAAACTCACTGTTTTCAACCAAATCAGTTCTTTCTCTTCTTCTTCCTCTTTTCCATTTTAGGTGCACAATCAGGACAATACCATATTTCATCGTCCTTTGGTGGTGAAGTGATCCCCACACAACTCCAGTGAAACCATTCAAATTTACAGTCATCATTATCACATCCAATCATTTCTCCAAAAGATACTCTTTGACAGAAACAATACAAATTGTTATCGGCATCTTCTCCATTGGCAGGAGATCCGTCATTAGGAACATGTCCCATGCTAAGGTTTATGCTCACTCCACTAACACCAAAATCACCATCATACAAGTCCAGAGCTCTGTCTTCTGCTTCTTCTGATTTAAGTTGCTTCACTGGCCTTGACCCGTTGAAGTTAGCCCCACCAAAACTATTACCATTGATTCCTCCATTCAAGCCCATGTTTCCTGACCTCATATTCACAGTGAGCCTACGCTTTTGATTGTTTCTCTTCTCCACCACAGGTGTACTGTATGATGCCCTAGGTGTCAGTGATCCAGAGTAATCAGAATTATTATTATAGCTGCCTTCACGGTTACTGCTACCAGCGCCAGTTGCCTTTTCTTCATCCTCCCATATACTCTCTACAGTAGGAAGTAACTCATCTCTTTCCAACTTGGCAATGTCAGTTTCAAAGTGGTAGAGGTACTTAGAAACAAGGAAAAACGCTGTATTAGAAAGCAAAATCTTCTCCTTCTGCAACTTGATCGCCAAGTTCATCTCATCATCTATCTTCTGATATAGCTGTTGTTCTTTAGGGTGCTTGGTAAGTGTACCATTGGCTCGTATAAACTTGTGAAGTTGACTGTCCTTTAACTGATACCTTTTACGAGTTTCCATCAACTGTGCATCTTTATTTTTGATCTCCTCAAGTAGATGCCTCACCTCTAATGGAAGATTTGATAGATCCTGTGTATATTTCTCAAATACTGCTGATGTATCCATGTTGTGTTTGTCTATCAGTGATTAGTGATGTTTTTTTTTGTTGATCAAAATGTTTTGTGTGGAGGGAAAGATTTACGAGAGGAGAGTGGAGGTGGAATCTTAAGGAATAAAACAGGAGTGTAGGGTTGGCAGGAAGTGAAGAAGAAGAAACGAGAAGGAAATGAAAAGGGCATGATAAGGGTATGAAAGAAATAAGAAAGGCAACCTTCTATGATATGGGATTATTACCTCAGATACATCGAGAGAAGTTAATATCTGTGAAGACTAGAACTATAGTAAGTATTAACCTAGATTAATCCTAAAATAATGGATGCAAATGGTATAATCCAAAGCCTATTAAATTGATTCAATAAAATACCTATACTGAATTATTAACCAAGTAATATTCCCTTGAGAGTTAATAGTTTAGGTCAATTTGAGAGCCTTCAGTATCGCTTTAAAATAAATGCTAAATTATTAGGTGAACCAATGGAATTTGTTCAACTGAAAACGTACTTGAGTCAGAGATGAAGTCTTGTCAAAATTCCTTTCAATCAATACCTCACAATCTTAACTAGAAGAGTATTTACATGCATTTTGGTAAGTAATGAAATTGTAAAAATACATCGTATTGCAAAATATGAAGAAATACTTCATAAAAGACTTCGTGGCCAAGCTGGCTAAGGCGTAAGACTGTTAGAAATAACTGTTATCTTGAGATCGTGAGTTCGAGCCTCACCGAGGTCGCTTATTTTTTTTGCTGCAAATTTCACCAACCTTCAATACTCTAAGATAACACCTATCCTTTTGCCTCAAGCAATCTCTAAATGTTATCGTTATAGCTACTGGCATCTAAAAAATTACCTAGAAGCAGCCATCAGTTAAACTACTTTTCCCTTAAGGTCTTCTGGTTCTCTCAAATTGCACTCTTCATATTTAAATATATGATTAAAGAATAAACCAATACTGAACTCTGATTTGAATATTAAACCATAATCGACAATCAAGTGCTTCATTTACCACGTATCTAAATCAAATTATTCAATCTTTTTAAAGTCTCTGTCAGATCCTCAAACTAACTCTCTTTCGATCAATATCAAAATCTAAAATGATTTGAAAAAAAAAATACGTCAAGCGAATCATGGATATTGTAGAACAAAGCCTATCTCAGTTGTCGATACCAGACCCTGCTGTGTCGAAGGAAGATCTTGAAAACTTTCAAAAATATGTTCGATTGGTTTTCTACTCAAAGGAATCAATTCCTCCAGCTGCTTTAACATGCTTCCATAAGTTGATAAAGCATAAGCAGGTGTCACACGTACTTTATGAGATACTTATCAATGATCCAGAACTATTTGTTAAGCAAGTATCTAAGATGAACGATCCTCAGAATATCTTGTTAGTCAACGTACTCAAAATAAATTCAGCTCCTGCTGAAGTCAATGCAAGTGTCTTGAATGCTACTAAAACCTTATTCAAGGAGACTCCAGAATCTAAGGTGTTGATGACATATTATACTATCATTACTACTTTTGACTGTGATAACTATCAGCATTTACACCTCCTTCTTCTGTACTTGACTCCTTCAAAAGAATTGAGTTCATTGGTTTTGCTCATAGTTATAAAGTACTTAAAATCTAACAAGACTAAAACTGTCACGATAATAGCAGAGTACTTGGAACTTTTTGATGAGTCTCTTGATCATGAGCACTTTTTGAATTATGTCAAGGTCTTGGAATCTTTATACCCTGTTGTACCAGAAATCGTGGAACCTATTTACTTGAGTGGCGAAACTAAAAAACACATTAATGATAAGACCACTGAAATATTAGCACAAGCTAGAACTCAAAAGCTCTATCCAAATCAGAAGGTAATAATAGTGGAGATTTTAAAGCTTCTTAATAGCTCATGTATCACTGAAACAGCACGTAACTATAACTCAAAAGAGTACATTGAATTGTTGAAAATGGGTGCACACATCAAAGAGTATACAGAAATTCGTCTTTTATCGACCCTCACTATCATTAAATTGTGGAACTTTGTCAAATTAACTAAAGAAAGCGAAATTTCAGTTGAGAAACTATACGAGACATTGGTGGATTATGTCAAATCAGAGAAAACAGAATTTGTTGAATATTGCATTGAAGGACTTGCATACCTTTCGTTGAATAAAAATATAAAGAAATTGTTAAGAACAGACGAAGATTTCGTCACTTTATTAGTGAAACGATTGGGTAAAGATCAGAATTATGGTTTACTTGTGATCATTACAAACTTGGCTAAATTGAAAGACTTAAGCTCAGAATCTAAAGACAAGCAAACAATAAACTACTTGAAAAATATATCAGTTCCTAAGAATGAAGATAATCTGACAGAGAACCAAAATGATATACAATTATTCAACAAGTCTCTTTTGATGGACCATAAAATTATCGAAGCAATTTCAAAGCTTAAAGTATACAAGGATGATGAGGAAGAACTGAATTTAGTTGGGTTATTTATAACCTTGATTTACCAGATAACACTCAATCAAGAAAAAGTTGTGAGACAAGAGTTGGTTAAGCAAGGAGCCTTGAATGTAGTGATAGGTTATCTCATTAAGCATAGCAGAGTTGAGGATTCTAGTACAAGACCATCATTAAAGTCTGACGTTGATACTAGACTGAATGCTCTCAGATCACTTGCTAAGATTCTTATTAACGTGAATCCCTCACTTATTTTCAACAAATATGATCCCAAAACTTGTTTATCTTTTTTGGTTGAATTGTTGGGTCCAGATATCTCACGTTACAATGGCCTTACATCTCCTACTGATGCTTATTTAAATGACATGACAACTTTGGATAAGTTTGAGTCTCTTCTCGCACTTACCAACTTATCAACCATAGACAATGGTGAGGAGTTAAGGAAACTACTCATTGCAAAAACATTCAACTACTTAGATAACTTCATTATCGATGCCTCGATTCCTCAGATCCAAAAAAGCTCTTGGGAATTGATTGCAAACTTGATCATGGAACCAACTCTACTCGTTAAGTTCTTTAATGTAGAAGAGAGCTCTAACGCAGCAGATAGTGCCAAAAACCAAGAGAATTTTAAACGGTTACGTTTACTAGTGAAATTACTTCACTCAGAAGATGAACAGTTACAAGTAACTTTAGCAAGTTTACTTGTCAATGCCACCTCAGAGTTCGACATGATCTCTCAAATCCTCGTCACTACGACCCAAATCAATACAGAGTTATTGAGAATCATAGTTGACATATTTGAAGAACAAACGAACCAAGACTTGTTATTGAGATTGAGTTACTTATTACTTAACTTATCTTACTCAGCTTCTGAAACTCCACTGGAAATTCAAAAGATGAAATCAAATACCAAACTTAAACACGCTATTGGTGTTGTTCTACAACAAAAGAATCGGGAAATTGGTGAAATTTTGATTGAGGTGATAAAATTAGTTCAATTCAATTAAAAGTGAATCATACGTTGTGCCAATGTTTCGTTTGTGTGAGTGGCAGAAGTAATAGACTTCTTGACCACGCCGGATGCTTTATCGCTCTCCAACTTGATCCTTATGGCCTTATGTAAATTAGAAAGGAAATCAGGGTAAGAAGGTCCAGAATTGTAAGTCATTGCTCCTTGTAAAGTGTCTTCAACGAGGGCATCTCTGAAGTCTCCCATGGCTCCGTCCAATCCAGCACGTACAATTCTGATTCCAGCGGAACCAATTGATGAAATACCATTGATTTTTTGGAAGTACGCAATCAAATTACGTGCCTGCTGTGAAATGTGTGTTGGTAATTCAGGCAACTCATCAATAAGAGGGTTGATATTCGCAGCCTCGTCAATATCTTCTCCAAATAAATCTTGGACAATAAGCGGATTAGCATTGCTGTCTATGTACACGTAGATATCCACCCCATTGTAGCAAATGTATACACCAGGCTCCAAGTTTTTACTTGATAATTCAAGGTACTTGGGTGTTTTAAAGAATCCATATGTCGAATCAAACTCGCAGTCGTCTTCTTGGATAGCGTGCAATTGTACTAATGCTGGGTACAAGTGATAAAGCAATCTTTCCAATGGCATCGTGAGCATATTGTACATTTCCGTTAATCTTCCATCAGCAGTCACAGCAGATGAATCTCTCATTGCCTTGGTTTTGGAGAAGGACAACAAATACAATGGCAAATGCTTGATCAGATCAGGAAAGAAAAGTTGATTAGGAGATTGGGTATGACGGCTCAACTCGCTCATTGCACGGTATTGCGTGAAAATTTCCACCAACTTCTCATTGAGCGACTCGCGCAACTCCTTTAACGTCTGCTTTCCAACAAACGATAACAGGTCTCTAACTATAGTCGCAGCAATCGCACTTTCGTCTGCAAACACAAACACATCCTCCAACCGTTCACTCACAGCCAATACCAAGTTGATCACACGTACTTTACGTACGCCCTCGCTATCTGTGTAAAGCAATGCCGCTTGGAAGTGGCAGTCGTATTTAGTTTGCAATTTCCCATCATATTCAAGTAAAATCGTGAATGTTTGGTCCTCATTGAGAATAGGGATTTGTGGGTCTAATGCTGCCAGCGACGATTCAGAAAGTGTAGACGATGAGGTACCGTAGTATTGAGATACTTGTAACCCATTTGAACAACGCAATTTTAATTGACCTTGGTATCCTCTTGCCTTTTCAACTGATGAAACAAATCTAGCAGTGAGTGCTCTTCCGTCTCTTTCAGTGTCAAAGTTTGGCCATCTGGTGATATTTCCACCTGTCGTAGAACTCAAGAAACCAACGTTCGATAAGTCAACTGCAGTAGGCGAAACCACATGTACATCCAATCCAACTGCACCTGCAACGCAGTCCTTAGATAATTGCTTGTAGTAATCATTGTCAGGAAGCAATATCTTGTGTTCTAAAGCAGGAGAAATACCTCTACCGACAGTCTTGTTATCCTTGAATTTCAAACTTCCTGGTCCCCACGATGGTAAGGCTGAAAGAAGAGCGGTGATTTTACCTCCACCACCAACATCAGAAAGACACATATACGCTGTACGGACAGCTGCTGCGAAACAAGGCTCGACGTCAGCTATAGTATGGTCATGTAACAGTGACTCAAAAAAGTTCAATGCATCTTCAATAACCATTCTGCTTTCTTCAGGGTCTACGAAAAGTCCATTGTGAAATGGAACAAAAGGTTCTTCCAAATCAGAAGATACCACAACTTGGCAAGTATCGAGAGATGGTTCCAAGTTAAAAAAATGAATCCTCTTGTCAAAGGCAATGATTGAGATCTTTTGTTTACATGGTTCACTGTCACCATATAATGCTGCTCTGAGGGCATCTGCAATCAATCCTGGTAACTTTTGTCTTCTACTCAGTTCGGTGATATCAATTAAAAAGACATGGTGTAATGGTTTCGAATCTTCATTTTCTTTGAAGTTATATTCGCTCGGTACCAACAAGTCGTATACACCCTTGTGTAATTCTGGTCTAGTGAACTTATCGATTCTTTGGTTTTGGTGATCAAGCATTGCATGGTAGTCCCCAGGTACTACATTGTTTGGGAATTGGCAAATGTTACATGTGAATTTCCCTGCGTTGGAAAATTGCATCAGTGGGTTTACGTAGGCACGACAACGACGGCATCTGATAGGACCGTTATCCAACGGGTCGTTTTTGGTGGTGTCCACTTTAACCACGTTGCCGTATGAGTCGTACTGGGTACCTCCGCGTCTCATGTCCACTACGGGGACAGGGTCTTCAGAGTGTAGGAGTGGTGCAAATGGTCTGATGGTGACGGACACCGGGAGTTTTGTTGCTTGTCTCAATTGCTCTGACTCTGGCACGTAGTAGAATGAGGATCTAATGAATTTCGAGGACGCAGTACCTTGGTCGACACCATGGAATTGGGTAGTAGCATCTGGTGGAGTTACGTTACTGAAGGTAAGGAACAGTCTACATTCACCAGTTGTAGGATCGACAGGGGTATTGTAGGTACGTTGGTTAAAGTCTCTGTATTCTTGGAGTGATAAGTCCGCTGGTTCGCTTGCATCGTTGGTTGGAATTGATGATCCTGGTGGGAAAGCGCCTTGTTGATTAGTAGACAATCCTTGCTGGAATGATCCACCTTGATTAGCAGACGCTCCATTAGGATAAGCTGAATCCTGTGGAATTGGACCTCCCTGTTGATATGGAGCTTGTGATTGAGGATAAGCTGCCGATTGATTCTGATTTGGAATAGTATGCTGTAAAGTAGGAGAAAAAGCAGCAGCAGCAGGGTAAGTGAATTCAGTATGAAAAGCCCTCTGCTGTCTCTTCTTCTTAGGTTTTGCCTCAACAGACAATTGCGCCATGTTGGCGGAAAGCGAATTGGCGTCCTGAGACATTGGTGAATGATTTGTTTTTTGTATGTGATTTTTTTCATTTGATTCGAGAAGAATACGATGTTGGGGGGTGTGGTGGAGGGAGGAGGAGAGCGAAGTGGGGTTAATGATTGGGTGGAAGTGTTGGTAATGAAAGTGGAGGTATAGTATGTGAATTGATTGAGCCAGCTGCTTCTAAGTGAATCACAGTAAAGTTAACACTATCACTTTAGTGGTTGGATCAGAAGTTGCAGTAACAAAAATTATACAATAATATTGAAGTGAAGTGTTCAGTGTAAATGGTAATGTATTATATAGTTGAGGTGATTAAGTGCGTGAAGTAATGCATGATTGATGTATAACTCAAATTGAGGTGAATACATTGTATACATTTCAATTACATTCAAGAAGAAGAGGTGATGTTATATCTATTAGTTATTAGTGACTATAGTAGAGAGTGAGATTGAGACGGTATAATGATAATGTAGATGGTAGTATGATTAAATTGTTGTCTAAGATTTTAATAAGTTAGCTTAATCGTAGTATTATCACCAATAGTATTCATTATGATGTACCATTGGTAGTTGGAGGAGGATATCTAAG
This sequence comes from Kodamaea kaohsiungensis (nom. inval.), assembly GCA_030558205.1. Taxonomy (NCBI): domain Eukaryota; kingdom Fungi; phylum Ascomycota; class Pichiomycetes; order Serinales; family Debaryomycetaceae; genus Kodamaea; species Kodamaea kaohsiungensis (nom. inval.). Next base: position 400,927 of record JAJMRZ010000006.1, on the reverse strand, counting down.
TTGACACATGCAAAAACCATTCTTCTATTTTAGAGCATGAAAATTTATCCACCCAGGATGGTAGAGAGCCTTATAGCAGTTGCAGGTGGTTGGTGAGTATTATACTGAGATAATAGGGTATTTGAAGATGTGGGTATTCTAGTTTGATTATTAACTCCAACGACTTGAAATGGTTTATTATTTATTCAACAGTCCGTCAACTAATTCGAATTATCGAGAATAGTGAGTTCAAACATTACTCACAGTTAGTTGTATCAAAGATGTATCAGTTGTAAACTACTTGTACTAAATTAGATAACGTTTAAGAGTGGTAGTGGTAGAATAATTATGACATACTAATAATAGTTGAATGATAGGATATAATGCCATTTATCTTTGTAGAAATAGAAGGTGAATTGAAAGATATAATTACACGCTATTCGATGCGTAATCAATCCCTCAATATCATTCACATCAAAACATTTTTCATTCGTATCTGCAGAGTATAACATGAATAATAATATTTAATTATAATATTCTAATTGTACATGTATATGTATACGGCTTACGCCTTCGGCATTTGTTGGTTCATCTCCACTTTCCACTTTCCAACTTTCAATTTCGAATATTCCAATTTCAAATACGCAAATCTGTCATGTAATTATATGTCTATTCACTAATCATCTTACTCCCATCCCATCTCACCCATAATTATTGTACCATCCACTTAATGTTTCATTGATTTTGGGTGCAAAATCTTCAAATCCCTAAATTCCCTCAAAACTATAAAAGATACCACATAGTATCCCCACCTTCCCAAACTTCACTAATTCATACATATTCATATATATGTACACACCCTCACGCTGATGACAACTTGAAAATCGTTATCTCGAGTTCACGTCAAATCACAATCCAAACTTTATTTGGTACTCAAAACCAAGAACACGCAAATCAATATCTATAACCACTTACATTGACAAGCCGCAGTCAATTTCCATCTATCTCGTCTACTTCAATCTGCACCCAGATCATCCTATACCTACTCTAGTTTTCCAAATATTTCATTAAACTAGATTCTTTACCAAGAGTAATCTATCTACCAAGAGATAAACTAACTATTTAACCAAATGCTCAAGACCTTTAATGACTGCAAACCAATTAAGGGTTCAAAAGATCTGTGTGCACTTCTTCTCTTATACCATATACTTGATCCATTTATCAATCACATCACTTAGCTAAATTACTTATCTATCATCACCACACAACTATCACCACACAACTACCACCACACAACTTTCACCGCAGAACCTTTCCATTAAATTCCATAATCCCACATTTAAACAGTAAACTAAATAACTAATTTCAATAATAACAACAAAACCCTACTTAAAGGCTCCAACAAAATACCCCAATACAACTCGAACCAAATAAATAAATCATCCAATATACCTCAGCCTCCACCCAACTCCTCCTTCCTGGCCTTCCGTATGCCTGTCTCCCTCTGTCTCTGTCCCTTTCCATAAGCAGCGCCATCATAAAAAAAACCCGATCCTCAATAGTAAACTCAAACTTCAACACACGTGATACACACCACCAAGAAAAAAGACAATAACCAAGAAACATTCACAAAGAAATCCATATAAAAAGTGAATGCCCCGGTTAAAATGAGTTTACAGCAAAGTAACTTCAGTATGGCGAACCATTCGTTGCTTTATTTGCAAGAGAATGATTTGCCCATCAACTGTCTGGTTTATTCGCTCACTTCCGGAATGCTACAGATCGAGCACTGGGATTCTCCTGGATTGGAGAACTTGACAAGCAAGTTCCTTCCTGCTTATTATATAACCAACTGTCTGATACCTTATTTGATTGATTTGGTAATGAGCCAGAATGCTACCGAAACCTCTTTGATAGAAAACGGTGGTGGAACTAGTTCTCCTTATAATGAACGAGATAATGGTGATACTTTTGTTGCCCTTCTTTTTACTATTAGTGGGTCTTGTATTTCTTGTTGGATGTTGACACTTTTATTGTATCTTTCTCCAAGACACAAGCGTAAACCTTGGATGACCCACTTGGCTACCATATTCTATGCCGCAGTCACAACCATCTTGTTTGTTCAAATCACTGATGGTTCAAGACTGGAATATTTCAACGATACGTTAGATATCATCAAATTACATGGTAATTTATACGACAAAAACATGTACCGCATAACAAACATCCTACTGCAAACATTCACACATCTAGCTTGGTTCGAAATCATCTACAAAATCACCAAAATACGATTCCGCTGGCTCACTGCAAGCATTGGAACTATACTATTAGTAACATACACCGTTATTTGCGTATACTATGAAGCAAACTATAACGACACAACATCCATCTTCAACCTGAATATTGACCTGGAATACCAGAACTGGCGAATAGGCCGTGTAGTTATCAAACTTATGATCTTAACATGGCTTGTCGTTTCGTTGGCTGTGTTTACAGCATCAGAGAAAAATCCACAACTATGCTACTCAAGAAGATTATTCCCACTTGCATTGTTTAACTGGTTGGTGATAGCACTCACCTTCATCCTCAACATCCTCGCACTAAGCTTGTACAAAGAGAAATGGTTAGTGAAAACTTGGCTAGAAGTTTTACCATACCTCCTTGAAGTGGTGTTGATCACCACTGTATGGGAATGGGTATTCAATATTTGGTACCTTGAAAAAAGGCAGGAATTAATGGGGATCTTAGGAAGAAGAATCAGCATCGACGACGTCCTCAGCGTGCACCTGAATGACGCAACAGAACACAAGATAAAAAAGTCGTCCATGTTGAAACGTGTGTTCAAAAAGAATAAGGAGCTAGGTGAACCTACCAGTAGCTTTGACCTGCTGGCAACGTACACAAACACCAGAGAAGAAGAAGAAGTAAAACCTCAAATATCATTACCAAACAATCAACAAGTTGTTAACCACAATGAAAGACAAATTGTCAACCAACAACAAAATGAACTTGATGAAGAATTGTACCATGATCCAACGGAAAATGTACATAACCAACAAACACACGAAGACATTGGGACTCAAACTTTACACAATGCAACCTTAGTGGAAACAGTTATCACAGACCATAGAATTGATGGTAGTTTTGATGATGAATATGTTGATAATTATGAAATATGGGAGGATGATGATAACGATTTTGACTTGGCAGAACATCTAGAAAACCAAGCAGCGGCAGGAGCGCTGGCGCCCCCTCCACCGTTCCAACCACACCCAGGATTTAGTGAACAGGATTATTGGCCAACAAGAAAATCCTAGGATAAGGAAAAATTATAGATTAATAGACAATTTAAGAAGGAATGTAGGAAGCTTGGGAAGAGAATAGGAAAGAAATAGGGGATTAAGATAAGTTTCAGGTTAACCTGTGAGATAGGATGCGACTAGGAGGTAATTGAGAAGTGAATGGAGGATGTTTGAAAGATTAAAGGAAGTGGAAGATGGATTTGAATGTAAGTACTACCCATTTACAATAGGTTGTAAGTAATAAAACATTGAAATAGCCCCATTTCTTTAAATGGATCCTTTATATGGAAATGTAGCATCATCTCAATGAAGTATAATGAAATATCCTTGAATATTGAAGTGAAACATGTGGAATCAAGCTCAATTTTCAACTGCTGTTTATATGTTTCAGTAGATCATACCAATAGAATCACCGACCAAAACAATCAACAAAACAAGAAAATGGCTATTATTAAAATCACTTCTTCCTCTTACAACCCTACTCATATAATCACACTAGATTAACCAACTCCTCTTCTTAAATCATTCAACTTATCATCCTTCATCCTTTATTCAATTTTTGCAGCCATTGACTCATAACCTTCACACCTGCATAGAATATTCGAGAAGGACCCAGAAGTATACCAATATTAATATATAATAAAGTGATTAGCATTCTCAAGTAAAGGATTGAGTTGGTAACCATATAGTTCAATATGTTAAGGAGAAGCACTACAAGAACTTTGCAGAGGATTATTCGTGCTCCTGCTCTAAAAAGTGCGTTGATCCCAGTTACTTTACTGATGCAAAGGACTGGAATTTCCAGATCCTATTTGTCAAACCCAGTGGCAACTCAAAGTAGACTGTTTCATTCAAGTCCCATTCGGAAACTACAAATGACAAAAGAAGATGATCGGCCAGCTTTAGAGAAATACGGTTCTGATTTGACTCAAATGGCTAAGGATGGTAAATTGGATCCTGTTATTGGAAGAGATGAAGAAATCAAGAGAACGATCCAGATCTTATCAAGAAGAACGAAAAATAACCCTGTACTTATTGGTAATGCTGGTACAGGTAAAACTGCGGTCATGGAAGGACTTGCACAAAGAATTCTTAAAGGAGAAGTCCCAGAATCAATGAAAGATAAAAGAATAATCACCTTAGACTTGGCTGCAATAATCTCAGGTGCCAAATTCCGGGGTGATTTCGAAGAGAAACTTAAGCTGATCTTAAAGGAAGTCGAAGAGAATGCAGGTAAAGTGATTTTATTCATTGATGAATTACATTTACTTATGGGATTAGGTAAAGCTGAAGGATCTATTGATGCTTCGAATTTATTAAAACCAGCTTTAGCCAGAGGTAAGCTTTCACTTTGCGGAGCAACAACTATTGATGAATACCGTAAGTATGTTGAAAAAGATGCGGCCTTGGCAAGAAGATTCTCTCCTGTTCAAGTGAATGAACCAACAGTTCAAGATACAATTTCGATTTTACGTGGATTGAAAGAAAAATATGAAGTTCATCATGGAGTTAGAATCACAGACGGTGCTTTGGTCACAGCAGCTCTCTACTCCAATAGATACATCACAGACCGGTTCCTCCCTGATAAAGCAATTGACTTGGTCGATGAAGCATGTTCTACTCTTAGATTACAACATGAACTGAAACCAGACGCAATAACTCAATTGGACAGACAAATCATGACCATTGAAATTGAATTGGAATCTTTACGTAAGGAAGAAGATCAATTATCTCACGATAGAAGAACCAAATTGGAACAAGATCTCAAGTTGAAACAAAGCGAACGTGAAGAACTCACCAACCAATGGGACTCTGAAAAGCAACTGATTGAATTAATCAATAAAGCTAAAACTGACTTGGAACAAGCAAGATACGACTTGGAAGAATCACAGAGAAATGGTAATTATGGTAAGGCTTCGGAACTCCAATATGCAACTATACCTAAATTAGAATCCGAAGTGAAAGAGTTAACAGAAAAGGAAGTCAATGGAGAAAACAAAGCAAAAAACCTTCTTCATGACTCTGTCACTAGTGATGATATTGCCAATGTGATATCGAAAATGACTGGTATCCCAATTTCCAATTTGATGAAGGGAGAAATTGACAAATTGTTAGAGATGGAGTCCATTCTCAAAGAAAAGGTAGTTGGTCAAGATGAAGCCATTCATGCTATTGCAGACTCAGTCAGATTACAAAGAGCAGGTTTAACCAGTGACAAAAGACCAATTGCACTGTTTATGTTCTTGGGTCCTACGGGTACAGGTAAAACAGAGCTCACCAAGTCACTTGCAGAGTTCTTGTTCAATGATAAATCATCAGTTACGAGATTCGATATGTCTGAGTTCCAAGAGAAGCATTCTCTTTCTCGTTTGATAGGTTCTCCTCCAGGTTATGTTGGGTATGAAGAGAGTGGAGAATTAACTGAAGCAGTACGTCGTAAACCATACTCGGTTGTTTTGTTTGACGAGTTTGAAAAGGCACATCCAGACATCTCAAAGTTATTACTTCAAGTCCTTGACGAAGGTTCATTAACTGATTCTCACGGGAAGCATATTGATTTCAGAAACACTATAATAGTAATGACATCAAACATTGGCCAGGAAATCTTACTCCGTGACACTGACACTAGTGAAGACGGACACATCAACTCTGAAGTTAAGAAACAGGTATTAGATGTTTTAAGAAACTACTATCCACCAGAATTCTTGAATCGTCTTGATGATGTGCTTGTATTCAACAGATTATCCAAGGTAGCCTTGAAGGATATTTTGGAAATCCGTCTTGGTGAAATAGCAACAAGATTACAAGACAAGAGAATAACTCTTGAATTGACAGATGATGTCAAGGTTAAGCTCTGTGACTTGGGATACGATCCAGTTTATGGAGCTAGACCTTTGAACCGTGTGCTTCAAAAACAAATCTTGAACCCTTTGGCAATGCTCATGATCAAGGGACAAGTAAAAGAAACAGAGACAGCCAAGGTGGTCTTAAAAGATGACAAGGTTCATATTGTACCCAACCATCAGTGATCATCCGCTGTGATCTTTAATGTAAATAGCTGTAAATAATAAATAAGGTTGGTTTAAGATTCAATGTAGATATCAACAAGAGCTACAATTAATTCTACATCACTTTTAATAGCAGATAATATTCAGAAACAAGTAAAAATCTACAAAACTCTACCAACAGTGGCAGAGTCTGAAATGCGTTTTTCGGAATCATCCACCTTCTTTAAAGACTTTCCTCCTGTGATCTGTCCCAATAAGGCTCCGATGTTAGGTGCAGCTCTTGGAGGTGCAGATGATGGAGGACCTTGGGAAGGTGCTGGGGGCGCTGGAGGTGCTGGAGCACCAAAGATAGCAGGAGGTGGTGGTGGAGGTGGAGGAGCTCCTGATCCTGGAGGAGGAGGAGGAGGTGGAATTGAATTTGGTGGAGGAGGAGGTGGAGGTGGAGGGGGTGGTGCACCTCCGTTAGCAGTTGGTGGCAATTCAGTTGGTAATGGTGGAGCCATCGTTGGGACTGGTGGTGGAGTAGGTGTTGAACCGATCGTTGGTGTAGTGGCCGACTTGAACAGTTCATCGTCTGTAGAAAAGTCTCTTGAGTCGTAATCAATAGCAGGTGGTGCCTGAGTTGGAATTGGTGGGATTGAAGATGCTTCAACAGGTGGTGCTTGTGGTACTGGTGGTGGCAAAGAAGACTCAGCTGGAGGAGCTGGAGCTTCAGTTGGCACAGCAGGTGGTGCAGGTGGTGCTTGAGATTGACCTAAAGCTTCAGACTCAGTCTTTTCAAGCTTAGGAGTTCCAGTTGAAGACCTAGTTGGAGGTTGAGGCATACCTCCGAAAAGTAAACTGGCCAACTTGGCAGCACCAGCTCTGTTTGGTTCTTCTTCGTCACTAGAATTATCTTCCTGGTCACTCCAGTCATTATCTCCAAGACCTCTTTGAGATTCTCTTTGAGCAGCAGCCTTCTTAGGGTCAACTGCTACAGCTTGAGAAGTAGGCTTGAAGAATGGATTACTTCCAGTGGTTGAAGAGGTAAGAGGTGTTTGCGTAGCTGGTTGGAACTTGGCAAATGGGTTACTCTCATGGGTACTTGTTGGTGCCTTTTCAAGGGCTTTTGGTTCTACTTTTGTAGCATCAAGACTTTCTGGTGCCTTTTCAGGTACTTCTTCTTTCTTGGTGGAGCCAGGACCATAAACAGGAACAGAGGTGACAGGCTCATCATCTGATTCTTCACCTGCGTCTCTCTTTTTAATGTCCTCCATTTCCTTTCTAATTTTGGCCAATCTAGCTTCCTTTTGTTGTTGCTTCTTCAACTTACGTTCCTTTTCACGAGCCTCCAATTCTTGTTTCTGTTTGAGCAATAAAGCATATTCCTCATCTTCATCATCATCGGAGCTGTCATCTCCTGCTACTGCTTTTGGTTGAGCTGCCGCAGGTGCCTGAGGTGTGAATGTCTGTGTGTGTCCACGAGAAGCAGGTGGAGGTGGTGCAACCTTTTCTACAGGCTTTGGTTCAACTTTTGGTTCCACGTTTGGTTGTGCCTTTGGTGACTCAACTTGCTTTGGTGCAACTTGTTCCTCAGGCTTTTTGGCAACCTCTGGTTTACCATCCTTACGTGAAATTCCCAACTTGGCCAATCTCTCATTCATTCTCTTTTGAGCTTGTGCCTTAATGTAAGCTGATCTTTCCTCGGCTGTCGTGTATGTAGGTACTTGAGAGTTTGAGGACAGAGCTGAAAGCGATGGCTTTTCAGTTGGTGTAGATACTTGTGGTGTCGAGGCTTGAGAACTAGTAGCAGAACCTAAACTAGGTCTAGACTCAGCAACAGGTGCTTTAGGGTTCGATTTGGCAGCAGCTTGTTGTTGTGCATACTTGTTCAATTCCTTGATAAACTCACGTACTTCCGGAGTCACGCCATTACCTTGTTCCCACTTGTCAGCACCTGCAACTGCCTTGTCAGAGACGTGCAAGTTGGTGTAACATCCATCTTCTAACTCCTTGATGCTCAGTTCTATATCATTGATAGCTTCGGATTGAGTTTCACGTTCCTTATTAGCGGCTTCAGAATGTTGCTTCAACTGCAAGTCCAAGTCTGAGTTGGCACCTGTGTTTGAAGCACGTCCAGTCAACGCAGCCATACGTTGTCTCAACTTGAGCTTCGACTCGTGCTTCCGTCTATCCAACTCAGTCACTTCTCCATTAGGACCGGTTCCTACAATGTCGCTGTCGCCAGTAGCATCGGGCTTCCAGTCTGGGTTTTGCTTCAAAAGATCAGCTTTGAAAAGGGCAACCTTGCTAGAAGCAATGTCACGGTTCACTGCATGAATCAGTGAGATTAAGCGTGGCACTTGGTCGCGAGTTAAGTTGTTCAATCTCTCGAGCAATTGCAGCTTTTGGCCCAAGTCTGAGCTTCCCAGTAATCTAAGCTGGGTCTCGTTGATTTGACGCTTAAATGCTTCCACTTGGCTGCCATGTCTTTCAGTTTCCTTTCTTCTAGCAACAATGGCATCCTGATCTTCAGAATCCATTGCTTCCAATAAAATCTTCTTTTCGCGAATCAACTTCTTCAAGTCTTCAATCTTCAACTCTGGGTCAGAAGAAGACTTGGCTGGTTGGTTATTAAGTTCTTCAGCATTGCTCTTTCTTCTGTGACGAGAGCTGCTAACGTACCCAACATCACCATCATTGTTCTTGAAGCGTGTTCCATCAGGCTTGGTGTGTTTGTTCACAGCAGGTGCGTTATTTTTGGCTGATTGTCTCAAAGAGTTCTTCATCGAATCCATCGAGTCTTGCAATAACTTGTTGGATGGAGGAATCAACTCAGGTGGTAAGCGTAAAGGCAATTCCAACCCGTTCAATCTTCTGTAAACCAAGTGCATGGCCACTGCAAACTCATCCTTGTTCAACTTACCTCTATCGTTTGTGTCTGCCAAGTTCCAGATTGACTCCAAGTCGGGTCTGCCTAATCCAGATTTTCCAAACACACCGAGAGCAACGTCACCATCAATGTAACCCTTACGTTTAGGGTCCCACGCACCGAAAATTCCATCGTAGATCAGTTTTTCTTGCTTGGTGATTGCCCATGTTACATTTGATTGCAAACCTGGGGTCATTGCTGATTGCAAGTTGTTGCTAGGCAATTGAGCATTAGGCAAAAAGTGCTGTTGCATTGCATTCAAGCCAGGAATACCACCTGTTGGAGTGTGCACAAACCCCCATTCACCTGGTTTCCCTGTAGGTTGGGATTGGAGGTAACCTGTAGATTGTGGTTGCAAAGGACCAGTTTTCTGCTGTTGCAATGGCTGGTATCCAGTGCTTTGTTGTTGCAATGGTTGATAACCAGTTGTTTGCTGTTGCAATGGTTGGTACCCTGTAGATTGCTGCTGTAATGGTTGATAACCGGTAGATTGCTGTTGCAATGGACCAGTTTTCTGGGCAGGAATCAATCCGGCAGTCTGCTGCGGTTGAAGTGCAACCAAGGTACCACCTCCAGTTCTTTGGGAAGCCAAAGGTTGGAAACCTCCAGTTCTTTGAGCACCCAAAGGTTGCAGCAGGAACCCACCAGCTCCTCCAGTAAGCTGCGAAACCAAAGCCGGTCCGTTACCGAATCCAGTAGCTTGCGGTTGGAAAGAGTTTGCAGTTGTTGGACCTCCAAACCCAGTTGTCAGTGGTTTCATCCAATCATCTTGTTTGGGTGCAAATGGAGTGTTTGCCAAAATCTTTGCTGGGTCCTCAGGAACAGAAAAGTTGATAGTGTCAATGAAACTTTGCACTTCGTTTGTCCATTTCTGTGGTAAGAATCCAGGAATCGATTCACCCTTTTTAGCCATGGAACACAAGTGTAAACTCAAGGCAAATTCTGGAAAGAGAAGCAGACCGGATTTGTTAAAGTCCAGTAATGCCCAAATCTCAGCGAGTGTCACTGGAGGCAAGCCTGATCTCAATAAGATGTTACTTGCAGAATCTCCCGTGATTGAGCTTTCACCTTTTGGAACAGCAGTACGGAATAAGTGCTCGAACTTTTTCTGATCATCCACACTAATGAAAGATAATCTTATAAGAGGGATCTTAAGATCACTATTTTCAATCACAGTAGTACCTTGGAATCCAGTTGGTTGAGTTTGGATATATCCGGTAACCTGGGGTTGGAGTGCACCAAAGCTAGTTGGAGCTTGAGTTTGCTGTTGCTGTTGCTGAGGTTGTTGCTGAAGCTGTGGTTGACCAAACCCTTGTTGATAGATCTGTTGACCTTGCTGACCTTGCTGACCTTGCAATTGAGGTTGATAAAACCCAGTTGACTGGTTCTGAAGTGAAGGCTGATAATACTGCTGCTGCTGCTGTTGAGGCTGCTGCTGCTGCTGCTGAGGAGCCCCAAATTGAGGTTGGAAATTGTATCCAAACCCCGTCTGCTGTGGCTGAAACCCCAACGGCTGCTGCGGCTGCTGTTGCTGCTGCTGCTGCTGCTGTTGCTGATACGGATTGAACATCTGTGGTTTCTTTGGATCGCTGGATTTTTTTTGTTCATTTAATAGGCAGTGCTTGCTTAGTAAGATTACTGTTTTCGGATACGTTGTTAACTGTCAAGATTAAAGGTGTGATGGTTGAGGAAGGGTTAGGTGTGAGGTTGAGGGTAGGGTGTGAGGTTGGGAGGGTGTTGAGGTTTTTTGGAGTGGTGATTATACTATGAGGCGTGGGTCTTGAAGGTTTTTTATCTTGGTTGAGTATGTTTTATTGTGGTGTTCATTAATTGATTTGATCTATGGGAATAGGAGTATATGTGGGGTATTGATGGGGAGGTGGATGGAGAGGTATAGAATAGCAAGAGAGTGAAATTGTTTTGAAAATGAATTATAGATTGAAGTTGGCTGTGTTTTCCTTGAACGATCTATTGATACATTAGATATTATATACTTATCAGTTGATAATGAAGTCAATGTATTTTTTGACTTTTAATCTTGTGAGTGTAAATGTTATATCCTAAAATAGACTCTTTAGTGCTTCTATTTATATAAACTTTAAACAATGTGTTAAATTTACTTTTATACTCAATATCCTTAGACATTACTAGTTTCTTGGATTTCACTTAAGCTCTGTGACTTCACTCCAGAATCCAATCTCTAACAATACAACCTTATTGAAGATCTCAATCAACTCATCTAAACGATCTTCTGATACCTCATTAATTTCAAATAATTGCTGGAACGCTTCATCGCCTTCTTTGTATGCGGTATGATACCAGTCTGATGAATACTCATCAAGCCAATCCTGATAAACCTCTGAACATTCTTCAGAAACGGTTCCCTTTGACTTTTCACTTCTTTTCCCAGTGGCCCATATTCCAGCTTCATAGTATCCAAATAAACAAGGAGCAAGTGCTACTTTGATTCCCAAGTAATCTTCTCTTGCAGCAATCGTGTTTAAATAATCACAGTATGCTTTACAAGCAGGGCCAGGTTTTAATTGACCGTCAAGGTCAATATCCCTTTCATAATCAATGTTATACTTTCTCTCCAACTTTTTCCTATGTCTTTCAATCTCAGCAACCACACTGCCAATAATAAGCGACTCGGAAAGTGTCTGCTTATATGTTGGAGCTGTTGCAGCTGCCAACCCATGAACTTGCGCATAATTGATAAGATAATAATAATCCTGTTTTAAATAATAAAGAAACAGTTCAAAGGGAAGCACATCTTTAGCTAACTTGTCTAAGAATGAATGGTGGATATACAGTTCCCAATTGGCCGCAACTTTAGGGTGCTCTTTAAAATATGAAAGTGCATTTTTTGCAGCCATCTCCGATTTGGTAGCGCCAATCTTATACAGTTTAGTTGAAGGAGAGACAAGGTGGTTGATTGGACCATTGTTCCCATGGCCCAAGCTTTTGATCAGTGAGTTGATACCTTCTTGAACATAATCTACTGCGCGAGCAATCGATGTAATCAAGTTAGTTTTCTTGGCAAGATTAGCTGCAATTGCTGATGCTAATGTACATCCTGTTCCATGAGTATTTTTAGATTGAATATACTCTGATTCAAAGTAAGTGACTTTGTCATTGAAGTCTACCAAAATATCAATTAACTTGACTGGAAATTCACTTGTGATCTCCCCTTCAAATGGACTGTCTGTTGCTGAATTCCAAGGAATGTGTCCACCTTTCACTAATAAACTTAAACATCCCAATTTCCCCTTTAATGTTCTTACAAAATTGACAAACTGTTCCCTTGATGTAATCTTCTCAGCTTTCAATCCAGTTGCCTCGGCCAATACTTGAGCCTCTTGAAAATTAGGCGTAACCAAGTATGCATCTTTAATTAAGGTCAAGTACTTTTCTGTTTCTCCACCATACAAACTTGATCCTGACGTTGCTACCATCACCGGATCTATAACCAACTTAACATCCTTAGCTCTAAGATCAGGTAAGTACTCTTTCAACTTGTCAATTGCTTCGACAGTAAGCATTCCGGTTTTGACCACCTTCAATGGTGGGTTCTCATACCCATAAAGAAAATCATCAAAGTTCTGCTTCAATATACTAGCTACTAAATCAGCAGGAGTTTGACCGATCTGAGCAACTCCGGTAGTATTCTGAGCAGTCAATGCTGCTATACATGTTAATCCATAAACTTTATGTGCTGTGAAAGTCTTCAAGTCTGCCTCAATGCCTGCTCCACCTGAAGAGTCTGAACCTGCAACGGTTAAAACAGCAGGAAGTTCGATTGAAGAACCGCGACTAGGCGTGATTCTAATGGACGTCATAAGAGTAAATGATATATCTATTTATTGGTATGTCAAAAATCTAAAAACATGTTATAAAAGTATGCGCATACAAATGTATGCGCTTATAGGTTTTTTTTATAATAAAAAAAAATTACTTCTTTGCTTTCTTCAAGTGAGTGTAGTGTTCCACTAATGCCTTCTCGGTGTTCAATGTCTCTTCTCTGTATGAAACACGAAGGTTAGGGATGTTACTCTTTTCAATATCGTTACCCTTTACTCCTCCAAGCATGTAGTTTTTACCCAACCAATGCTTTTTGATGGTAGATTCCCATCCACTTTGTCTTACTGAGTTCAGTGCCAACTCGCACATGTCGACACTCAGCAACTTGTAGATTTGCGCAGCTACAGAGTATTCTTCAATTAATGGTTCCTTGGTGTAGGAGAATTGCAATGGATCATCTGTAGAGAGCGAAACGTTCAAACCCTTTTGGAAAAATGACAAGAATGGGTTCTTGTCGTATGTCAAAAACAAAGCATTGTTGGACAATGGAGACATTGCTAATCCAATTTGGTCCAAGTAGTACAAGTATTGGATGAATGGAAGTTTTCTCAATAAAATACCGTGCGAGATCGAGTGAGAAGTCAAGAAGGCACTGATCAAGTGCTCAGGGTCTCCAGCTTCACCAGAGTGAGGTCTCAAAACAAAGGTATTTTGTCCCAACTTCTCTCTCAAGTTGTTCAAAGGTGTCATGTTTGCATACAAGTAGTATAAGTAATACGAGTATGGTGGGTTGGTTGGGTAATTCCATTCAGTAGCTGGTGGGAACTTACGTGATTGCAATAACTTTTCACTCTTGGACTCATCGTCGACTGAATCAAATCCAACAACTCTCTGTAAGAAAATGTGTAATTTAGGGTGAGACAGAGGGTCAACAGAAACTTCGTATAATGGTTTGAAAATGTTATCCAAAACATCTTGGAAGGTGTGGATCGTTCCATTGTTTTTATACAAGTCGTATAATCTTGGGATCTGGATCAACCACCGGACGTTAGGACTGAACAATTTGTTGTCGATGATCCAAGCAGCCAATTTGTCCCATTCTTCAATGGATCTACCGTAGACACTAATACGTAATTCGTTCATCTGGTATTTAGAACTTTCCAAATCCTCAATGACTTGTTCTGTTAATTCAGCCAAGTAACGGCCTTGTACGAAGTTATCAGTTTTCAAGAAGATTTCTCTCAATCTGGATTCTCCAATTGGGTTATATTTAAGGTTGAACTTGTCGAATCTGTGGAATGAGTCTGTGTGAGCGTGCATATCCAAGGTATCGATTGACAAATCGTAAGCTGTCAAGTTAAGCGATTTGAACACTTCAGAAAGAGTCAAGATCTTACCATCTCTGAAAATAACTTGCTCATCAGGTACAGTCTTCAATTTGTATTTGATAAATCTAAGCAAGTGCTTTTGGTTCATACAAGCCGAGTGGTGGATATGGGTGTCGACCTTACGAACATTGTAGAAATCTCTGTGAGGGTTACGCTTGGATTGTTTTGTTTCCTCAAACTCATTAAGTAAGTAGTACAAATTCCATTTTGCTTCCAAGTATTGTAATCTTTTGAATGCAAAAGATTTTGCTGGCCCGTCGGAAGACATTTTAGTGATCATATTCAAGTCGGAGTAGAAATCGCGCAAGCTAGGGACTTCAACTAAGGAGTTCCCCTCTGAATCTCTTACTTCGTACACCAGCTTCTCCTCCGAAAATGAATAAGTATACTTGTCTGTAGCATTTGGGATTTCAATCTTGCTAACATCAATATCATCCTTAGAAGTATCATCTGCACGCAGGATCTGGTTGAACTTATTCTTAGATTTGTAGGTAGGCTTTGGAGGAGGTGGGTAGATGACCCAGCTGTCTTTGTTCTTAGGGTTATCGCCTTCGTTCAATTGTAAAGATTTACCCAAGTACTTGTGTCTAGTGTCAAGGCACGTGCTGACGTTCTTGAACAACTCAATCAACTCATCTGAAGGGTTAGCTTCAGGGAACGCACTAGCAATCTCCTTTTGCTTCAAGTGTGATGGTGTCATGTGGAAATTAGATCCCATGTGGTGTGGGAAATCAAGAAACGATTGACGTCTCTTGGGGGCAGATGGACTACCAGCATTGCTACCATGGAACAAGTTCGATAACCCAGAAGCTGAAGAAAGATCAGGGGAATTAGAAGCACCAGCAGCAGCCGAAGAACCTGCTGGACCCAAATGTAAAGCCTCAAAGGCCTTGATCTTCAAATCCTCATCTTTCATATACTTATCTTCAGAAGTTGAATAATGAGTAGATTGATAAGAAGTACCCAACATATCATCGTCTTCGAAATCCGTATCAAACTGATTAACATGGTTCAGCAGATCATTACCAACTACTGGCGTAGAGGGGGCTCCGGTATTAGACTGCAACGGTTGACTCATCCTACTTCTTACACTTATCTATAAATTGTCGCAGATTTTGGATCTGCAAATTTCAACGACATCGAACTGTTCCGTTTTGGGATGGAGATGCCGTGCCAAAGGGATGTTGAGTGGAGTAAGGTTTAGATTAAGAGTGATTAAGTGTAGACTAAGAATAGACTAAGAACAGACTAAGATTAGACTAAGATTAGACTTGGGGGCGTTTTAATTGCTCATTTAGAGTTTCCATTTAACGTATTCAATATTACTACAGTTGGTAAAGACTCAAGTGGAGTAAAGATAATGAATAAGAAGTAGTGCTTTAGATACTTTTACGTGATTAGTTTGCTTTGATACCTGTGGCCAATCAAATCTCCAATAACTTGTTTGTCTTAATGCCAAAGCACTAATTTCTACTCCTCTATCAAACTCATCTATTCATCTCCACTCTTCATCACTCAATTCTACAATTTTATAATTCATGATCTGTTAAACATTACTAAATGTAAAGGTATGGTATAAGGACATTAAATAAAGAGAACTGAAGACAACGCAGCCATCACGGTGATCAAGTAACCCATTCCACTCGATTCTAAGTTTACTGCACCATTGTGAGAAGAGCTTGAGCCAGAGGCAGAAGCAGAAGCAGATCCAGAACCCGAGTGGGATCCAGAAGCAGAGCCTGAGTGGGATTCAGAAGCAGATCCTGAGTGAGTGGAAGAAGATCCAGTTACAGACCTAGATCCAGATCCAGAGTTCGAGGCAGCAGAAGCTGTTGCGCTAGCAGAAGCCGAAGACACACCAGATCCAACTGCAGCAGTAGCACTGGCGATAGCAGCAGAAATAGCAGAAGCATCGGTGGTGATACTTGGGTTAGCAGATACAGCACTGGCAATTCCAAGGAGTTGAGATTCCAAGTCAATAGAACCAGTCAAACTTTGGCCGTTGATTTCATTAAGAACAGAAGCAAGAGACGAACGGGCAGCGGCACCAGCAGTGCCAGTGGCAGTAGGCACACTGTTCAAGAAGTTGCTAAGAGAGGTGGCGTCGACATTTTGTAAAGCAGTAGATGCTTGTTGAGCAGCAGAACTGAGGAGTCCAGCAAGACTTTGAAGGTCTGGGGCTCCACTGGTAGTGTCATCACGGGCTTCCAAAGACAATTCTTCGGCTAAAGCCCTCTTGATGTTAGCAAACCCGTCCAATTCTTCTCTCTTCAATAAAGAGAATAAAGATGAAAGGTTGAAACCGCCAAACAAGCTTCCAATGTCATTGAGAATGGCTTGGTGCAATTGAGTGTCAGCCAAAGCCTTGCTTAAAGTGTTCTGCAATAAACCAGATTGCCAGAGGTCAGTAAGAAGGTTGTTCCAAGAAGCAAAGTCGATGCTGCCAATGCTGCCAATCAAAGAGCCAATGTTTCCAACGGCACCTTGGACGAGCGACGCAACAATAGCCTCGAATTCAGTGTTGGTGAGCAAAGAGTGCAAAGTACTAGTAATCAAGCCTGATCTATCAACAGCGCTGAAAATAGTAGTGAGCAAGTCTGCAATGTTGTCTCTCTTGGAAATGTCTCTCTTAGCAAATGTGTCGTGTACACTTTCAACTGGTGAAACTTCTCTAGCCAAAAGCATCTCGAATCTTTCAACGTCTTCACGCTTCAAGATGTTAGCAACAGCACCCAAGATGTTAGAGAAGCTCAAAGCTCCGCTGTTGATCAAGCTCTTGGCGATGTTTAAAATGAATGGGAAAGTAGCAGGGTCTTCAATAGCTCCTGAAACAATGGAGTAAGCTAATCCTGACTTGTCCAACGCAACCCAAAGATCGGTGGTGTCAAGAGTCTTAATGTATGGCAAACTGTCAGCAAGAAGGTTACCAACTAAGGTTCTAGTATAGTTGTTGGAAAGAATGAAAACAGCACCTTCAGAAACCAATCCACTGCTGCCAACAAAACTCAAGGTACCATCCAAAATACTACTGATACCTGGGGTAGTCAACAAGTTGTTAAGGAACCCGGCAATCGATTCGAAATCAATAGAACCGAAAATAGAAGTCAAGTTGAAACTTCCAAGTAAACTCTCAGCAAAAGTAATCAAGTCTCTCTCATCAATACCACCCTCAGTGTATCTCTTAACCATCTCAATTGCATCTTCATTGGTCAAAGCTCTCTCAACAAAATCCTCAATCAATTGCCTCTGGGCAACTTCAATCTGGAACTCTTGTGACGATGGCTCGGCAAGAATCTGCGAAGCCCCAAGGGCCGTGAACGACAAAAATGTCGTGGCAACTTTGAAAAACTTCATACTGATATAAAAAACGAAGGACTGAGATGTATAGTGTACCAGAATTATGCCAGTATAACGTGGAAATGGGCTTTATATACGTCTTCTTGCCCTAACATAGCTCTACTTCTAATTCCCCAATTCAGAATGGTTAGAAGCGCCTCATCAACAGTTGCAAAAATTTCCTTAAACAGGCATCAAACTAACGGATGCAGGATCTGTTTACCTACGGTACGAGCTTGGAGAAAACAAAATAGGTCTTTTTTTAATTTTGTGTGTCAGAGCCATAGTATACCGAATGTCTAAGTGGTTTCGCACTTACCGTTCTGGAAGGTTACTTTAAGGAAGGTACATTTAAGGACTCTATTGTTGATGTCAAAGCCCGTAGTGCAAATCAAGTCATGTGCAAGTGCTACTCATGTGCAAGTGCCAGTCGTGCAAGTGCTAATACGTGCAAGGCCAGTACGTGCAAGATCCTAGTTATTATTATATGGCCCCATGTTGTTGTTACCCATCTATATTCTTGCCAAGGTAATCGAGATTTTGTAGTATACTCCAAATAATCCATTTGGTGTAAGCCTCCATCCAGTATTAAAACGGTAATTATAACTAGTAATCAGAATTACACAGAAGTAATCAACATGGTGAATGGAAGTCAGTGTGAAAAAACAAAGTGAGGAGATATTAAAGTTTCCATTGTCCTCGTAGACTTCAAACATAAATGTCGCATCATATGCTATTAATAATATCCGTATAAAGCCATGTTTGAAGTTAAATGTGAGAATTTGCAGCATTAAAGGATGGATAATGGCAAGTTGAACTTTATTTCTGAACCGGTACTGTCAAAACGGTACTTTTTGATGTCGTCAAAGGTTTCGCCTTGAACCACATCGAGTAAATTGAACTTGAATGTAAGAATATATTGGACGTCAAAGAGCTTTGCAACTTTGAACTGTGGTACCAAGTGGTGTGGAATGTGGATGGAACCACTGTGTAGGCACCTGTTTTCGGAAACTATGAGGGCCGTCGCGTGCGTGTTGAACTTTGCTTCAGATGTGCATTTGTATGTATGCGTGAATGGGGTATTCCCTTCATAAATTTCTTTGGCTTCTAAGAACACAGTGTACCCCACCACCCGGGAAACTCCACTAAACTCAGGTGGGTTTGTATCTACAGTAAACTTGATATCCTCACCGACTCTGTATGAAGGTTTAGATAAACGAATGAGGCATAGGAGGTCTGTTCCCACACGAAGCTGGAATTGAGTGTTTCCTCCAGGATATTCAGCCTCAGGCTCATCTTCTGGTTTGCTGATCTTGGGGAGATTCAGTAAATCCGACGACACCAACTTTTCCAAATCACCTAAAAACTGCTGTTTGGTGTAGTCTAATTGCTTTGGAGGGTCGAGTTTCCAGTTTTGGTCAATGTACGGTTTGATTTCAGGGTAGTTGAAACGTTTGTTACGTACGTCTAATGGAAAGTACACGCAATGTGGTACCATAGCTTCCCTTTGGGTCAGGTACCCTACTACAATAGAATACTTTATACTGATGTATCCCAGATCACAAGTTGGCCCCGTCAGTCTCGTGTTATAAGAGGGTGGTAAAATAACAGGGGTTGTCGGTTTAGGGAACTTGAATGTTTTAGATTCTCCTTGTTTCAACCTGATATCTGAAAACAAGAGTGATTGAGGTGTAGAGTAGAAGGGGACGATACAGTCTGCGGTTTCCTTGTTGAGTTCAGCATTACCTTCTTGGTGTTTCTTTGCGTTGAACGCATACACCATATCGTACATGGGTTCTGACTCAACGAGAACTCCACCCAATTTACCATTCACCGTAAGTTTCTTCTCTCTAAAGAGTTCAATGCTGTTCAACTTCTCCTCAATTTCATCATGATCCTCTTGTTCAAAGTCTCTATACTGAGTAATATACTCTTTGTTCTCCCAAACATCTTTGGCCGCAGTCTCTGATTCCTGGTGCAAGCTGGCACTTCCTACATCAAATTTATAATTCTGAACAACGTATCCAAACACTTGAACGTATCCCAAGTAAAGCACTGATTCATTAAGTTCGTCTGTCCCAGAACTCAATGGCTCAGCCTCAGGTTGATCAAAGAAATGAAACCAACTAGATGCTGTACGTGCATGATTAGATGCTGACTTTGGCTGAGTCTTGGTGGTATTTGAAAATGTAACCTCACATTTATCTTGATTAAAGGAAAGTGAAAGATCAATCAAAGAACCAATTTGTTTAGTTAACGATATCATACTGTTGGATATCTTATCTAAGACTTAGATTGTAGTTGGATTGAGTTTAATGAGCGTATTCAATGTTAATTGAGATAAGTTTTATTTTTTCAGATCAAATCAGATTAAACCAAGTGGTGATGGCGATGTTGATGGTGATTGTGATGTTGATGGTGATTGTGATGTTGATGGTGATGTTAGGTGATGATTACTTATATCAGTAAGTTTCAATAGTTAAGAGTATATTCTAGGTTATTTTATTGAATTGTCCTATTTGTTTTGCTAACAGTCTACAGTGAATTGATGTGAGCTGATATTAATTTAAAGATAACCAAAGAAAGTGGTAATATGGGGACATGATAGCTACAATCACTAATGGAGGTGGGCACCCGATTCACTCGATTGAAGAATACAATACATTTAGTCTCCTAGAAATAACAATCAATGGCCTTATCTTAAAAGTGATCGTTACATTCTCCAACTTGCATGCTACATGATCTTGGAAGCGTATATTGATCCAATCATTACTAAGTATGAGACATCAAAATCAATATGCAATGATCATCGCGCTTTCTCCACTCTCTCCACTCTCTCGCTTCTCTATCACTTCCCTCTTTCACCCCTCTTTCTTCTATCTTTCTTCTCCCCCTCTTCTCTCTCTCTCTCTTCAAGCTTCCCAAACCTCATAACACATCCCATACACTACATTCCAAGTTACTTTCACAATTTTATCTCATTAAACTATTGTTACTCACTGAGCTAATCTACGTTTTATGAGTCTCTATCACACCTCATTACTAAGAGCTCTCACTACTGTTCAACTCTTTGTTCTTGTGGAACAGGTACAGCGAATTCTGCAGGTGCGTTTGCTTGTCCTCCTTCGACAATCTGGTGGAAGTCCAAGATTTCAGAGTACATCATTACTCTCCATGTGTCCACAGGTAAGTCTGCGTCGTTGAAACTCCAATCGAATTTGGATTCACATACAGGTTCGTCTGTTGGGTCGTGGAATGGTTCCATGTAAGGATGTGATAATGCTTCTTCGGCCGTGATTCTCTTTTTCGGGTCGAATATCAACATCTTTTCCAAGAGGTCTATAGCTTCAGGTTCCACGTGAGTGCAGTGCTTGAATCTTTCCAGGAATGGAATAGGGTCTCTGTGGGGCAAGGATTGCACGAATCTAAGAGTGTTTTCAGATAAGATGGTGGAGATCACGTCGGTTGGGGGCAGTCCTAATAATTCGGTGATGATCAGGAATTGGTGGACGTGGTCACGACCAGGGAATAAAGGCTTTCCTTCGATGATTTCAGCTAAGATGCAGCCCACGGACCAGAGGTCAACCTCTGTGTCATACTTTTGCCATGTCAACATGATTTCTGGTGCTCTGTAATACCTTGTCAGGACGTAACCTGTCATTTGACTGTCTCTTATTCTGGCCAAGCCAAAGTCACAAATCTTCAAGTCACAGTTTTCGTTGATCAAGATGTTGGATGGTTTCAAGTCACGATGGATGACACCAGCCGAGTGAATGTATTTTAATCCACGTAAGATTTGGTAGGTAAAGTATTGAATAAACTGTTTTTCCAAGGGTCTCAGGGAAAGCAACCTGTGCAAGTCTGTACCTTGCAATTCATTGACAAAGTAGATGTCTTCCAATGGAGATAAGAAGATATCATCCAAGGTGATCAAGTTTTCGTGGGTTAAATGTTTTAACAACTTAAGTTCACGATATGTTCTTTTAGCAAGCACCGATGTTGAGAATGGCTTCATCACCTTCTTGATGGCAACACTCTGGCCTGTGAGTCTATCAACGGCAGAACAAACAAGACCGAACGCACCCATACCCACTGGATTCAACTCCGTATACCTATTGGTCACCTCAAACACCGTCCCGAATATCTGCGTCCTTGTAAACTCTCCGTCCGTAGTCATCTTGTTTTGGATGTGTATATTAATAAAAGTATTCGGTTTGATTTAAAATTAAGCTCGAAGTTAATAAACGAAGCTAGATTGAATATGATACTCGATTGATGGGCTACTAAATACCAATCAAATGCTTCGAAATTAGAGTATATAGAATGTATCTGTCGACTACTTTTTGTATAAGTAAGGGACTCTTTTTTTTTTAATTTGGCCTCTCGCTCTTTTTTTTTGGAAGATAAACGGTGGGGGGAGGGGACTGCAGGCTTTTTTTTTTTGTTATTATGTTAAGGGGAGATATAAAATGGTACGGGTGTGAGAGGAAGGAAGGGTGATGAAAGTGCAGTTCTAGTGTGGGTATGAAGCTGTAGATAGTCGGAATAGATTAGGTATGATAACATAAGTATATTTTGATTAGAAAAGAAGTGAAATGAAAGGAAGAATTGAGAGAAAGGAGTGGGGAAATGAAAGAGACGGGAAGTTAACAACCAAATTCTTTTGGGGAATTGAGAAATTTGGATGTGAGGATTAGGATCAAAGGATTGATGGGTTGAAGAAGAAGAAGAAGAAGAAGAAGAAGAAGAATAATAATAATAATAAAAATAATAATACAGTGAGGTTGAGGAGTGTTATGAATAGTAAGTAGACAAGTGACGAGATTGATTAGAATGTAGAGAAAACAAAGAATAAAAGTGAATTGGGATGGTTGTGAGATCTTAACTGAATAATACAATAAGATCTGATATTAATAATAATAATGATGATGAAGAAAGATGATGAAGAAAGCTGAGTAGAAGATGGGTGGCAATTGGTATATAGAAATCATGAAAGCCTTCAATGAATTGAATAGTTAAGTTTGCTCAACCGTCACCCGTTGTACGTCAGAATTAAGAGATATTGTGGTGTATTTAGTTAATTCGATGTGGGCTTTGTGAATAGCCATAAATACTACAAAAGGATCACGACGGGAATGCAGGATCTATTGTTAGAATGCTTTTTTTTTTGGAGGAACTTTTAGGGACAAGGAAGAATTGACTTTCTGATGTTGGGTATTATTTATTGAATTAGTGGGGATTACTGAGATTTGGTGGGGATTCATAAGATTTTAGTGAGGTTTTAGTGAGAATTTTTTAGGGGAATGGAGAAAAAGACTTGGGAATGGGACGAGATGTGGAAGATGGAGCAATCAATATATAAAGTGGGAGCTTTATTTTATGACATTAAATGTGTAACCATTGATCTTAAAGATCGTTACTCGATATTGCTTTTATTAATATGTTGGTTTAAGCGTTGCTACTGGTCTTTGATTGTGTATATTATATAACCATTACTGTTTTCCACTCACTATTTCTTGCACTGTGTTTTTCTCGCTAATCTGATCATATTTCGTCGTATACTTATTTTTCGCCTCAGGTTGCTCTCATGATGCTGTATGTCTCGGCACTACTTCCCTATATGTTTAAGTATGAAGCAATTGAAAATTGTTTATACCACCTTTAATCTCTTTATTTTATACTCTTCTGTTTCAAATTCGTCCACATTCTTTCTCTTTCTCCTTCTCTTTCTTATTTCCACAATCTACTTTCCCGTACCACTCTCTAATCTCAACAATCTAATCTCAACAAGCTACTCAACTTCCATCAGTCTACTCACTCACATTTATCCTACTCTCCCAAACTACTAAACATCTTCTTCCATCTACTCTCATCTTAAAAAAAAAATACTATTTAACATTCATTCTTAAATCTCATATGGTAAACATCCAAATCTATGTAAAATTCTCTCAATTCCATCCATTCCCAGTTCCAAATGGTGCAATTCAGGGCCATAACTCAAACGTACATAATTGTACCAGATAACGTCTTCTAATTTACTCAAGTTCTGTGGGTTAATCAAGAAAAAGAAACCAGGAACAATAATCACCTTCTCGTGCAAACATTCATGGAAAAATCCTAAACAGTTGGATAACTTTCCTGGCAAGTGAGACAAGTTAAGCCACAAGTAAAAGGTCGAGTTTGGTGTGTTCAATTCGTTAAACTTGAATCCCATACGCGAAAGGCGTCCTAAAATATAGTCACGCTTCATCTTAAAGTGCAATTGCAATGCCTTCATTTCAGCACGTACCTTTAATGGTTCCAAAAAGTCAACAGCAGCATACTGGAATGGTGCATTGGATCCTCCATCCAAAAACGATCCTGCACTACTCAATGCATTGATATACTCTTCTGGTCCCAAAATCCAACACACTCTCCATCCTGGTAAACGGAATGCCTTGGTAAGTCCGTTCAAAATAAGAACTGGGTCTTCGTTCACGTTTTCAACGTATTCGGCAGAACTGATTGATGATCCAGTACATCCATCATCATAATAATAGTGCGAGTAGAACTCATCCATAATAAGCAAACAGTGTTGACGACACAAATGGTGTAATCTACGAAGTTGTTCGGGCAGCATTGCCTTACCAGTAGGGTTTCTAGGGTTGGAAGTAAGCAATGCTGAAACACCACGAGCCAATTCCTGCTTAATGATCTTAAGATGAACTTCATAGTTATCAGCTTCATTCAATGGCACTGGAATTGGAGAGAAATTCTTAAACAAACTCAACATCTCGGCATAAGCGGTGTAATCTGGGAGGAAGAAACTCAAGTAACAATCTGAAATGATCGAAGCGATTCTAGTTAATCCAGCACGGCCTCCAGGGACAATACATACATTCTTGTATGTATACTTTGAAGTTTTAGTGGTTCTGTAGGTCTCATTGTAGTATTTTGCAACAGCCTCACGTAAAACTTTGACACCTGCAGTAGGTGCGTATTCTTTCAGGTAGTCAGGAACTGGAACCAGAGATGGTCTTTTGAAAGATCCTGGGATGGTGTCACCATGTTCTGGTGCACCTTGACCCAAGTTAGCCCAATCTTGGTTGTGTTCCGAGTCGTAACCATATTCAGTAGCACGTTCAGTAACCCAAAGGACACCAGTAGACGATTGTTTGGTATTCATAGCAGGTTTGTGGATCTCAGCATTGAACTTTGGTTGAGGAAGAGGAATTGGTGACGATTCCTTACCATCTTCGCTTCTCGAAAGTTTTGAAATCAAATGCTTGTGCAAGTTCTGGCCACTGATAGTCTTATCATGGGCATGAGTACGACGCGGGGTAGTTGATCCAACAGATACACCAGAAGCACTGTGGGCTGCACCGCCAGCACCCAATGGACTGCTGACACCAAGTAACCCACCACCATTACCAGAATAAACACTATTCGAACCATGCTGAGCATTGGGTCCAGCAGCCTGCGAAAGTAACTCAAGCAAACTAGTAGAACTTCTCTTTAACGAATCAGGTAAAGTCGATTCAAGACGCTCAAACTCTAAAACCGATTCATCATCTGATTCATTTATATCCCTTCTAGGAGACTCAGGAACTGGTGAATTCCTCGACATAACTCAATTGAATATAATTGTAAACGCCGCCTGTAAAAGATATCAAAAAAGTCTTTATTAATTTCCTCAAATCTCGCTGGTATTTAAATGATTGAGATATAAAGTGATGCTACACGGGGCACTAATTTCATGGGAGGAGGTTTAAACTTCTAGGAGATTTAAGCCTCTTTATAGTGTAGAGTAGGGGATATTTAGTTGATCAATGGTCAGTATTGTTAATGGTCTAATTGATCCGGTTAGTCCGTATCCTTTTATGTTAGGGAGCGAGTAAGAATATGTGATATTGATTAAAAGAATAATGAGTGTAGCGATGAGTCATAATAAGTTAGATACAATCAATTGTAATGAATTTAATTGTAGGCTAACTTTAAAACCTAATGGAATAATGAGAAAGTGAGGGGAGTTGAATAGTGGGTGAAATTGACAATTGTCACATAATTAGAATCTGGGGAAATCAATTGATCTCCTATATGGATTGTGTTGGTATAATTTTGTCTTTTTTGTTAGAGACAATACACTTTTAAAGTTTTGTGGATTTCTGATGGTATAGGAGTAAGTTTAGGAAATCAATAGTTATATATTAAACTGTAGTTACCGTATTGTAAGTGATCATATTGTTTGATAAAGGGTCAAGTTGAATAGGGTGTCATTGGGGGTGTCTTTCATGCCACGTTGTAATGATAAAAGTTAATAAATTTCATAAAAGTTGAGCAAAATTATGAAATAATGAGAAATGAAATTGATGATGGTGTTTGATTGAGGAGATAATGTCAGAGAAGAAATTAAAAGGGATGTATACTGGTAAAGCCGAATGTTGTTGATGCAAGATGGGATATTTGATTGGAATGAATTTAGTAAAAGTCAAGAGAATGAGAAGTGAGAGAGAGTGTGTGTATGTGAAAATAGACTCAGACAAGCCTAAGACTGGTAAAGTATTTAGAGGAATAGAATAATAACAACAACAACAACAAAACCTTTAACAAAACTATAGAAGTGAGAGGATACACCTATTTATTCTCAAACATCCACCTGGCTGGTTTTGCAACCTTTAATCCCTGCGTGTACCCTCTCGAGTTTTTGTGTACCCCAGCCTTGTACCCTGTTACCAATGATACCATTTCATGTTTCTTTCAGGAACCGTAACTACCAGGAGAGCCGTCTATTTTTTCCGGGATTCCTCTTACTAATGGTCCTCGTTCCAACCAACGTCAACCAAACGGCTACAATTATTCCACTTTACTCAATGTGCATTTCTGTTAACCAATGAGACGAAACCTTGGCACTTTCCACCCGTCATGCCGTCTACTATGTCATGAAAAAGGCCGCGCAAACGCAAGTGGTTATCAATTTCATATCATGTATTCCATGGACAACCTTTAGCGCCATTGTTTTTACCGGTGCTTCCTTCCACTCGTTGTTTTCCCCTATGTCATGACACCCCAACGACAATCTGCTCGGCAAACACAATACTTTCGTATGTTTCGGTTAAGAATGAAACACGCCCAACTCATCTACTAGAGTCTATTGATCTTTATTCAATGAAAGACACTTACAAGGATCGAATCTTCTAGCCAAACTACTGCAAAAATGTCAAAATATGTCACTTTGATTTGACATGAATTTTGACACATTGGCTGCAATATTTTCTACAACGGTTTTCCCGACAAACGTTGAGATAAGCAACTGGAATTCATCTGCCATACCTTGGAACGGCCGTAAGTTATAGAACGAACACCCCTTTGGTGGAACTACGTTAGCCAGTTCATGATGGGGGTGAATTGACGGGCGCTCTACGATGTGATAAGGATTCGTTTAAATCAATAGTCATATAAATACCTATCCAAAGATCACCAATCTTATGCCAAAAGAATCATCATAAACATCTCTAATGGTTTCTGTCTCTACTTTCTTCCACAACGTTTTCGTCGGTTTAGCTGTCGCTTTGGTTATTGGTTCTACCAATGCTATGCCTGTTGATCAGGTCGCTGAAGGCCTTAGTGCTCGTGACGGCAAGGGTATCGTGATGACCTTTCAAGTTGAAAGACAATTGAACACTACTGGTGTTGCTCAAGCTCTCCCAAATACTAAGAGAGATAGAGAAGCTACCGCTGATGAAATTGTTGACGTCTTATCAAAGAGAGACATCGATGTTGGACTCACCAACCTGCATGTCTACTACAAAACTCTGATGACTGTTGGATCAAACAACCAAGCCCTTACTGTCCTTGTTGACACTGGTTCGTCCGACTTGTGGTTCACAACTCCAAATGCCCAATGTGCTCCTCAACCTGGCTTGCCTTCCAGTTACTGTACTGAAGATGGAACTTACGACCCATCCAAGTCAACTACTGCTCATGACTTGGGAGAGCCTTTGATCTTGAACTACGGAGGTGGTGACTTGAAAACTGGAACATCTGGTGAGTACTACAAGGATGACGTCTCCTTTAGTGGGGCCTCTTTGAAGCAAATCCAGCTTGGTTCAGTTTCTCAGTCTTCTGCGCAACATAACATTTTGGGAATTAGTTTCCCTGGTAAGTACTCCAACTTCCCTGCTGAATTGGTTAAGCAAGGATTGATCCCAAGTAACTTCTACTCCTTATACTTGGACAGCTATGAAGCTGGAAGTGGTGCCGTTATCTTTGGAGGAATCGACTCCTCCAAATACACTGGTGACTTGATTACTGTTCCAGTCAGCGATGACTTTTACTTGATGGCCAACGTCGACTCGATTTCTTACGGAGATGGAACTCAGAGTGAAAGTTTCGGTGGTGTTTTAGACAGTGGTACCACTGTCACCTACTTGCCTCCAGACATTTACACCACCGTTATTGGAAAGTATAACATTATCACTACTATCAACGGCAACTCTTACTTCATTTGTGACCAAGCACCACAAGGAGCATTGACCTTTAACTTCGACAATGGTGCCGCTATCAGTATTAACTATGGTGATTTCATCATTGGTACAGAAAACATCTTGGGAACTGAAGTTTGTGTCTTTGGTGGTGCTTCTCAATTCCCAGACACTCCTCCAATTCTTGGTGACACTTTCTTGAGATCTGCTTACGTTGTTTACGATCTTGACCAGAGAACCATCTCTTTGGCTCAAAGTGTTTCTACTTAGAGCCAATCAGGTCGAATGACTTCACTTAGGGTCTGTGACTCCAATTGAGGTCTGTGACTCAACGTGGTGACTCCTACTCAGTGACTCCACGCAATGACTCCACTTAGCGTGCCCTTCCTGGTGGCACTAACAATATAAAAAACTCCTTGGTATATATTTGAAATCCTTTTACTTATGTTCACCACACCTGATACCAGTGATGTGTTTTATACTTTTGTAAGTTTAACCGATACCTTTTCAATATACAAGTACCATTATAGTAAACACTAAACATTGTACAAGACATTCCATCTAAACAAAAATTTATTTCTATTCAACACCCCCCTTTTTTACACTTAAATTCTCAACCTCCCGTCAAAATAAAAAGCTAACCCACCTTCACCTCATCTTTACTCTCTCCAAGATACTCCTTCTAATCCCTTCAATTTCAATGGCTGCAAATCTTGCAGATCCCAAGCACGTGATTCAACCACTTCTCCTTTCTCCGCAAACAAATTCCAAATATAAAATAACGAGATCAACCACAGTTTAAAAAGGAGGGAATTGATTAATAATAATGAGTTCAGGTGCCAGTACTACGTCTTCGACGATTTCGTTAGTCAAGACGATCATTGGTGCGGGGCTTTTGTCCATGCCTTTGGCGTTTTCTACTGATGGGATTGTGGTTGGTGTTCTTATTATCTTATTGGCTGCTGCGACCTCGGGTTATGGTTTGTTCTTGCAGGCTTATGTTTCGAGGTATATACCTCCAGGGCATGCCACTTTCTTCAATGTGTGTTCTGTGACTTATCCATCCTTGTCCGTTGTGTTCGATATTGCTATTGCTATCCAATGCTTTGGTTGTGCCTTGTCTTACTTAGTATTGGTGGGTGATATTACTCCTTCAATTGTTCCAAACTTGTCGTGGGTGGACGAGTCTCACCATAGAACGTTTTGGATCTTGGCTAGTACAGTCATTTGTGTTCCACTTTCTTTCTTAAAGAACTTGGACTCTTTGAAATATACCTCAGTTTTGGGTCTTGTGGCTATTTTGTACATGTCACTTTTAGTTGTCGGTCACTTCATTGTGGGTGACATCCCATTAGAAGGGAAACTCCATTACTTCCCTCCAACTCCCACTGGAATTTTCAGCACCTTCTCCATTATTGTGTTTGCGTTCACTGGCCATCAAAACATGTTTTCAATCATCAACGAGTCGGAAAACAAATCGTTACCTGCCTTGAGCAAATTAGTCAACACAGCCATCTTCGCCTCGTCAGTCTTATTTATTGTAGTTGGATTGGCTGGCTACTTAACCTTTGGTGACGTGGTATCTGGTAACATCATCTTGAACTACCCAGAAAGCTTTGCAACTAAATTAGGTAAAGTTTCTATTGTGTTCATGGTGATCTTCTCCTTCCCATTGATGTTGCACCCAGCTCGTATCTCGGTGAATAACATCTACTATTACTTTGTTCTGAAGAGAGCAGCAGCAGCAGCAGAAATTGCTACTGCCAATGAAGAATCTCCTTTGCTTGACCCAGAACACCAGTCAAGCACGAAGAAAACGTTGGTCGTACCATTTTCAAACAACGTCTTTATCGCAATCACCACAATCCTCTTGGTTGCTGGTTATTGGTTGGCTATTTCCATCAAATCGTTTGCTCTTGTATTGGCAGTGGTTGGTGCTACAGGATCTACAGCCATCTCATTTATCTTACCTGGGTTGTTTGGATACAACTTGATTGGATCGGAATCTGATGATCCACTGGTTCTTGAAAAGGTGTTGAAAAACTTGAGTTTGGTATTGGTTATCTGGGGAGGTGCCGTCATGGTTGTATGCTTGACTGTATCGTTAAGTGGAGGCGTTTAAAAGTAGATTTGGAACGACTTTCTGGTCTTAGAGGTGTCATTAGAAATGAATGATATAAAACTGTACAGTATAATAAACCTTGAATAGGCTGACACTCTTATACCTCATGCTCTACTTCTCACTACCAATTCTAATCTCAACTCATTTCATTTAGGTAATTACTATTCTGGAATATACAGTTATAACACATCTTATCTTACACTAACCCATAAATACACCCGCAGCAAGACACAAGTTTCTCCGCGTGAATTGCA
Source organism: Kodamaea kaohsiungensis (nom. inval.) (assembly GCA_030558205.1). Lineage (NCBI taxonomy): Eukaryota > Fungi > Ascomycota > Pichiomycetes > Serinales > Debaryomycetaceae > Kodamaea > Kodamaea kaohsiungensis (nom. inval.). The sequence goes on along the minus strand of JAJMRZ010000006.1, from coordinate 370,366 downwards.
CCTTGTACACTGGTGTCTTCTTAGTAAAGTACGCGGTCATGTGGTCACTTGTTGCAATAATCTCCTTCTTCTTTTCTGCAAGTTTGGCACTTGCCTGTGCTCCACTAGCACCATCTTTTTGGTTTTCCTGGTCAAACGAAAGCGCTTCTGGCTCAGGACCAGCGTCGTTTGTATTCTTTTTAATGTCCCAGACTCTGACGGTGTTGTCAGTACCTCCACTGACAAGTACTCCTCCATCTTTGGAGAAGGACAACAGATAAATCAGTGAACGACCATGTCCCTTCATGCTCTTCAATCTACGTCCAGATCCTGCGTCCCACACATTGATCACACTATCTTCACCGGCACTTGCCAACCATCTACCATCTGGTGAAACTGCCATTGTATTTACAGCTCCAGTGTGTCCCATGAAAATACGCACACAGTTTCCGGTTTGCACATCCCACATTCTACATGTCTTGTCGGAAGATCCAGTGAATACATAGTTGGAGTTGGGGTGAAACTCAACACAGTCCACGTCGTTGATGTGTCCGGCGAATATTCTTAACGGGTAGATGTGGTCGGTTGCCCACAATCTAGCTGTTTGGTCATGCAGCGCAGTTGCAAAATAATGTCCAAAGGGTGAGAACTTAACGTCCCACACAGGTTGATTGTGTCCCTTATACGATACTAATGCAGAGTACAGGTCCAATGACCACAACCTCACAGTCTTGTCCTCTGATCCTGATATTAAGTACTTGTTGTCAGGGGAAAACGAAAGACCATACACAGGTCCACTGTGTCCCACTAATTTACGCATGTTGCTGCTATTGTCACGGTCCTTTTTAAATATGGACTTGAGAGGCTTCCCATCAATACTCCATAACTTGATGAAACTGTCTTGGAATCCACCTGCAATCAAATTGGCGTCCTCATTGAACTCCACGCAAGTCATATCGTTGTTTGTGTTGTGGAATGTGTACATGCAAACTGATGGTGCACTAACCTGGAGGTTGGATGGTCCCAAACGGATCTTACTTCTTGAATCTTCCACAGCCAAGATATCTCTTTTGATATCCAGTGCATCCTTAATCGGTAAGGGTAGCACTTCTCTTGCTGGCGAATCAGCTTCAGGTTTGTTCATATCGTGCAACTCCTCAACTAAAGTTTTACCATTGATTGGTGCTACATGTTCATCCTTAACCTTGAGGTCTGCTTCAAGTTCCTTCAATACTTCAGGGTCCATAGGAAGTTTGCCCAACTTGACTGGTGCCAGTTGGTTGAACTTGTCTATTTCATTAGTTTTCGCAACATATTCAGTGATACCTTCTTCTGGATTAGCATCTCCAACTTGGTCAATCTTATCTGGCTTGTTGTTGGTCGATGTTGTGATGGTATTCAAGTACTGGTTGATAATACGAATAATAATGGCACCACCAACTGCTTCATTCTCGTGTAAAAAGTAAAGCAACAAATTTAATGATGTCTTGGACACTATAATACGGTACTTGTTGCTACGGTATGCCACGGCTAAATCATTCTCCTTCAAATGCTCCACAAGTGAGATACCTGCAAGTTTCTTGATCTCATCACCATGTAATATCTCATGGTCTACTTTGAACTTGTCGAAAAACCGTTTAGCATGTCTGATAAAGTTCTTTGCAATCATTTCCAAGTAACAGTGCACGAAAATTGGGTACAATAATCTTGTGAGTTCTGGTCTATACAAGTCGAGAGAGGTGTCGACCCATTTACGCAAGATCGAATATGCATTGTAGTACGATTCTGGGTCATTTTCACGTTTCTGTTTCTCCTCCATGTCTCTTAAATCTCGTAATTCCTTTTCCTTAGCTAATCTAATGTTGGTGTCTCTTGTTTCTCTTAATTCTTTGTCAACACGGTTTTCTCTATCTCTTAAATCACGGATATCTTTTTCCAAGCGATTGATACGATCCTTTAATTCCTTCTCCTTTTTAGGATTATTAGAATTGGGTGATCCAACTATTTCTCCAGGGCCACCTAATTTCGAAGTGGTTGGAGTGGGCACCGACATGGCAGGAGTTGGCAAATTGGAACTTTCTAAACGTAACATAGATTCAGTTTTATGATACCCTTTCTTCTGAAGATAGTCCAACACGATTTTGATCAAGTCCGCTTGCGAGAACTGCGCTTGCTGGTTTCGTGCCAGTTGCAGTCTGGTGGCAGCACTAGGCCGCGAAGGTGCTGGTGTGTTAGCAGGAGAACCCACAGAAGCAACCTGCGCAACCTGCTGCTGCTGCTGCTGGGTAAGTTTAGACTGATTCTGCGAGCTCAGCCCTGGTTGTGACTTGTCCCCGGTCATATCTCTTAACTGGAAATTCTTTGTCATTTTTTGTTTATAAAATTTGGAATATGATGCGACATTGGAGAGACATTAATATGCGACATATCTTGAAGAGTGGGAGGATAATAGGAAGAAGGGCCATAGAAGAGCCATAGAAGCGACAAGTCGCTGTTTGATATGGAGTTTATCAAGTCGGAAGTTATAATATGCTTAGTTTATTTATTAATAGGTTTGCTATTAATAATTTAGATTTTCAATTGGTAGTTTATTTAAGAGTATTAGGAAGAATCAGAACTAATAAAGTATGAAAAGCTTCTTAAATTAACCTACTCTCTTAACATTTCGTTCATAAATTATCATTCAGTCAACATTATTAAGGTATATTCACAACTAAACCTATGAAATTTACAACATCATTGTTGCACCTAATTATGTCCTACGTGATTTTTTGTTTGTGCACCTTAGAATTTGCACCCAAACTTTTTTATTAAAAAAAAACATAGCTATAAAAAGTGAACTATACAACGTACAAGACTTTAAGAAAGCTTTGCCCAGAGTATAGTATAAGTTAAGAGTGAAGCCTAATCACTAATTGATTGGTAAATAGAATTTTCTCAATTTACTTAAAGGCTTTGTCAAAGTCAGTGAAAACAAATCTGTACCTAAGGTCACCACTTTGCATTCTGGACAAGGCTTCATTACAACCCTTTTCTGAAATAGGAACCTTCTCGATCCATGGCCTAACGTTATGCTTCAAGGCAACGTCAAGCATCTCCATAGCTTCCTTCTTGGAGCCAACGGCAGTTGTACCAACAAAGGTTGCAGCCAAAAACATTTGCCTGCCGTCCAAAACCAAACCGGTTCCAGCATCAGGCGCACCGACAAGGACGAACTTACATCCAGAATTCAAAGTAGGGAAGTAGCTCATCACGTCTTTTTTGGATCCAGTAGAGCAATCGAGGTACAAGTCGAATTCCTTTTGGTATCCTAAAGCCCAATCTTTGTCTTCAGAGATGGCGACGAACTCAGACGCACCCAATTTGAAGGCTTCTTCCCTTTTAGCAGAAGAACGCAGGAATGCAACAACCTTAGCTCCTAAAGCCTTAGCGAATTGAATAGCAAGGTGTCCCAAGCCTCCGATACCAATGACACCAACAGTCTTACCTTTGAGGCCACCGTTAACGTGTCTGACCATAGGCGAGAATACAGATAAACCAGCACACATCAATGGGGCGGCGACTTCACTTTCGATCCCGTCTGGAATAGGGAAAACAAATTGTTCGTCACCGATAGAATGGGAAGAATATCCACCTTGGGTGATGTATCCATTGTTTGGAAAGTTATAAGTCACGGTACGCTTCATGCAATACTGTTCGCTGTTGTCTTTACATTGCTTACAGTCTCTGCATGCAGAATTCAAAGCACCGAGACCAACTCTTTGGCCAACCTTGATACTTGTAACAGCATCACCAATAAAAATAACATGCCCAACGACTTCATGGCCAACAACCAAGTCTGGTCTTCTGATAGGACCAAAATCTCCATGGAGGGCATGGATATCAGATCCACAAACACCACAGGCAATGTTCTTAATTACAACATCATGTGGACCGACTTCCCTTCTCTTGTAAGAAACTTTCTTTGGTTTGTTCCAGTTCTCAGGAGAATCAACACCAAAACCTTGGAAAATTTCAGGAACAGCTTGTGACATAGTTAAGTATTTGTTGGTAGTAGAGTATTGATCAATGTAAATGCTCAATGGTTACTATTTTAATGAAGAAGAGAAGCACTCTTTTTATAGTTTTCGAATTTAACTAAGGTACTGCTTGCAACAACAGCTAGGTAATTTACGAGCAATTTTGCACCCATTTTCCACGTTACTTGTATTATGTCCGATCTCAAGTAATGGCAAGAAAGTAAACTCCGACTGCCTTTCCCGTAGAGTGATCCGAGCTCTCCCGTATAGTTATCCGAGTGGTTTTCTCGTAGAGTTTCCCGAAAGGCTTTCTCGTTGAGTTCTCCGAATGGCTTTCTCATAAAGTTTTCCGGACCAACGGGCAGGATCAGTAAATTATCTTTTCAATCATTTAGGTTGTGTAAAATAAGTGGTAAAAGGTGAAAGTGGATGGGTAATGCTATCTAGTTAACGGTATTAAAGTCTGGTTATGTTTGGCAGTGTTTCCATAAAGAATAGTATTAGCTATTTGCAAAGTAAAGCAGTGTGTAAATTTTCTTAAGTCTGGGGTTGTTAATCGAGTGGCTCAACCAGTGTCAGCCGTGCGTCCAGAACACAAAGTTACTTCGGATTTTATGTATTTCAAGTGTCTCTCTATTAACTTTACCGAATGCAATGGAAACTCTGTAAACTATCAATTGCATTCAGTTTTAAATGAGTCACTAGCTCAAGTCAAATGATACTTGACAGAAGCTTCCATGGTGGAATAAATTGCTCTATTTCCCAAAGGACTACCTACTTTTGGCTACCTCTTCTGGATCATTAATTATTGAACCTAGAGCTAAAGACAATACGTCACCTACATCAGATGGCGAATAAGCCTTGAGAATTTTTCGGCATTAGTATGTCGATTTCTCTCAACGTTGTGCACGGTGCCTCAATTATACTTATCTCCATTATGGTGATCTTCTGCACAAGTGATTCCGATTTTGTTTCTGTTTCTCTGACATTCTATCTTTAATTATATCCCCACAGAATAGATATCACCGGGTGGCAATGATTGTATTCAAGGAGTTACCGCTTTCTCCTATTCCTTTTCCGTTTCGATTTCTAATAATTAAATCTTATAGTATCTGAGCTGTTTTCCACTAATAAATGGGATCTTCTAAAGTAAAACTTTAGTCAGTGCTTCAGGTTTCTCATTGATTGGAAGTATATGTTGTACTGATTAAATCAACTATAGTTGAAGTTCTTGGAATTGTTAAAGCATATCACCATTTGTTGTTTTTGATTAAAATAATAATTCTAAGTTTTACTTGCTGGTATAAATGAAAGTTAGATACTGACTAACCAATAAGTTAGTATGAGTAACTTCAAGATTAATTAAAGAGGCATAGTATCTTTAGAAACTGGGATTGATACCTCTAGAGCATGCAATACCATCATGTTCAAATAGATATTTGTTGGAGGTGGCCTCTATGTTGACAGAAGTCTAAGATCTTCTAGATTCCACTGAGGAGAAAGAGGTTTATTCTATAAGGAAAGATTAATGCTTATCGTTATAGATGATCGAATTCTACACAGTGAATACTAAACATTCTGTACTCTATCAGCATTTAAAGAGGTGTTAATTGCTGCAAATTCTAAAAAGCAGGATGAATAAAATTAAAATACTTCAATAAAACATCTACAAGCAAGCAAAGAGAGATGAATTAGGTGGAAGTATCCTTCTACCTATCTACATACACATAGCACTAGACACTACTTTTTGACGTTTTTCAATTGTTGTAAAATGTTAGAAGTTAGTGTCCAAAGCTAACTTGAAAATGATCAATTTAAACTCGTACTCAAATAACATATACTGTTATCTATCTCATCATTCTCAGGAGTGATCAATTGAAACAGAACACACCAAGTTGATACCTTGTTAATTCTGTTTAACAAGGATCGAATTAATGACAAGCGTATCAAAATACATACATAAAATAAGAAAGTACTGAGTGTTATCAGTACTAACTTTCAAAGAGATCACAGATAAATATTAACTGAACACAATTGGATATAAATGAATATATAAACGTATAAACTCAAATAAACCCAGTTTAAAATACCAATTACATCTTTTCATCATCCCAAATCAACCCCCACAAAATCATTTCACATTCAAGTAACTAAAAAAAGACATGCCTTGTGAAGACGAACACCACGGTCATTCTCATGACCATAGCCATTCCCATGATCATTCCCACGATCATTCTCATGTTCCACCAATTCCAACTAACGAATCCCAGTCGTTGCTCTCAAAAGTTGACACTCCTCGTCTTTCAGCTCTCAACTTGAGCAATCCTCAGGATGAGTTGGCCAAGATATTCAGGTCTTATGATGACAGGTACAAGTTAAAGCCAGTAATGAAATCAGATGCAGATTGTCAGCTTATCATTCATATTCCATTCATCAATGCTTCAGTCAAGTTATATTCCATCATCTTACGTACAAATGGTGGAGATCATTGTCCAAAGACCATCAAGTTGTTTAAGAATGATAAGCAAATTGATTTTGATAATGTAGAGCTGAAGAAGGCAACCTTCACATTAACACAACCACACTTGGGTGTGATGTATACAGATGGCGAAGACGATATGCCAGAAACACTTGAGAATGAAACAGAGTTTGTTGAACACCACGTTCCAAGACAATTGTTCAATGGGGTGCAACATTTAACTGTGTTTGTAAAAGACGCTTGGGAAGACAATGATGAGGAATCTCATATACATTATATTGAATTGAGAGGTGAGTACACTGACCTTTCAAGAGATCCAGTAATTGCACTTTATGAATCTGCAGCAAACCCTGCAGATCATATTGATTTGACTAGCCAGGTACATTCTACGAGTCAACTTCATTAAAGTGTTAGAGAATAGTAATGATATAATTGAATGAGTATGAATGAAGAAAACCTGAAAAGATTGAATGCTAAACGGATTAAGCATATGAAAGTGAATGAGAAGAAGGTTCATGAAAAAGGTTGACAGCGAATTAATAGTAGTTTATACTTACATATCTAGTGAAATATACCAAAAAAACTATACTTCAAATGAAAGTATAACACCATCACCTCAGTCCACTACACCATACATCTCAACCTATCCAATTCTTAGACTCCAATACCTCACTCCATTCTACTCCACATCCCCGTCACACCACTCCACATCCCACACTCGTGCGTGGATCAGACTCACCCGAACAACCGACAAAAATGCCGGGGCCACACCCACAAAAAAAGTATATAAATTAAGTATATCTTCTTTTCTTAATCAAATCAACAATACACAATGGTAAAGTTAGTTTTAGTTAGACACGGTCAATCCGAATGGAATGAGAAGAACTTGTTTACCGGTTGGGTAGACTGTCGTTTGTCTGAGATTGGTGAGAAGGAAGCTGACAAGGCTGGTGTCTTATTGAAGGATGCTGGTATTAAGGTTGATATCTTGTACACTTCTAAGTTGTCTAGAGCTATTCAAACAGCCAACATTGCTTTGTCTAGTGCTGACCAATTGTACGTTCCAGTCAAGAGATCGTGGAGATTGAACGAGAGACACTATGGTGCTTTGCAAGGAAAGGACAAGGCTCAAACCTTGGAAACCTACGGTGCTGAAAAGTTCCAAACTTGGAGAAGATCTTTCGACGTCCCACCTCCAGTAATTGAGGATGACTCCGAGTTCTCCCAAGCTGGTGACATCAGATACAACGATGTTGACCCTGCTGTATTGCCAAAGACCGAATCATTGGCTTTGGTTATCGACAGATTATTGCCATACTGGCAAGATGAAATTTCAGCTGACTTATTGGCTGGAAAGACTGTTCTTGTTGCTGCCCACGGTAACTCCTTGAGAGCCCTTGTCAAGCACTTGGACAAAATCTCCGATGATGACATTGCCGGATTGAACATCCCAACTGGTATTCCATTGGTTTACGAATTGGACGAGAAGTTGCAACCAACCAAGCCAGCCTACTACTTGGACCCAGAAGCTGCTGCTGCCGGTGCTGCTGCAGTTGCTGCTCAAGGTACTAAGAAGTAACCAAGTAGAATAAACTAAATTTAAGATATTCAAATGTAGATGAAAGATGTAGAGATCAATTAGGTCTAAGGAATGAAGTGGTAAGGGAAGTATTTCACATGCATCATATATTTTAGCAAACTATTGATGATTTCAAATTCGATTGAATAATTCATATTATGAAACAACACATGTGTTTATTCAATCAACCACTTCCTTTATATAACTTCCTGTCAATAGTAAAACCAAAGTATTTAACATCAAGAACAAACAATATAAAAAAATCATCATCATGAGTTTCAAGTTCACAGCTCCTACAAAGAAGATCTTTGATCAAGGGGACTTGTTGAATTTCAGAAGGTCTGCCGCGTATCATCGTATTCAAGCTACCTTACATAGAATTATTAGTAAGATCAAAGCTACAGAAGTCCCAGCATCTACATTTGATTTAGAGTTGGTGACAAAGAAGCAAGGAACGCGAACTTCCAGAGTACCAAAGGTTGGAAGGAATGAATTGGGAACAAATAAGTTGAGAGATGTTGGGACTTTAAAAGGACCCGAGACTTCGGATTCACAGATTGAAGATCCGGAGGTTCCCTTGACTAATTCACCAAATATCAATGGTATTCTTAACATATTCATTGCACTTAACAAACTCGTTGATGAAACTCCACCATTAGAAGGACCAAGAAGATTTGGTAACTTAGCTTGTAGGCAATGGCATGATAAGATTATTCCAAGAATGGAAGGATTGTTGAAGGAGAATTTGCAGGCAAATGTGGATGAAAAGTACTATGAAGAGTTGCTGTATTATATTGTGAATTCATTTGGGTCACAACTGCGATTAGATTATGGTACAGGACATGAATTGTCATTCATGGCATTTATTGGTGGGCTTTTTGATTTTGGAGTCTTGGACTATGACAAGACAACTGGGGCTGAGATTCTTGTGGTATTTGCCAAATACTATGATTTGGCACGTCGTTTGATTCTTGAGTATAATTTGGAACCTGCTGGTTCACATGGGGTATGGGGACTCGATGACCATTTCCATTTGATGTATATATTGGGAGCAGCTCAGTTCAATGACTCAAGATCATATCCACAAGTTTCGCAACTTCTTTCTAATTCTACTATCAGCACCTTCAAAGCAAGCAACATGTACGTCAACTCAATAGCGTTCATCTTGAAGATTAAACTGGGACCTTTCAACGAACACTCGCCAATCTTATCAGATATACATTCATCTGTGACCCTTTGGTCAAAGGTCTTACAAGGGTTATTAAGGATGTACGAAGTTGAAGTTTTAGGAAAGGTACCTGTAGTACAACACTTTTGGTTTGGTACAGCTTTGTATCCATGGAAAGATGCTCAAACTAATATTGACTTGCCTGTATCAGAAGCCCAAAATGAAGGTAGTGAAGAGATTGGGTTTTTGAACGATAATAGAGGAGTTAACACTACAAGAACAAACGTATCAATGACAGGAGCACCATGGGCAATGGGAGCTAGAAGTGTACCAAACAGACGAGTAGTTCCAAATGCAAACCCAAACGCACCGTTAAAGGAAAGGTCTCCAATCTCAAGAGAAATAAAAGTACGCATGCCACCTCCAACTGGATTAAAGAATAAGATTATTGAGTAATCTGTATGCTTGAAATTGGATGGTTGGAGAGAGAAGAGAGAGAGAGAGATTAAGTTTATGAGATACGTAACTTGAAAACCCTAGGTTAACTTTGCATCATGTTTCAGGTGCTCAGATGATGATGGAGCATTGTATATAAGTAAATAGGTAACTTTAAGAATATCATGGGAAGAGTAACATGTAAAGATTGGATATTGATTTGAGAAGTGTTCATGGTAATCTCACACTGTCAGGACTCTCTGATTCTGAGTCTGATACATCAATAGTTTCAATAGTTTCAGTATAATCTAACAAACTTGACGTTAATGATCTTCAATTACTAGAAACCAAACTGTAAAACTACTGATTCAATGTAACTCCATCTCTCATATCATATCATCCTTCAATTTACGTAACTACCTGTTCATTCGTTACACCAAATCATCAATCACTACAAAAACTCAAAGTATCATCGGTGTTTCATAGTTACTTTATTTCACTTCAATCAGAGAGTAAACGAATTGTAAATCAAACTACTTTCCATAAACTTAGATACTTATAAGAATCAATTCACTCTCATCTACTCTCATCTACCCTCACCTACCCTCACCTACTCACCTCCTACTAAACTCTCCATTCTCCCACCTCTATCATCTCTAAATCTTCACCACAAATCATAATGAATTTTTCGAAGAGCAAAAAAATCAACAACCAAACGAACCATCATCAACCATGAACTTCAATAGTGGCTCCAATGCGGGTGCATCAGGTTTTCAGTTTGGTGGCAATTCTTCAGGGTCATCAGCTCCATTTGGGAATACTAATAATGCAGCTCCCAATGCTTCAGGTTCACCGTTTGGTGCTCCTACTCTGAGTAGTCCAAACATGTTTGGTCAGAATCAACAAGCTCAGTCTAGTGCTCCTTTTGGATCTGGTGCTAGTACTGGTAGCAATACTCCTGGCTTTACATTTGGAGCTAAACCAGCAGGCGGAAATGCTGCTCCTGCTCCTGCCAATTCTTCAGGTGGCTTGTTTGGAAATAATTCTCTGAGTCAAGGGTTCGGAGGTAATAGCTCAGGAGCTTTGGCTGCTCCTACCCAAGGTGGTCTCTTCGGAAACAAATCAGCTTCTCCAGCTCCATCATTAAGTGGTAACTCTACTGGTGGATTATTTGGTAATCAAGCTGCGTCATCTGCAGCCCCTAACCTGGGATCAGGAGGAGGACTCTTTGGAAATAAGAACCCAAGTGCAGCACCTTCTACAGGATTTGGTGCCACACCTGCTGGAAACACCGCAGCACCAAGTGGTGGATTATTCGGCTCAACACCTAACAGTGCAAACTCCTCTGGAGGATTATTTGGTGCCAAATCTGATGCAGCACCTGCCTCAAGTGGTTTATTTGGAAACCAATCTGCCACCTCAGCTGCTCCTGCTACTGGTGGATTATTCGGAAACGCGGCTGCATCTTCAGCTGCTCCTGCCACTGGAGGTTTATTTGGAAACCAGTCTGCCTCATCAGTTACTCCAGCTGCTGGTGGATTTGGAAAGTCCGATTCTGCCCCTGCAGCAACAGGTGGATTATTTGGCAGTAAGCCTGATTCTGCTCCTGGCACTAAAACATCTTCTGCTCCATCCAACTTCAATTTTGGTGCATCTTCCAATACACCTGCTGCATCTACAAGTTTATTAGGCTCGGCAAACACATCTGGAGCTACTACTCCTCAAGCAGGAAACTTATTCGCAAAGAAGGACGACGCAAAACCAGCTCCCTCCTTGTTTGGAGACTCTAAACCTGCTTCTTCTTCTACGTTTTCGTTAGACAAACCATCGGGTGGATTGTTTGGAGACAAGAAGGACGAAGCAGCCAAGCCTGCAGCAGGAGGATTTTCGTTTGGAAAGAAGGACGACCTGGCAAAACCAGCAGGTTTCTCTTTTGGTGCAAAAGACGACACTGCTAAACCTGCACCAGCCTTTGCCTTGGGTGGTTCTAAAGATTCTGCTAAACCAGCAGGATTCTCATTGGGAACTAAAGATGACGCAGCCAAACCTGCAGCAGGTGGATTCTCCTTTGGCAAGAAGGACGACCTGGCAAAACCAGCAGGCCTCTCTTTTGGTGCAAAGGACGACACTGCTAAACCTTCAGGATTTTCTTTAGGTGCAAAGGACGACACTGCCAAACCTTCAGGATTTTCTTTAGGTGCAAAGGAAGACACTGCCAAACCATCGGGATTCTCTTTAGGAGCTAAAGACAGTACACCTAAACCAGCTGGCTTCTCATTGGGTTCAAAGGAAGAACCTGCTAAACCTTCGGGATTCGCTTTTGGCGCAACTAAAGATGCTACAGCTGAAAAGAAAGAAGAAGGTAAACCAGTTACAACAGCCACAACCACCGCAGCACAACCTACACTTAAACCAACTAAGATAGAACCTAAAGAAGTATCGATCGAAAACAAAACCTTGGATGACTTACTTACAAAGTGGGCCAAACAATTAACTCAATCAGCCAAGGTGTTTGAATCGTACACAGGTACTGTTAAAACATGGGATCAAGAGTTGGTGAAGAGTGGAGATGAAATCGTCAAGTTGAACCAAGACACATTAGAGGCGGAATCACAGCAAGTGAAGATTGACCAACAGTTATTATTTGTAGAATCACAACAAGACGAATTGGAAGCTTTGTTAGACAACTATGAACAACAAGCAGATATACTACTTAATAATGTTGAATTTTCCAACAGCCTGAGTCATGTTGTGGGATCAGAAGAAAGCGGAGAGTCGCAACAAATAATAAGCAATAGTACTTTAAGCGTAACAGATAAGTTACGTGAGGATGCTTACCATAATGCAGAAGTTCTTGATGAGAGATTAGATAAATTAGGTGACAACTTGGGTACTTTGATTAGCGAAATCAACTCAGTGAGTGATGTATTTAACAAGAATTTGATCAATGATTTGGCTGGTAACGAGTTGGATGACGACACTAAGAATACAAGCAGCACTAAGTCTGGAGAAAACCCAACAGAAGAGATTGTTAAATTGTTAAACTTGCATTTGGATAACTTAAAGTATATTGAAAAGACAGAAGATGAGTTGAAGTTGAAGTTGGCAAGATTGCAACGTTAGTAAAAGGTTTATAATTAGGTGAGTCTAGTGAAATGAATGTTGAATGTCTAAATTTTTTAGAAGACGTGTAGGATTTACTCAATGGTGTTTATTCATGTGTACAGTTAATTTATCTTGGATGTAGCTTATACAATTATGGTTTATCTTTGGAACAATTGTATGAAGGAGTGACACCTAACATTTTGAAGAATTATAGCTCCAACTATTCATAAGAAGTCTAATTAAATATCGTTGCGTTCTCAAACTTAACAAACCCAACATCACATTCTTCTCCATATGAATACAAATATCACACTCATTTAAATAAATTTAGTAGCCGAAACTTGGGGTACTAAACATAAGAAAACCCGAAAGAAATCATTGATTTCAATGACACTCACAATAACATTACATTTTCTAACGGCAATGTAGTCGTCTCCTCACTTGTCTGGCCATACTTCCCATACCTAAACATCAAACCAACATATTTCACAGCCATTTTATATTACCTTATTTCTTTGTAATCATTTCCCGATTTGGTGAGTCAAATACCTGAAGCATATGAAAAATCATGAGGGGGTAAATAAAACAATATCAATCTCTTTCAATTCTCGATTACTTTCAGTTCATACCACTTATCATTCAAGAAGATGGCGCCTCCCGTATTAGTTCTTATTAAGTTGCTTTTCAACCCGGATATTTCCAACAAAGTTATTTTACAGCTTGCTTATAAGCAGCTCAGTGCACTTGGATGGGCTAAAGTATTATCAGCCTTGCTTGGGGCATCAATTGTTGGGATTTCGCTGATTATTAGGATCCCTCAGATCCGTAAGATTTTGAATCCAGCCTTGTTGGAGCAACGTATTAAGGTTGTTAATGGACTTTCATTAGAAAGTGTATCATTAGAAAGTTTCAACCAATTGATTCATGTTGTATTCAATGCTCAAAATAACAACCTGTTTGTTAATTACGGAGAGAGCTTGCTTTTGGGGTTGCAAAACATTGCTATTATTCTTTTAATTAAGTTTTATAGATTAAGAGACCAAGGCCAGATTGGCGACTTGCTGCATGCTCCATGCCTGGACAAAATCGCTAATACATTATGTGGGTTAGCAAGACCAATTGGGATTATTGCAGGAACTACAATTTTCGCTACTAAAATTGCACCACCTCAATTGATTGACTTCTTACAAGTATTGGCTATTCCAATTCTGATTGTTTCCAAGGTTCCACAGATTGCTAAGAATGCTCAACTCCAATCAACTAGTCACCTTCTGAATATCACAGTTAGAGCTAACTGTCTTGGTGCTGCTATTAGAGTTGGAACTACCTTACAAGATTACTCAACAAAGGTAAAGAAAAACCAAAACACAAACAGTTCTCTCGTTTTGTTGGCTGGATATGGTGCTAGTTTCATCTTGAACCTGGTTTTAGTAGGACAGACATTTGCTTATGCAAAGGAACCTAAGGATAAGGAAGAATAGACTTCTTCAACTTTTTTAAAGACATTGGTTCAAGTGTGGGGGTGGGGTGCACTCATTTTTTGTATTGTATAGGATCGAATTGAATTGATGATAATCTTACAGAGGAAGGATCAGTTTTATAATGAATATACATAAAGAAGTAAAGTAGTGAAGATTGTTTGATGAGATTTTTAAATCCTATTCATATTGTTTAATTCAAGTAAATGATATTGGCTGCAAAATCCCAATAAATGCAAAGTTGATATTGAAAAATATACTTGGCAAGTCAAAGTAATGTTATAAGTTTAGGAGGTCAATTTTACCTCACTGAAGTATTAAATACTAAAATTAATATTCAAGAAACTAGAGAATTCTTTCGGATATATTCATTTTTCATCTTCTAGTTCCTCCTCTTGCCATTCTCGCTTCATGTCATAGCTATCAAATAAATATAACAATGTAGTTAGAACATACACATATCCTTTCCAACTAAACCTAAATTAGTATATTTAACTACCATTTAAATATCCTATACTCACCTTCAATAACCATATCAAATATTACATAACTATCAACTAGCACTTTTCACTTTCACTTTTCACTTTTCACTTTCACTTTCACATACCAACTATCAACTCCCAACTAATTCCCCACGTTTGTCTCAGTTAACAATGACAAATTTAATTACTAATTCACACAAGACAATACAACACAATAAAAGAACCCCAATTGATCACTCTCCCCCATACAAATTTACAAACCCACCATTCCCAAGTACATTATAATACCCACTTCTTCCTACTAGCATACATTAGTAATATAAAAAAAAAATTGTCAAGCAAACATAACCATACGAGCCTTCCGAATACTTTTGTTTCAAATTATCATTAACTTCTCCTCTCATTACCAAATAACCGTTGTCTCCTTATTGTATATCCTTCTGTGAATCTACGAGAACGATTAAATACAAGAAAGAAAAAAAATTAACAACAACTTGTTACGAATGACCCACAAAGCAGAGTACCTCAAGCCCACTGGGACTGATATTTCATCAGTTCTTCAAGGTGGGTACAACCATCCTCTTTCGAGGGAGTGGCAGCAGGATAGACAGTTGACTAAGAACATGTTCATTTTCCCATTATTTGTATCTGATCAACCAGACGAAGAGACTCCAATAGCTTCGTTGCCCAACATCAGTAGGTTTGGTTTGAATCGTTTGATAGGGTATGTTCGTCCATTGATTGAGAAGGGGTTGAGATCCGTTATTTTATTTGGTGTCCCCTTAGCTGAAGGTGTCAAGGACTTTGAAGGCACTGCTGCAGACGATCCAAATGGCCCTGTCATTCAAGCTATCAAATTGTTGAGGAAGAACTTCCCTGATTTGTATATCATGTGTGACGTGTGTCTCTGTGAATACACCGATCATGGTCACTGTGGATTGTTGAGTGAAGATGGAACATTGAGAAGAGAACCTCTGGCCTTGCGTATAGGACAAGTTGCAGTCAACTACGCCAAGGCTGGTGCAAACTGTGTAGCACCTTCTGATATGATAGATGGACGTATCAAGGATATTAAACGAGGACTCATAGATGCAGACGTTGCACACAAATGTCTCGTAATGTCTTACTCGGCTAAGTTCAGTGGCGGACTTTATGGACCTTTTAGAGACGCGGCAGGTAGTGCGCCTTCTCATGGCGACCGTAAGGCATACCAGTTGCCACCAGGTGGTGCTGGATTGGCACGTCGTGCCTTGGTAAGAGACATGAAGGAAGGTGCTGATGGGATCATTGTGAAACCTTCAACTTTCTACTTGGACATCATCAGAGACGCACTGCAATTGTGCGCAGACTATCCAATCTGTGCTTACCATGTGAGCGGAGAGTATGCCATGTTACATGCTGCTGCTGAAAAGGGGGTTATCGACTTGAAGCAAATGGCATTTGAACTGCATAATGGCTTCTTACGTGCTGGTGCAAGATTGATCATTAGTTACTTCACTCCAGAATTCTTGGATTGGTTGTAAATAACACAGACGATAACAAAAAACTTGACACTCTTACTCATTTCATTATGTAAATATTTACATTAACATTACATACTCCACAACAGAAGAACTCTTTGATGTTCCCTGTAGTGTTTTCTTGTATATAAATTGTGATGTTGATTTATGAAATGCCCCCTTTACTCTAATGAAGTTCTCTATTTACAGTCAAAATAAAATTACTTCCATTAAAAAGCCTTCAATACCTTTGATCTACTAGGTTGGTTAACTGAAGGGTTGGTTAACTGGGGAGTTAACTGAAGGCTCTGCTATCTAAATATTATCGAAACTCCCATCGTCTATAATTACACCAAAAGCGGTTCACTCTTTGTAGGCTCTTTGGGAGTTTTCGTTGGAGCTTGTGGTAATTCCTGTGGTAATTCTTCAGGTACGTTATCTGGGACTTTTGGTAATGAGTTCTTATCTGGTACACTGTTTTTGCTATCAGGAACCAAGTTCTCAGGTGTAGGTTGTTCAGTTTCTTTGACCAATCTTTCGAATTCTTCATCGACATCCACAGTATCCATCAGTTCACCTAAGATATCCGAGACTTCATCTACCTTTAATCTTTCCTCGTATAAATCGTCCATTACCTTATCGATCTTCTCCACGTTCATTTGTTGATTCAATTGTTTAAGGATCTGGTTACCTTGAGTAAGACTACGGACAACTTCTGTTTCGACCAACTTATTCTCTACACTTCCGATAAGTCCTTCCAATGTATCAAGCTGAGCATATGTTTTCTCGAGTGTCACCAGTTGTTGCTTCTTTAATTTAAGAAAGTGCTTTGCCTTGGGGATATTCTTTTGTTCCAATGACTTGCGTGCTAAACCATCTTGTTGGGTAATCAAGTGTGTTATTCTCTTCTGGTACTGCTTGATCTTATCCCTTTGCTGCTTGAGCTGGAAGATAGCTTTGTCGTTAGACGTTATCTTTGTAGAAGCCTGTTGACCCATCTTGCTGTGGCGGATCAATTTGTATGTCGCGTGAGTGATTATAAGCCGTTTCGATGTCGTCATTTAGAATTGCGACATTTTGCAGTAAAGTGGAGTATGAAGGTGTGAGATTGGAGGGTGCAAACCACTTGTGATTGAATTCTTTTAGGATATTAATAAGGGTAACTCCTTTTAATTTCATGCTATTGACGATAGGAAAGGTTAAAGTGTGAGATAAATATTTTATCATCATATTGACTATTTATTAAAACATGGAGTGATTTATTCATCTAGATCTTTCAGTTACTTCGTCAGTACTTTAAATAGCTTGACGTCATTCTCGACTTAATTTTCATAATCATATTGATTTATTACTCAGTTTGTTAGATCCAAGATCGTGTGAAGTGATCTAGAATCTGTTTACACACTCTCCCACTCTATATTCTACCACTCTATTTTTACTCTTTCAATTTTACCACTCTCATCGAAATCGAAATGAACCCTTTATCAAAACCTAAACTCCCGTATCCAACACAACCATTCGCGTATCTAGGTTTCGTGTAGCTAATAGGCACCAAGTATTCCCCAGATTCAAGTTCCATATATTACAGAAATAGCCAACCGTAAGCGATCCCAAAAAAAAAACCCTCAACTGCAATACTAAAAGTTGATTAATTAAGAGTAACAAGTAGGCAGTGATAACATGATAAAAGACTAATTAAAGAGTATACGAAATGCGGTTGTTAAGTAAAGATGATCACCTGAAACATATCCCTATACATCATCATCACTCACAGCTAGCGAAATGCCCCACCGCCCCACTGCCTCAGATCACCTCTTCTTCCATCAAATTAAAAATCTTTAATTCCGCCAAATGCGTCGCAATTGTAAACAAAACCAACACACAGAATGAGGGCCCGGCCAGAACCCCAATACAACTAAAAGTAAAACACAAACCATACCCAATTGAGCAAACGTCGAGCCTCAAGTAAGCCATTTACACATTTGTCCTTTTTTTAACTGAGCAGCTTTCATCTATTTGTTTGTGTTTCGTATCAGGGCATCAGAGCTTGGGATTTTCGTTTAATTTGTAAAACATTTACAAAAAGTTATCGAAATTGTCAAGATCTACAGGGAGAGCAAGGATGTTTTGTGAAGGCTCACCGAAGAAAGGATTCCGGAGTCCTGTTCGTAAGGATCCGAGTGATCTAAAGGAGAACCAGGAGGATGCTGCTGTTGAGAATTCTAATAAGAAGAGAGGTTGTTTCCTGCCTGCGCCAGATCTCCCCTTAGTTGGGTCACTGACAAAGAGGCTTCATTTGCATAATATGTCACCTAATGTGACTAGGAAAACCATATATTTAAACCCTGGTCCTTCGACTACGCAGAGTGACCCATCAATGGGTGCTTCTGCTGCTAGAAGAAACTTGTTGGATCTTAATTGGGACTCGTTGGCTGCCACCAGTTCAAGTGGGAGTGGGAATGGAGGATTCGGTGGAGGAGTCATTAATACAGGAGTCACCAGTCAAGTCAATGGACCTTCAAATGGGAAAGTACATCTTCCGAAAAGACCTTCATTACTTAAACCAAAAGCAGAATCATTCAGTTTCGGACTGACACTGTTACGTCCTCAATCGCGTCCACACTCTCAAGCTCATTCACAATCACGCTCGAGATCAAGATCGCCAAATAAAATCCTACGTAGATCAAACTCCCTGCTCGATCAAGCAGGCCCATCTAGTAGTGATAGATTCATTCCATCACGCCACAACTCAACTGCAGGGAAATTACAAACTACAACTACAAACCCACACCCAAATGCGTCACCTGAAACCCACATAAAGGCACAAACATCAAAGATCTATCAGCACCATGTAGCAGAAGCGTGTGGACTCGAGGTTAACTCGAGGGTCTTATTGTACCAACCAATGCCTCCAGAGAGGAAAAAACCAGTGAGCTTATTTGGTAGCTCAAGTGGCTCCAAAAGAATGCCAATGCATAGCAAGTTGAGTCCTGCAGTTGCAACTGCAAGAGCTAAAAAGATCCCCACAGCACCAGAACGGGTCTTGGACGCCCCAGGATTAGTAGATGACTTTTACCTCAACTTGTTGGCATGGTCTCTGGCGAACTTGTTGGCTATTGGCCTCGAGGATGCAGTATATGTATGGAACGCAAGCACAGGATCCGTAGGTCTTTTATGCGAGTTGCCAAACAAAACGTTGGTGACATCATTACGATGGTCAGAAGACGGATCATACATCTCCATTGGTAAAGACGATGGGTTCTTGGAGATTTGGGACATTGAAACAAATACCAAGTTGCGGACATTAAACTGTGACAACCACCAGACACGTATTGCATCACAACTGTGGTACCAGCACATACTAACAAGTGGTTCACGTACTGGAGCCATCTACCACTCCGACGTTAGGGTGGCTCTGCATATTGTAAACAAGTTGGAACACTCGCATCTGGCTGAGATCTGTGGAATAGAGTACAAGGCCGACGGCCAGCAATTTGCGAGCGGAGGAAATGACAACTTGGTGAGCATCTGGGACGTACGCCAGTGCCACACAGCACACAATACGGCAGTAAAACCGTTGTTCACGAAATCAAATCACAAGGCAGCAGTAAAAGCCTTAAAATGGTGTCCTTACCAACTGAACTTGTTAGCAACAGGAGGAGGATCAACCGATAAAACAATAAACTTTTGGAACACTACAAAAGGTGCTCGTGTTAACACGATCGAAACAGGATCTCAGATCCTGTCTTTGAACTGGGGGTACGCCTCAGGCACCGGCATGGAAATCGTTGCTACGCACGGATTCCCAACAAACAATATCTCTCTCTTTAATTACCCAACGCTTCAAAAAACTGGAGAGATATTGGGTGCACATGACTCCCGGATTTTACTGGGATGTCTCAGTCCTGATAACTTGACTTTGGCAACAGTAGCAGGTGACGAGAACTTGAAGTTCTGGTCGTTGTTCGACTTGTTCAAATCAAGTAGAAGAGAAGGAAGCGATAGATTGGACGATGACGATGAGCAAAGCGATTTGAAGGACGAAACGAAAAGCATGAAAAAGATGATGAATATTCGATAGACTAATTAAGTTAATTCTGATCAAGTGTAGAGGTTGATAGTTGACCTATAATGTAGATTAGGAGGATGTCTTGTTTTTTGTTGGGTTGGTTGTTATTGTTGGGGGACTGATGGTATGAAATAGCAGAGATTAGAAGATGGCTGATAAAACAGGAGGTTGATAATAGAAGATGGGACATTCGTCTTTGCTTGACTCAACCACTTGAAGTGCACAAGGTGCGCATTTTTCTGTCAGGTCTTAATCACCTTGGTGGTTGCAAAAAGTTGGAAATGTATTCGTAAATGATTCCAAAACACTATTCACATTAACGAACTTATGTATTTCTTCAATTGCCATTAGCACAAGTTAAGTAATTCGTCGGTGAAGTATTCACATTTGAATATTATCAATTGGTTTGGTAGATCGGAGTACCTTTAACTGCACCCAGTACCTTACTAATTTGAAGCACTTACTAAATCATTGCCTATTTAATTTTATTATCATTATTAAAACACTGCAAGAATTATTCAGGAAGAGCTTGAGCTTCCATGTTGAATATCTTGAATAAACATAATCATTGCAAATAAAGAAACTAAGACGAGTAGTAATCCTACTCGTACTTTAGACATTAATTAACTAAGAAGAGTCGTACAGCCTCATAACTCACATTTTCAACTTTACATTGAAGTGATCTATTATTTAGTATATCTTACAGTTAGTTCATATCTCATCTCTCACAATAACCTAACAACTTCAAAACACTCTAAGAATCAATTGTATGCCGATTTCTTCACCTCTACATATATTTGCACCCATTTTAGAACACTAAAAAAAATTAAAGTGTCATTATGATCTCGAATACACTTATATTGACCAATGTACCTGATGAGACACTTCAAGATCCGCGTTCCTTGTTAGTATACTTATCACGTAATAACAACTATATAATAGAGTTGGTGCTGCTTCCTAAGTTTGAGCGACTTCTTATTGTCTGTGACAATGAACGAGTTTCGAAGGCAATACGTGATTTGTTAGAGTCTAGCAATGATTGGAGCAAGGTGACAATCTCGTACAGTATGAGAAACAATGAGTTTAGTAAGGAAATGAAGAAGTGGATCCAGAGTGAGGCGGAACAGAATCATGTTGAGAGGAGTGTTGACGAGGCCAATACACAAGAAGTAGATTACTTGGAACTTCCACTGGAATCTGGAAGTAGACGATTTTTGATCTCGCCTCCACGGTCACCACCTCCAGAGTGGAATCAATGGGATACAGTTGAAGAAGGGCCTAATAAGCAACCATTGTATTCTGCTCAAGATTTATCACACTTATTATGGGAAAGATTAGGTGGGATGGATAGCTCTACCGTGCGTAAGTATGTCGAGCAAGAAAGCGAGGAGAAGGAGATTGAGTATGACATTAGAACAGAACCTGAAGTGTTATTCCAAGATATAGATAATGGTGTTCCTGCTATTGTCCTTGATCCTGCTGGAGGTGAAGTTGCCCCAGACGTTAAAATTGAAAAAACAGCAAGACCTCCAGTATCTGACCTTAATCAATGAGTGTTGTCAAAAGGAGTTGTGTTAGTTTTGAATAAAAAATAAAGTGAATAGAGACCACATACCATCACTATTCACTTCACATAATTTTACCTTGTATATTGAGTATATAAAGAACTTGAAGAGTAAGAAGATAATCTGATTCTGTAGAAATGACACTTGGTAGATTAACCCAACACAATGTGAAGTATATTTACAGCCAATCGTTAGAATTACATCCATATCCAAACTCACTACATCCCTCAATACTCTGATACCATATCGACATCCTCAACCTCAATACTCAAATAGTCATCCCAACATCATTACACTCACCATACATACGATACCAAATACCCCAAACATTTTACTATCGCAATCACATTACCTGCAGTACTTTTTTTTAGCGATGAGATGAATAACTTTTCTATTTGAAAAATCTAAATCTACTACAACAAAATCAAAATCAACTACAACGATGGCTAAATCTAAGAAGAGTTCTACATCTCCTAAAACCCCTACGACCAGAGCCAAGAAGGTTTCTAGCGAGTCGCCTTCTGCATCTCCAATCACTAAATCTAAGAAGAAGGTTGTGAAGAAACAAGTTGAAGAAGTTAGTGAACCAACTGAAAAAGTGTCAGAGTCTAATATTGTGCCTACAAAAATCACATCTAAAGCTGTTTCTGAATTGGTCAAGTTCTTGGAGAGACAGTCAGCTCAAAAGCTTAAGGAGGAAGAGGCTGGTGCTAAGAAGTCTTTGTTTGAAGATGAAGACGATGATGTATCTAAAATATTGACTGTTGAATTAAACACCAAGAAGTTTGTTACTGAAAAACCACAGTTGAAGCCTCGTGTTATTCTGCTTACCAACCCTATTTACAACAGATCAAGCACTAGAAGTTGTTTGATCATCCGTGACCAGTTGGCTACCACCGATGCTCAAATCGAGTTGCTCGAAAAGGAGAACTTGCCAACTGTTTCCCAAATTTTACCATTGCAAGCATTGAAAACCGTTTACAAGACTTTTGAAAAGCGTCGTGAATTGCAAGCTGATTACGACTTGTTCTTGGTAGACCAAGCTATCTTTAACTTGATGCCTACCTTATTGGGTAAGACTTTCTACGGTAACAAGGACTTGAAGATTCCTGTTCCTGTTAAGGTGGTGTCGACTTTCTCCAAGGGAGACATCTCGATCACTGCACTTACCAACTCTTTGGAAAAGACTCTCAATGGTACTGCCTACTTGCCTCCTGTAGGAACCCAGATAAACATCAAGGTTGGATCGATAAACAATGTATTCACACAAGAACAATTGGTTCAAAATATCGAGTCTACTTTGTCTGCTTTCAAGGCTGACGAATTGACTAGCGTCCTCTTAAAAACATCTAACTCCCCAGGTGTTCCAATTTTCTACAGCGACAACTTGTACTCTGAACAAGACGTATTAGAAGAAGGTGCCACCCCAGCAAAGAAGACCGAAAAGTCAGACACCTTCGAACAAGCATTGCTCGAATTGGCCCCTGCACAAGAGGTTAGAAAGGTTCTTGGATCTAAGGTCAAAAAGGAAAAGAAGTTCAAGGTTACCAAGCCATAGATGTATAATAGATAATATATTGCTCAAAAAATGTACGATAAAATGTGTTGTAAAGTTCTTTGATAAGTTTTAAATCAGAGAACAAGATAGGAAGTACTTTCAAGAGTAAACACTACTCTTCAAGTACCTCTACATAGCCACAAGCTCTTGTACTGTACCTCTCGAATAGTTTCATACTTATAGTACACCTCAAATAGGAAGTTTATAGATCATGTGACTTGAAACA
Source organism: Kodamaea kaohsiungensis (nom. inval.) (assembly GCA_030558205.1). Lineage (NCBI taxonomy): Eukaryota > Fungi > Ascomycota > Pichiomycetes > Serinales > Debaryomycetaceae > Kodamaea > Kodamaea kaohsiungensis (nom. inval.). The sequence continues at coordinate 346,725 of JAJMRZ010000006.1, read as the reverse complement.
CAGATTAATACGCTTCAATTTAAGTTAACACACATTATAACATTAAATGTGGGTGTTAGAACATCGTTCCGATTCAAGTATAGGTAAGTAATCATCTCAAGCTATTCTCATAACACATAACTAACGAAATCAGAATCCTCGCTATTAATTCCTAACCAGAGATACATAATTGGTCGAGATTCAGATGCAAACTTCATAGTCAATAGCACACTGGTTTCTAGACAACAATTAGAGATCAATGTTGGTGAGTCAAAATCTAAGCTTAGAAGTCGAACATCATTATGGATTACAGTACTTAGCCGTGCCAGGTCAGTTATCAATGGGACTGTATTAAAGTTAAGTAAGACAAACGTGAATCCTATTAAAACAGAGTACACTGAGAAATCGGAAGTGGAAATCAAGTTCAAGAGCGCTGAGGGAGAAGATCAGGTGTTTACTACTATCAAGTGGGTTGACTTCAATGTCTGGTCTAACCAAGATATACGTGGCTTGGAGAATGTAGACTTACGCGTCACGTCTCATTTTGATAAGGCAGTTACTTATTTCTATGGAGATGGTGATCAATATTTAGAAGCATTGGCTCGCGGGATACCTATTCTAGGGAATAAATGGAAGGAAATGACACAACTGGATACGTCATGGATCCGTCAAGATTATATTGAAACTGAAGGAGACTCAAAACGATCACAACTCTTGAAAGATGTAACGTGTGTTGTAGCCTCTGAAAAGCCATGGTTGAATTATATGGACGCACAGGTTGTTGAAGTTCCAGAAGAAGAATTAAACCAGGGGGATAAATTATACAACAGGCTTAAAGATCTAAAAGTAGTAAAAGTACTTGTTGTTGATGAAATTCTGGTTCTTGAAACAGCCTTGGTAGAATGTTCTACTAGCGGATTGAAAATCGAACAGTGGGATGTTTTCTCAAGCAAGAACAAGATCGAGAGTGAGGATTCAATTGGAACAGAAGAAGTTGAGATGGAGGTGGAAAATAAAACTGAAGTACCACAAGTAATAGACCTGAATCAAGCTGAAGCCTCTAACGAAGAAAATGAACCATCGAAGAAGAGAAAACGCGGAGTCTACCAAAGAGTTACAAGTGCTGAACCAAGTCAAGTAGAAACACAACCTGAACCTGAGCCCGAGTCTGAACGTCCTCAACGGAAAAGGGTTAAATACGAAAGAGTGAGCAAACTCCACTTTTTCGATTTGGCTGCTAAAACTGAAGAATCTAACGATAAAGTGGACGTTATACCTGACAATAAGGTTGAAACTGTAGCTGCAATTGAGGACGAGACTGCTGACAAAGTCGATCCGGTGTCTCCCGTAAGTGAAAGAACACCTGAAGCTGTCCCTAATGAAACAGCACTGGAGACCGCAGATTTTGAACCTGTAGCTACCTCAATCACGAATAATCGCATCCAAGGAGTCGAAGCATCAACTACACCAGAAGCACCTTTTGAAGTAAATAACAAAAGGAAAGCAAGTTCTGAAGAATCTCGTGCAAAAAGGTCAAAACCTACACCTAAAGTGAAGCCCAAGGTTTCATTAGTAGATGCTATTCTACAAACAAAACAAGAAGCAAAAACTACAACCAATAAAGAACTTGGTTTGGATGTTAACACAGAACTTTCAGAAGATTTAAAGAACTTGGCAGTTGTAGAACATGTTGAAATCAAAATGCGTATACCACAACAAGTTCCTGTTGAGAACCCAGAATATGCCAACAGAAAGAATTTTAAGAATTTCAAAAAAGCAGGTACAACCAATAATCGTCAGTTCTTAGAACTCGCTACTATCAGTATAGATCACCAGATTTCCTTTACCAGTGCTCCATCAGGATTAGATGCTGAGAAGACATTGGAAAAAGATTTCAGTGGATTAATGAGTAACGTCAAAGCATTAGAACCACAATTATTTGTTGATGAAGACGACGATGATAGTCAACCTTCACTTTCTGTTAAATCTACAAGACCCCTGAGGGATACGTCAGCTAAAAGTACAATTACAAGATATACTGAAATAGAAGATGACGATGACGATGCAGATGATGATCAACCAAAGTTTGGTTTCTCACGGTGATTGGGTACTTCCTGGGAATTTGAAGCTAACAGCAGGACATAGACCCATCAGCCTGAAGTACGAGGTGTGAATTGCCAAGTAGTTACGATTCAAAAACTTTTCAAAGAACCCCACCTTGCGAAAGTCACCAGTTATACACTTTTCGTTATTGCCTGTTATGCAGTCAACAACTTGATCGTTTGTTGGGTTGATTTCTGTAGACAGACTGTTTACATAAATCTGGTTGTTGAACTGACAATATTTGTCAAGCAAATTATTGTTTTGAGGAATGACCGTAACCAAGTCTGATTTATGAACCACTCTGAAGAATTTACGGTCATATGAGTTGTGAATAGTAGGAAGAGTGCTTCCCATGACGGAATCGGTCCAGCTGACGAATTCCTGGTTTCCTAAAAGTGGTTGACCCATTGTTACCACGGTAAGTTTATTGAATCCAAGATCCAAGTATTGGAGCCCTAGGAGTAAGGCTATACTGCCGCCAAGTGAATGACCTAAAATAACCAATTCATAATCATCATTGGAGCTGGCAGATGCTAATTCGGCATCCAATATTTCATGTATGTCAACTACAGTGTTAATGAAATAGTTGTAGAATCCTGAATGTACTTTGCAATCTTTGCACTCTGGAAGTGAAACTTTCAAGTTCGAGTATGGTGTGAAATCAACCTTCATGTCAGCTATCGTATCGAATACCGACCTTGTACCTCTTAATGCTACGATAACTGTTTTCTTTCTCGTTCCAACATTATCCGTATAGTTGAAAATATTGGCATGGGTAGTTGCAATGTACCCTGTCACAGAATCTTCTGAATGCCATTGGTGTTTAAGCGTCAAGTTACCAAAACTTCTCTCACAGTCTAGGTTACACTTAAAAGGTTTCGAAACCCCACCAACATCAGTGATACAGTATGCTATATCCATAAGATGTGCATACACAAAGAGATTATCATAAATACATTGATCAACAGGTCGAGTTGTAGTTACAACTGGAGGAGGTATTAGGGGAACCTGATGAATGTGAGCTGCCTGACATAAAGCTAATAGCAAAAGTATCCACAACATTATACAAGAATCATATCTTACTTTTAAAGTTGTAATGACTTTTTTTCATTTTAAGTCATCGTTACCCCAGATTAAAATCACGTGAACTACCCAATTAAGGGTCCAAAGACCCAACAATATATAGTAATAGGAATGCAAGAGAAGACCCAAGAAGTGCTGACGCTGCAAGTATAATAATGCTACTATTAAATAAATAGTAGAGTACCTTGGACCATCTCTTAAGGGTGAAGATGGTAAATGATGCAAAGGCAATCAATACAAAAAATCCTATAATGTTCATCATGTAATTGAAAAATGATAGCCCATAGAGCACCCAAGTTACTGTAAAGCTTATGGATTTTGCAAATGTAGAATTCTCTAGTTTATCTTTCCAGAATGAGTATCTTGTAAACAAATTTGAGAATACAGTAGTGAATTTCGTTGTTGTATTAGTAATTGATTCATCAAATAGTTCAATTTTCGCAGCCATTTCGCTTAATTTTAATTCCAATTGGTTGAATGAGCTATTGATGAAGTGATTGTATTGGATTGTAAACTGTGATGTCACTTCGCTGATGTACTCTTCATTTAATTCAGATTGAGATTGAAAAATAGTATTCATTTCATTGATTAGCTGTTGATGTTGACAAACTAATTCACTATTCATATTAATTTGCATTTCAAGTTCTCGATTCTGTTGGTTATTAGAAATGATTGCTTGGTTTAATAATTGGGAATTTTGTATATTGTCATAGTTTAGTACTTGAATTTGCTTGAATTGGTTTAAAACCTGATCATAAATGACAGCAGATTCTTGAGTCACTATTTGAGACATGTCTAACATTTGGACCTGAACATCCAGTAAATCATCTGCAAGTTCATTGAACAATTTCAGAGTAAACTTTTGAATCTTCTGTTCAGTTTCTATTATCAAAGAATCAATTTCTTGACTAGTTAGTTGATGAACTGAACTGAAGAAATTTTGCAAGCTAGAAAGAAATGCTTCCCTGTTAGAATTAAAATCTGTTTGCAATGAAGCAACCAGTGCTCTCTGATCTAACTCAATTTCATTCACCATTTCCTTCAAATCACTGAGTTTAATGACCATTTCACTGTGGAATTGTGTAGTGAATTCCTTTGAAGCATAGATCTCCTCTTGAAACTCTTCATATATCTTCGTAATATTGGAAAACAACTGTACTATATTCTCCTTCTCATAAGGTAGTGATTCTTCAAAACAAATTGAATGAAGGTCTCTATAATACCCACTATACGTTGTCCAGAACTGAGGAGACACCTCTAATCCTTCAAGACAAGATGAAACTTGAATGTCTGAATCCAAATGGCGACATGAAGAAGGATAATCAAGACCAGAATTCTCAAACTCACACACTGATAGCATGATTGCCAGCTCTTTTCGCTTTATGGGATCGAAGAATTCAATTCCTCTAGAACATTGAGGAAGTACTAGACTCAATGCTTTTCGAACACAAGCTGAATCATTTGAATTCACTAGTAGCTCAAAATGTGATTGAATATCTGAACAAGTAACAATTGTCACTATAAACATGAAAATGATTCTCATTACTTTCTAATTTTTTGCCATTTCCCTAGTTTATATATGGCTGCAAATCTGGAACATTTTTAAGACAAAGTTGAAACCACTACAAAATTTATTCATATTTTAGAGTATTTATGTGTCTTTATCCACTGTGGCTGTATACGATTGCATGATGCTTGTTTGTAACTCTTTCATCCTTCAGGACTTTCCTTAATTTCAATACTAAAACGTACTACGGTATTTCAAGCATTCTTTGAAATTGACTTTACGTCTCCAAAATCATTCCCCACTAAATACTATACCTTATCCGATACCAATCCCTTTCAACTTCAACTGAGAAGTACAACAAGCATCCATAGCACCCAGCTGTCAACCTTTATATCTATAAATGTCGCATCCATTGCACCAAACACCTAACAAATAATGTCGTATTTATGTCTCATATTTGAGTCCGATTTTCAAAAGAGTTTTCATCACTGAATCACCATCCTAAATGTACCGTCATATTGCCGTACCTAGTCTAGTTGTGAGACGGTCGTATCTGCGGTCTGTGTTTCTGTTTATTCCCAATGAAGACCAGCATATTTTTGAGAGTGAGAAGTTAACTACAGCCCAGAATGAGGCAGCTGTACCCAACAGACAAGTCACCAAAGCACATAAATTCCATCATGATATCGAGAACCCAGAACAGATTGCTGATTTGTTCATACGAGCAAGTGAAAAAGATGTTCTAGTGACTGCTTTAGCCAGTAAATCACCTATATTGGGCGATTCTTCTATAAAATGGGTAGGAAAGAACCCTCTGGTTCCATTATTGGGAACCGATTTACAATTCACAAATATAACTACCACTTGGTTAGACTTGTTCAACAAACAGATCATCCCATTGAATGAAATCACTTCTGATAATAAAATTAACTTCAGTGTTAAAGCTGTGGTCGAGTACTTGAATAGAGAATGGGAGAAGATACAAACTGAAACATTAAGTACTGAAACTATTCATGAATTCTTTGAAGCCTTGGATGTATATCTGAAAAGAGACTTCGTTGCATTGGGAGTAAAATCAAAGGATGTACAATCAAGTGTCACGTTTGACAATACTTCATCTTTTCTTATCACTAAAACAACAGATCCATCTGATTTGAAAGTATTACTCAAGTACATTGATGAAAACTCACTCAATTTCACATCACAAGGTTACCATGACTTTTTGGTCGACTTGACTAGAATTGTATACGAATCCCAACAGAATAGAGTATTGAAACTGATTGTTTTCAGTGGATTTTACCAAAATACACACAAGAATTTCGCTGACACGATATCACAATTGTCACCGGAGAACTTGGAGTTACTTTTCAGTGTTCTCATTCACAGTGGGAATTTGGATGGTGCCAGTGAAGTATTGACTGAGATTATTTCCAAACAATATTGTCCTTCAGTTGACAATATCAATTTGTATGTTTGTACATATGAATCGCAGTTGAAGAGTACTCCTAAATCAGATGAAGAGATACTCAGAGATTTGAGTAATTTGAAGCTGGTATTATTCCAAGCCAAAATGAACCCTGTTTTATTTGAATTTCTCCTAAAGTTCTGTGTGAGAAACGTTGTTGAGTTTGAACACTTTATAAATCTCGCAGGAAAGAAATATGTTGAAAAGTATCAAACACAATTATTAGACAAACTTTTAGATGTTGCTACTAAAGATGAGAAGTTATTAGTTGCCCAGTTCTTAAGGAAGGTAGAGAATCTTTCAAAATCAACAAAACTGGCTGCAAAAAAGGTATTTGATGGTAGAAGTGCAGAGTTCCTCCTGTAAATGTGAATATATACAGTGGATTAATTGGAAATCTCCCTCAAGGAGGGGAAATTTCTGTCAAGAGAATTCATTACAGTAGATAATCGTGATCGAGTGTTTTCATCCTATGCATAGAAAAATGTATATAGTCCCCACTGTATGAGTGAGGAATGCAAGCTTGACAGTCTCACCATTTGAGTTTTATAATTCATACTGCCCGAGCTGGATACCCAAATAAATAACTAATCGTACAACAATTATCACTTTCCATTACTTCCGTTAAAATAAGTCAAATTTCCTTCCTCTTGTTATTAAATCTAAAAAATTCCTTTATCTTTCTGATGATGAACCTATCTGTGGATTATGTTGAGTCGTTTGGTGTCTTTCGTGAATATTCGAAGAACTTATACTTAGTCCATCTCGGTTCGGAGTTGGTTCTCTTGTGTGTCCTTGTCTCAGTTCATCTCTGATGTATACTGGATCTTGGTTATGTTGAGTGCTGTAGAATCCGTTTGTATATACGTAAAATCCGTCATCACTAGCTGCGTCGTCATTGGCCCATCTTGTTCTGTCAATTTTACGCATTCTCATGTCATCATTTTTGAACTGGTGTTCATCTTCGATGTACTTTCGTGAGCTGATTGTTCTTTTGACAAAGCAAAGCAGTGCTGCAATCACAGTCATTCCTATGATTGGAATCAACTGTATCCAACCCAAGTAACTGAGGTTCTGTACAAAAAGTAAAATATCAGCTAGAAATGCTAACAACGTGCATAAGAATGATAGTAATGCAAAGAATAGCATTAGCAGGTAGTATATGGAGGTAGTTTTGAGTTTCTCAATGAACATAAGACACATTATACTGATAAACAATAAAGCAGAAAACCCAAAGGCCACAAGATGCATGATCAATAACTTGGAAATAGTATATGTAGCACGCAGAGGGAGTTCTATACTATCCAACTCGAAATCATCGGTAAAGGGTTGACCGAAGTTAGGCTGATAGATCTCCCTATTGACCGATGGGTACCCTACCTTTGGTTTCGAACAAGCATCTGTAGCAGTCTCACAAACTCCTAGCACACCAAATGTGTAGTTTCTGTAATGTGCAAGATAAATCTGTCGACTTGGATGGGTGATTGGAACTGATATTATAGGTAGCAACTGTACCGTAAGGCATATTAAACCTAGAACAGCTAACGCTATATGGCTCTTACTTATTGTCTGCAAAGGCATACCATATTTGACTTGTTAAAAGGTGGAGTCAATTTTGCAGATTGGGGCGTAGTATTTGAAAAGGTCACGTGAATGAAAGGATCTTGATTAAGAGTAGGGAGGGAGGGAGTAAGAAGGAGGGAGGAGAGAGGATCAGCAAAAGGTGAGAGGGCGGAAGAATGCAAGAATGAAACTGGGGATTTGAGGGGTGGGGAAGAGAAGGAAATTGATTTCTTGGTATTTGGGTATTCTTGCATTTGAAGATGGGTGATGAAGAAAGTAATAGGTCTGTGTACCAAGAGAGTAGAACATTATAGGCTGAGTTACTAAAGGCTGAGTTATTATAATTAAAGTGGTATTACACTGTCGAGTAGAATAAATAATGTCTTGTTATATCCTCGGGTTTCTCTGGGCATCTTGTATAATTTTGCAAGGTATTGTGTTGAGTTTCTTTAATATTAAGACGTTCTGAGCAAGTTTTAACTAGTGAGTGCATTTCATTATTGTGTATATTATTTGAATACAGAGTTGGGTGTATAGTAGTTGAGTTCATTTAATCATTAATGAGTAGGATTAGTGTGTACACTTTCTTGTATTTCATTGACTTGAAATGTGTATGAGTTTGAAATCGTATTGGAATGGGTGCAAAAGTTTACTGAAAATTGATTGACCTGGCTCAAAATGCACCATTTGACTTCAGTAGATTGGGTAATTCATTATTCATCTTAGCTCAAACTCAGATATGTTCTCTCTTTCATCCTCTCGACTTCTGTAAGTCAACTTTTCTAGCTTCTCATATGGTTATAGAAAACGTTGCAGTAGTATCTCTAATGTGTATTTCATCCTGATATTCGTATATCATATGCGAGTTCATTTATCAACACCAGTCCACTTAAACTTCTTAAATATTCAGTAAAGTTACAACTTATTATTCTTCTTCAAAACTTAAACGCACTTCTTATCCTTAACTTGAAACTACATGTTTAATATCCAATGGTATCACCATCAATATATATCAAAAATGGCTGCGAAATTATTCATATTTCCATGCTCCAAAGTCACCCATTCAAGTCTCATTTTTCATCTTCCATCACCATAAATATTACCATTCAATCACATCAATATCTACTCTCACACAGCACCTACATAAACTCAATTCCACTAATAAACCATCAATTTCCATCACTTTAACTACCACTTCATCGCCCCTCCTCTCTCTATCTCCTAACTAAAAATTCTCACGAAATCAATTTTCAAGTGCGAAAGATCATGTGCAACTTCATCATTTAATGAAACTGGTTCGGTTGCCTCTTGTTTTACTAGTAGTATCCATCATTTTATTCAATTATCAAAGAGTTTGGATAGCTTTTAAGACTACTGCTATTCGAAATACTTCTACAATGTCTCATTCTTATGCTAAAGAGTTAGAGATTGCTACATTGGCAGTCAAAAGAGCTTCAATCTTGACTAAAAAGTTGAGTGATTCAATTGCTACGACTCAGAAGTCAGGTACTCAGATTAAAGATGATAAATCTCCAGTGACAATTGGTGATTATGCTGCTCAGGCTATTATTAATCATGCTCTTAAATTGAATTTCCCTACTGATGAGATTATTGGTGAAGAGGATTCGGAATCTCTTCAATCTGAAGATTCTAAACTGATTAATTCTAAGATCTTGGATATCATTGCTGAAGTCCAGGAAAAGACTCCTCAATATAATGCCAAGATTGGCTCTCTTGAGACTTTGTCTCAGGTTTTCCAGAGCATTGACTTAGGTTCTTCTAAGGGAGGAAATAAGGGTAGAGTATGGGCTTTGGATCCAATTGATGGGACCAAGGGGTTCTTACGTGGTGACCAATTCGCAATCTGCTTGGCTTTGATTGAAGATGGTAAGGTCGTATTAGGAGTCATTGGTGCCCCTAACTTACCTGCCACTGTCATCTCCAACACTGAACATTCTGGAATTGTTGGAGGATTGTACTCTGCTATTGTAGGTGCTGGATCTTACTACACTCCATTGTTTGAAGATGATTCATTTATTCCATTGGCTGAACAAAAACGTATTCAAATGAAATCAAACACAGATCCTGATTCCTTGATTGTAGCTGAAGGTGTTGAAAAGGGCCACTCATCTCACTCAACTCAATCACAAATCAAGAAGGCTTTGGGTTTCAACGAAAACACTGTAACTAAGCAAACCCTCAACTTAGATTCTCAAGTTAAATACTGTGTCCTTGCCTCTGGTCAGGCAGATATCTACTTACGTTTACCAATCAGTGACACTTATAGAGAAAAAATTTGGGACCACGCTGCTGGAAATGTGTTGATTTATGAAGCTGGTGGACAGGTGGGTGATATCACCGGTACCCCATTAGATTTTGGAAAGGGTCGTTACTTGGAATCAAAGGGAGTCATTGCTGGAAGCAGTGCTATCTTTTCCAACGTCATTAAATCTGTTAAAAGCGTTTTATGATCATTAAATCTGTTAAGTGTATTATAGTTCTATAAAGTAACGCATTCCACTTTGTGGAGTACGATGATTATTAATATTAACATGTTATTCAGAAACCAATGTGTCTACTCATTCACATTCACCTTACTGGCTCCCAAGATATGTGGAGCTATCTCTTGTAACCAAGACAATTCAATCACTGAACAATTTCTACCATACCCTTTTGTAGTGAAGACGTATTCAATGTACATGATTGCGTCCAAGTTGGCCTTTCCAAATAAATTCGAGGATGGGTGGATACTGACAAGCTGTCCTGTGTTGAATGTTCTGTACAGTCTATCTGGCATTCCAACAGCTGTGTTAGTGATGTACCCTTTGAGGAACGATTTAAGAACAGATGGGATGTCTAAGGTAGTAGTAGTTATTTCCTCAAGATCTTCCAATTGATGGTTGAGGTCTCTCAACTGTTGTTCCTTTTCACGTTCCTTCAACAGATCATCTTGTTTTATAGTGGTTGTCATGTATTCCCTCAATTGGTGTCTAACCTTTAACACATTCTTAAATCCCTTGTAACTAAAGAACATCTCTTTACACCACAGCTTGGCTTCATCTCCAGATTGAGCAGAGGCTTCTTGGAAGTAGTCGAAATATTCTTTAAGTGCAATCATGTCACCATGTTTACAACCTAATGGACAGTATTGTCTACGCTTGTAGTTGATTTCATCACGCAATTCACCATTGGCAGACCCCACATTCAAGATCAAATTGTCAACAGAAAGACATGATACTATGTCAATCACCGGTGCCAACACTCTGAACTCAAGTGCAGTAATTAAAACAGCCGAGAGTTGTGGAGGAAGTGGCAACACCGACATTTTGTATCCCAATGGTGTGATTTTACCAGAATCGTTCAATGCACCAAGAGCATACAACGAATTGAGAGCAGCTAAAATAGCTTCTTGTCCAGGATGTTCCAACCATGTCCAATTAAGTAAATCTTCAACTCCAATCTTCTTAAGAGTTAAGATTGGCAAAATGATATCGTTACGTAAAATTTCAGATTCCTGTTGTTTTGGTAATTTGCTGTTGAATGTCTTCTCCAGGTATAATCTGAACACCTTACCTTCACTTTCTCTTCCTGCTCTACCTGCTCTTTGTTTTGCTGAAGCTTGAGAAATAGGAGTAGTGAGCAATGTCGATAAACCCAACAGATGCTTCCAAACCTTTACTTTTCTTAATCCAGAGTCTATCACGTATTTTACACCACTAACAGTGATGGAAGTTTCAGCAATGTTGGTAGCCAAAATCACCTTTCTTCTGTTTTTAGCCAACTTGGTAAATATCTTTGCTTGTTGGTTTGGTGAAAGGGCAGCATAAAGTGGAAGAGGTTCTATTAATGGACAATCTTTAGGTAATTGAGGTGCAATTGTGTTCAATGCAGTAACACAGTTATCAATTTCTTCTTGACCAGGAAGGAAACATAAGATATCACCTTCTGGTTCGGATCTATTGATTTGAATAACAGATCTAATCATGGTATCTGCTAAATCTTCAGAGTTATCACTAAGGTATAACTGAGACACAGGGAAGACTTTACCTTCAATAAATAAAATAGGACAATCATTGAAGAATTTACTGAACAATTCGGCATTCAAGGTTGCACTCATGACAATAATCTTCAAGTCAGTACGAACTTTAGTAGTGATCAATTGTTTCAAGAACCCCATGATTAAGTCTGTTAATACTGTTCTTTCGTGCGCTTCATCTAAAATGATGGTGGAATATTTCAGTAATTTGCTATCAAGCATAATCTCTCTTAAAAGCATACCATCTGTAAGATACTTCAACTTTGTTCTTTGGGAGTTGGTGAAGTTAGCAAAACGAACTTGATAACCAACCTCTTGACCTAAAGCACATCCATATTCTTCACTGACTCTTGCTGCTAAAGATGCAGCAGCAACTCTTCTTGGCTGTGTCACTGCAATCTGCTTCTTATTCAATGGCATTAAAAATTGCGGGATCTGTGTAGATTTACCAGAACCAGTTTCACCGATAATTACAGTCACTTGGTTTCTTTCAACATAATCTACAATGGCTTCTTTGTGTTGGTAAATAGGTAACAGTTTACGAATTTCCAAGAGTTTGGTTGCTCTCTCTGCAAGCTCACTTCTTGAAACATGTGTTGCTTGATGAAACGATTTTGAATCATCTTCATCATCACTATCATAAAACGTAGATGTTTTAGGTTTCTTTGGTTTATCTTGCTTATCTTGTTTTTCCTTGTGATGCTTTTCTTTATGGTGTTTCTCTTTGGTATGTTTATGCTTTTCTTTATGATCTTTATGCTTCTTAGCATGATCCAGACTATCAGTGGGATGTTCAGAATGAGCATCTTCTGAGATATCTTCTTCAGGAGTACCTTCAATATCTTCTTCTTCATTCTCATTGTCATTTTCATTATCTTCTACCTCAGGACTTACTAGTATCTCTTGTTCCTTAACACTTTTATTTTCCTCTTCTATCTCATCTTCATCAAACTTCATCTTCTTATTACTTCTCTGAATCTGTACATCTCCAACAGGTACCTTTGCAACCTCAACAACGGTATTCTTTTTACCACCTCTCTTTCTCTTCCTCTTCTTGTTACCATCACTGGCAGCGTTCCCAGGATTGTTATTCATCTCTTTTGCAGCCCTTTTGGTTGTAACTGAAATTTTTATTGATCTTTTTTACGTGATGAAAATGCACCTCAAAAAACCAATCACTTCATCTTGTTAGATGTTAATTAGACTTATAAGGCCAAGGCCGTTACTCTCTAGGGCCTTTGTCAGGTTGAATAGTACGAATCTGAGTGATCATGTTGATCCTCCTACAGTTCCTACAGCTGCAGATGCAGCTGCTGTTGCTAGTGCTGAAGAGGTGGTTACTATAATACCTACAATTGAACTGTTAAGTTTGAGGCATGAGCATGAGTCTGAATTGAAGAATGTATCATTGGTTAGTCATTTACAGCTGCGTTCTTTAGTCGAATCTATCACCAATGATGAACTTTTTGAAATCACTAAACTTGGCCCCAGTTTTCAAAAGATGAAACTTTATTGTGGAGCTGACCCTAGTGCAAGTTCACTTCATTTAGGTAACTTGTTGCCACTCTTGGTGTTGCTTCATTTCAATTTGAGAGGTCATGATGTCGTAGGATTAGTAGGAGGTGCCACTGGTTCTGTTGGAGATCCAAGTGGTAGACTGACTGAACGTGCAGCATTAGCAGAAGAAGAACGTAACTCGAATGTTACGAAAATCCAAGGCCAAATTGAAAGCTTTTTACATAATGGTCTCAAGTATGCCGAATCAAGAAACTTCCCAGTGACACCTGGAGGACAAATCGAAGTTGTCAACAATGCCAGTTGGTGGCTGTCAATCAAAATGCTTGATTTTTTGTCTCAGTTTGGTAGACATATTAGAGTTTCTGCAATGCTCGCTAGAGACTCTGTACAATCCAGATTACAATCGCAAAACGGAATTGGGTTTAATGAATTCACTTACCAAATCTTACAAGCATATGATTTTTGGCACTTATTTGATAAACATGGAGTGAATTTACAAATTGGAGGAAACGACCAATGGGGGAACATCACTGCTGGAGTAGACTTAATCTCTAGATTGCAAAAACAGCAGGTTAAAGATAACACTAAAAGTGGATTTGGTATGACAGTTCCTCTCCTCACTACACCTACTGGAGAAAAGTTTGGTAAGTCAGCAGGAAATGCTGTATTTATTGATAAGACACTTACCACGCCGTTCCAGATCTACCAGTACTTTATCAACGTTCCTGACGAGTCAGTAAGTAACCTTCTTAAAACATTCACTTTATTGCCAACACTGGTTATTGACAATAAAGTAATGGCACAACATGAAGCTGACCCTGGTATTCGTGTGGCACAAAGAGTATTGGCTAGAGAAGTTGTGGATCTTATTCATGGTAACGGATACGGAGACGAAATGGCATACGTGACTGGATTCTTATTCCCTACCCCAGATCAACCATTTAACGATGAAGTTTCAGCAGATAAGTTAATCAAAGTGTTGAGAAAATCAGGCATTTTGACCAACTTGAATTTGCAAGAAGAGTTTCCTGGATCTGCATTGGATGACTTGAAAATGAGTACATTACTTGCAAAGATTATTGGAAAATCAAAGAGAGAAACCAAGAACTTGATCAAGAGTGGAGGTATTTACTTGGGACTTGACAGAACTCAGTACGAGGATCCAGATGATGTTGTTTTGTTTGACAAAGAGAATCATTTAGTAGAAGAAAAGTTGATGTTGGTTAGAGTTGGGAAACAACAGTACCATGTTGTTCATTTTGAGTAATTGTAAATAGTTAAACTGAGAATGGACATGTGAGTTTGAATGTATGTGATGTTTGTTGATGGAAGAAAAGACATTGTAGTGTATTTCATAGGAGGGTGCACTCTATTGATTGAAGAACATACATTGTAGAATTGATAAGAGATGAATATGTGCAGCATAATGGAAGATGTAGAATTGAATTGAATTACGAACCCTTAACTTTTTGCACCCATTTGCACCCAAAATGTTCAATTTTGCCAAATGGAGTATTACAATTCATAGTACTTGAGTGCAAACAATATTACAATAAGAGTGCTGATCGTACAATAGTAGACTGAAGAGAAAGATAAATTACGTTGACTACCATTGAACTTTCAATCCACTACGTTTAATTATAATTACTACATTCAGATTCATGGAGATGAGTGGAGTTTAGACTCAAATTAAAGAGCTGATCTCTGTCGTATATGATTACTAAGATTGCATCATTTATATTGTTCATCATGTTCCTGAGAGGCTGTATTTAGGATGATTGATAGTCAGTATCGACTTGTCTATGCTCTGTAGTTCTTTGTTATTCCAGAAGAAAACCATCGTTTCACCTTCCATACTAATCGTAAAGCTGTTCTAGATTCTCGAGATTCTCTAGATCCTCTAGATCCGTTAAATCGTCTATATAATCGTAATTCTAACCCGTAGCAACTTAAATGTGCTCCTCCAAGGCTGTGTCAAGTAACACAATAAGTTCCAAATTACAATATAATCCGCTCAAATGTCAAGTACACCGAGGTCCAAGCTAGCCATTATTAATGCGAGCAGTGTTGAAGAACGAGTAATCTCAGCAATAAGTAATCGTAGTACGCCTAGACCACCGCCCTAACGTGTGTAAACGTTTGTGAAAGATCTATAGTGATGCCGATGACCTCACGGCACGGCACTAAAGTAACGTTTGTTACCGAGTGATATTTAGTGCACAAAAAAAGCACGGGGGGCGAGGGGAGGCAGTATATAAGGAAGAGTTTGTCTGTATAAAGAGTTGGATAGTACGAATAATATAGTATAGCAAAGATGTCATCATTCTACGAATTGAAACCATTGGACGACAAAGGAAACGTATACCCATTTGAAGAGTTGAAGGGAAAGGTTGTCCTTATTGTTAACGTTGCTTCGAAGTGTGGGTTCACTCCACAATACAAGGAATTGGAAGAGTTGAACAAGAAGTATGCTGGACAAGATGTTCAAATCTTGGGATTCCCATGTAACCAGTTCGGATCGCAAGAACCAGGTTCTTCTGAGGAGATTGCTACTTTCTGTTCTGTCAACTATGGTGTTACTTTCCCAGTCTTGCAGAAGGTTGATGTTAACGGAGACAAGGAATCACCAGTCTACAAGTACTTGAAGTCTCAAAAGAGTGGATTATTGGGATTGAGCAGAGTTAAGTGGAACTTCACCAAGTTCTTGATTGCAAAGGACGGTACTGTTGTTGAGAGATATGCTCCAACTACTAAGCCAAGTACTATTGGACCTAAGATTGATGAGTTGTTGAAGAAATAAGGAGATTGTATAATAATAGTGTATATAATGATGAACATAATAGTGGGTACATAATAGTATACACATTTAATTAGCTTATGATTTTATGTAGGGGGTAGTCAACAGGAAAGTCTTGTATGCTACTTGACTACTTTATAAGGGAAAACTATACGCTGGTTATGAAAAATTAGTTAAATTCTAATAATGGTTAACGTAATTTATTAGCGGGGTGTAGTAGGCGTGGTATTAGCCTAATGAAGGGCTTTAGATGGCTGTAGATGGGCTGTAGAGGGCTGTAGGTCAAGCTAATTGAAAAATGCTGGTATTTTCAGTTATTTTCATTAAAATTTTAAGTTAAACCAGTAAGTTGTTAGTTCAACCTGAAAAAACTGAAAGTTTTCATACTAGTAGTTCATAACAGTTTTCAATTGAGCTCACTACACTCTTCTATTGACAGATTTCAATAATAGTAGCGACCTCATCAATTGGTTACTATTTTAGATTGATTGAAATTCCAATGGTGGAAATCAATATAACATTATAAATTAATCAGTGTCAAATTAATTTGCATTGTCTTGAACAGGAATAGTATATCCAGGGGTAATTAGCTGCAATACATTGAATTCAAAACCAAAGGAGTTATAGTTCAAAGGAATTCAATTCGACCCATATCATTACAAAACATTATATAACATTCATCCTCTGTACATGTACATTATACATCAATTCATGCTCACATAACACTCAAACTAAAATGTTATTCACACACTCAACCCCCCAAATCAACTCCTCCAATCCCCCAACGCAACTTCAACGCATCTTCAAACGTAGCTTCAACGTATCTTCCAGCTATCAATTGATCCTGTGATATTTACTCTTATCTCTCCATCTATAATCACAATCTCATTCCTATACCATAGCAGCAAACCCAGCAATTACGTAATTGCAAAGGTTCTTATCCAGCCAACATTAATAAACAAGGTTCATAACACCCCACTGACGTTGGGATATGCGAAGGTTCCAGAAGGGGAAAAGGAGAGAGTATGGTAGTAGATTCCATACCTAAAAAAGTGAAGGGTAAAAAGAACACTATGGAATCTTCAGTATATACATACAACAACACAAATGTAACATCCATTTGTTGGTGGCAACTACCAACAACTTCCACAAGACCAACACTATCAACACCAACACTAACAACCCCAACAATGCAATGCCAAATCAATCAACGTCTTCTCATCACACCACGACCGTTACTTGACGGCCGTGGCTTCTATTGTTACGCCTCAAAAACCCCTAATTAACCCCATCCTTCCAAAAAAAAAATGATAAGAAATGAGGAGACAAACTGGAAAGAACACATAATAACAATAGAGCCACTTTCTTACTACTGATTCTCTTGGATCACTCCACTCTAATGATCTCTCCTATCTCTAATGTCACCAGATCATTAAGCTCGTATCTACACATTTTGACACTTAACAGCTAACATCCAACAACTCGCCACCATAGTATGACTCTTAGCGCACACCTCCTTTAACGGATCCACAGCGATAGTGTGACACATTACTTTTTTTTTTGTCGTGCAAAATCCAACATTCTACCCCCGTAATTCAAACCCAAAAAAGACGCTCCCCCTATAAAGTTCTGGCAAATTCCAGCCACTTCTTTTCTTAATTACAACCAACCATTTAGAACACACTCTCCATCACTACCATTTTATGAATATAAGTTATAGCCATATCTAGAAGTTTACAATTTTTCCTCCCACCATCTACTATCGCATACCTTTAAGGTCCTCCCTCATTCACAACCCACTCATTTAGAGGTCCTTTTACAACACACAACTTTTACGACTTTTTTTTTTTAGGACAACCAGATTCATATCAACAGGCTACTACTACAGGTTTTACTTCTTCAACTTTATTAACATTTACTATACAAGTACATCTGCTACTACTACTACTACTACTACTACAACTACAACATTTTATATACATATTATTGGTACCATCACAATGACCATGACGACTTACGAAAGCTATGAATCCCGTGCGATTCTCTTAAATGACAGATACAAATTCATAAATAACATTCAATCTGGTGCGTTTGGCACCGTTTCGCTTGCCAGAGATGTGGTCACTGATGGGTACGTGAGCATCAAGGCGATCCCCAAGCTGCTGGATAATGGCCTGATTGATAACGAAATTGCCATCTTACAGAGGCTTGGTGCTGGCAACAAGCACATTTGCCAACTTTTGGATTCGTTCGAAGTGGAAACACATATTGTGTTGGTGTTGGAGTACTGCTCGAATGGTGATCTCTATGACTTGATCCACGAACGTGCTCTTTCACACACGGAGATTTACGACTTGTGCCAACAGTTGTACCTGGCGGTACTGTATGCGCACGGTCAAGGTGTATACCATCGCGACTTGAAGCCTGAGAACATTTTGATCGACAAGAATGGACACTTCAAGTTGTGTGACTGGGGCTTGGCGACCACGTCGCGCTTCAACCAGGACTTCAACATTGGCACTGAGAGGTACATGGCGCCTGAGTTGATTGACTGCTTGAGTCCACTCGAAAGCGTCGACGCCCAATTGGCCGACTACTGGTCTTTTGGTGTGACTTTGTTGACTTGTGTATTTGGCACCAGCCCTTTCAAGGCTGTGCCACTGGTGATTGACGACTCTAACTTTAAGAAGATTGTTAAATTGAACCAGTTCCTGATCTTGTACGACATCTACCCTTCAATGAACAGTAACTTGTTCCTGATTGTGATGCCATTGCTCAAGGTCGGTACGACTGAAGACGACGAGGAGACGTTCAAACGTAAGTTACACGAACGCTCGTTGGAAACTTTCATGTCGGAACTCAATGACAATTGGCTGTTTGGGTTCTTTGTCGATGACTTTGAGGAGTACGAGACACAGACACATAGTGTAGATGTGTTTGACATGGACCACGATGACTTGGTATTCTCACCTCAAGTGCAAACTACCGAGACACTGCGTTCGGTTTCTGTCGAGGAATCAGAAATGCCTGCCTTGATACCACCTTCGCTTGTCGAGTCGTTTGACTCGGTCAACCTGCGCATGCTGTGGCTCGAGATGGACGATGAAGAAGAATGGCAGAAACAAATGTCCAACAACATGAACAAGTTGTCGTTGGACGACACTACGAAGAGAGTGAGTGGAGATGCAACAAACGCTAGAGTAGTCAACTGGTATGACTATTAGGGTGTGCTTTTTTTGAGTTAATTTTCTCTTTTTTAGCTTTTTGTTCTATGTACATAATGGATGTGCATTCCTGTGAGTCGAGATGGACTGAGGAATGGAGTAAACAAATGATGTAGAGGATGTTTATTAAGATTTGGTTGTTGTTGTTGTTGTTGTTCAACAGCAATGGTAATGAGAACGGCAATGGCATTGGAGACGGCACGGCACGGCAGCATACTGAAGTACCTTTGTGAATACAAAAAATCAAAAGAGTCATTAAGATTGATCACACACTTGGGAACTTGGCACGATGATCCATACTATCACTACAACAACTGATTGAGATCTACATTCATCTAATATAATCTGACTCAAAATTCAATAGAAAGAGTGTACAAGAGTACAATTCAACTTTTGTTGAATTTAATGAATGGTGGTAACTATAGACCTGATTTTGGTTACTATTAACAACGAGATCTACAAATAGTGGAAGGTACAAATATAGTGAGCCGCTTCCCAACCCGGAGAGATGGGGTCGATCAAAAGGCGATCTATTATCATATTCAACAATGCAACTTGATGGGATATTGGTTAATTAATAGAACACAAGTAAAGGGCTATTGAAGAAAATGCTTGGATATAGTTACATTATGATTCATCAAGAGTCAGCAGAGGACAAATATGATTGTGTACGTAATCCTGTTAGCTTCTATCTCGACTTCTGTGATCTCTATTCTATCAGTACTTTTGTGCCTCTCTCTCGTTCTTGACTTCTTTCCTGTTCTCTTTAATTATTGTCCAACTTCTAACTACTTGTCCTTAGCTCTCGCTACTCTCGTTGCCGTACCCATCACTAGTACTCATCACAGTAATCATCACTGATCTCGCTACTTACAATCTTCTTTATACTCGACTCCACTCATAATTCTACTTATAATTGTACTCTCACTCTTACCTTCACTCAATCAAAAATCACATCCACTTGACCGCAACCTAAACCAAACCCAATCATACATCACAAACACCTACAATCAACAATCTAATCAACAACCTAATCAACAACCTAATCAACACATCATCATTATACCCCGTAAACGCTCCGCGTTTACTATCGCTCTTCGTATAGGTCCGTTAACAGGTACGCCCTACCATTCCGCACAACTCTCATTGCTGCGACCGCTAAAAATGTCTCCGCTCGCACACCAAATTTCTCCTATCAGTGCCTGTTTCGCACGTAATTTCAAGAAATCCCGGTTCAGGGCCTACCGGACCGGTCCTTTTTAATATATTTGTTCTAATACATGATGGTTCATGCACGACTCCATTAAACCATTCTTCCAAGAGGGGAAAAGGCTTGAACTTTTGTACCACCATCTCCTCTCATTGACTCATTGTATGGTGAAAATGGTGAAAAATTGGACAACGTTTGGTTTAAAATTTTTCATATAAAGCACCTTGAAAATCCCCCCTTGGTTGTTTAAATTTTCTTTGTATATCATCTATTCTATCAATCATTACAATGTCTTTTAGAAACGCTTCCCTTCGTATGGCCAGAGCTGCCACTACTTCTGCTGCCAAGCAAGTCGCTTCCAAGAGAACTTTGACTGCTTTGGCTTCATCTGCTGCCAGAACCACTATTGCTGCCAAGTCTATGGCTCCAAGTGCTGTTCGTGGTGTCAAGACCATTAACTTTGCTGGTACCGAAGAAGTTGTCCACGAGAGATCTGACTGGCCACAAGAGAAGTTGCTTGAATACTTCAAGAACGACACCTTTGCCTTGATTGGTTACGGTTCTCAAGGTTACGGTCAAGGTTTGAACTTGAGAGACAATGGTCTTAACGTTATCATTGGTGTTAGAAAGAACGGTGCTTCTTGGAAGGCTGCCATCGAAGATGGTTGGGTTCCAGGTGAGAACTTGTTCACCGTCGAAGAAGCCATTGGAAAGGGTACTTACATTATGAACTTGTTGTCCGATGCTGCTCAATCCGAGACCTGGTCTGCTTTGAAGCCATTGATCACCAAGGGTAAGACTTTGTACTTCTCCCACGGTTTCTCCCCAGTCTTCAAGGACTTGACCCACGTTGAGCCACCAACTGACATTGATGTCATCTTGGCTGCTCCAAAGGGTTCCGGTAGAACTGTCAGATCCTTGTTCAAGGAAGGTAGAGGTATCAACTCCTCTTACGCCGTCTGGAACGATGTTTCCGGTAAGGCTGAAGAAAAGGCC
Organism: Kodamaea kaohsiungensis (nom. inval.); assembly: GCA_030558205.1. NCBI lineage: Eukaryota > Fungi > Ascomycota > Pichiomycetes > Serinales > Debaryomycetaceae > Kodamaea > Kodamaea kaohsiungensis (nom. inval.). The sequence continues at coordinate 325,244 of JAJMRZ010000006.1, read as the reverse complement.
ATTGCCTTGGCTGTTGCCATCGGTTCTGGTTACGTATACCAAACCACCTTTGAAAGAGAAGTCAACTCTGACTTGTACGGTGAACGTGGTTGTCTTATGGGAGGTATCCACGGTATGTTCTTGGCTCAATACGAAGTCTTGAGAGAAAACGGACACACCCCATCTGAAGCTTTCAATGAGACTGTTGAAGAAGCCACCCAATCCTTGTACCCATTGATTGGTAAGTACGGTATGGACTACATGTACGACGCTTGTTCTACCACCGCCAGAAGAGGTGCCTTGGACTGGTACCCAAGATTCAAGGACGCCTTGAAGCCTGTCTTTGAAGACTTGTACCACTCTGTCAAGACCGGTGCTGAAACCCAAAGATCTTTGGACTTCAACTCCCAGCCAGACTACCGTGAGAAGTTGGAGAAGGAATTGGTTACCATCAGAGAAATGGAAATCTGGAGAGTTGGAAAGGAGGTTAGAAAGTTGAGACCTGAAAACCAGTAAGCTAAAAGATTAAAAAAATGCATAGTTCCATAATTGTCCGAAGGACTGGGATGTGTTTGACGATTTCACTTCTGCTGCTGCTGTATATTTATATTTTGATGTGTTGCACATTGTACATAATTGCATTGAACCTTATGTTTGTTGAATAAACAAGTTCTGTTATATTAATTGTAGATCAGTGTGGGGTATCTAGTAAAGTGGATAACGTTTAAAATTATGGTAAGAATTAAGTTTAAGGTCACCCATGATTTAGGATGCTAGCTGTTAGTGTGATCAAGGCAGGTGAATATGCTGCTCATTTCAACGAAGGTTGCATTTTACATGGTCCGCTTTGTTGGTACCGTGAACTTATTGATGGTTTTTTAGTCTGTAGTCGTACTAAAATAGCGTTCAGTGGGCCTACTGAAACACCTTGGCTGCAAATTTTTAACTCACATGTTTCAATGTATTCTACAAGCATCTGCATTTACGAATCATGCTGTTTGTTGGATTGGACCTAGAAACTTGTGTTTTTTTGAAATCCTTTCCGTACAACGAGATGGACGATCAGTTCCTCCTCTCACACAACCGTAAACTAATGAGATCAACCAACTTTCTAAGGTATTTTTATTGGAAGTTGTTCAAGACGAGGACTGGTAAGTACCTGGAGCAAATGCAAATCCTGGAGTAAGAGCAATATGGAGAATCCTTAGCTGACGAAGAACAAGTGGGTTAATTGCAGCCATTGATCAGATTAGGGTGATTGATAAGCTAGCATATTAATCTTGCAAAGCAAATGTAGCTCATATGTCGCATTATCATGTCTTAATTGTATGTCGCAAAAAAGGAAACAATACAAATTTAACATATGTCACATGACATAAAAGTGTTTAAACCCTAAGTAAGTAATTAGTCCCGTACCGCAATAGTTAGAGCGCTATACCAAACAGCTAACTGAAAATTTTTTGATGCAACCAAATTTTCATCTAACAATCACACATCATGGCTGTTGGAAAGAACAAGAGATTGTCCAAGGGCAAGAAGGGATTAAAGAAAAAGGTTGTAGACCCATTCACCAGAAAGGAGTGGTACGATATCAAGGCACCAACTACCTTTGAGCACACTAATGTTGGTAAGACCATCATCAACAGATCTACTGGTTTGAAGAATGCTGCTGATGGATTGAAGGGCCGTGTTGTTGAAGTTAGCTTGGCTGACTTGCAAGGTTCTGAAGACCACTCGCACAAGAAGGTCAAGTTGAGAGTTGATGAAGTCCAAGGTAAGAACTTGTTGACTAACTTTCACGGATTGGACTTTACTTCTGACAAGATTAGATCTTTGGTTAGAAAGTGGCAATCCTTGGTTGAGGCCAACGTTACCGTTAAGACCTCTGACGACTACGTCTTGAGAGTGTTTGCCATTGCTTTCACCAAGAGACAAGCCAACCAGGTCAAGAAGACCACCTACGCTCAATCGTCCAAGTTGAGAGAGGTTAGAAAAAAGATGATTGAGATTATGCAAAGAGAAGTCTCCAACTGCACCTTGGCCCAATTGACCACTAAGTTGATCCCAGAGGTTGTTGGACGTGAAATTGAAAAGTCCACTCAATCTATCTTGCCATTGCAAAACATTCACATCAGAAAGGTTAAGGTGTTGAAGCAACCTAAATTCGACTTGGGTGCTTTATTGGCCTTGCACGGTGAGTCTGTCACCAACGACAAGGGTAAGAAGGTTTCTTCTGGTTTCAAGGATGTTGTCTTGGAAGCCGTCTAGATTTTTAGCTGGATAGTAAGAAATGAAAAAAAATGTATATTAATGACAAGGTTATGAGAGACCAGTGAGATGTGGGGTGGAGTGTAGTTTAACGAGATTGTAGATGATGGTGATGTGCTGAGTGTTTTAATGAATCAGATTATGGAAGGGTGAACGTTTACATTTGTTTGGAGAATTGGTTAATAGGCGAACTGAGTATCAAGTTAGGGAAGTCTGGATTGTGGTTAATAGGTGAACGGAATATCAAGTAAGGAGAGTCTGGATAGTGGTTAATAGAGTAAAGTAAAATATACCTAGACTATGATTCATGTAATCTGTCACTTCTACCAAACCAATTTAATCTGTCAACACCACATATATGTCCGTCTAATTTTTATGGGTGCAAAATGTAAAAATGTTCATTCCACTAAATGGATCCAGAAAATTATAAGTGAGCTCAATAGTTAGACTGTAGCGATATCCTATTAGTATCCTAATACCGTACAACTGTACTCTTCTCTACGTTTATCCTTCTTAATTGTCAATTACCCTACTTTTCATCGAAAGTACTGTCCAAACTGGTTTGTGTCTCGTTGCTTACTACTTTCTTCTATCAACACTTACTTCATTTTCTGTTAACTTTTGGAATCCTTACGTACATTATTCCATTCTACTCTGTTTCCACAATAATATCCAGCCCCACCCCCTACCTCAAAGTCTTACCCTTTCTTTTCCTTATTCTCAGCAAACTTTAAATTCAAAACTTTTCCAGCAGTACATTCTCTTATTAATGTCAACCTTCTACTACTTCAAACTCCAATCATCTCAGAAACCCCAAACCAAAATCCTTTGTATCCTCTCATTTCTTGTCATTCATTTCCATTCTCTAATACTTCCTTCTTATCTGTACCAGAACACCCGGTTCGGAATAGTCGGTCTTCACGATCAAAAAAACTCATTTTTAAAACCAAGAACTTACAATTAGAGGCAGAGAGCAATCATCTATTGAAGAATGTTCTAATTAATCTTACCTTTCAATCTGAAGAACGTTTATTGAATATTCTTCAATTAATAAGAAATATCATTAATACTCAACTCCTCGTCAACACTTTGAACATCATATTCATTGGGTGCAAATTCATATTCATTTTTTATATTCATTCCCCCACAACTCAATTCTCCCATCAATAATATAATACAAATATTAGCCATTACTTCTTCTAAGAATTTTCCACTACTAATACATTCTTCTACATTTCCTTAAACTATAAATCTATCAACTCTTATCACATCTCTATCTACTCTGTATCTACCCCTCATCTATCACTCTCATTCACCACGTCCCCCCTCCAGTCGTCGTTTATTCGCAGCCGTTTCGTACCCGATTAATCCTGCATCTTCTTTTTATATAAATAGTCACTCCTTCTCTTAACAAAGTACACCAACACCATGAGCAAGGATCGTGTACAGGCTACTGGAATTGATGATTATGAGGATGAGGATGATGCTTGGTCGTATTCTTTTCCACCATCTACTGATTCATTGCCTTTGAATCCTCCTAAAAAATCCAATGGTTCTCTGTCTGTACCTGGAACAGAGTCTACTGAAGTAGAAGATAGTGTGAACAAGGGCGTTAAGAATGGGAACGGAGTGAATGGAACGGGTGGTCATAGTTTGGGATTATCTGGTTTGGGTCCTATGAATGGGAAACGGAGGAAGGATGACGATGCATTTTCCCAAATTTCAACTTCTTCGTCCAACGGACTTATGAAGAGCCTGGTAACCATGACTCCGCTCTTGCGCCAGGTATCTCGTTCATCTTCACATTCATCAACTTCATTACAATCACCATTTGCACAAAAGGCAGCCCCTGCAGTTGCTCAAGCTACCCTTGAAGATGCCAGCTCGGTACTATCTAGAGATGGCAGTGGCTTGGAAGACTCGCTCATGCATTCGCATACACTGAGTCTAAGCAACAACAGAGTCAACTTCCTCAACACAATCAAGATCTATACAGCCAATGAAGAAGAATCTAAAAAAGATAGACCTGTTTCATCACCAGTAACTGGTGCCAGCGAGAATCCACCAAAAATTATCACCTATAGGAAGTCAAAGGGTCGTTCTATTAGCGAACTGGGAGTCAACGCTATGCAAGCGACACCAGCACCAGTACCTAAATACGATACAAACTTATACATTGACGAATTCTTTAAAGATACCCCATACCGTTACACTATAATGAAACGTAATACAGACTTCCATCAACTTTTCAGATCACTTGACTTGACAGACAGACTCTTGGACGATTTCTCATGTGCACTCAGCAGAGAAATCTTACTTCAAGGTAGAATCTACATCAGTGAACATTACATCTGCTTCAACCTGAGTCTTCTTGGTTGGGTAACTAACATCATCATACATGTAGACGAGATTGTGGGGTTTGAAAAGAAACTGACTGCCGGATTGTTTCCAAATGGTATCCAAATAGAAACCAAAGATGCTAAATATACCTTTGCTTCATTGATCTCGCGTGACATGACATTCGACTTTATGAATACCGTATGGGAAGAGAGTTCACTGGGACCAAATACGATTAAAAGCGGTGGTGAAGGTGCAATCAACAAAACCAGTACAGTAGTGGACGAAGATGATGACAAGGGAAGTGATAATGCATCGCCCGAATCTCCTAGGATCCAAAAGTACATTTTGTCATTGGACGGAGATGATGATGAAGAAGTTCAAGAACAGAAACCTGAGTCAATTCATTCGCACGAAGAATTGACTAAAACTCTCAAGTTTAAACCAGACTCTGGATACAAGAATCTTGGACCAGATACGCATTCACCAACAACCTCACCAAGTACTCCAGAAAAGAATGAGATTGAGTTATGTAGCGAGATCATCGAAGCACCAATGGGAATGGTATTTGATATTCTTTTTGGATCATCCAACACTCTGTTCCATCAACGGTTTATTGAATCACAAGGAGGTTCTGAATTGTCTGAGTACGAAGAATTCCATCCTAAAGAAGATGACCCAACACTTTTGGAACGTAAATTCAGCTACAGAAGAGCGTTGGGATACCTGATAGGACCCAAGTCAACTAAATGTGAGCTCGAAGAAGTGATTGAACACAAGAATTTCGCGGAATACGTAGAATTAATCACCACTACAAGAACACCGGATGTTCCACTGGGTAACGTATTCCTGGTGAAAACCAAGTATATTTTCACATGGAGCGAAGGTAGTAACACCAAGTTGGATATCTCCTACTACATCGAATGGACAGGAAGATCATGGATCAGAGCAGTTATAGAAAAGCAATCATTGTCTGGACAAAAGCAAGCGACAGAGGATTTACTTAAGATGCTTTCAGACGAATTGGATGAGTGTACATACTACGTTGAAGGACCAGCAAAGGTAAAGGTTAAGGAATCCAATGCGGATAAGGTGCAACAAAAGGTTATTCAATTACCTTCGGTTGCCAAGGTTGAAGAAAAGGTTATTGCAATAGCAGAAGAAGCTTATGATTTGAGTTTCTTGAGAACCAATGCAGTTGCATTTATTTTTGCTTTGGTGATGTTGCTTGTGGTGATAGTACAAATGAGGATGTTAGGAGCAATGAGAGAAAGCAATGAGTTAGCACGTAATCAAATGACTATCAACACACATATGGTTCGTGCATTACAAACCATAGCATCTGGAACGAACGGAGCAGTAAAAGACGACAAAATGTGGGATTGGGTTCATGAACAATACGGGAAGAAAATGAACTCACAAGAAAGGTTAGAGTTTCTACTTGGAAAGCTCAGTGAGCTTCAGTAGTTAAAACAGGTTAGGATGGAAGCGTAGCATTTTTTTTTTATGAAATCTAAAACATCAAGAACTGTCAGTAGAACTGTACTGGTGATGTATAAATTTATGGAAAGCAGCATGAAGTAATTAATTGTAGGAAGATATGTGGGGAGATCAAAAGGAGGGTTTTGAATAATTCTTTCTTTATATCGTATAACATGAAACTTCAAGTCATGAAGATGTATCAGATTATTCTTAGTCTGATATTGTTGGGTTCTTTTACAATTGAAGAGCGAATTGAATAGTTGAGTATAAACGTAATCACATTTAATGCATCAATTCAATTGTGTATCATATATCTCAAATTCTACGTCTTAAACCTTTATGTACCAATCCATTTGAAAGATCCATCTCAAAAAGTTTAGTTTTTGTAACATCCAACCCAACAAATCCAATTATGAGCAAGAGTATAGGGTATCGTCTGGTACGATATCTGATTCGCAAGGCTAACTACATAGGTAGGGAACCTAGTTTGAGGTCCCTTGCTCTTTCTCCTCGAATCAGGAATGTAAATACTCAGATTGCCACCCATTCGGAAAGCAATTTAGCTTGGAACGATATGGTGATCCCATTGAATGATCTGAATTTGAGTGGATTAGATGTTAAAGGGTTGAATGTAAATGTTAGTGGTACTCTTAATCAAGTCACTAGTCCACCTCAATTCTTTAGTACTTCCCAGCAGTTCCTGATGAAACAAGATCATTTAGTTAAAACTAATTCTATTGAAGATGACCAAACACCAAATGAAAATGGCCATCGCCACGCCAACTTAGGGAGCATGGTTGAACAGATTAAAGAGTTGGTCCCAAATATCCTTGTAAGGACATTACCTAAATCTATTATTGCACCTGGTATATTGCTACGCATATGCCCCACGAGGTTGAGTCACCTCAATTCATATTTGCCAACTACATTCCATGGACAAGTTTCATACTATACTACATTCAAAGCCCTCCAATTGATATTAACATCGGTTGTGCTAAGCGATAAAGTCAAACTTCACATACAATCTATCAAGGTTGTTTCAAAAGATGACTCAGATGTACAAACTGTGAACCCGAACGGAACGGCAATTAGAGTAAAATGGACTACATGCATGCCAGGTTGCTTCCACTTGTCTCACATGGAAGATGCTAAAAGTTTCCACTCGACTTCTGCAGCAAAATTGGGTACCCACAGTTTGGCTACGATAAACTCCATGCATAAAACTCAACAAGTTGGCGTGACCACTATTACAGGCACAATATCACAGCTTACCAACATGTTGCTCCACAAGGAAAAAGAAGAATTGGAGAGAGAGATGTCAGGGATATTTATCTTCGAACTCAACCTGGAAAATGACAAAATTATTGTACATACAATTGAGGATGTGGATGTTGTTGAAAAAAAAGAGACTGAGATGGGAGGATTAAGGGTGTGCTAAATTCATTATAGACGGTCTATTAGATATTCCGAACCGTCAGATGGGTCAATTATCCATATGAGAATCTTTGCAGATACTCTATTCTGAAGTGAAAGTTCAACTTACCAGGTTAACCTCTTCGAAACAATGTAATAATAACTCGGGAATACTCTACTGAAAGAGTATTACCATTCTGTACATAGGTACCTTAATAAAGGTCATATCAAAAGTATTCAATTTTAATATGCAAATTATTTAATCAAACAGTTCACACCAGAATCTACAATTGTTAAAGTAATTTCATTCGAACATAAACAAGAGTGGTTTGACGATGATAAAAAATGAGAGCAGTACCAGTCTGCTTTCACTATCGAAAATTGGAAGAAGTAACAGATCAATTCTTTCAAACTAGGCTAGTGTTCGCCGCAGTCAAAGTAATCGTAATCGTACGTAGCAGCCAAGCATCTGGTGAACAAACAAACTATTTGACCCGCAGGAGGGTAGTTTGGCTTCCAACCTGTAGCCTTGATGAAACGGTCCAGGTTAGTGTTCACAGAGGTGCTCATTGCTACAAGGAAAAGATCATTCTTTGGAGGTGGGGCGAAAGTTACCTTACCTTTGTATGCAACAGCCTTTGCACCATTAGTTATAACTTCAGATAACAATTCACGCTTCTCATTCACCAAGTTGAAGATTGGAACTTGGTTTGTAGCTAAAGACTTAAGGTTTGCAACGGTGATGGTAATAGCTTCTGCGAGATCTTCAACGTGAAGCGTTGGGAAGCGAGTCTTTTCATCCAAGTAAACCGTGACCTCTTCCAGCAACTCCTTCCTGCCTTCGAAAATTGGCTTGAAAAATCCTAACATAACAGGGTTTGCTCCACCGTAGAGCAAAGGTGGACGAAGAATAACTACATCCAACTTATCTCTTGCTTTCAAAACAGCTTCTTCAATTGCAGGTCTCCACGAGATGAGTTCAGGAGGTTGTGATCTTGCGCCTTTGCCTACTGGATCCAACTCAGTTACCAATTCTTCTGAAGAGCCATGAACCCAGATACCAGATACATGGATGTATCCAATCCGTTTCTTAGCTTTCTGAGAAGCTGCAATAATGGTTGGGAGGGTCAATGTTGCACACTTTCTCAGACTGGTCAAATCAATGATAACCTCAACTCCATTTTTGACAATAGCTTCCTCGATGAAGTTTAAGCCACACGCGAGTATGATTTCCTTCTTAGTCAAGCTCGATGCTTGTTGCATTGAGCGAACTGAACCAAAAACTTTGTGGCCTGCTCTCTTCAAAGCCGGACAGAGAGCAGTCCCAACATAACCGTTTGCACCTATAACAAGAATATTCGTCATTTTTTGTCTGCTCTTCAACAAGAGTCTTGGAATGAGGTTCCCTTTATACCTTTCTCTTCCCCCTATTTTCTCACATCACGTTAGTAAGATTAAAAACGATCAATGCCCCTTAATTGAACTAATCTGTTCAACTACTCTCAAAGCACCTTCGTATAAACCCCTTCCTTCATATTTTTAGAAGTTAAACTCGTGCATTTGCAGCCAAAATTGAGGGGTAGCACAAAAACCAAAATGAGAAGAGATGATTTTAATCTATTGATACCAGATCTACTTTGCCATCAGGTTGATAAGGGATGGTCGTTAAGAAATATAGAATTACGTGGTTATGATGCTTACTAAAAAGATGTATTTTATACGACTTTCAATTTGGGAAGTTCGAGCGTAGTATTCATATACTAAAAGAGGCGACCGCTAGGGGCCTACGAAGCGGAGAACTCCCAATCGAGTATCTATTAATAAGGTTAGGGTGGACGATGAGAAATCAACAAGAGAGTGATGATTCAAATTTAGCCAATTAGAATCATTGCTGTTTGGTCGTATGAGGCTTTTCAATTGAGGTTTGGGCTTCTTGTGGGTTGATAGCACTTAGCAGTCTAGGTTCAAAATATATGCTGTATAAGTTTGAGGGCTGTCGGGGCTGAGAATTGATCATGTTGCAACTTGATTTAGTATCTAATCTTGATTGAATTTGTTGTTCATGCATTTACTGAATTATAAAATGATCACTAAGAATTGTTATTTCTTGTAATTGTTAATTAATGAAGGAGCTATATGGATGACTACTATTGAATGCGGAAAGAGCTTATTAAGCGAGATTACAATATGCTTATCAATAAGTCTTAATCGACAAATTATCTCTTGCTACATTCATGTCCATACAATTTTTTTTATTCTATTTACTTATTCTCTCACATCCAATGCAGGTCTCTTGAATGCCCGCAGTCTCTTGCTCTGTCCGGCCGCTTCCTTTTCGAAACGGGTGGCCAGGGCCAAGTCTCTGCCAACATTGTCCAAGTCCTTCACCTTGTAGATTCTGACAATCCAGTTCTGCGAAGTGAAAGCTTCTTCCACCACGTTCAATTGAGGTGGCATAGATGCAGGGATGTTTTGGTTTCTGACACGGTCAACACCGTCTCTACCTTGGAACAAGTCTGTGAATCTGTAGTACGACATCTTGTACATCAAAGATTCTCTCATTGTTTGAGTGGCTTCGTGATCCATTTTGTATTCACCTCTTGGTGTGAAGTAGTCACGCTCATGCACTTCTTCTGGCCAGATACCTTCTGAGATTCTCACCATCCACAAGAACTTGTTGATGTCGTCACCTGAGTATCCTAACAAACCTCCAAAGATCACAAGCACATAATCTACATCGTGTTGTTTTAAGATCTTGTAGGCTACGTCTTCGTTCAGGCACATAGCTTTTCCGACGGTTGCAATGTGGGTGTTGTTCCAGGTGTTGTTGTCGACCAATGTGGTACGGTCGGCCATTCCTCCAATCTGGTATCCGTAATCCCACCATGCCATCACCTTGGCGTCTTCAGGGGTGTTCATTCTCAACCAGTAGTATGCTTCTCTGTAGTCATCAATGATATGTTGGGAACCGTCTGGGTTTCTCAGAGCTAAAACAACAGATGGCGAAGAGTACGCGTTCGAGGTCACCCAGGTACAATGCAAGACAAAGTAAAACAAGTAGAATGCAAACGACAATAACACAACAACCTTGGACAAGATCTGGAATACTGGAATTGACTTAGTAGCCTTGGACTTTGCAGACTTTGCAGACTTTTCAGACTTCTCTGATTTTTCAACTTCTTCCTCTGTGGTGAAAATGTCCACCACGTTCAAGTAGACGTCAAACAATTTAGAAAGAGCAATTGCAGCAGCTACACAGATGATAGGGGTCAAGGTTAACATCAATCTCACCATAACACCTGCAAAGTAAGAACACAAGACACTGTAGATGATGACAAACACATGTTCGTCACGTAATTCCTGGAAGCACATGTATACACCAGCTGGGAACAACCAAATCAACATGTTTGTGTCGAAGAAGAAAGCAGGCCAAGCGGTTGGTTGATGTTCACTGACGGAGGCAATGATAGGGATGTGGATCTTAGCGTAGTTGGTGTCCCATAACGAGTAGAAACGACCAGTCCAAGGTGCAATCCAGCCCAAGGCAGTCAAACCAAACAAGGCACTGATACCCAAGGCAGTGACTAACAAAATAGACACACCCAAGAAAGATTTGAATTGTTTCAGAGGGACCTTTGACTTGACGTAGTCACCAAAAGATACCAATTGCAAAAGACCAAAGACACCTAAGGCAGCCATGTGGTCGTTTGATCTGATAGGTAAGAAGCCGACAAATGGAATTTGCATGGATGCTAACGTACCTAACGCGTACCATGTTGTGTAGGCAGTGTACAAACGGTGGTTGTAACGACCCATCAAGATCAACACAAATACGTGCAATGGAATCAAGTTTGTGATGAATACATATCCACCCCAAGCTGAGACCATGTAAAAGTAGAAGAGAGCAGTCAAGGTACCGTAAAAGACCGATCCCAATTTCATGGCTTTGATCCAAAAGTAAAAGGTGGCCATAAGTAAAGTGATGGCAATAGCTTCGTTATCGTAGGAACCTGCCACCGATCTCGAGATGTAACCTGGAGCAATACCCATGAAGATGGCAGCGAGTAAACCTGCATTCAGGTCCTTCATTTCTTTGGTTAACATATAAGTTGCAATGGCAGTAAGACCTGAGAAGGCTGGGGCCAAAAGAACACAAATGTTACGGATATCAACAGGTAAGCTAAAGAAGTTACGTAAAGCATGCCAGATAGCACCCGAAGTAACCATTAAACCAGGATACAAAGTACCACCAGTGACTCTACCCAATGGATACCAAGTTCTGTCATCAAACCAATTCAAAAACTCGTAGAAAGTGTGGTCTACCAAATACTTGGTAGCTCTGAAATTAAACCAAGGATCAAACTCATGGATAATACTCTCGAATCTAATGACTGAAAACAAACGAGATGAAATAGATGCTCCTGCAATCGAGATAAAGATGATAACGCGCAAAAGTAAACGGATGGTATCGATATTAACTCCAAATACACGCAATGGGGCATTGGCTTGTGAATTGACTCCACTAACAACCACTGGGTCTCCAGAAGCTTTGGAATCAGAACTCTTGGCCGTCATACTATCAATAGATCAAGAGATTAACGGGTCCAGTGTCTGGTGTTGTTGGTTGAAGATTTTTTGAAAATTCCACCGTGTTAAAGAATGGGTGTGTGAGGCTCAAAAATTCACCAGAGATCGTGGTATATGGTGGGTGGAAGAGAGAGGGTAGCAGGGTTGAGAGTGAGAGGGGGTTAGTGAGGGAGAGGTAAATAAGATGATAGGAGTGGTTTTTATTTGAAGGATTGGTTATATCTTCTTGAAGATTGTTTTGTTGGTCCACTAATTGATGGTAGTATTGGATTGTGATTCCAATTAGAAATCACGTTAACAGATGATTCGATTGGAATGAACGAGTTGATTATAATCAGTGATTATATTCACCTTACTTAATCACTTACTTTAATATGTATCTACTCTACCAACCTTCTTACAGCATATACCTACTCCTCATCCTGAGTTTAAATCACGTCTATACTTTATGACTTTTAATCTGATTTAAATGTGCTGCATTTTTTTTTTTTTTTCACTGATAATTTTGCAACCAAACTAAAGTTCAGCAAGAGGCAGGCAGACGGGTAGACGTGTAGATAGGTAGATAAGCAGCATAAGTAGGAAGACGTGTACAATGACTTGATTCAATATTCTACTTTCTATATTGTTATATTAAGTTTAAAAATCACACTTCAACTTAAAACAAACTATACTTCCACTCAAACTTTACAAATCCGCACCTCTCAACAAAACATTCATCCTCATTTAATCCTTGACATCACTAGTCACATTCCTCCACCGTTGTTTTCCATTCTGCACTACATCTCTCGTATTTCACTCTCACAATAAATTGAATATATAAATTAAAAAGACGACCAACTCCAGTTGGCTGGCACACTTCCCGCCAATTGCTCGCGTTCTCTTTCTTCTCCTTGGTGCACTGGTCTCTTCGTAAGCACCCTCAGTTGAGTGGGTACAGCTGCACTGAAACTATTATGACCTTGTGCTTGTGCTGTGCCAAACTCCTCATAAATAAACTTGTTGTAATCAGATATACACAAGTCGCACACTTTCGACAAGGTTCCTCTTCCACCCGTCGTGAATTGTGCTAAATGGTTAATGTACAAGTAATGGCTTGTATGTTCTTTGCAATAGATACCACCGCATTTTCTACAATGGTGTCTGCGTTCAAAAAAGTTGAACAATTTTGAACAGTTTGGAATGCCACATTTAAATACCGCCTCGTCCTTGACCCAGTGTTTTCTTGTTGGTGGTGCCCGCAACAACAGGTCCTCGAGTGGCATCTTCTTCTTCGTCGGAAACGTCAGTACGCTGGCAGCTGTCGAGCTTGCCTCCAGCTCTACTGATAAAGCCGAGTCTACCGAACTCACCAGCGCACGCGACGTTGACGCCGCATGCTCATTACCGGGTTGCAACGAGTGCAAATTATTTTCAATCGGTACTGAAAGACTGCTCGAGTCGCCCGGCGACCCGTGCTCAGAGCTGGGGCCCGAGTTCACTGGTGATATCCCATTCATTGTCTTACGCAAAACAGCAGGTACGTACATGGGTGACCGAAGTCTATTGATCTGTTGGAGCTGCTTGCTGATTTTCCCAGGCAGTGTAAACTGGCCAGCATGTTCCGTGTGGTCTGGATGTTGATGCTGATGCTGATGCTGATATTGATGCTGTTGATGTTGTGGTTGGTGTGGAAGAGGAAACCCTTGTTGCATGGGCACACTATGCTTTTGTTGTCTTCTGTTAATCATGTTTTGTGGTGGTTGTACGGCGTTCACTTTCGGCATATTCTGTGCGCTTTGATGCTGGTTCTGCAATTGTAAATGCGGCTGGTGCTTTTGCATGTTGTTCATCTGTTGTGTACGCATGTCTTGGTGGTACTTTGTGGTTTCATTATCAACCTCTTGTGATTGCTGAGCTTGCTGTTGTGGTTGCTGTGGTTGTGGTGGTTGTTGCTGTTGTTGTTGTGGTTGTTGTGGTTGTTGCTGCTCATTCTCAGCCAATCTTGGTAAAGACCGTTTCTCCTTGGATTCATTTAAATTAAGGTACGATTGTGAGAGCAGACTCACACTTGCGTTGCGTGCAGGTACTGGTGCCGTTGCAGAAGGAAGTGCGCCGAGTTTGATGTTTGCGCCTGTGTTATTTGTGTTGTTGCTATTTGGTGCAGTAGTGCTTTGAGTGTTTGCGGCCTCACGTTCAAACTTGGGTTGCCTTGTCAAACTAGCAAAGCTCAGTAAGTCTACCTCTGCAGGTTGGTAAGGTTCTTTTACCAGTCTGCTTAATTTGCTTGTCAGAGATTTCCGGCTAACGGGTTTCAAGTCCTCGTCGTTAGAAAGGATCATTGGCAGAAGGCTGAGTTTTTTGAGTGCGTTGAGTGTTAGTTTCTGTTGTTGGATGATGGTGTCTTCATCGTATTCATCTATTTCACTAGTTGCGTTGTTTGTTGTAGATTCTTCGTCTGATTTCGAAGACGCAGAACGGTTATCATTAAATGGAAGTTGCTGTCCAATCTCGATTTCGTCTCCTTTAAAGTTTGAAATGCTAGATAGCACAGGTGCTTGGATGAAAGATTGGAAATCTTTAGAGCTGTTAGATACTGCTGTGCCTGGTGCTGCTGTTGTGTTGTTAGATGTAGTTGTTGCGTGTGCGGCCAACACAGCCAGTTGGTCCAACAGTTTAAGGGATGCAGTCAGTAATACCAGTTGGAAAGATTGAGTTCTGGATCTTTTAGGGTCCTTCTTTTTGAACAGAAGGTCGAACGAAGACTCTAGTTTCAGGTCGATGGCGTTTTCAGGACTCAGTTTCACCAGCTTATCCAGTTTGTATTCGCCTTCAGGAGAGTCGATGGAGAATCTCGTGTTTGTTTTCTTATTAATCTTTGTTTTTGGAGTGTGTGGAGCTGGTGATTGTCTATGAGGTATATTTGAAACTGGGGGCGATGCTATAGATGTTTGAGTTGTATTCGTTTCCGGTTCCGGTTGTTCGAAACTCTCAGATAATCGTTTAGTATTAATAGTATTACCAGTATGGTTCTGGCTATGTCTATAGGAATCCAGGGAATCATTTCCCACATTATTATTAGTAGTGCCATTATGATGAGTAACATTCAAGACACGAGAAGTGTCTTGATTACCATTGTCCAAAAGAGACTGGTGGAACCTTTCGAGACCGGTATTATCTATACTTTTAACTGCTTCAGAAGTCGAAGGCAGAACAACATGTGAGTCCTGCCCAACATTCAAAGCATGGTTCCTCTGTATCTCTGTCATATGCTACCTCTTTCTTAATACACTTTGAGGTAATTTATCGGGGGAGTTCTCACTAGTGACAGTCGTGACGCGCAGTTCGTGTGCGACACAAATTAATTACTATCGTCACGTGAAATGATAGTCAATGACACAGAGGGTGAGAAGACAACAGACGGTACACGGTAATTCTATTGTCGAGAAGTATAGTTTAGTTAGGGGCTGTCTGTTATGGTTTCGGGCTTATGGTTTTTGGAGACGGCTTGATGGGCCGAATTGTTGTTTGTTAATGTTGAGTGGGTTAATATCTTGTTGTTTTAATTTTATGAAGTTTAATTTAATGGGGTAATTTCATTGACAGATGAAATGAAGATGAGCTTGTGCTTGGGGGGTATTGTGTTAGGTGTATTGAAATTTCGATAAGCTGGATGTGTTTGGAGGTGTGAGAATGCATGAGAATGTATATTAAGGTGTTTGAAGTTGTACTAATACATGCTTATATCTATATGACATGTGTATATGATATGCGTTTATAACATGTTTATATATATGAGAATATGTATATTATATGAGATTATGTATATGATATGAGGTTGTTTATCTGCTCATTAATTGTAAATGTATAAAAATAAGGATCCGCAATCACACTCGTATCTCTCGTTTATCAAATATAAATAATCATATTTTGACTGAAATTTAATCAAGAATTGACAAGTATATGTTAATGTTATACGCTCTTAGACATTAATACTTAAATTTAAATAATTCTCGAGAATTATTTGGAAATTAGTATTCCCAAAACATTCTATATCTTTATTCTCTATTCTCTATAATATAAACTGGAATTATCATCCTTCTAACTACCCCTTCTATCGACAATCTATACCTCAATTAACGTTTATCTACCCCAAGTTTTTGACATGTGACACATGTAATGGGATTTTTTCCATTGGCTGCGATTTTACTGAGTTGTGAATTAAAGTGAAGAGAAGTGAAGAGAGGTGAAGGATGGTGAATATAGTCCATAGAGAGTAATTCAAGACTAAAAAGTTGACTATAGACTAACCAAAAGTGTAAACTATAATCTAATTAAACTATACTTATAAAATAGATCATCACAATTGATTCTAACTCACCTTAATCACATCATCCATTCTGTCTCTCTTGTAATTCACTCCCGGGATTCGTACCGGAATTCTAATGAGAAAAAAAAAAATGGGGATCAAAAATTGTATCTAAACAAATTCAACATAGTGAAGATGTTTTCTCGTCCTAGTTTAGGTCTTATGAGACGTAAGTTATCTCCTAGAGCTTGTATATAAAGGGTATTTACTAACATTTCCAGCCGTCGCTCGTCTTGCTGTTCCAAGATTAACTTCTAGACAATCTATTAGATTGGTATCTCATATCCGGACAACCCATGATGAGGAGCAAACCATCTTGGTAGCCCAACGTAGAAACAGACCAACATCTCCTCACTTGCAAATCTACCAGCCTCAGTTGACTTGGATCTTGTCTTCTTTCCATAGACTTACTGGTGTGGCCATGGCTGGTGGTTTCTATGCCTTGACTTGTGGTTACGCCGTGACTTCTATTCTTGGAATCGACTTCACCGCTGCCACTTTGGTTTCTGCATTTGCTGCTTTACCTATTGTTGCCAAGTTAGGTGCTAAGGCTTTAATGTCTTACCCTTTTGTTTTCCACACCTTCAACGGTCTCAGACACTTGGTTTGGGACTTTGGTAAGGAATTGACCATCAAGGGTGTCTACAGAACTGGTTACATCGTATTGGGCGCAACAGCTACCATCGGTAGTTTCCTTGCTTTCTTCTGGTAATCCTGATTGTCATTGGTATATTGATACATTATTAATAAACATATTCAAATAATCATAAAAACACTTCTTCTGTCACATTCACATGTATTTTCATCCTTGTATCTATTTCATTCTCACATGTTTCTTAATCTCCTTCATACTCTCGCTCTCATGATCTCTGAATCACATCTTTCACTGGGGTACATCCCATATTGTTCTTATCTCTTCAACTGCAACTTAATATAATTTTTTGCAACCATTATTAAACTTTAAAACAGATTAATATTATTATATCGATTAATCGTACGAGTATCCAAATGTACGAGTATTCCATTCCCATAGTATAAATAGAAGATTCAAATAGTTTGAATTAATGTGCTTTCTAAATTTTAAGGTCCTTTCGATTCTACCGACTTAATTTGTAGAACATTCATATGAATAAATATTCCTTAACATTGTTGGTCTTAAGTCAAACAAGAGACTGTACATCCTATTCAATATTGATTACTAGCTATCGACTTGAAAGGGTATAGTACGTATAGTACCGACTGTACCATAGTTGTTTGTCAATGATTCTTTTTGATACTTAATCAATTTATAAAAATAAGTTACTTTACAAGGCTCTAGAACGCCTTCAAAACATACTATCCCAAGTTCTAGTCTTGATTCTAGTTCAATAGATGTCAAGATGACTACCTGTTACACAGTCTAAACCAAAACCCAATCCCAGCACTCCTCCACCCTTCAAAATTAGTTAATTGATTACTTTCTAGTTCACACAACTCTCAAAACTACCTTTAAATCTTAAAATACAAACTAGTCACCTACAATTCTACATCTCACTCCAAATGAAGTCCTTTTGTCATTTAATCATTTAATCATATTCCTTTTATGTACATGCTGCTCGCAGCTAATAAATTAATCATCATCTCATCTCAACAATTCCAAATCTGCATCCAAACACAAGCATGGAGTTCCATTCAGACAGAACCCACAGTTGAGTCTCTTTTCTTTAGTCTTTTCAACCTTCTTTTCCTCCTCATAAACATTAACTTTCCCCAAAACTTCTTGTTCTGCTGCTATACTTTCGTCAATTCCCATCAATACACTTTCTTCCAAGAACTCATCTGCAATACTTCCTATCGAGTCCATCTGATCTGTATCCAATCGTAATACCAAGTCGTCTCCCATTTCTCCATCGAATATGTTCAGGAGCAGTACTGAAGGTGCGTTTGCTACGGTGGTAGCTAGTATCAGACTTGGTTTTATCTCTTGTTCCTGTTTGAGAATCCCTATGTTGGGTACGTTGTGGACTGGGGCTGTTGGTGCAGTAGCCTTACGTATAGACTGCCGTTGCAGTCGTTGATGTTGCCGCAGTTTATTTGTTTCAAACTTGGTTCGAATATCCACATAGTGTTTTATTTGGCTATTGATGTCATCATCCTCTCCTTCCTCGGCCTTTTTGCGTGCGCTATTAAGAAGCGTGCTTGATTTACCCAAGTATCCCAAAAACCGGTTTAAATCAGTTGGTGTACTGATAGCTTCAAGCTGTTCGTGGCCTGTAACGCGTGGTCCAACAGCCTTCTTTTTGGTGGTGTTTGTGTTTTTCAACGCATCAAAGGTAATCACACCGCTCTGTACAAAACTGAGCTCTTTTATCTGACTTGTGATCACATCTATGTAGTTGCGAATGAGTTCTTGTTCTTTAAGTTTGGACAAGTATGAAAGTTTGAGCTTGGTGATTTCGGAAGCCAGTTCCAGCCCCATGTTAAGCTCCATTGGTGGTGGTGTTGAAGCCAAAGCATTGGGTAACATTTCAATTGGCGATTCTATTTTCATTGGCTTCGAGTCTTCCCTTAATGTTGGTTCATTAGGGATTCGTTTTTTGCGATCTGCTTCTAATTTGATCCGTTTCTTGGGTGATTGCCGTGGTTTTGTTTTGGCTACAATCTGTGGTTTGGCTTCGACTCTCATTTGAGTTTCAACTACCTGATTGTTAGTTGGTTGAATTACAGGCTGTTGAGTAAATTGAGGTGGCTGGTTTACTTGGGTAAGGTTTTGGTCTCTTGTTTGCAGTTCCTTGCCCACTTTCTTTGGCTTGGCTTCCTCAGCAGGTTTCCGGCCTGGCCGAGGTCTTGGTGGTAATACCCATCGTTTTGAGGTGTTCACGTTGAATGAAGTCTTCAAGAGACTATCCAGATACGAAGTCAGTAGTTGGATGTTCTTGCTGGTACCTACGCTCACCACAGGCATGATTGGTTTCGGAAGCACGGCTACCGGTTTAGGAGCAATGGCAGGTTGGATTTTGGTGAACTTCGTTTTGGCAGGCTGAGAATGAACCTGAACCTGTTTAAGTTGGGTCTGATGTTGGACTGTGGACCCAGGACCAGTTACAGGGAAACTCACTCCCTGGGTTGACGAGCTCTGCGATACACTGTTACTGATAACAGGTGCATCTTTTGGCCGACTCATCGTTAGATTTTATATATCACTGTTAATATTCTGCTGACTGTCCATTATATGGACTTTTCAAACGTTCTAAGAAGACTTCCGTTTGCGATATGATATTGCTGTATGTATGTGGGGTTTGAATAAGATGGATTGGGTTGGTATGATCCGAATGATTCAAACTTAATAATAAAATTCCAAACACAAGAGTTTCTTAAAAAGTCGGGACTCAGGCACTGGTTGTGCTTTTTTTACAACCTCGCTCTTACTCGTATTCGACTATTTTAATGGGGATCCGTGGATCTTTAAGTTAACGTGGTGGGTGGTGTGGGAAAAGTGAGCTTTTTTTTTTTAAAGGAAAATTTTGATAAACAAAAGGATCAAAAGGTTAAAAAGAAGAGTTTGGGTAGTGATGAGTGGGACAGTATCATCTACTATAAGGCAGCGTCAGTTAAGTCATTTGAATTCGCAGGTTGCTCAGTTGCATGCAAATTTATCTGATATGAATGAGTTGATAGCTACTACATGTACACAGTACCAAGCTATAGAGAAGTTGGGTAAGTTACATGCGGGTATGTTTATGGCCAGTCATGCGGTGTTTGAGAATGACAATTTCACTGAGGAACCAGAGCTTCAAAATGAGGTTAATGAAGTGGGAAATGAAGAATTGGTTTGAGAAGAGTATTAAGTGGTGATGGAAATTCCACAAAGTGTGTGGAGTTTGGTTGGTGATGTAAGATCGTATTGTTTACATCTTTCTAATGATTGAATCATTTTGATTAGAAGGTATTCAAAATTATCTGCTCAATAATAACTGAGTACTATAAACTTAGAAGTAGCAGCAAGGATTGGGTTTTATTTTTGGTCACTATAAATTAAAAGTATCACATAAGATACCCTATAAAATCAATGTAATAATGGTTTGAATCGATTAACTAAAAATATTACAGATACAAATGAAAGATTGATCAACACTCAACAATTATCTATAAACCATTGGCTATTCTTGGCATGAAATGCTTGTGACAACTTCAAAGCCCTAGCATGACTACACCCCTTAAATTTAAGGCATCAACTTTTGCACTTTACAAGATATATTTATAAGCCAGATTGTTGAATCAGTGTTCTTGAGCTGTATTGTTTTTCTTCATATTGGTGGGTTCCTTAAAAGTTCAATTTGTCGACTATTCATGCTAAGTTAATGATATAATAGCTCATTTGAATCCTATACTATAGAACCAATACAAGGCTATTTCCAACAGTATATGCTAGTTTGAACCACACTGTCTCAAGTTTATTGATACCATACTCGGGTTTAGCTGCAATGAAGCTTTAAATATCCGGGGAAAACCTGTTAGAATTAACCTAATTACATAAATGAATAAACTGCTAACGATTATTTCCTGTGTATATTAAATGCCTAGGCAAGATGAGTTTCACTAAATTACTCTATTTTCGTAGAGTGATTGACGACAATATGAATAACCTAACCGATCAATACCCGGTGTTTCCGCATAGAAGGAACAGAGTGCAAAAAAAATTGTGTAATGTATTTTGACGTTGTAGTTAATAGTAGTAATTATCAAGCGTGGATGAACATAACTCAATTCAATCATGTTAAAGTTCCAAAGCATACAATAGAATCAAGTACTGTACAGCCTTAGATCAATTTCGATTGTATCAGGCAACTTTCTCACAATCAAGCAATTAATTTCGGAAATGTGTATGTTGTCAAACCCCAATAAACTGAAAAGGGGAATGGTTAAATAGAGGATTTCTCACTCAACATATGTTGATACGTCATCGTGATTGTTTATTCTAATTTCCCTAACATTTTGGTGCTCTTAAATCCAAAATTACTCATTTTAGGCTTCCTAATATGCCAAAGGCACTCTAACAAATGTTACTCGTAGTGTCATGGCTTACGCAACAGTACAAACGGCAAGTCTAAACTTGCAGTTTCATTCAGAATCGCTCTGAATCATGATGTGTCAAAGTTTCACTATGAATGAGTTTTAGCAAAAGTTTGCTAGCTCAAGACTTCCCAAAACAATCTTCGCCCTTGTGGCTAATTTTAACCCACTTCACGTATACGATGTTGTTACTAATCATACCCTATTGTATTACCTTATATTCAATACATTTAGTATAGTAAACAAAACTTAACTAGACCAAACAACGCTTACCATACTCTTAATGATACCTTGAGATTTGCATAGAAATAGTTCTGTATAGTTTTATTTCTTTTTTTGCAGCCAAAATCTCCTTTAAGAACTGTATTCCGTTCTCCATACAAAAATAAGTTATGTTTACCAGCTAATTCAAGTTGAATAATCTTGTTTAGGTCGGTAGAGGGTTTACTTTGCTTGCTGTTTCTTCAATAAATTGAAGATCCAACCGTACTGAGGTGAGGTTTGAATCTCAACACCCAACTTATCAGCAAAATCCCACGCCAAACCAGGGTTCTTTAAAAACTGTTTACCAACAATAGCAAAGTCAAAAGCACCTTCTTCCAACAAAGAATTGGTTACTTCAACATCAACTCCAAGTCCACCCACACAGGCAACAAGGGCGTCGTCACCCACAGCTTTCTTGACTGCACGAGCAAAGGATTCATGGACAACATGACTCTTGGTCAATTCAGATCTTGCCTTCTGTTTGTATGAGTTACCACCAGAAGAAATAACAAACACATCAACACCCTTCTTTGAAAGGATCTTTGCCAACTTTTCGGAGTCACCAATCTTCCATTCGTCTTCATCTGGACCGTTATCTTCAGCAGAGATTCTAATGAAAAGTGGAGTTGATTCAGGAATACTGGCTCTAACAGCTTCAACAATTTCCAAAAGGAATCTGATTCTATTTTCAAACGAGCCACCATATTCATCGGTTCTCTTATTAGAGATTTGAGAAAGGAAACCATTCACAAGGAAACCATGAGCTGCGTGGATCTCAATATAGTCAAACCCAGCAATTTCAACAGCTCTCTTTGCTGCTGATGCATGATCCTTGACAATATCCTTGATTTCATCCTTAGTCAACTCACGAGGAGTTGGGAAACTTCCATCTGGTGTCTGTGGGATTGCAGATGCTGCAACCAATTCACTTGGATCGATTCCTCCATCTTCTTTAGCAGCAAAGCCCAGCTTCTTATCCCAAGGAGAATAAAGTCCTGCCTTTCTTCCACCATGATAAAGTTGCACACCTATAAGCTGCTTTTGAGTGTGAACAAAGTCAACGACTTCCTTGTACTTTTCGGCTTGTCTGTCAGTGTACAATGAGGAGTCGTGAAGAGCCACACCTGATTTTTCAGTTACACTGGTAGCTTCAACCGTGATCAAACCTACACCTCTGGACGCAATAGAACCGTAATGAACAAGATAGTATGGAGTGATCTCATGGTTTTTGTCGGTCGATGCCATTCCCATTGGAGAAACACCAAGTCTATTAGGGAATGTCAATCCTCTCACCTTAATAGGTTGGAATAACTTGGGCAACGTTTCGGTATCCTTGCTCAAAGCTTGTGTCAAGGGAAACTCAGGAACTGGGATGAAACTGTCTGCAGTATGTGAGTTAGTTGGGTTAATTGTCATATCTGTATTTTTGATATAGATTGAGCAAAGAGGTGCTTCTCCTTGGCTTTAAATACTACTTCCAAAGTCCATCCGTGGTTTCAAAGAGAGGAACATACCTGTATTAATCATCTTTAACACCGTCTTCTCCTACAATTTCTTACCACCTCACTTGTTAACTATGGTTCCTTTTCACAAAAGTACATATTTTGCAGCAATTCGCCATTAGTAATGGAATACTAATTTACTAAATTTCCATTTTAGACTTCTTAAAGTTAAACAACTACCAGGGAGGTACCTCAGAGTTTTGCAGCCAATGGTGTTATACGGGTATAGTAGGTGAGAACTCCGTATAGTTCTTTAATATTGGATAAGTCCGGTGGATATTGTAAGTAGAGGCGACTCCTATTTCAAGGCGATTAGCCCTTTTGGAATTATTGTTACTAATAGGCTGTAGAATCATGCGACGTTATAACCCAGGAACAAGGTGTTAGTTATGAAGGTATGAAGCAATAGAATGGGAAGAATAAGATGGAATCATTTATTATTTAGACGAGAATATGTGATTGTTTTAGCTTGAGAGAGAGTTTGAAGTTTAAAAAAAGCAACAGAGTATTTGACTCTTCATAAGCTCAATTTCTAACATTTGATAAATGTGAAAGCCGTTCATCCGGACTCTGTTTCTTGTTCGAATACTTCATAGTATCTCATTTATTTGTTAGATTCATGAACAAAAGATTTGCAGCCATCACTTTGCATCTAAGTAAGTAGGTGGTATAAAGGTATAGGAATGCTGGGAGAGTGGCGAGGATAGAGATATTGGGAGATTTGGGAGACTTGAGTTGTTTGGCTGGATGGTAATAAAATTGAATTATCATGTTTCTACATTCCCACTATGAGAATTGGAAAAATGACCCATGTGTAAGCCTCTCTCAATAAGAGACACCACAACTGTTTTCTATGCTCAAGTTTCAATGCTACAACTCAGGCGTAAAGTCACTAATCAATCTATCAAGTATGACGATACGTTAACTTGAAATGACTCCACTTCTAAAAGCCATTTTTTTTAAATACCTCAATCCAAACAAATCATGCTTACAATCTAAATACGTAATGCCATCTCTTTATTACTATTTACAATCTTTCTTCCTAGACATTAATACCATACTATTTGACACGTTCAAAATTTCCCACCTGTTATCAATTGGAGGTGTTAGGGGCAACTTTTAAGTTCTGTTGTTCTTTCAACAACCTTCTCTTCTCTAACTTCTCTTCAATAAGAATCTCTCTTTCGATGTCAAGATACTTCTGTGTTTGGTACAGAGCCACGCATCCCATAGACCTTTCGTTTGCTTCACGACAAGCACGTCCACCTTCTACTGGGTTCGAGTAACTGTTGGTGCATTCAATGTACGCCTTGATCAAATCATCGCACCTTGCAAACGTCTTCTTTCTCCATCTTTCAAAAATCGCCTTTTCTTCCTTAGGAGTGATGACCCACACAGGAATGTTGGGGTCACTAGGAAGTTCAACTTGATCAAACGTCTTCTTCTTCTGGCCGTAACTCATTACTGGAGAATCACCTTATTAAAATTGAATGCTTAAGTTGGATGTCGGAAACCAATTTATTGCGACATTCAAATGAAAATATACGACATCACCAAACGTAAACATTAAAACAGTTAGAGAAAACTAATAAGCAGAAGCTTTTGAAAAGATCTGTACATATTACAAAGATGGAGCCTCCTAATAACAAAACTCCTGATGAAATAATCTCAGATGCAATTGAAAATATAGAGATCGAGCCTGATGTGGTGACGTTAGAGAGAATAAAAGATACTCTTAGAGACATTGAACAGATTCAGGACAGCCGTGTTACACAACTACAGAATGTAAATAAAGAATTACAACAGTCAATATCACTGCTACAACATGATATCACACTTTTAAGCTCAGTTAACGAATACAATACCGAAATAATTGAAAACTTGACCCATATTAAAGATATACAAACAACAGTTGGAAAGGAATCTAATGTTTTCAAGTTGATTAACAAAAAGTCGATTGAATTGGACAACCTAAAAGTTGCCATTGCTAAGAATATTAATGACATGGAAAGCAGTATCAATTCGTTAAAACTCAGTAAGAGTAATTTGATACAAGATCAAATACAACAACGAGAAAAGATTGAAAAGTTATTAAGAGATCCTAAAGATACAAAGCACAATGAGTCTGAATTACTCAACCAAGACTCGAACGTATTGAGGATCAACTTGTATCGTAATTTGGGAGTACGAATTGAGAGCGTAGAAGGACAAGATCTGATT
The DNA here is from genome assembly GCA_030558205.1 of Kodamaea kaohsiungensis (nom. inval.). Classification (NCBI taxonomy): domain Eukaryota; kingdom Fungi; phylum Ascomycota; class Pichiomycetes; order Serinales; family Debaryomycetaceae; genus Kodamaea; species Kodamaea kaohsiungensis (nom. inval.). The sequence continues at coordinate 299,792 of JAJMRZ010000006.1, read as the reverse complement.
GTAATACACAATAACGATGTGACAAGTGTGCTTAAAGTGGATGAAAAGTATGGAGAATACTTCATATCAAATTATGTTTGGGAGAGACTTGAGGGGCCATAAGTATAATGAGTTAATTCTCAGAACGAGAATTTAATAATAATGATTAACTGTATGAATACGAAAGCAATTTTGATCCACTGTTTACTTAAAATCTCATGAGTTCACTTGCACTCGTCAGAGTTAGTGGGTAAGATGAGTGGAATCTCCAGATGTTCCTTATATGTGATGAATTCTCATGTCGATGAAGAAGTGATTTAATAGCCCTTTAGTATTGACTCAGTACTGCAATCTCTTCTTGCAACTAGAATCCAAATGTTGAACAGTCTTAAATACAACAGTTCCAAGTGAACTAGAAAATTTCCAGATCTAGAGTAAGGGTAACTCTTACTATTGCTAATGTGTTTTGGTGATGAATAAACTTACAATAAACTACTTTTCAAGAGATTTTTCAACTATCGTGTTTCTGAAACACAACTGACCTATCCAAGTAGTATCCAATCAGGATAAACAAATTCTTAGTAGAAACATTTCTCCTCTCTCCTCCTATCACATTCACCATCCATTTCACTACATTTTTCACTTCTTCTTTCATCTTTATTACTATATACAAGATGAGATCTATCCCAAATCAACAATTTTGGCATCCCAATCATAGGGAAAGTATACAAGTTTAATTCTGACAGTACCTGTAACTAGTTTGTACCATCTAAAGTACTTCAGTCTCTCTAGTAGCCACTCTAGAAGTACTTTGGATTGTCTCTAAACGACTTCTTAGTCCATTTAGGAACTCTATGAAGATCCTTTCTATAGTCCTTCGAATGTCTGGTAAACGTAGTGTACTTGTCTCTTGTGCTCATCTCGGTGGTTCTTTGCATACCAAAAGCTAAACGGTCGATTCTATTGTATCCTGTTGGTTCACCAACCTGCTTACCTTCAATCTGTGCAATAGACTTATACAACACATCAACGTTGTTATCCACAACTCCCATTCGCTGTCTTAATCTGTACTTCTGTGGCTGTGACATCCTAGGGGCAACCTTCCACAAGTAACCCCCACAAGCAGCCATACTGGCTCTGAATGGTCCTAACATCTTGTACGTTGAAGTTTTTTTTTAGGAGTGTGTACAAAAAATTCTATAAAGTTATTGGTGAAGATGAAGGTGGAAGTGGTATGGGAAGATAAATGAAGGGTGAAGAGGAGGATGGAATTTGGTGAGAAAAGTGAGGTAGATGTAGTAAATACGATATAGTGTTGATGAGAATAATTAGGATATGATGATAAAGAAGAATTTCAAAAGAGGATTTAAGGTAAAAGAGTGTGCATTCTGACAAGTTCAGTGGTGATGTACGAAGAGAAGTGATTAATGAGAAACTAAATGTAGACATGTATTGCACATGCTAGAAGAGAATAATATTATACTAACCTTTCATGCAATGCATCTCACACTTTATGCTTATGATAATCATTATTGTATTGATCCAAAGTAAATATTTTGTAAGGAAACTCGATTTAACTACTACTAAATTTCATGGTTGGTTACTACTAACAAACTCAAGTTTACAAGAACTGTTCACAACTTCTCTACGGTTATTAATTCTAAATTTTATATCTAAAATAAACATATTATGGGTATTAAGAAGACTGAGTGGCATTTTGAGGACCAATTGGTTCTTGCATCCAAGAAGCACCAGCAACCAGAAAGATGTTTGTGAACTCTTCGTAAGCACCTGGGTATAAGAGGTTGTTAATTCTTGTAGTCTTTTGGCAGCCTTTAATCGCTTCTTTCCCTGCAAATCTATCTTTAATCCATTTGAATGCAGCTGGTGCACCTGTTGCATATTCTGTAAGATGTTCGTTGACGATATCCTCTGCAAATTCTATTGAAGGAGCACCCCATTCACACCAATTGTCGTATGCTTTTATGGCTGGTGCAATAGGCGCAACCTCGTCATTTTGTGAGCAGAAGATGAATATTGGAATCTGTGGAATTTCCACATCTTTGGTGAGTGCCAATGTGTTTTCCAAAACGACTTTCTTTGCAACGGGTGTACTGAGCATGTCGAACCCATGTTTAAAGAATCTATCTTCTCCTTTAAAGAAGTTGACACCTGCAAACTTGAGAATCGTTGGAACAAGACATTTGTCAGCAGCCCAGTGGAAGTCATCAGTATCTTGATCAGTGCTAAGTTCACTTTCAAACAATTCTTTAGTTTCAGGATATGCGTTAATGATTCCGTTAAATGCAGCAGCACTCAAACCAGCGAAGAAACCACCGTCAACGGTTTCAGCAGTGGCAGTGATATTAGGAATGAACCCACCTAATGAAGCGCCAAGAAGGTGTGGTTCTAAATGAGGTGCATATGTTGGCTGCAAAGCAGCAGCCCATCCAGCTGCAATCGAGCCACCAGAATAACCAAACAAAACTATTTCAGCATCCTCGTCAATTCCCGTAAAATTGCCCGAAGCCAAAGTAGCAGTAAGACTATCCAAAGTAGCTTTCCCTGCAAGCCTGCCGATGGTGAAGGCTCCATCGAGTCCTTCGTAGTCAGCAATAACAACATTATAGCCGTAGTTTAACAACAGCTGAGCGAAAAAGACCTCAACTTGTGATATGAGAGTGGAAATCAATGGAGCACCAACTTGAATCGCATAAGAAACAGCACAGTCCTGTGCTGGAGAGTCCTGTGCTATTTCGTAGCCTACAATTTTCTTAGGGTCAGCATTGTGCGGAACAATAACGGTTGCAACAATCAGAGTAGCATTATCATTTTGATCATTTGATCTAACCAATAATTGCCATGTTTCTTTGACCTGTAAAGGTAAAAAGATAGAACGCAATTCACTAGGTGCACGTCTCCAGCGTAAAATAGTCCCTGGTTCTTCATCTTCGAATCCTTCAGGGTTTCTATAAAATGGATCAATCATTGGAGGAAGAAGCTTGTCATCACGCTTTTCATTTTTTATAGCTGCTGCAATTGTAATGTTAAGCAAACAAGCTACTCCAAGAACCAAATTCCAAGCTCTCATTATTGATTATGTTGAAGAGAATAGTATTTTCGAGTCATTGCTTTGTATTTATATGGCTTGCTTTCCAAGACGTTGGAGTTATAACAAGAAATTCATCTGGACTTCAAACGGTTAACGCTTGGTTGCAAAAAAATTAACATTTTTAAAATTTCCTAGTAAGGGCAGTGTTTGAGAATAAAGTGGCTTCAAACCGTTGGGATAGATTAGCCAGGATATAGCGAAGTTAGTTTGAGACTATGTGTGAGTGTAATGAGGTCAAGGTTTGTGTGTATGGTGTGTGTATGGTGTGAGTTGTGAGATGTTCGTGTGGGTATTGCTTTGGGTGGTATCGTGTTGAAGTGGTGCTCATGTTGCAGCGAATATTGAAGTGTCTTTCAATCTCGTATATCAAGTAATGCAAGGGCAGTGTTGCGCTTCGGGGTAAAATGCCATGTGCTTATGAAACCAATCGACACTTACAATAGATTGTTCTTTTAGCCTTTTTACATGATGATACTACTTTTTGAGGTACGAATATACAAAGTGATCAGGATGATCACCTTCAAGTTGAAGTAAACTGTAGAGATGGGTGAGGTAGACTGGAGTGATGGTTGAATCAGACTGTAGAGATGATGAGCAGATTGTAGAGATGACGGTGTCGTAGACTGACAAGACTTGGCTGTGTCATTGTATTGTCTTTACCAATTACGGTGAACAAGAAGCTCATGACTATGCAAATGCGACTAACCAGGAGCTTGTGAGAACTTATATACTAAATTAAGGTTGGGCGAATTCCTCACTATAGCCAATCAAAGGTATAAAAGGACCAAGGAATTCCGGTCCCCCTCTATCCAAGAATCGATACAAAGTACCAAGAACCAGCCCCAAGAATTTGAAGTTATGAGTTTGGTACCATGTGAGGTGAGGCATCTCAAAATTTGAGGGGTATTAACCAGATTCCAATGTTTTGAAAACAAAGAGGATGTTAACAAGTATCAATAAGATAAGAAGTGTATGATAAGAAGTCAATAATTAGAAGTCAATATGCTATATGATAAGAAGGAACAATTAGACAACATAACACACAAAGCATCTACTAGAAGCCACTTTTCAAGTTGACATATTCACCCATGAAAGATAAGTGGAAAAGCCTAACAAAATAACCTGTTTACGCGGTACTTATCGTTGACAATCTGTTCTTGGATCCCCACAATATTCAGGATAAGAGGGAGATGTGCAGTGTTACCAATATTTATGCTCCATAGTACTTGGAATAAGTAAACTATTCTGCCTCTTTTATTGAGGCTTGGGGTGCTGAGTCTTGGGTGCACATTCAACAATAACTTTAAGCAGAAGGTCACTAACATTCCTGTCTAGTCTCGCAATTTCTATGGTGAAATTCTGCAGCTTGAAATCTGGGGAACGTAAAATTAGTGAGTTGATTAATTACGGGCAAGTCTACTCTAAATGGCGTGTTTTTGTGATTATACTTTGAGATCTTTTTTGATAGATCAGTTGATAAATGTGAGACCATTACCCAGCTTTAACCAAAGGTGATCCAAAGGTAAACCTAAGATTTGTGGCAAGATTAACATCGTAGGAAACTTCGATCCCATCACCGAATTAGCCTATTCTATTTCTCACCCTCTCTTCACCCTATTAACATAACAACTAAACTCAACATTTTTATCTTTGTGCAATATTGGAAAACCACGTGCGCGATCGACCTTTAAGATGAAATGTACATAAATGCATCAAAATAGACAAGATTACCTGAACTAGTATGGACATGATCCAATGAAACCCACCAGTAGCTCGCTTATCCAACCATTAATAAAACCTCTCTTATTGTAACCCTTGAGGGGATTTCAATTTTCATCCTTTTCAATCTGAGGCTGGTTGGAACAATAGATTCTCAATTCTCGCAGCCATAAATTGGCAGGACAAAACGATCCTATTTAAAAAAACTGATAGGGGTTACAATAAACCATTCAATCGTCTACTACTAATTAGGCGACTCTGAGTTATTTGATCTGAAAACATTAATCCCTATCCCCTATCACAAATCTCCATATGATTCTTGAGAAGCTTGTTAATTATACTGATCCTCTCGTCCCTTGTTTCCCCATGTCATTCGTTCTTCATATTCCTCCTGTTCCGCTCAAGATTAACCAACAATACTTTCTTTTTACCCCGGTATCGCACCAACCCCCCCTCTCCTTCCTCGTATCATACCGTAACTTCTCCTGATTAGTTTATTGTTGGCTTTCTCCTCAGGTCATCATTACTCCTATGTTTCCAAAATTTACAGTTTAAGGTTATTTTTTGATCTTTTTGGATCCTTTGCAGGTTGGGTCCGCGCGAACATTTCGAATCGTGGGGTAAAGTCTTCTTTATTCACAGTGAACTTCTTTCGAACCAGCATACCTGACCATCTTGCTGTGGAGATGTTCCTTTACCCCAGTTTGATCATTCAATCATTCGCGTCAACATTCTTACTAAATCTCACTCCGGTTCATCCTTCTCTCCACTAATTTTTTTGGCGGAATAATCCCACTCTTCCCGGGCCTTGATTGCTTCCCACCTCAACCGAATAAGTTATGAGTATGGTCTCCATACTAAAAAGTGTCAACCTCTATCCACTCGAACCGACCGAGTCTACGAAATCTACAGAGTTATTCTGTTTTTGCATCGTCAATCATTACTTTCTATAAACAATCTCATAAATAAAAAACCCAATCCCAAACGCGCCAGCACGTAGCTACAAACACGCCGTCAACCATTTCCTATAGTTGTGCGACGTCGATGGAATGCTACTCAACAACTCCAGGTTGAGCGAAATAGTGTAGTTTGTCTTCAGTTGAACAGAGTAGTTCAAATCAAAGTAGTCCAAGTCACGCAGGCATTCCAACAGGGCCTCCGGTAACTTGTACTCATGCATGTAGTTCATGTGGTACAACGATGGTGCGAGCAACGGCGACACCAACTCAGGTGTGCTGTCCTCCTCTATCGTCTCACTGTCTGCCAGCAGTAAAGTCATTTGTTGCTCATCGGCATTCTTACACTCGTCAGAACAGTAGATCGAGCTCAGAACACACAACTGGTCACAAGAAATACAGTAGTTGTTAAAAGCCAAATCTGACATTGTAAAATGATGGTATTATAGAATAAACTTCGCAGTTAGGGTTTCTTGATCTGGATGGTATGTCTATCTCGATCAAGTTTACCAGCGGTTACTGGCTCTTTTATATAATGGGGCAGCGCCTAAAAAAAAAAAAAAAAAAAAAATTAGTGTGGACCCACGATCCACAGCCTAAAAAAAAATTCCACAGTGTTTACGTTTGGGGTATTTTTTAAATGAGCACCCTGCAACGATTTCTTTTTGAAAAGCAATATGGATAGGGAGATGCGAATCCTGTTTGAGGAGAGGGAGGAGAGAAGAGGAGTTGCAAGAGGAGAAGCAGGCAGACCACAGTGCAGGGGAGCGAGCTTCCCTATTTGGAGAGGCGAGCACCATGGCCCTGTGCTCCTGTTGTCAGTATAGAGCTACGAGGTAGCCTTGGGAGCCTACTCATCGCAAGGCCAGCCAGAAGGCCACGTTATGAGGTACAAAAATAGCACACGTTTTACTAAGAACGTGGAGGGTTCTCACTACAGCTCGTGGGTTGTGCCTCGTGGTGGTAGAATTGTGCATACTCTAGAGAACGATTCTTGCGGGCAGGGCTGCATAGTATAAGTCTAGACTGGGTTTGGATCTACACTAGAAGTGATGGAGAGAAGCTAAAGGATGCCGAGGATGGCGAGAATGGTGAGGTGAGTACGGGGTTTGATTCATCTGGAAGGAGTTCATAGGGATGAATGAATAATGCAAGTTGGTCAACGTTTTCTTACTGTTAAACTTTAAAGATGTAATTGATGAATAAATTGCAAGGCTAAACGATTCCAGTAGGTAGTTTATTTCCAGATTGTTATTGCGCGATCGCTAATACAACACTTCATTTCAGTTTATTTCGCTCCATCATCGCTATTGCACAAACAATCCAACAATCACTAATTCAACTGATGTAGCTTAGACACACCAACAAAGACATATTTACAATGTATATAGCCTCTGGCTATTGTTAAGGACACTTGGTTGATCTAACCATGGTTATACACAATCTTTACGATGATCTACCAACTGAAAGCATAAATTACGGAATTTGCGAAACTAGAACAGAATTTGCGAGCTCTTGGTCTAAAGGTGGAGAAACGCAGTGAGCTTAGTGAGAGTAAAATTTACACAGAACGTTTCTGCTCTACCTTTAGGGCAAATTCTCTTGGGCGATGACGCACTTTTTTTGTTCTTTTGCATGAGGGTTGCTCTCACTAGCCATTTATCCTGCAGATGCCTTTTTCTAATTATTAGTGAAGGAATTCGAGATGTAAGATGGTTGCAAGCCGACTCATGGGGCAAGTCGTGACAGGGCAACCCGTGTGGCCCTTGGCATAGTCGTCTAGAAGACCCAGAACCTTATTCTATTGATCTATAGGAGAGACGAAATTTCAGTCTGGTGGTGCCGTCATTGACTGAAACGACTGCCCCAAGGTAAAAAGGGTACAATCACGACTTGGGCGATTGACGTGGGTGTCTTGGATTTTTGATTATTGCGGTCTATATTAACCAGCCCAGGGTTTGGCTTCGTCCCGATTGGGAACCACTTGTTGATGTGTTTGGAACGAAACCTTTTAAAAATGGATCTGTCACAAAACGAAACCTGCAAAATTTGGCATCCGAAAGTCTCTTAACCTACCAGCATACACCAAAAAACCCCATAAGGGTCTTTGTCTTTTAGTGTTGAATTATGAGGTACTTTTCTTGGTTAGTCTAGTATGGGCTGTTTGTGGTTTGGCTACCATTTTTAAATCTCTCAATTTAATCAAGTAAAGCCACTGGAAATTGCAGTGGATGCAATTTTCAGCCACTGCTATCACATGGTTTGTTTCAGACCAATGGTATCAATGCTCCTAGACACACACCATTACATGTCAATGGGCTGTTATCAATGCCTGAATGCTAAATAACCTGCCGCAACAATTCAATTACATTGATGTATCCCCTGCAACCCTACCCTGTAGCCAACATATACATGCATTGTGCTGCTAATTTAGAAAAACATGCGTTTTGATATCCGTTAAAATCGGTACTGTGCAATTCAAAGCCCATCCAATATGAGGGGCCGGAACTACAGGGTTTATTCCAGTGGTTCCGGCCTCTATCCAGATTGGGATCATTTTGGCAGCTTGAAACGTCCCTCTTAGAATTCCTTCTAGACTTGTTAGCAACTTTAGGAGACTGAATGTTTCATTTTTTAGAGTGGAGATTTCCAAATGAAACAAGAGTAGACATGTGACAAGACTTAGGCAAGACTTTAGTTTGTGAGAGAGTTGTCTAGCAGCAAGAAGTTTAGTAGTAATACATGTGACAAGTGATAAGCAAGACTTTAGTTGTGTGGAGAATTGATAAGCAGCAAGAGTTAAGACATGTGAGTTGAAAGTCTTGAATACGTCATGTGAATAGAATGAGTAAGCGCATAATATGAGGAGACCAGTAGGAAGGAAAAGAAGAAAAGATCAGAGTGAGCTGTTAGAAGTTGATGTTGGAAATCAACTCAAGGGATAGGGATGGAAGGAGCAAGACAAGAAAAGGATATGATTATTAAGAGTGGATTAACCAAGAACCTATTGTAGAGACCACCTGACAAGGAGAATGCTGGATGTAGAATGCTTGAAGGGGACATGAAGGAGAGTGAATAATTCTTGAAGTAAACTAGTAACTTTAAAGAACAAATGTATAATAGAATGCTTGAAAAGGAAACATTAAAAGGGAAAGGAGTGGTTTGAAAGGTTTGTAGCATGAGTGAAAAGTTTGGATCGACAAAAGGAAAGGAGGCCAGTTGAGAATGCCAATGGGTATAGAATGAGGAATATGATAAGGGGTGAGCAAAGGGATACATGAACAAGCTGTTTGAAGTATGAGGTATTATGAATATTTGTGAGGGTATTAATTTGCTGAGACATTATTGTTGAGGGATTATGCCTTTGAAGTTTAGTGATTATTATCAAGTTTTATGTCAATTTATGAAAAAATGATAAATAATGATAGAGACGAGCGAGAAAGATAATCACTCAATAATAAGCCACGTCATGAGGGATTATGTGGGGTATATTGATAAGAATTGGTTAATGAGGGTGTATCCAAGATAATCGAGAGGCATTAGTACTTTAAAAATCATAAACATCCAAGTTTGACTGTTTGTTTTGAAAACATATGGAAAACATCAAGGAGGTGAGTGGTATCAGGGTAGTTTGAGGGATCCTGAATCGCAACAAATTAGAACCTCCATGAGAAGGAAAGGAGAGGCCACTAATCATTTTAAAGTTTTTTCTGTTGGCTCAACCGTTTCAGTATTCGTGTTCGTTCCACTGTCAAAACTTACACAGCTTTTCTTCATTAATTACCCCAGGATTATTTATTACTGTATCTTTATTTCATTATCTTATTTCATTATAGTTGATTATACTTTTCTTTATGGAATGAAGTGAGAGAGAGAGTAAATGCGAGTGTATCCTTCGTGGACACTTGGAGATCAAACACTTTTGAATTTATACCTTTTCCCCTCTAATCCTTTCAAATCGGTAAAGTTACTCTTAAACCACCACCGTACTAATACAACGTTTCCTATGTTCATGACAGGTAACAAGTAGTACAATTTGAGCCAACGATCGTCAGACCGTGCAAACAGGATCACTAGTGGCGCGCAAACCACTATGTTTATAAGGTTCAATCTGCTCAAGATGGTTCTGCCCCAGGGTTCAGCTGAAATCTCATCTGACTTCAATTTGATGAGCGAAAGTGTTGTTGATAATAGTACCAACACCAAGTTCAACCTCGAAAGCTGTTTATGCTTTGATACCAAGTGGTTTACAAAGATTATGATGGGAATTTCAACCATGAACATCACCGTAAGGTAGAACTTGTTCTTGGTATATGCTTCTTGATTGGACGCTTTGAACTCGTCAATGATTCCATTCTGGTCTGCCGTATCTATGTAATCATCTTCAAGATGCTGATCTATGATCTGTTTATCTATTCTGCGGAGTCGAGACATATCTGTCAAGGTTGATTGTTGAACATAAGATTAAAATTGGTCACATGATTCAAGGTGTGACTTAGTCCATCATAACCGTTAGGGTTTTTGAATCGTAACCATTTTAGAAGATTACTGTATAATTAGACCAGCAATGATGCAGACATACGAGTATTCTAACCCGCACATAATGTTTATGTTGGGTGGCATGAGAAGAACAAGAGGAATGTGAGTGGAGTGTGAGTGTAAAGAGAGTGTTGAGTGGAATGAAAGTGAGAAGCGTTCTCTGTACCACGCCACTCTTTCTAAAAGTAAATCGACAATTCTTAGAGAAGTCTTGTTCTAAAGCCCTAATTTCATTATTGTCTGATGAAGATGTCTGCATGATGCAGTGCTAGTAAAAATTTCAATTGTAATTCGTAAAATGGCTAAAAAATGATCAGCTGAAAATCCGAAATATCTATGAGGATTCTACAGATCTGTGAACGACCCATTGTAGTGGGTCTTCTGTGCTACTCATCTTCTGTAGCATTAGCACACACCATGTACTTGGCAATAAAAAAAAAAACAACAACATGAAAAAAGTCCCAAGAAGATGGCAACTCACATGCTCATTTATATGTAATTGGTCGCCTTATCAACAGTATACAAACACGTTAAAACTTCCACTATTGTACCATTGACCACCCCCCCCAAAATAAACCACGACCAGTATGCTCAATTTCCTAAACCTGTTGAAGCACTCGTAAACCAAATATATCGTCTCATCTGTCAATTGCAAAGATGGACCAAGTATGTAAACACACCTCATACGCCTTTGCCAAGTGTACACAGACGAAGCTAGGGCTAAGCGACCTTCAGTAATGCAGGAACAGGAATTTGGTAGCACAACATGGAATTTTTTGGTGCTTTTGTGAAGTTCCCCTTTCTGGATACGCTGATCTCGGCAAAAAGCCCCACCAGGAGTTGAATCTGTAAGCGAATATTGAGTGCCAACGTTGCTGTTTGTATTTGGAGAATGGGCAACAGCTGGTGTGATTGTACTGCTGAGGTGGTTAATTAATTGTTATACATATTCGCCCCTAGATGAATCAGACCATTAGCATCGTATCCCAGCCCATATGTCTATTGTGCTGGATGTGCCATTGAACAAAGGTCGATGACACTCGCTGCCGCCCCACTACACCCGCGGGCTCTTCGCCTTACCCAGTTGGGTCTCACTAATGTTATGTTGGGAGATGCTGGAGGTTAGGAACTCTTTATTTTTCGTTTGAGTCTGGAATGTTATTTAAGGTTTGATGAAAACAACACGAAAATCGTGAATTAAAGAGTGAGAGAGAGAAAGTGAGTGAGATGGAATTGATGTGTGTTAATGTACTGCTCTTTGAACACGGTCAAGGAGTTTACATTCAAAAGTGCATTGCGTCCATCTTCAAACGTCCCATTCTTCTCTTTGTCTTTTAATCTTCCTATTTTATTTCAAATAGCATTATAAAAATTCCAACACTACAAGACAGAAACTCACCACCTACACTGCACTCAATCTCGTTCCTCTTGCATTGTCAAGACCTTCTCTCTGCCTGCACGCACCCAAACTACCAACGCCAACAAAACACACAAAACACGAACAATACAAACAACATCCCAATCTCACCAAAGACTCACCACCAACATACACCGCCTTTGGCAGAATATGAGGTGAAAGTCGCGCAAAGTCAAATGGCTCACCCTAAAATAGGTCCCCGCTAGAAAATATCACTCATAATATTCGAAAACAATAGATTTCCTCCTGTATTCGGCCGCACCTCCCTGGGTCGTGCGCCGGATATATAGCAGTCGTCTATTTTAGAAGCTAAGCTTTACCAATTATAGGTATGGTTGTGATAGACATACATTTGGGCGTTTTATCCACAATTTTTTCTCTGCCCTCCCTATATATAAAGTTAATTCCCCCAGAGGCCCACTGCCCAGCGATACTTAGCGTCTTCACAACGACTTTTTGCACTCACTTCGGCTACCCAATCCAAAACCAACTACAACCCCCAAAGTCGCCGATCACCATTCCTCACTATTTGTGTAAAGCCCCCAAACAGCAACTCAAATTGTGTGTGTGAGCCCCTTACTACAAAAAAAAAAAAGTCGAGAACTAAAAACAAATCTCCCCATTCCACCATACTAGCCTTGAAGCACAGTACATCTGCAACCAAGATTTACTTGCTTTCTTGTTACGCTTAGTTACGGACCTCCCCTTACACAGTCCCCACACAGTACAAACAGTACTGAATCAGACTGCCGTCCGCAACACACACTAGTAGCTAGTCCAGGTTTTATTTAACCGAAACAAAAATTTTTCCCACCACTTTTTTTCTTTAGAATCAAGTGTTTATTAAGGGAAAGAGATTTGTGATTGAAGGCTTTTGATCTCGTAGAACCTTGTTTTACTAGCCCTTTCGCGTTTAGTCTATTCAAAAGCTTTGAGCTTTTCCCACGTTCGTTTCCCCCCCACACAAACTACAACTACACCGCTTTGGCCATCGTGCTAAGCTTCCTAACTACAGTCTTTCTTTTTTAAAAATAGGATACCCAGATGTTTAACATCAAGCTTACATTGGCCGCGTCCTTGTACGTGCTTTCTTTTGTTGGCGCTGCCTCTTCTATTGATCAGAGTAGTGTTTCGCTCGACACACCAGTGGTGCTGTCGATTAACACACCAGAGGTGCTGTCGTTTAACACTCCAGGTAGTAGCGCCGTGTCACCTCCGCTGTCTGTAACAGTTGATTCACCAGTCTCAAATGAACAGAGCAGCTTCAAAAGCGTGGACACGCCCATCGCTGAGTCGGATACCCAAAGTTCCGTCAGAAGCGTCGATACCAGAGAGGACACTAGCGACACCGCGCTGTCCCCTCAGGGCACCACCCAGAAGGTGGAGACGCCGTCTTCCCTCGTGATCTCCACTCCACAAGCTGACACGACGCCACCAAAGTCGCTGGCGATCGAAGGCTCGAGCGTCTCGAATCAGGAACCTGTGATCCAATCACCATCTACAAAGAGAGCCACCAATGACGTATCAAGCCCTCAAGTACCTAGTCTTTCTGACCTTGTGCAATCGCTCTTCCCAAACTCGGCAACAACAACAACACCAAACTCTCCGCAAAGTGTTGATACCCCTGCTGCTGCCCCTTCGGCAAGCGCAGACCAAACTACCGTTGACCCAACGACAGCAAAACCACCAACCACCCAACCTCAACAAGCCAGCTCAGACCCTGTCATCGTCACACCTTCTGCTGCATCTCCTGTGAGCGAACCAAACACTCCAGCCAGTCAACAGAACACTCCAGCCAGCCAGCAGAACACTCCAGCCAGCCAGCAGAACACACCTTCTGCTGCTGCTCCAGTGAGCGAGCCAGTATCACAAGCTCCTTCATCTAAGGACCCAACTACCGTTGCACCTTCAGTTGTAGCTCCAGCAAGCGACCCAACCACTGCTGTTCCTCAAGCTAGTGAGCCAACCACTGCTGCTCCTTCTCCTGTGGCGAGCGAACCATCTGTTGCTGCACCTCCATCGAGTGCCCCAACCACCGTGGCTCCTTCAGTTGTTCCATCGATCCCAGTATCGGCAGACTCTTCGGTTGCTCCACCAGTTAGCGCACCATCAAGTGTCGTCACTCCACCTAGTGTAGCACCTGTCAGTGAACCAACAAGTATTGTTGCACCATCGAGTGCTGAGCCAATCAGCAGTGCTGCTCCACCTTCGAGCGTGGCTCCTCCTCAATCGAGCGTAGCACCACCTCCATCGAGCGTAGCACCTCCTGCTAGTGACACCACCAGCGCTGCTCCAGTCTCTTCGGTTGCTCCACCTCCAGACTCATCTCTGGCTACACCAACCCTTGTGACCCCATCTGACCTGAGCATCCCTGTGCTGCCAACTTCAACCCCAACCTTGACATCGGCATCTCCATCTCCACCAACTGTCAGCCCTTCGGCTCCAGTCTCGGAAACTCCAAGTGCTCCTCCATCTTCGGAAGCACCTGTTAGTTTAACAAGCTCGGCACCTCCTTTGGTTTCGCCAACTGTATCGTCGTTGCCAGAAAGCAGTGTCACTCCAATCAGCACACCAAGTGATGTATCTAGTGCCACTCCTACTGTTCCTTCGTCGGCCCCACCATCATCGGAACCACAACCTCCAGTATCGAGCACTCCAGTTCCACCAGTATCGAGCACTACTCCACCACCTGTGTCGAGCACTCCAGTTCCACCTGTGTCAGAGTCGAGCACCCCAGTGCCACCAGTATCAGAATCGAGTACTCCAGTGCCACCAGTATCAGAGTCGAGCACTCCAGTTCCACCTGTATCGAGCACTACTCCACCACCAGTGTCGAGCACTCCAGTTCCACCTGTGTCAGAGTCGAGTACTCCAGTACCACCAAGCAGTGAACCAGTCGCTCCTTCGAGCGTCCCATCACTGGCACCAAACTCGGATGTGACCACTCCAACCACGGTCCCATCGTCTGCACAATTAACAAGCTCTGCTCCTGTTCCTCCAAGCTCAGACGTAGCAAACTCTGCCACCACCACTTCTGCTGCTCCAAGTTCTGCTCCAAGTGAGGCTACAACTGCAACTCCATCGTCTGCTAACGCAGCTTCCGAGTCTGCTGCTGCTGCTTCATCTGCATCTGTTTCTGAGGCACAAGCTTCTTCTGTCGCATCTGAGGCACAAGCATCTTCTGTTGCTTCTGAAGCTCAAGCTTCTTCTGAGGCTTCTGCTGCTTCTGCTTCTGCTGCTGTCAGTGAAGCCACCTCCGCTGCTGTCACCAGTGCTGCTTCTACAGCTGCTGCTGCCACCAGTGAAGCTACTGCTCCTTCGACAACTGCTGCTCCAGATTCAGCCACCACTGGCACTACTGGTTCTGCCGGCACTGCTGCTGCCACAACAACATCTGGCGAGCCTGAAACCACTGGCTGGTTGCCATCGCAGCTTGTTGTCGAGAGCTCTGCACTGGCCACTTCCAACGACCTCAACACTGCTACTACTGCCCCATCGCAAACCTCTGGTTTACCAAAGGCCATTACTCCAGCCACCACGGCTGCCGTTCCAGGTTCTAACTACCAAGTTGTGTATGTCGGATTCAAGTCGCAATTGAACTACCCATTTGTTGTCGAGCACTCGTTGCTGTCGGCACAAATCTTCCAATACTTGCCTGATGTGTTAACATACCCATTCAACACCAACCCAAGTCTGTTCAGTGAAGTTAGCGTCAAGAGATTGGTGCCTTTCACTGCTAACGACGTTCCATACACCATCACAGTTGCTGAAGTTTACTTCCCAACCGACTCTGTCAATGCCTTAGCGCTGTTGATCCAGTCGGCCAACTCTGTGTTGTACCGTAACCCAGATGCCACACAACGTTCGTTGGCATCGTACATTGACAGCAGAATCCCACTTACAGGATTAGACATGTCTCAGGGCGGATCTTCCGGTCTGGGTTCTTCATCGAACGGCGGCTCTTCTAACAACGGGTCGCTTGACAATGTCAACACCCCAGTGACGGTTACCGACAAGGGCCGTATCGCTGGTATCGCCATCGGTGCTGCTGCCGGGTGCGGGTTGTACATGTCTCTCATGGTCCTTCTCTTTAGAAGATACAAGAAGGGCAATGCAATCGAATTGCCACCACTGGACACCGAGTCCAATGTTGGCATGGACTCCAACTCGCTGACGGCACAAACGTCGAGCGGCTTATCAACCATCTTTAACCGAATCAACAATGTGGGTGACGGCCCGATAGAGGGTGACGCAGGCATTGCTGGCGGGAATGC
Organism: Kodamaea kaohsiungensis (nom. inval.); assembly: GCA_030558205.1. Taxonomy (NCBI): domain Eukaryota; kingdom Fungi; phylum Ascomycota; class Pichiomycetes; order Serinales; family Debaryomycetaceae; genus Kodamaea; species Kodamaea kaohsiungensis (nom. inval.). Next base: position 283,796 of record JAJMRZ010000006.1, on the reverse strand, counting down.
CGCAGCCGCCCACGTACCACCACACAGGGGAGTGCAAATCTCTGACCCGATGCAAGCGTCCAACTCATTGGGATGGGCCCGTTGATATACAAGCTGAAGCGTCGACTGAAAATTGGCCTTAATTTTCTCTATCCTTCTCTTTCGTTTTCTTTTCAAAAGCTTTGCTTTGTCTCTTTTTGCGCTAAAGACCTTCACTACTCCAGACATTGACAAGACCAACCATATATTGGCATGCTATGATTCCTGTTTTGGAAAGAGCTCATTGAATGCAAAAATTGAGGTTCTTGAAACTCGAAACGGCACTTTTATAGAACACGCGCCCATTCATCAGGTTGACAATTGTTTACTGGGTCTTGCCGCCTCCTCTGGTTCGCTGCTCATATTGATTTGTTTAAAACTAATTGTACATTCTGCTAATAATGAATTATCCAATGTTTAATTGGAACTGTAGTGTAAATGATGTGATATAGGAGGGTATCAAGAGAAACAAGAGTAGATGATTCTTGGTAGAGAACGCTTAAAGAAGGGAAGGGCTTTTGAATGAGTTACATATGAAGGTACTTTAGATGCGTACCGTATGGCTGCAAATTTACTATTTAAAATTCAAATTTAACGTTCAATACTTTAGTTGACAACGCAATGATTAACGGAACCTTGGTTAAAGGATCTTGAGTGAATTCTCTTATAATTTCCATGGTGTTTCTTACAATGCTTATTGTTAAGCACTTGAATGTAATTTATTGTACCTTGTATGTAATTTATTGTACTTCTCTCGTAAAGTTACCCTAGTGAAAGGAACCCAAAATCTATAGTGATTCTAGTCCATTTGGTCTTCTTCAAACCAAAAAGGAGTCTCATTATACATAATACAAACGCGACGCATGTCTGCGCCTCTCTTCATCAGCCATGCGGACCTTCCACTCACCCACTCCTCGAAAATATTCTCCTGAAATTAGAAACCCATTTAGGATATCTTTTGAAGTTAATTCTTCTTCGAAACCACCCTTCATACTTAATCATATTTCTATTGCTGATCTGTTGAATTTATTTTCTGAGGTTTATTGGTGATGATGATGGAATGGTTTCGTTCCAAGTAAATTGACCGTCAATTCTTTTATGAATTAGTTAACGAAAGTCTTCCCATGATAGCGGGGTTTATCTTCTCTTCAGTGGGGTTGGTTTTATTACATCATAGAGTGTATCTTATCAATAACGTGTGATAATTGAGATAGTGGAGTAATTTCAATAATCCTAAAAAGAAAACAATCTCTTTACTCCTATTCAATAAAGTAGATTAGTTATACCATTCTCCTGTAATTTCTGTTCGCTCATTGCATTATTGAAACTCATTACTCACATATTCATATAAATCATTCACCAAATTCACAGCATCGTCATCAAGAACTTCAACCAATTCCTGTTCCAATTCTTGTCTAGCTTCTAAATTATATTTCTCAAGACTGTCATTGATAACCTTGACTAAAAAGTCATCTTTGATTCCCAAGTATTCCTCAATGAGACTAACAATCTTTTCCTGAAGTGAGTTTTGTTGTTCAGAGGTGAGTGCAGAAATATCCACCGTAACTTCCATTTGAGTGTCCTTGGGTTGTTCTTCTTCAATTTTAGTTTTCTTAATTGCAACTGGTTCTTCATATTTCATTTCAGCCAATTCCTTCAAGTCTCTGGCTTCTTCAGCACTACGTTTCTGGGATCTGATCTTGAGATAATTCGAGTGGTCGTTAAAGTATCTGTTGGTAAGTTGTGCATGTGCACTCTTTTTGCTTGTGTAGTTTTTGATATCTTCAATGTACTTGAACTTGTTATCTATAAGTGTATTTTCATAACTTTTGAGTGTGCTTAATGATTCCTGTAATGATTGGTATGTTGATTCCATTTGACGCATCTTTTCAAGAGCCGTGTTATATTCTTTCTTCTGTCCGTCTTCTGTCTTTTGTTGCAGATACTTCATGTATTCTTCATCATTCAAATTAGCATGTTCTTCTTCGTTTTCTTCTTCTTGTTCATTAATAGGTTCAGCTATCGTGTCATCGTTATTTTTAATCCCTTCAAAGATCTTCTTCAATCGTTCTTTAGTCTTGATCCGTTCCTTCTCGATTTCTTTCTTTCTATTATCTCTTTCAATTAAAAGTACTTTGGATCGGAATTTAATGATATCTCGGATAATTCCTTCTTTCATGTGTGTGGGTACTTCTACTAATTCGTTACTATCAACCTTATATTGACTGTAGTATTGGAGTACTTGGTCCAAGTCTTCAGTTCCTGTCTTCAGTGATACTTTCTCAAAGTTATTTTTATTAAGAAGGATCTTTTGAACTTGTGCTTGAGTAGTAGTAATCTTAGACTTGTCAAGACTCGGTATAGTTAATTGAGTAACCTTTTGTATATCTCCAGATACCAATTTCACATTCTTATCGTTGAATATATCCAGAATCAATTGGTCTTCTGCCCAACTGAGAAATTTCAGTGCCAATTGTGTTGATGTGAACTTAACAAATACCAGTTTATGTTCAATAAATTCATAATTCACAAAAGACCATTCGTACTTGATATCATCTAATGTAATAACTGTACTTAAAATAACCTCCAAGATCTTTTCAATAGCACTCTTCTTGACATTTGGGAAGTTTTGTATAATCACAGTACACACTTGATCCTTTAATGTCTTAGGTAACAACTTCTTTATTTCAGTATAATGTTTTGGTTCATCATCGGCGGAATCATCTACAATATCCATCTCCTCTGTCGTATCTAATTGAACTTTCAGTCCCATGAGTTTACTTGAATTAGCTGTGATATTCAGTGAGACATCAAGTGAACTATAAATCGGAATCCCACTAGCTTCCGATGGTTGAATAGATGCATTACCCTTTATAAGACCAAGCAATTTACTATTATTCCCAGATGGTATCCTGTACGGAACCTCAAGTATTATGGAGTCCATCTTTCTTCGGTGATGAATTGATTTTTTTGATTTGAATTTAAATTTCAAAACCGATGACTTTAATGAATGGGATGATACTACCAGTGGATGTATCTGCTGTTGAAAAGAATAAGGACACGCATGGTACATATGCTGAGGACTTGAATGATATACTTCAATGGGATGAATTAATTCAAAAGTACCAAAAGAGTAATGAATCTGCTAAACTATCCACCGTATATAATAACCTTCTACAAAGGTTCCCTTACTTGGAAGACTATTGGCGAGAACTACTGATCTTAGAGTTTAAAGTTAGTGGTATAGATCAGTCAATTAAAACATTAGAAAAAGCGGTATTAGCTCATCCTCATTCTGTCGAACTTTGGGTTGACTATTTAACTGCGTTGATGTCTCAGAGAGAGCAAAATACAGAGACTCCAAAAGATGAACAATTGAAGCAAATAAGGATACTATACGAACAAGCACTTAAATATAATGGTCTTCACTTTACTTCACATACTCTTTGGGATAAAATCATCGAGTTTGAAAGTCTGCTTGATGCTTCATCTAAAGAATTATTACTGATCTATAAAAGAGTATTGAAAGCACCACTTTATCAATACTCTCAATACTACAAACAGTTCACAGATAACATAAATAACTTTGGAGAAGACCCAGAAGTAGCGTATACTGTTTTCTTAAAGACTCAAGAAGCTGTGAATGCAAAATGGGCTCATGAATCTACACTTTTACATCAAGCTTTCAATCTTAAACACCAATCGGAGATTGCTGGTGAGAAATCCAACTGGATAGCATACTTGAACTACGAAATCAACCAAATGGTAGAGTTTGACCAACTGCAGTTTAATGTAATCGAAAATCTTTTCGAAAGATGTTTAGTACCAAACTGCTTCGACTCAAATATCTGGCTCAGGTACTTACAATTCCTCAACAAATACAACAAGAACGAACAGATGAAGGCATTATATGAGAAGAGTGCTTTAATTGTTCCACTCTCAGATAACACGGTACGATTCAATTATGCTAAATACTTGATGAAGGTTAGTGACTTTGACTCTGCGGTAGAATATCTACTTGACCTCACCAAATACTTCAGCAATGTGTATTTAAAACAACAGTACCTCGAAAGCATACAACAATTGATGATACTATTGCAAAGGTCATTGGATGAGTTCAACGAAGTATGTAAGAATATCATACTCGAATACTGTGCTAAAAAAGCAGAGACACCGAAGACACCAGCACTTTTAAAAAAACCATTCATGACAGTATTGATGAAATTGGTGAACGATGAAGCCATTGGAGCTATTCTGAAATTTTACTTGGAGGGATTGACTGACCTGGTCGAAATTCGTAAGTTCTATAACGACCACCACGACGACGAATGCTTTCAGAGATCTGGATTCTTTTGGCACTTCTTCATTAACTATGAAAAGAAGAACTACTCTAATTTATGCATGGTAGTTCAACATCTCCGGTACAAATCGCAGTTACCAAAACATGTACTTGATATTTTACTAGAGTTGAGTTATGACATCACACTTGCCAACTACGGACAATCACCATACGAGTTTGACGAGACAATACTCCTCACCAAGGATAATGATATTTCGAACTCGTTAGTAGAAAACTATGCTGCAAGAAGACGACTTGCAAATCAAAACCATTTGGTTCTTGACATAGAAAAGAACAAACTGACAAGAGGAAATACAACCAACAGAGAAGAAGAATTGATCTTCTTAGCATCGAAACATATTGCACACCCTGGAATAAATGTGGAAGGAACTCCTGAAGTAACTAACAAAATATCATTATCTGGAGTTTCATTAGAAGGAGAGTTGACTGTACCTCCGTTTCCAACATTTAAGAATGTCGAAAGAGCTAGTTTACCTGTTGTTTATCCCAAGTAAAAAGTATTACAGTTGGTTCCCATTAGAATTTGTATAGATTGCAGATATTTGTAATATAGAATAACCAACATGCTGATAAAATGTAAATTTGCAGCCAAATAATAGTCATCATAAGTGAAGCATTAATTGTATTTAGACACTGAAGTGAACAGTCGATGAGTATAATTAACCGTTAACTCTGAGTGTACGTTCAAGTTATTCATTAAATGGATTTAATATACTATATACTTAAAACTCTTGCCTACCAATTACCATCAAGTCCTTTCTTAAATTCAATCTGAAGGTACATCTGTTGTTACCAAACACCTCGACTATTCCAAGTTTTGGAGCTGCATGTTGTAATAATCCCAATACCTCATCATCCAATTCAGTTACAAACCCCACGTCAGCAGTTGTAAGTAACAGAAACGATAAGTGATTGTAGTGTACTTCTTCAGAGCCTTCCTTTATTCTTTCCTTCAATGACTTTTTATACACATGGGAGTCTTCTGTCAAGATTTGCATTAGGAACTCTTTGGTGAGACGCCATGAGTTCATATTAAGTTCCACAAGTGTGTGCACTGATTGGTTTAGTATAGCGTAAGCTCCTTCGTCGCCAATACTGCATTTGGTCAAATCCAAGCTTATAAGACCAGTGTTGATTTCTGCAAATTCATTGAATGCAATCTTGATCCCATCATCAGTTAATTTATTGAGTAATCGTGCTGAGAGGTGGGTGAGGTTGGGGCAGAATTTAGCAACTCCTTCAATCAAAAACCTATCTGTTAAGTTGATACACCCGTCAACATTGAGTGATACCAATGTTTCTCCTGTTACCAGTAAGATGTTCACTAAAAGTTCATCAGATACGAGCTCTGCCAGTGTAGGGTGTGACAATTCCAAGTGTGTCATGTTCAGTGAGATGTAATGTGGGATCAAGTCGTAAACCGCTTTAGAGTCGAAACCATCGAGTCTTGACATCTTGAGTGAAATCAAGTTCTTGCCAATGCTTTCGAGCATACTAATCACGGAATCACTCGAGAATCTATGTGTGTTACGGATCTCAATCTTAGTCAAGTTACTACCAGAATTCACTTCGAAGAACTCCTGCCAGCAGTCATTACTGATGAGGAACGGTCCGTTCAAGTTAAGTTCCGTTAACTTCAACAAGTTAGTACCAAAGTATTTCAAGTTATCATTGTGGAATTGTCCACACATAAATAACGTGAGTGATTCAAGGTGTGGGCAGAAGGCAGCAATTTTATTAAGTGAGTCTGAGTTGACATTCAGACAATCCCAGAACTCTAATATCTTGAGATCTGGTTGAAGGAATAATCCTATAGTTGAGTCAGTTAATGAACGGTTCTTGGTTAAGATTTTCAGGATCTTATTCATATTCATTTCACCAATTTCTCCTAATGCATCAACATTTCCTATACTTGCTGTGATCTTCTTGATACATATATCTTGGAGTTTGGGAATACTAATAGATTGCTTATCAAGTAGTGCCAGTGCAACCTTCTTTCTCTTTTTACGTGCTGCTTGTTGTCCTCGTTTCTGATCACGTTCCTTCTTCTGAAGTATAGCATTACATTCTTCACAAAGATATCCTTGCTTAGCTTTAATAAACCTTGAATAAACCGTTAATGGGAATCTCTTCCCACAATCAGCACAGTCATCATCATCTCCAAACCGTGTCATCTTACGCGTACTATCCAAGTCATCAGTGAATGACGCGTCACTATCATAATCTCCATCATCTCCATCATCATCATCATCATCACCATCACCATCACCATCACCTCCACCACCAGATCCACCACGTCTTCCAGCACCACCTCTTGCAGCCCTTCGTTTCTGACGACCCGCACGTCTTATTTGTTCCTCCTCATCATCTACAATTTCTCTCCCCCTCCTATTTCTCAGTCGCGCACCACTAATTACAATAATATCCTCTTCACCATTTGACGTAACTTCAGATGGAACCTCAGATGTCACTTCAGACGCGCCATCTGATCCACCACCAGTCTCACGCCTCCTCCTAAATGCATCCGTAATACCTTCATTTCTCAAAAATTCTGTCAACGCAGAATTAGGCCCACGAACTCCTCTCGACTTATTCTTAGACATACTTATCTTACCTCCTTACTTAAATCAACTGATGGATTCTTTTGATCGTTTTGCCGCCGTCTCGATCTCTTAATCTTTTTTTTTTTGTCTGTCGCACTTTTTGATCTCAATACCATTTTTTTTTTTCTATAACTTTCAACAAAAAAAAACTGAATCGCCACTAATCCAAACAGTTTAGATGCAAGTGATATTTAAGGATTTTAAGAAGAAGAAGGTACCTATAGAGGTTGACCCTTCAGATACTGTAAGTTAATTGTGTGATTTATTAATTGTTTTGATTAGAAATACTAACAAGTGAAGGTGTTATCTGTAAAGGAGAAGTTGGGAAATGAAACCGATTGCGAGGCATCTCAATTGAAGTTAGTTTATTCTGGAAAAGTGTTGTTAGATGACAAATCGTTGGAGTATTTTAAGGTGAAGGAGGGTGATTCTATAATCTTTATGATTCTGAAGAAGAAGGGTGGTGTTGCTTCTGCTGGTGTTTCTGCTAGTAGTTCTGTAGAGCCTAATCAAGGGACTAGCAATAAGGAGGCATCATCGGGTCCAAGTGATGCTGTTATCAATGCAGAGGAATCTTCTGCAACCACAGATGCAACACCAGCAGCACCAGCTGCTGCTGGTACTAATGCAACAGACTCAACACCTACAGCTCAAGCATCGGCATTTGCCCAAGGGTCAGAAAGAGAAGCCACGATCCAAAACATAATGGAAATGGGATACGAAAGATCACAAGTCGAGGCTGCACTCAGAGCCGCCTTCAACAACCCACACCGTGCTGTTGAATACTTATTGACTGGTATTCCTGAATCGTTGCAACGTCCGCCTCCTGCTGTTTCTTCTGTCCCAGCATCTATCGCCAACAACGACGCCAACCAGACTACAGCATCTGGTGAAACTGTACATGAAGAAGAAGAAGACGAAGAAGAAGAAGGACACCGCGGAGAAAACTTATTTGAAGCTGCTGCTGCTGCAGCCGGAGGCAACGGAGCCCCAGGAGCACAAGCAGCAGAATCAGAAATCGACACAGAAATGGGAGGAGATGAACAAATAGCCATGTTAAGAACAGCATTAAGACTGAACCCTGAATTGATCCAACCGTTGTTGGAACAATTGGCTGCACTGAACCCACAAGTAGCTGCTTTGATCCAACACGACCCAGAAGCTTTCATCGAACTGTTCTTGAATGGTGACGAAATGGGATACGAGATCGAAGGAGAAGAAGAAGGTGCACCAGAAGGCCAAATCACTATCCAATTGTCTGAAGAAGACCAGGCCGCAATCAACAGATTGTGCGAATTGGGTTTTGACAGAGACACAGTTATACAAGTGTACTTGGCATGCGACAAGAACGAAGAAGTGACTGCAGATCTTTTGTTTAGAGATATGTAAGACACTTAGTGGAGTGAAGAAGGGCGCGCAATTGATGCCTGAATAAAGGAACGAAGCTACACGTACAGAAACATGAGGTGGAAAGAGTTAAGTCGTTTAATATAAGGATGATTCTCTATGAATGTAATTGTATTCTGTTCATAAATTTGGTTTGATTCTAGACTTTGCTTTGAGCGTTCCTTTCCATTACTGTTATGCCATCATTGATTGGGTGGGTGCAAAATTCTGTATCATAACAAAATGTTATGGTATACTTTTATATAAGAATGTTATATTGATTGACATTCTTCATAATACAAATCTGTACATGTGAAAAAAAGTAGAATCATTGTTGATATAAATATTGTAGTTTTCAGATTGATATCTGAGAGTGACTAGACCAAGTTCTTGTCAAGATCATCCAAGGTAGTAATAACTTTGTAATCTTCTCTATCCTTCTTTGATAATGGAGCATTTCCAGGTCTTTCAACAACCAATGATTTCATTCCGGCACCAATAGCAGCTTTCACTTCAGCCACGTTATCACTTAAGAATACTATATCTTGCGCCTCTTCTCCTAAAGCCTGGGTGATACTTTTGTACGAAGACACTTCTTGCTTGTAACCAGAAGTTGTGATGTCAAAGTATCCAGACAATGATGGAGTCAAGTCAATTGATGCATTGCTTGCCGGGTCTTCCACGTATTTGAACAACAACTTTTGTGCTTTGACACTGCCTGAAGAATAGATATTCACCTTAACACCCCTTTCAGTGGCTGCAGTAATATACTTTATTGAGTCTGCATAAACAGGTGCCTTCAATTCCCCAGACTCGTACCCCAGTTTCCAAATAAATCCTTGAAGTGACTTAAGAACAGGATCCTTAATATCCTGGCGAACCAACCCAGACAAGTAAGCCTCGGCAGAAGCAGCATCTACTCGATTCTCTTGAGGCAATTGTAAAAGAATCTCACCAATTGGTGTGTTACCAACAACCTCGTGGGTCAATGGGAAAGACTCCTCCAAGACCGAAGGAAGAGTCTTAAGAAAATAAGGAAACAACACATCCTTTACAAATGTAATAGGACACACAGTACCTTCAATATCCAAAAGTAATACCTTCATTCCCAATTTAGCTAATTTAAAGGTTTATGTCAATTTTTAAATCAAACTTGTGTTAAGATTTAAATCAAGATTTATGCCAATTTTTGGGTATTTTAGATTTTTTTGGGTACGAGATGTCAACTGTTACTATAGATGAGCGGGATTATGTTGAGGAGGAGCATATTCAGGCCTTTGCTCGAGCTTTAGTGTGGGAGGAGAATGAGGATGATGAATCTGCTGATCATCATCATGATGTTGTTTCGACTGTTGCCGCGGCGCATGCTAAGAGACCGGACTTGATATCTTCTAGGAGTGATTGGTATCCGTTAACAATAGCAGATGAAAAGCATTTGAAACGTCGGCCTTCGTCTGCTACATTATCTCATAGACCTCCGTCTAAACCTTCTCATACTAAAAGTGTGGTCAAGAACTTGAGGGACGAGTTCAGAGCAAGCATCACGTATTCTCTACTTCGATGGCCAATTCTTGTTGGGATCACAATATGGATTGCTTTCTTATGTTTTTGGTATACTATAGTCCGTGTTTACGTTGCTCTTTCCGAATACTACTTCACATGGGTCGGTGAACGCAAGAAGCTACGTGATAAGTTGAGAGCCTCTCGGACGTACCAAGAGTGGATTGAAAACGCAGTCAAATTGGATGAGTATCTTACTTTAGATAAGTGGAGTATCAACCCAAAGTTTTCTTATTACGATTACAAAACGATTAGACTAGTCCTTCGTAAATTGCGGGCTCTCCGTAGTCGTCGCAATGACACAGAATTGGTTATTTTACTTGAAGGATGTCTTAAACACAACTTTGCAGGTATTGAAAACAGACAATTGTACTCGCACAGGTACTATGGAACAAAGAAGTTGGTCGAGGAGTACATCTCAGAAGTTGTGCTATGCATTGACCAGATTACTGCTTCAACATTGGTACCTGCCGAGCAGAAACGCAGGTTTTTCAGAATCGTACTGAAGAATTACGGGAAGACAGCCCTCTGCTTACTGGGCGGAGCATGCTTTGCGTACACACATTTTGGGCTAGTCAAGGGGCTTCTAGATAACGACTTGCTCCCGACGATTATCTCGGGAACGTCGGGTGGAGGGCTTATTGCAGCACTCACATGCTGCAGAACTGATGCAGAGTTGAAGCAATTGCTTGTGCCTGCTTTAGCTCAGAAAATTACCGCATGTGAGGACCCATGGTACGTATGGATTCCTCGTTGGTGGCGCACAGGAGCACGGTTCGATCCGATAGCTTGGGCACGCAAGTCCAACTTTTTCACACTGGGTTCACTTACGTTTGAAGAATCCTTCAGACGTACAGGTAGAAAACTTAATATCTCGACTGTACCATCAGATCCACATTCACCAGTCATCTTATGCAATAACATCACATCACCCAACTGCATAATATGGTCTGCCTTACTTGCGCTGTCTGCTGTTCCAGGAATTCTTCCACCAGTGGTGTTAATGCTGAAGTCAAGAAACAAAGTGACTCCCTTCTCTTCTGGAAGTAAATGGCGTGACGGATCGATGCGCACAGATATCCCAATCACAGCGCTCAATACGTATTATAACGTCAACTTCTCTATCGTATCACAAGTGAACCCACATATTTCGCTTTTCTTCTTTGCACCCAAGGGAAGCGTGGGAAGGCCAGTAGCTATACCTAGCTCAAAGACACACAAACAAACGTATGAGTACTTGAGAGGTGGATTCATAGCAACAGCATTGGAACAACTCTTCAAGTTGGAAATCACGAAATGGTTAACCATGATCAAGACATTGGACTTACTTCCACACTTTTTGGAACTGGACTGGCTGAACATCTGGCTTCAGAAGTTCAGTGGCAGTATAACTATCTGGCCAAGAAACAAGTTACGTGATTTCTGGTACATTTTGAGTGATCCCAATGAAGAACGGTTAGCTGAGATGATGGCCACAGGAGAACGTTCAGTATACCCCAAACTTCTCTTTATCAAGCACCGTCTCGCAGTTGAGAGAGCCATAGAAAGGGGACGCAAACATACGAAAGTCTCAGGAAGAATAAGTACGATTTTGAGCGAAACCGAACAAGAGGTCTCAGCTAACCTGATGGAATATGAAGATGACGAAGATGAAATCAGAAGCGAGATCAAAAACGAAACACACGAGAATATGCATGATAGCTTGGACGAACTTGATGATGATTACAACCCATCAACCGAAAACTCAGACTGGAGTCTTGAAGGCCTGGAGTCTTCTGGATCCGAAAGCGACTCCGAAGAAGAACAATCTTTGAGTATATTATTAGGACTTGAAGAAAGACGGAGAAGAAATACAGTAATATGATGATTTCATCTAGCATTTGATTGGACTGAACTGTTTAGATGTTCCATGGATGGAATATCACTCTTGGTATCTTTCTATTTATTTTAAAAGTACATTTATGATTTGATTAATGTAGTTTGAGGTTTAGTGAGAGAGGTAGCAGTTGCTAATACTCTACTTTATGTCTCTATATTATTGATTATTCATGTAAATACTCTAATCACTCTTCAACTTCTTCGTCATCATAGCATTAAACTTATTACAATCATCAACCTTTTCATTCAGTAAGAACTCATCTAAATATGCAATCAACCCAGGAACACTGACCTCTTCCAACTTCTGCTTTTCTCCCATGGTGAACAGTGCCAATACCCAAGCACTCATCAGTTCCTTCAGCAGTTGTAAGGGCTTTGGACCGATTCCAATACCCAACTTGTATACATTTGGATAATTCGCCACCAGATTCTTAATACACTTTATACCATTATGAGATTCATTCTTCTTGAACCTAGATAACTTAATAGTTCCTACATTCAGTTCAAAGTCATCAAAGAGTACCAACACCGATGACGTTGTAGATATTCTTTCATTCTTAAACAACAGTAAGAGTGACTTATTAGACTCATTCATATACGAATTGGATCTAACAAACATAATAGAATCGTCTGAAGCTTTACTGATAGAATAACTCCCCAGTCGCAGCAATTCACTAAAGTCATAATGATCTATAAGATGTTTAAGCATATAATGACCAACAGAATGCCTAGTTATAGGACCAGGGTTACCTATTGAGAATATAACTACTGTCTCTTGCATTACCTTTGGATATCAAGTTTTTTTCTATCTGGAACTAACTCACTTTAATACCAACTGGTAGCTCCTTTTTGATCTTCTCCGTGACGGCAAGTACAACCTTCTTGGTTAACATTTTTCACTTTTTCAACGATTTTAAAAGACAAATCAACCATGAGTACACCCGTACAGTCACCTACAAGTGAGGTAGCGACTCCCAATGATATGTCGGGGGAGATTATCGACACGTATAGAACAATTGATAGGTTATCAGATATAGATTCAGAGGATGATGTTGTTGATAAGGATGACGTGCTTAATGAGATTGTTGATGATATGGGAGATGAAGAGTTGAGTGATCTTGAAGAGAAGGAGATTGAGGAGGTGGAGGAGAAAATAGTGGAGAGTCCTAAAGATCAAGAAGAGATTGAGATTGAACACGATGATACTCTTGAAGAAACAAAGGAGGATGAAGTAAAGGAAGAAGTTGAGAAACACGTCAACAATAATATTATAGTAGAAGAAGACAACAAAGAGGAAGAGATAGAGGTAGAGGATGAAGAAGATGACGATGATGACAGCGACTTCGGATCATTCGATGAAGCATCATTTGAAGAAGAAGAAATCAATGAACAACCTAAAGATATCCAAACCACAACCCTGTTTGAAGAAGACGTATTCTCGAACAAAGAGAAACTACAAGAAAGAATCGACCAAGTACTAGACATAGTGTTTCAAATATCAGAGCAACCCAATTCACAACCAACGCATTCATCCATACTAACTGTTCGATCACAAGAGATATTCAATGAACTCTCAGCAATTCCACACTTGAAACCACCAAATTGGACCAGACTGAAATTAAGACATAAGTTATTTATCCAATTAGGGATCCCAATTAACTTGGATGAATTAGAACCTCAACAGGTAGTGACAACTACTTCACACGAAATACAAACTCAAATAACAAACAACACAGAATTAACGGTACCTGAATTTAATGAACTTGGAAAAACACCAGAAGAGGTGGAAAAGTTGATAGAACAAACAAACGACCTTGTATCACAATTTGAAACAGATAACATGAACAACACAACTAAACAGTTCTTATTGGATACAAGTGATGAAGGAGTGGACGCAAAACTTAAACAGTTGGAAGACAACTTTAACCAATTACTTATATTGCTGTCGGTCTGGAATCATCAGCTCACCGAACTCAAGACAAATTTTGAAGTGTACGAATCTATTGTACAGAGTTTTATTGGGCACTCGCAGAAACTAAAAAGAGAGGAGATGATAGAGAACTTGAAAAGGGCGAAGTCGAAGAGGGGAAAGAAACCAGCATGGTAGATTACCATACCAACGAACCCCTCTCGGTGTTGTAGTATCCTGAAAAATGTGAATAAGGTATGTGTACTTGATACTTTTCAAGGCAACTTTCAAGGTTACATAGAAAAAAAATTCTGAAACCACCGTCCCGTAGTTGCCGATTTAGTGTTAAGTATAGTCGGATATTACGTGCATCCCCTCAACAATATCTATAAATTTCAATCTTCACTTTGAAATGATTTTTGACAACGATATGGAATTCATTCGTAGATCTTGTATTGTTTTAATTCATGACAATAGAAATAAACAAAACGTAAGTAATTTAAGTAAATGTATCAGCAAAGGCTCAACTGGACACGCAACTGCACCTGTAACATAGTACTTTGGGTCTAATTGGACTTGAATATATTGTTGAACTTGAAGGTTGCAAATCCTGCATGTGAATATTTCTTATAAGGTACCGAAGGTTAGATGACGTTTATATCCAGTACCCCCCTGTCTAGAATGAACTAGCATTTTCAAGTAGTGTTCCAAGACATAAGATTATAATCTCACAATCACCAAGCTTATAGTAAAGATTTCAGAATGAAGGTGTACATTTATTTTTCAAGTTATGGATTTCAGTTTGTACTTCAAAACACCTCTATACTGAACTATTCAATACTGAAGAACTCAATGACAACCATTACCAACTCTTATTACAACCTCGCACATACTTAAACCCCCTTACACTGAATTATGAATACACTCTGAATTCACTTAATTCTCTTGTGAAAATTTAAACTTTCAACAATTTTGCAACCGTGATGAAAGAAAAACATAATGATGATCCTTGCAGATAGAAGATCACTTTGTCTTCTAAGTTACTCTAGTGATACCCCACAATGTTAGCGGAGTGGCTAACATCTTCCTTCCTCTTTAAATTTTGACAGCAAAATCTATATAGGGTCCCCCGCGGCCATATACCGAACCCCGCAGTTCATGGCACTCGATGGACTTTACCAACTACGCATACTCATTTAAATAAAACTCTAGTATTTTGCTTTTTAATTGTATTCACTATACTTACATATCAAACTAATTTTGCAAATTGAACAACGAACCAATGTCGTCTGCCAAGTAGTTGTTTTCCAATCCCGATTGCAAGTTCATATTCACGAACGAGCTGTCGATGAAGTTGGTATTGAATGTACCTCCCGGAGTTGTAGGAGGATAATTGACATCGTCTACGCCATTTACTTGAGGATCATTCGCATAAACATTGCTTCCTAACATCGATTGTTTTTCAAGCAGAGGCGATTGAGCCCTCGTGGGAGGTAAACTGGTCCTGACATCAGGGAACAATTGTGTTGGCTCAAAGTTTTCAAAGAAGTTCTGGTGGTTAGGCATGTTGTCTGTAACCAAAGACACCTCTGGGAACGAGAGAGTCAGCGAAGGAGAAGTATCGTCCTTGTCGCTGGCAACTCCTTCCTTTTTCTTTGGTCTTTTGACCTGTTGCACAAGGTCCTCCAACCTTGTTGTGTTGTCAAACTTGGGCTGCACAAATTGTTGGTTCTGTTGTAATTGTGGTTGCAGGCGGAACTGCTGGTCGACTTCGCGTGGATATACGCCTCCTCCTGGTGAAACACCGGAAGTGGTGGAATTCGGCGAATGGACCTGGTTTTTCTGGAATACTGTATTAAAGTTTTTGGTTGGCGTGGTGAACTGCTGTTGCTGTTGTTGTTGTTGCTTTTGTTGCTCAGCATGTTGGTGTTCTGCCTCTGCCTTACGTTCTTGGTACTCTGCTATTTTAGTACCCTTTTCAATCACCTGCGCACGCTTGATACGGTCGTTGGCATACTTGTCAAACAATCTGCTCAAGACTCCAGCAATTGGGTAGTTTTTGGCAATTTCTTTGAGGACTCCTTTCAGTACGAAAAGCGAGTCGGATGCAGTGACCGCGACTACATTCAGCGACAGATCAACGTGGTAAATCAACATCATCATAGCACTGAACAAGATGTACACAAACATCACAGGACAGTATTGTAATTGGTCGCGTTCTAGTAAGATTTTCAGCACCATGGAGATCATTCTTGCTGCCTGGAACGAAATTCCCCACGAAGGGTACTTGTAGTTGTTTGGATTTGTTGAACTAGAACGGGCCATGCGGATCAAATTCGACCTGTGAATAAGGTAGAGTCGATTGTAGTATTGGGCGTTCAAGAGAC
Source organism: Kodamaea kaohsiungensis (nom. inval.) (assembly GCA_030558205.1). Classification (NCBI taxonomy): domain Eukaryota; kingdom Fungi; phylum Ascomycota; class Pichiomycetes; order Serinales; family Debaryomycetaceae; genus Kodamaea; species Kodamaea kaohsiungensis (nom. inval.). The sequence goes on along the minus strand of JAJMRZ010000006.1, from coordinate 267,695 downwards.
AACAATAGAAGTTTTGATTGGCTGCATTGCCTACCAGGAATATAAGTTGTGGTGGAAGATTTGTGAACCAGATACCCATCAACATATCACAATGTTGAATAATCAGGAATTTACTCTTTTGTTTAAGCTGTTCAGATTTGACAGAGTATTGGTGTTTAATGATGATTCCTGTAATTTCCGCGAGTTTGACCAAGTGGATAAAGTAGAGGGCTTGGATTTCGTCGACGGGGTAAGGCAGGTGGATACCCAAGTCCGCGTCGTTTTCGTCAAAGTCATCCATAGTAAGCATAGGAACATCACAGTCGTTCAAATCGATCATTGCAGGACGACCAAATGCAATTGCAACATTACGATCCTTTTCAAATAGACACCACCAGATACGTCTCCAGATCTTCTTTTCTGATTTGGTTTGTTTTTCAGACGAGCTCACATCTCTTTGGAAACCAAAACCTTGGGCCAAGGCAATTGCCACTTTAGTCCAGTAGTAGGAGTTTTTGGTAACGTCTTCAGGGCCTTCCCAGAATGAACCAATGAGGATGAGTGTTTGGATGAGACATACAGGGTCAGATTCATAGTTGGCTTCGTACAAAGCTTTTGCTCTACCAAAGAATGTCATCAGAGCCAAAGTTTTCAGTCCATTTGATTCAAATAAAAGTGGGTTTTTAGATACACGGCAACCACATAATAATACCAGCTGGAGCAACATAAGAGATGGACCGTCTTCTGGGTCGTGAATCTTGCTCATGAATTCTGTTCGATTAATTACAGGCATTAATGGATGCACATGTTCAAAGTACAGTTCGATCAAGTCGAGTTGTAATTCTCTTGATGGTAATAAGAAGGCACCACGTAATTTCAAGATCTCCAAGTCCACAGAGTCGAGAGCATCATCACGAAGTTCGAACATGTCGTCAGTTAAGAGTAAATGATTTTCGCCAACTTCTTGAGCGACGAAACCAATGGACAGTGACCCTAAAAAGGTGAGCAGACCTCCCTTTGCTTTATTGAGAGGTTGTTTTTTGTGAAGAGTAGGTCTTGTTTTGTAGTTAGAGGTGAGCAGCGGTGGTAAGCTTACTTGTGAGATGTTTAGTAATGGCTCGTTGCTATCATGGGGCAGTCCATTATTTTTGGCTGACTTGGTTAATTCCGGGGATGCAGCACGCATGTCAGCATCTGAGTCCAACATTGAAGTATCTTGTTCTTCAGATATCGAAGAAGTCATGCCTGTAGATACTTGTCTTCTTTTAGTCTTTGGTTCTGCATTTGCGTTACCTCTCTTTTTAGCTTCTGGTAATATACATTCACATCCAAAGGTAATACAGTTTGTACAAGGAATATGGATTTCAGCATCACAACGAACCTTACGAGACCGACATACAGTACACGCTCGAGATCCACGAGGTCTCTTATACTTAATAGTAAAGGCCTTTGGTTTATCTTGTTTCTTCTTGGATTGTCCGTCTGGCCCAGCATCAATATTATCATGATCAACATATTCGCCTCCTCCATTATTTCCAGAACCATTCGATCCATTGACAGACCCAGTTAATCCTACGCTACCAGAACTCATTTCATACACTTCCGTATCCTCCTTCTTCAATTTAGGTCCCATAACTTAGAATAACAAGTTCCCTTGACCTTTTTTTTTTTTTTTTTTAAATACATTTTTGGCGTTGGCTTTATTTTTTTGCCCTCTTCTTTGGAGAAAGACAACAGCAACTGAAGGAGAGTCAAAGGAAAGATAGAGAGCGTAGGTAAAGTGGGTTATTAGAAACAAGGGCTGTGTATACAGGATACAAGTAAAACGGAAAGAGCTCAAGCTACAAGAAAAGGTTAAAACAAACAAGAAGAAAGCAAGAAAGCAAGAAGAATGGTAATTAAGATTGGATAATGAGACATTTTAGCATGTGCACTCCGAAAGAAAAACGGTACCCCATGAAAATGGGTAACGAATGGGAATAGGCTTTATTTGAGGAAGAATGATGATTTATAGTAAGATAGTCCAGAATTGTATAAGATGTACGAGTAGGGAAAGCACGGAGAGATAGTCATTACAACGCTATTTTTATTTTTATTTTATTTTAATGATGATGAATTGTTCACAATTTTGAATCAACCTGTTTCTCCACAATCAAAGGTGAGTTCCCCCCACACACTCACACAAACGCGAATGGGATAGATATTTTTTGAAGTAGAATGGAAGAACAATGAGAGGAATTTAGAGGAGAGGGGAGGGTAAGTTAGGAAGTTACAAGAGGCGACAGAAGAGACGGGGCCCTTTTGGGGGATTATATTTGGGCTGAGTAAGTGCAGAGAGATGATTTAGGGGCGACGTGGAAGTTCGGAGAAGAATAACTCTAGGCTCATACGCGGGGTAATTGTTTTGTGATTGGTTGCAGACCCTGATCCTCCAAGGATTCCGTTTTCTTAAATTGATAATCATTATGAGCTTTTGTGAGTTGTGATAGAGAGAGGAATTGATAGTGGCAATTGATTAATTGGATGAAGAATTAATGAAAATGAATTATCAAAAAATGTTTGAAGAATGGTAAAGAATGAGATGAAATATTATAATGCAATACTTGCTACAATCTGTAAAAGCCGGAAGATTTAGGATGTACAGGAGTGATGTGGAGGAGTAGAGATTTCGGGAATAATATTATAGAAAAGAATCAGCTCGCAATCTCGTTTAAGCATGTAGGTGCGATAAGTGTGATGTCAAAACGCTCTTTTGACTGATTGGTTAATTAAGATGATTGCTGCATTATTTCAAACGTACATTAGAACCGAAACACATTGAACGGATTCTCCTTCATACCTCACAAGATCTCGGTGCCTGGGAAACACCGAAATATTCACGAATTTTGTCGTACATATATTTTTTATTTATAGCTTTTGCAACCATTTCCCCCACCTGATCCGAGGGTATTTGATGTAATTCACAACAAAGTATTGGACATCAAAGAACATCTTTGAATAGACTGATGGGTTTTTTTTTAATAAAAAAAAATAAAAACGTTTATCCATCTCGGAACTAATGGATGATGGGCAATGAATGGTGTTTATGCATTGAATACACTCGATAGGTAATGGAGAGATTTGACTGTAAAGATCACCAGGGACCACTCTCTAGTTCTTTTGTAGAATCTATCTATTATACACACATTGTTGTTTGGGTTTGTTCAATATTAAATTTGATAGATTTTTCAATCTGCAAGTACCTGCTGTTATCCAGAAGTTTTGTGAGCTCATTTCATATTCCATCGTGTATTGTTTCTTTCATCGCCTTATACTTGTTTGCACTTCTTGTGTTGTATTTTAATGTGAGAACTGCTCCATGTACAGCTTAATATTACAATTGACCTTCCATCTTTAGCTTCCATTTCATAAACAATACGGCAGAAAGCAGTAAAGAGTAATAACCCTTCAACACTATGCATACAATAAAGTTAACTAAAGAATTTCATTCTTTGTTGTCTAAAATAGGAACTCATCTAGAATTGATGTCAATATACTTTACGAATGTAGTACAATCAAGTTATTAGTCCGGCTCACTCCTTTATATGAAATTTTCAGCCAGTTGAAACCTATTGAGCTGTCTAATTATTACACCAGTGTTCATAGTATGGAAACGATTTCAACGCATAAATTTGTCCTTAAGCAACCAATATTCTCAATTTTTCATTCTTCACCTTTAAAATTGAATCCTTAATCTTAAGACCTTAGGAGATATTTCTTCCAATAAAAAGATCAGCATTATACTTTCACAGACATGATTCACAAATCAAATTAATTCAGACCTTCATGAATTAATCTAAATGTTACTACCATTCAACACCACTTCATCACCAATTGCAACCACATTTGATTAAAAAATCTCAACTGATTGAAAAAAATCATCACCAAAATTGTTATGAGCTGGAAATCACTCCTACAATCATCGGCATCAATAATATCTCTTCTTCTTATTGCTAGAGAGATCCATAACTATGTTGTCAACTCAACTCCCACTAAGTCTAAGAAGAATTTAACTACATTGTCTCCGAGGTCTAGAGGTCTTGAATCACTAATAGGAAACACTGCATTGGTTGAAATTAAATCTCTTTCAAGAATCACAGGATGTAAGATTTATGCCAAACTAGAGTTAGATAATCCTGGAGGAAGTGCTAAAGATCGTGTTGCTCTTGCAATCATACGAGAAAATGAAAAGCTAGGCAACTTGAAACCACATACTGGAGATATTATCTTTGAAGGTACTTCAGGTTCAACTGGGATTTCGTTAGCTATGTTAGCTAACGCTATGGGATATAGTGCTCATATCTGTCTACCTAATGATACTTCTGACGAGAAGATGCAATTGCTCTTGTCTTATGGTGCTGTTATTGTCCCAGTCCCACCAGCACTGATTGTTGATCCCAACCAATACACTAATGTGGCCAAACTCAAGTGTGAACAAGTTAACAGCACAGGCACTCAGAGAGCTATATTTACCGACCAGTTCGAAAACGAATGCAACTGGAAAATACATTACGAAACTACTGGACCAGAAATATATGATCAAATGTCAGGACTGACTTTAGACTACTTTATTGCAGGCTCAGGAACTGGAGGAACCATCGCTGGAGTGTCAAAATACCTCAAAGAACGCTCTGACATCACTCAAATCATCTTGGCTGACCCTCAAGGATCTGGCCTTGCTAATAGAATCAACTTTGGAGTGATGTATGATCAAGTTGAAAAGGAAGGTACACGTAGAAGACATCAAGTGGATACTCTCGTTGAAGGTATCGGATTAAACAGACTCACTCAAAACTTCAAAAGAGCAGAAGCAAACATCGACTCTGCTATTAGAGTATCCGATGAAGAAGCACTCAAGATGGCAAAATACCTTTTGGTAAATGATGGGTTTTTCTGGGGATCAAGCCTGGCCATTAATTGTGTTGCTGCTGTAAAAACTGCGTTGAAAGTTGGACCAGGAAAGAATATAGTGGTCATTGCTTGTGATTCTGGAACAAGGCATTTATCAAAGTTTTGGAAACATGCTAGAGAGGTTGACAATGATGTTACTTTAGATGATGTTCTTACAAGCAGCTCATGAGTGATCATACCCAAAGGAATAATCCTTAATAAATTATGACAATGAACTTAATAGCTCACTATTTACTAATTTCAATTTGCATGTTCATTCGATATACAAAAGAACAATAAAGTAGACACTTTACAAGGAAAAGAATATTAGGTCGAACACCCTTCTGATCTCAAGACTACAGTAGAACCAAATAACTCAATAAATGTTCTCATTAACTTCTATGTAGGGTAATACTCACTAGGTGGGTATGGAATTAATATACATGATCTAATCATATCAGTGTGTTACACTCAGATCATCTTAAATTGGGTCATTACTTCTCCTCCAACTTTTTCTTCGTCTCTCTGTAAACCTTTGCGGTACTCAAAACCGAAGCACTTATTCCCATCCAGATTTGCACCGTGTCGAACGGTAAAGGCAAGTCAAAGACTGTGTAGGAATTGAAGACTAAGTCTGAGATATTCTTGTAAATGTCCAAGTACGCATTTGTTTTACCAAATTGGATATCATTTAAGTTTTTGGCGTCTTCTGCCAGTAAGGATGGTGATGGGACAGGGGTCTGTGAGCCAGTGTGTCCTAGTAATTGGCGCAGAAGTATTCTTGCTTTGTTTTTCACTTCTATCAGGATCTTCAAGTCAACTTCTTGTTGTGCCAATAATTGTGATTTTTCGTAGGCATTGTATAAGTTAAGCCATGTGTCGTAGTACCATGCCAACAGTTCGTGTCTTCCTACAAACTTTTGGATTGTGGTGTATTTAGAGTTGTAGAAACCCAATTTGAACAAGAGAAGTGACTCGTCAAAAAGTGAGTAGTATGCTCCAAATAATTCTCCCAAGGTAGTTCTGTTAAATAAGGCAGTGTTGTTGATTTGGAGTTGTCCTCCCTTAAGGGTGACGTTTTGCCGCACCTTGAGAAACAATCCGCGTAAACGGAAGGGGAGTTTACCAAACCTAAGGAATTGACGGTATATCGATAAGTTTTTCACCATTCCCAGAAGCTTTTCTTGTAGTTGGAAGCATAATAGTATGATGACGATTTTGAAGAAGTTTGCTGGGTGTTTGATAAAGTTGCGTAACAAGTTGAGTTGTTTCAGTTTGTTGTTGTATCTACTGTTAATGATGTCGATGTTGAGTGAAGGTTCACTCAAGTAAGTTTGGGTCTTTTCGGCATGGTATAAAAGGAGACGAAGGGTGTATTGGCCTACTTTGGCCAATTTATCTTTCCCTGTGATGTCGTTGAGCATTTCCCAAAATACTGCCCATGGTTGAACTTTACGGGATGATGATGAAGAAGTAGTTACTGATGGTGAAGGAGCTGGAACAGCAGGAGGAGCATGAGTAGAAGCTCCGGATGAAGTTAAACCAGTAGCATTATTTGAATTGGAAGCACCAGCTGAATTTGAAGAACCAACCCCACCTAATAAATTACCATCTACCATCACCACATGCTTCTTAGGCGTACGTTGAGTCACCACTTGAGTTTGAGTCAGAGACATACCGGATAAAAAGGGACCTGAATCAATCCACTCTGAATGAAATATCTGCTGAGGCTGACCACCGTAATACACTGCAGTCGAGTTGTTGGGTAATATAGCTGAACCTCGGAATACACCTCGCGTGAAATCCTGCTCTGAAGTCTCGTCTAGATTCTCGTTACTACCAGTACGAGGACGCAGATACCTATGACTGTACTCGCGGCTGATATAATTACCAGAATCGATCTCAGCCATGACGAATATATCGGGTCCGTCGAGATTTATATACAACTTAAAAAAACAACACCGTCTCTACAACGTGCAAGGGAAAAGCTTTTGTGAGTCTGCATTCGCTGATGTGTGTAAAAATTGTATGAGGGGAACTTTTTGTGGCATATGAAACATGAGAGTATTTGGCTGAGAAGCCGTTTTGATGTAACGTGAGTGATGAAGGGAACGTTACTTTGGTGTGGGATGAGTGCGATGGGCGTGTATGTGTGTAATTAGTCATTATGAGTAGAATTGAAATGTTTTCAGTGTGGTTGTATGTGGTTTGGTCGGGTGTTTGGTTGGGTAGTTGGGTTTGCTGGGTGAAAGGTAAAGAGTGAAGGGTGAAGGGCTGCTTTATCAACTATTTAGATAGTGAGAGTACATGCATCAAAGGGATTAAAGGAACAAGAGCATTAAAGACACTTGTTGGGTATACTGTGAATATTACATATTTCACATTGAAATGATACAGAAGATGTACCCACGTTCTTTGTGCTTTGTGATAAAGGATATCTTCATGTTGTATCTTATCATAAATGATCATTAATTGGGTGTCATTGAAAAACTTTAATACTGGAGAAATTCGTTTTCAGTTAGTGTAGGTTATGTTATATATGTCTTATATCATTTCAAGTGTTAATGAATTTTTAAAGAGCTGACTGTGAATCATAAGCTGCTCTATAGGAGAGAGAGAGAGAGAGAGAGATGAGGCAAGATTAGGCTAATTAAAGTTGTTAATCAGGTGTAATCAGGTGAAATTATGTGACTTTAGAGAAATTGAATAAACCAAAAATGTAATAGTATTACAATGTATGTACATTGAGAACTGAGAATTGAAAGTTCACAACAGATGAGAGATCTACCGAAGAAGAATCTCAAAATCTGGGGTAGATTTCGATATTGAGCAGATGATTTTATGTATGCCTTTCAATGACCGAGGTGTGAAGCTTTGAGTTATCCTCGTAACCCAGTTTACCCAACAATCTCTTTCCTTAAGAACTGTAGAGTTTAAAGGTGACTCAGAGCAACATTAATTCGCATACTATTAGTCTAAAAGTATGACAAGATGAGTCAATTGAAATTGATTGACATGATATCTTATTCTCTATTCTTTTTGTAAATTTGCAGCTAAATGTTATATTTGACTCTTAACATATCAATAATATTATAAAGTCAAGAAGACTTCAAGTATTAGAATTGAAGCAACTTCAATACTCAATTGACTAATAAAGCAATTTTATATTTCTCTCTCGTCATCTCTTATTGTCTTTTACTATTTAAATTGATTGCTCTGATCTCTATTGTGCTGCAATAAGTGTTGATGCCTGTCCCCGCATTCCTATTGTCAGACCAGTTGATTTCTTCTTGTGTCTCGCAAGTATTTGATAGATTTCACAATACATATAAAAGTTTCCCATTCCTTTTACTAAATTAAAGACAACGGATGTGCAACACCACCTATAGGAACCTTCTTATACTTAGGTTTGACCACAAACTATGAATAATTAATTTATATTGCTCATTCACCATTTCAAGGTTTATTTTGCAGCTTCTGTCACTTTTGACTAATGAATCGGAAATGCCAAGTGCTCCAATATCCGTATGTCCTTTAAAGGTTTTGCAGTCTAAAACTCAATTAAATGAATTATACGATTACTATAGTTGTGTGAAATTTTTGAGCAGTGTTATACAAATTAAATGTTTGTTACTTACTTCAAGTAGAACTTGAGTAGTTTCCAAACTCTTAAGATTACATGTTTAGAATACGCCCATTCATGTACATCATTAATTTCTGCTACAACATGTTGCACCATCATTTAATGCTGACCAGTACAGATTAGTGAAATATCGCGGCATTATAAAGCTTACGCCCGCAAGCGGAAAACTACTTAAGTCTTCCGACAGATGTATAGATACAAGTCATAAATTGCTTGAATGTTCAACAGAACCAAGCATGTCTCAAGGTACAGTGTTTGTTACAGATCAAATAAGATGTCATCCTATAGTTGTCTTAATTAGACATTTTGGATTGGATATCAAGCTCTCCAACAAGGAAGATCCTCTATTTAAAAAGAATTTCCCATTGAGCTCTGTTCCCACGTTTATTGGTCCAGATGGGTTGATTTTATCAGAGGCAATTGCAGTGGCAAGTTACTTGTTTAGCTTGGCTGGTGAGACCGATCTCTTAGGGTTAAGTCCAAGAGATTATGCTGAAATTTTGAAATGGGTGTCACTTACCAACTCGGAAGCTGTTGGCATCTACGGAGACATCATCTTCCCATTGAAAGGATTCAAGCCTTACGTTAAAAGCGAAGAAGATAAGCTTCTTGCAAGACTTGAAATTGTGGACTCTATTTACGAAGAGAGATTATCCAAGCACAAGTACTTGGTAGGAGAAAGTCTCACATTTGCTGATCTTTTTGCAGCCAGTCTTATATCCAAAGGATTTGATCTATGGTAAAGAATGGAGAGAGAAGCATCCTGGATTTACTAGATGGTATTCTCTAATTAATTCACTTGATATCGTCAAGGGAATTTATCCACAAGTTGAATTTCTTGAAGTAAAGGTACAACCAAAGAAGTAGTATTTTGTAATTATGTTGTTAAGTATTAATGAATTGTTTTGAGAGAGTACGGTTGAAAATAAGCAACTCCATAACCAATTAAAGCAATTAAAGTATATTAAAGAGACATATACTACACAAAAATTCAATCCAGCTCACTAATTTTTTGTTATTTTGAAGGTAGTAGAAGTAAATCTACTCATCCTTTAAGCCAACAGTGATACCTCTCTTGAAAGCATCAATTTCAGCCAACTTGTCATGCCATTTCTTAACCAATGGCCAATCAGCAAGGTTAATTCCGAGTCTGGAGGCTCTGATAGCCCATGCCCAAGTGGCAACATCAGCAGTTGAAAGGTGAGGACCGACCAAGAAGCCATTGGCTTCATTTCTTTTCAAGTACTCTTCAAAAACACCGTAAATACGCTTAACGTCAGTTGTATAACGTTCAATTGCGTATGGGACCTTTTCCTTTGCAGCAAACAAGAAGTGTCCAGCTTGACCCAGAATTGGACCGTGTTCACCATGTTGGAAGAACAACACTTCCAATTCTTGGTAGTAATCTTTAGTACCTGCAGCGTACGAGAACTTGTGTTGAGTATCGTAAGTAGCAGCCAAGTATCTCAAAATAGCACCAGTCTGAGAGATAGTGACACCAGTGTTTGGGTCGACAATGGTTGGAATACGTCCATTAGGGTTCAATTTGGTGAACTCAGGACCTTTTTGAAGACCAGTGGAAATATCAATCTTATGAACTTCATACTTGAGTTCAAGTAATTCAAGGAAAATAGAGACCTTGAATCCGTTAGGAGTACCCCAGGTGTAGAATTGAAGAGGGACTTCTGCTGTTAGTAAAAATAAAAGCAATTAGGTTGCATGCTTCACATACGAGACATTGTAGTTTATAATTATTCGTTGAGAGAGATACTTCAATTTTGATGTGGGGAGGAATATCCCTATTTATAGGCTTAAATTTAGTGTGGAGATCAGATAACCATTTGCGCTCTTATGCATTCCACAGTTGGTGTAATTAACTGTGGACTCTCAAAAATTAGACACATTATGCATACCAATTAGGACCACTTAATGGAGTATCATTGAGTCCGATTGTTGATCGTTGTCACTTCTACATGTAATTGAGTGATATTAGTAATGTCTTTATAAACAATTTTATTTGGGTGATTTTCAAGGTTGGGAAGTGTTCTAGGGGACTCTTCTAGATGCTTCAAATAGTGTAATTAACGTGTGTATGTGGATACAATCTGAGAGTTTGCGTTTGCGTATTTACGGCGTGTACACATTAATAATCATCAAAGAAAGTTCAAAAGATTACTGTGGCACTCTCTAAGGTTTATTGGATGCAAACTATTTCCAAAATCACAACTTCAAACGTGAGATTTCAATACAAGACTAAGCCTTTAGATTTCATGATTATGATCTCCACATTAAAAGTGATAGCCATTGTGGTTGTAGTTGTATTAGAAAAGAATTGAGTTGTTGATTCGGAATAATAGACATTTGAACGCTTCTGGTTTCTCAAAAGCTCACTGAGCATAATTGATTTCGAGTAGATATAATTGATTTCACGTAGAATCAACAAAAAGTAAGGGACTTGTGAGTTTACGCTATTGTTGAACTGTAAGTTTACTATAGGTACCTCAACATTAGATTATAGGTGTGTTCCACTTTGAACCAACATGTTATACATCAAAGAAAACATCGGAGTTAGAGGAGATTCTCGAGCGTAGTTACAGGACTTAAGGGGATTCAAGACTATTAAGAGATATCAAGTGATAAACATAACATACCTTAGTAGGAGTGATTGAGGTAAATGTATTTAGAATCAGCTTAATGATAGTGAACACATTTGTAGTAAACATACAATCGAATTTAACTTACTTCAAACAACTTAGGCTTAAGATAGAGAAGTAGCTTGAGCGGCGTGCGGCCGTTAGAAGTCATTCTAAGTGGTTTTGAGTTTCTGTCTGAAACCAAATTTGAAACTTCTTTATGATCAAAATTTTGCAGCCAAAAATTCAGAGATCATTTAAACCAATTTTAGTCGAGAAATAGACATGATTTAAGTAAAAGGGTACTATTGTATTACTCTCCCAGCGATGCAACGCTATTACTTTACTATTTGTTCTCCTCCCCTCCCTATTGGTTATCTCAATATCAAAATTAGTCTTTAAACTACTCGGAAAATCATTCTAATAATCATGAGTCGTACATTAGTATAAATAAATAATAAATAGAATTGAACACATCTTTAGTGAGCACTCGCAGAGTATTCACATTGAGGTCCCATCATGAAAGCTCCCACCGAACCCAAGTATCCTTCGTGTCTTAAAAAGTAAGATTTCATGTCACCTTTCGACCAAAAGTTGACAGCATAGCTTAATGTGTGGATTGTTTGCTTGTGTCCGGATATGTAGCTTCCTCCAAAGTATATCCTCTTTAAGTTTAGTCTAGTTGCTTGTAAGTATGCAATTTGTCCAATGTTGTTAGAAATCAGGTATAAGATAGATCTTGCAATGTCTTCTTGTTTGAATTGTTTCAATTTCTCTGCTGGAGTCAAGTCTGTGATTTGGTTGTTGAAGCGGAGTTTTTTGAATACTTTAGCAAACGACAGCGCAATGTGGTTAGATTTAAGTCCGATTTTGTTGTAACTGGTTCCGTAGATATCACCCACGAGCAAGTCAATGTTGTCATTGTTACCGCGCAGGGCCATTTCCAACATTTCGCTGTAATCTTTTGCGTCTGTGAGAAGGGACAATAATCCCCAGAGAGTACCACCTCCGAGCGATGATCCGCCTATTCTCTCAAACCCTTGAGGACCAGGTCCCGTTACTTTAATCATGGAAACACCGCTTCCGATGTTGACAAGAAGGTATGGGTAGATTTCGTTTTCCAGTGGAGATTGGTCCAATGCTTGTGTGTCGTTTTCAATTAAATCATAGGTGAAGATCTCATTAGGGATTTTAGTAATGAGCCAGTCCAAGCCTTTGATAAGGCATTCCATTTCATCTTTGGCGACGATTTTCATAGGAAGTTTATGTTTTCTAAACAGTTTTGTCATCAACAGTGAAAACTTCTGTGCTCCTCCTCCTGTAGCAAGGATGTATGTGATTGGGACATGTTCTTGTGGTTGCAGTTTATTCTTTTGGATTGATTTCTGGACCAAGCGGATCATAAACAGAAGGGCTTCACGTTCAAAGTCTTCAGTTTGGAAGTCACGAAAGTGAAGTTTACCTCCTCTGTTAGCGCTCTTGGAAAAGTACACCAACTTTGTAAGAGTCCCACCAATATCTGCACTTATATGAATAATCTCTGTATCATGTCTAGGTAATGTGATATTTTTAGTGGGGTCGATTTCATCGTCATCATCAACAACAGGCTCATCCTCTGACTCAGAACTAAGTTCTGGAGGAGGACTCGGGGTTGCAGAAGAAGAAGTAGATGATCCAGTTGAAGGAGAATGCCTCAACAAATGATCATTGGCAATATAAGCACCAGAACAATCGATACGAATGGTCCCTAAACCTGCAGTACCTAAATTGCCTTCGTTAGATATACTCCTCCCCATTCTAAATGTCTATAAGGAGACTATAACTGGCACAACTACTTGATTATATATTGTAATTTTTATGACGACTTTCCCCAACGGACAAATGCTACTTACCTTTTTGGGCCGCGAAACGATGAAAACTTTTCATTTCCCCAGAGGAGGTGACTGCTATCTTTTAGGAGAGGAGGGGCGGATAATATTGCGGATGTTTAGGTTGAGTGAATAGGGTTCGAGGATCCGGCTATGTCATGGGTCAGTCCCTGGCATTTGCACTTGGTGACACTTGTTTGCTAACGGATTTGTTGGGCTTGCAGCGATAAAATGTTGGTTTGTGAGCTCTGATTTACGAGCGGACGCGATAAATCTTTCCCGCATTTGAGATCTGTGGAGTGAAAGGTGGTTGAGGAGTTGGTGGAGTTGATAAAGGGTTTGGAGTTGTAAGTGAGTAAATGTGAGTGATGTGAGAGAGAAAGTGTGTTGAGGATATTCGGGAGAAGTGGTGAGAGAAGTAAGGAATGGGCTGTACGAAAGCAATACCACGGTCCGATTAACCTTCTTATCATAGTAGTCTCTGCATATGAAGGAGCAAACTTAAATTGCTTTCTCTAGTTTGTTCTATACGATTACTTGTTCAGGGTTATATCTTTTCATATTCAATATCGGGGCTCGGAGTGTCGGCCTTTGGTGTGCGTGGATGTGACGACCGATTTGTTATTGTTTTGCTGATTAATGAGCCGAGGTTTATAAGAGTGGTAATGAGAGTGAGGTGATAAGTGAGAGTGAGTGACAGGGTGAGAATCAGGGATACTTACTAATATATATGACCAGTAGATTAAAGATTATAAAGAGAAGAAAGAGAGAGTGAAATGAGTTATGAGACTAGAAAAGAGTTAAGTGTATTGTGAGAATACGATAGGGTTTGTGGTGCTTGAATTTAATTGAGAATCAACAAATGAAGTGATAGATAATTGGGCTGCGAAATTAATTCATTAATTAAAGAAAAGGAGAAGGAAAAAGGAGAAGCAAAATGAGAAGAGAAAAGAGAGAAGTGAGAAGTGAGAAGAGAGAAAAGTGTAGAGTAGATTCAAGGAAGTGTATCAGTGTGATGATATAATGTTCAATAAAGTAAATGATCTTTTGAAGAAAGAATGGTCAGTGTACTCTAATCAGGAGTCTTTGACTCTTTACTGTCTTTATTTCAATCTCTATTGTTTATGCAGATCTAACTCAGAAACCGAAACTTTTCTCTTTCTTTCAATGAAGTGGGATCTACTGAATATCTGTGTTGTCCAATCTAAACTATTCTAAATTAAGAGATTCAAACTAATAACACGAACACGAAATAAAGTCACATAAAGATCAGCCTCATCTCCTTACTTGGATTATCCAAAACATCCCTGTTGATCCACTCCACTTTTCATTTTGTTCAATTTATTCTTTTCTTAGCATTTCCACGTTCTATCCTCCTGCCTCTCCCTCTTCAACCCTTACCCCCTTCCATATTATATACATGGTTCACTCTGGAGTAAAGTGAAGTCCAGGTCATACATCATATGATAAGCATATCTATTATTCGGAAAATACTGGCAAAGGAATGTTGACAAAAGTATACATGAGGCATTCTGATCTTTCTACGGTACAAGATAATAATTTAGGCATTCTTTATCGTTGTCTGCTCAAATGTACGCTTGACAGAATGGAACTTATGAGTAATGGAATGAAGAGATAGGAAAACATTCCGTTACTCAATAACTTCATCAACCCCTAACTATTCATTTGATCTATGTAACATGAATTGAATCTTCTATTATATTCACAAAGTTCACCAATGCCTTAAACACTTTCCAAAACACTCGATAATATACTTGATGAAATACTCAGAAGTATAAGCCTCTAACTAGTATACGTCCCCTATATCATTCCTCTACTCTCATAATAATCTCAACACTCGTACAATCAATATTCTTTCGCCGAATAATGGAGATTTTGATCCATTGTGATGACTCGTAAAATGAAAAATTAAGAATCTTCAACCACCGGTTATGTCGCTCTTATCGCTATCCAACGCATTCACTCCTTCGTTGTATGACTTACATTTAACCGTTAATCATGTCAAGCCTAACTTTACAGGTAAATTGGCTATTCATCTTGAAGATTCCTCAACTTCTGAAGGCTTTTCCATTACTTTACATGCATCAAAGTTGATTCTCACCAAATGCACTTTGGAGTCAAATGACAACCTGTACCCATTAGAAGTTGTATATGATAGACCTAACCAAACAGTCACATTGAAGAACAGTGATGCTAAAATATCGGGTCAATCTAAAGTTGTCATAAACTACATGGGTCAAATTAATACCATTCAAACATACAAAGATAAAACCTATGGATTGTTTAAAACAAACTACTTGGATTCTATTCATGGCAAGTCTAACAATTACATCTTGGCTACTCACTTCCAACCTTTTGGTGCTCGTCTATGCTTTCCTTTAGTCGATGAGGTCAACTGTAAAGTACCTATCAAGTTGTCCATCGAAACCTTGGCTAGATTCAAGGTCACCTCAGTAGGTAAACTTTTATCAACTAAGAACATTAACTTTTCTGAAAATGCCACCTTCACGTTCGAACAGACTCCTCCTGTTGCTTCGTCTGTGTTTGGATTTGTTATTGGTGATTTCGAGTATCTCGAAGAACAAGTGGTTTTGAAATCAAAGACTATTCCTACCAGAGTGTACACCACTCTTGGAGATTCCGATTCTCTCAGTTACCACCTTTCATTAGTTGCAAAGTTTTTACCTGTATTGGAACAATTGTTTGACGTTGACTATCCACTTGAAAAGTTTGACTTGGTCGGACTTCCATTTTTATCTGATGGTGCTATGGAGAACTGGGGTACTGTAACTGTTTTACAAGGCCAGATGCTCAATCCCGACAAATTAGCAACTCAACAACTTATAGCTCATGAGTTGGTGCACCAGTGGATTGGTAATTTAATTAGCTTTGATCTGTTTTCTTCATTATGGTTGAATGAAGCAATTGCTACATGGATTGGTAACCATGTAATTTACAGGTCAGGTATTAATGAGAAGTCACCAAACTACAATTATGACCTTGATGAAATCAACTCTTACGAAGCACTTTTTGATAGAGACTGTTTTGTCAATGAAAACGGTTCACTCTCGCAAAGCATCCACGAGTATATTAGTAAATTAGAAATTACCAACACTTCAACCACCGAATCTATTTTTGCTAATGATTCATATGAGAAGGGTATTGTTTTGATTAGAATGATTGCGCAAGTTGTTGGCTATGATGTATTTTTCAGTGGATTGGGAAAGGTATTGAGAGAGTATGCCTACAAGACTGTTAAACCGTTTGAATTGTGGAACCCACACAACGAGGCAACTCCAGTAGACTTGCAATCCTTCGTTCATTCTTGGGTAAGATACCCTGGATTCCCAGTGTTGAAAGTATCTCACAACGGCAAGTTGAAGTTTGAACAACATGTTTTCTTGTACAATGTACAACCTCACCAGGCTCAGTTGGAAGATTACCCATACCACTTGCCTCTTAAACTTGTAACTCAGAACAAAGTGGTTGATCTTGTATTGACAGACAGATCGTTAGAGTTGGAAATTGAGTTAGATCAATTCATCAACGTTAATAACAAAAGAACTGGATACTATCGTACAATCTATTCACCCGAAATTGTTGAAAAATGTATTGTGCCATGCATTATTAGCAACAAAATTAACAGTACCGACTTGATATCGATTCTCAATGACTACGGTAAAATCTTAGGCACCGCCAACTCCGAAAGCGACGAGTTAAGCTCATTGCTCAGCATCATTTCGTCATTGGCTGCACCTGAGTGGAAAATCAATTTCTCTGTCTTGAAGGTTGCAATGAACTACTTGGAAACCATTAACAACATAATGCTCCACTTTACCAAGTACACCCAATTTGGCGAATACGTGGACAAGTTAGTAAAAAGGTTATTTGAAAAGATTAGCTGGGATCCTACCTACGTTTTCACGGACTCATATGTTATCGAAGAAATGCAAGTGCGGAACTCGATTCTCCAGTTTGCAATTGACGACCCTGCGGCGCAAAAGATAGCGAAACAAAATTGGAAGAGCTTCTACGGACGGCAGTTTGTTCCTAAAGAGTTGATGTCCTCTACCTTCAACTTGGTCATGAGGAATGCCAGCCAGAAGGAATACAAGAAAATATTAGAGCTCGTCAAGAATGCGGATGTATCTATGTTGCAACATACAAATCTTACGAACCAGGAGTTGCAAACCGTCGCAGTATCCTCCTTATCATTTGCGCTTGACACCGCCTTATTGCATAAAACACTCAATTTTGTTGCAAACAATATTGACTCAAAAATGATAGAATTGGCCCTTGTTGGGTTCCTCTTTACGAGCGACCTTGACAAAAAGAAGCAATTATGGACATGGTATAAGCTCAACTACGACACCTGGACCTTAAGATCATTAAGAAAGGGGTCCAAGTGGTCTGAGCAATTGGCTCTAACAATGCAAAATATCTCGGGAATGATTTTGGGCGAGGTGATGCAGGGCAACGCACAACTAATTGCCCTACGCGAGGAGTTTATACACGACAAGACGCATGGAAATCTCCCCCCACACGGCTTAATAGAGTTGGTGGAGTCGTTAGCGGACCAGAATATCGAGAAATCTAAGGTGGCAGGGTTCAATAAACTTTAAGGTTAGGCATATTATTATTAATTTGAATCTTGTATTTGTCTATTATGGTCTCCAGGACGTAGAAGTGAAAGTTAAAATGTTGGGTGAAAGAGGAGTAGGAACTCGATGTAAAAGTAGAAGTAAAGGACACCAGTGAAAACAGGCTCTCTGTAGTAGAGTGCAGTGGTTTGTGACTATTTTTTTTTTGTAGTTGATTTGTACCACCTCTTTTAAAATTGAGGAGAGTTGGTAAGGAGCGGGTGAGGAGCTAAGGAGCAGAACGGCATGCTGCATTTACATTTGCCAATTGACCTTATCCTTGTAGACGTTTGTAAGAATTGCGTCAGCCAAGTCATCGTTCATGTCTCTTTCCGAGGATTCCTCTGATATCGAGTGAATCAGACTATTATGCACCAGGCTTATAGCACTTGGAAGAGGAGGAGGAGGTATGATGCAGTCTTGGTATGAAGCATCTGTAAGTGACTCACCGTCAATAATTGATTCGCTAGAAGAAACTGACATAACTTCGGCTTGTGGGATGTCGAAGGAAAAGGTGGATGAGAACGACAGTGAGAATGACAGCAGTGACAGTACGTTTGTTACAGCAGCCGCAGCGTTTGTTGTTGCTGTTGCAAACTGTGACAGTACCGAATGTTTTCTCTTCATCTTAAGTGAAGGGGTTCTAAATATCTTGTATGTGGGTAAGGAATTGGAACGTAATCTTGAATCCGGAGGAGATGCAATTGGTGTTACAGCATTGTTAACATCAGAATAAGCTACCGATGAAAAGTTGGCATCCAGTGCTGCTGCTGCTGCTGCAGATGAAGCTGCTGAAGTGGAAGGTTTGCGGAATAAACGTAACTTACTCCGCCTAGAAGGAGAAACAGGAGTAGTAACAGGACTAGCCACTGGTAGCAGCGAAGTATTGATCTGTAAATTCATCAAGGCCATTTAATTGAACTTCTTTGAAACCACCAAAAAACTCACACAGGACTACACTGGACTTTATATGAATTGAAGAATGAAAAATGCCCTGCTTTGTGAAAAATACCAGTACACGAACAGTCCAAAACGCCATTGTGAAAAGGAGTCAGTCTACTACAACGGTTCCCAATTAGTGCAGAGTCTACGAAAACAATCCCTCACCTGTATGCAACACGACCACAAACTGATCCATCTGTTTCAAGTACCACAAAGCACCACTCACAAAAGTATGAAAGGAGTATTTAGATGAGGTTGTATTAGAGTACCTATTTGGTTTTGTACTGCTGTAAATCTATAATGCCGTTGTTAGATTAGGCTTGGTTGCATTGTGTAGTGCATTCTCTTTCAAACCAGAGTTTAGTGTGTACATGTTCTTGAGTTGTGTGATAGTTTGTTTTGGGGGTTGGTCTTGGTGTTCTTCAAGGTCATTAAGTTGTCACTTCGAAACGCTGGTCTCGTTGTTAGTTAGATTGGAGGTGTGCTTTTATCCTTTATATGTGTTTGAACTGTTTTGGTTATTGTTTGTCTAGTTTGAGACCTTTTTTAGTGTTGCATGTATCTTGTGATTGAATTGTATGTGGTGCTTGTGTATTAATCTACTTGTGTATCTTCTGATCCCTTTCATCTTGTGTACAAACTACTTGGGGGTGATGGGTGGGGCCGTCCACCTAAATGGTGTTCATTCTAAATACCATATCTTTGGGTAATGCATTGGTAAAATTAGGGTGCGTTCGGCCCTAATCCCTCGGCATCCAAACCTCTTTGGAGAAATGTTACACCCACTGAAAATATTGGAATTTTTAACGATATCGTGATACTTGAAAAATTCTCCCTTCTTCAATGCCTGATGTGCGTTCAAAGACGACTCTCACAGTAAGGAACCTACTACAATTTCGGAGGCTGTGCCTTGGCATATTAAAGATAAGACTCTACTAGTGTTTTTTTTTTTATTATTGAATTTGAACTTGAATTTGAATATGAATTTCCTTCTACATTTATTAAGACTACTTAGCCCTACCTGTACCAACTTTAGGAGGATAATCACCTTCTACTTCTTCTGAAATACATGTACACCATTCATCTTTAGGTACTGGATCCATGGCACGCGGAATGTGGAGACCACATCCTATCCATGCAGTGTTCTCTAATCTGGTTAGTTCTTGTTACCTTCTATTAAACTAAGACATGCCGGGGCTTACACGTTTCAATCCGTCATGTCTCGTCTTACTCTACTCACCACATATGGGACACTTTGATGGTCTGCACATTTTTTAGTTGTTCGATATCTGTCTGAGGAATGAATTCTTTGTTCAAACAACTTCAATTTATACTTCAATTCCCTTTTGATGCCACGGTCTTGGCTTTGTTTTTCATCATGAAACGATACGGCAATCTTGAGATGTTTCGTCCACTGGTTTTTGCTTTTAAATCTTGTGTTTCTATCATTATATCATACTAAGCTTATGTCCGTTCACTCCACAAACACCACATGATCTCCTTCTTCAAACTGTGCATCACACCATGCTAGAATCCTCTAGACTGCAAAATTCGTCCATTGATTGCAACATTTGTATTGCGATTAGCAAATGTCACGATTTACTCTTTTGGGCAATGTGCAACATCTTAATCGATGTCCTCCTCCTCCTTCTCCGGCTCCTTCTCCGATGGAGTTAGTAGTGGAGTATATTGAGGGAGCATGGTGGGGCTAATAATACTCAACTCCTCTCTCGCCTCCCCGAAGGTCGTAGTATTTTTAATCCACTAACTATTTAGATCACTCAAACATTCATAAAGGGAAGCTGTATTGAGCTAGAGTTACATCTACAATTCAATGCTTAAAACATGACTTCCTTCAAGAGGTTTCATGCCTTTGTTCTGTTAAATGGTTGTACTTTTTGAACTAACAAATTGACTCTGTAATCCTGACTTTACTTCATTCTTAACTTTACTTACTCTTGGATGACGTATTCTAGGTAAATGCGTACCAGTCTATGGATAACTCTTGCGTACCTGACATTAATGAAACCAAAATTAAAAGTAGAGTCGGTCTTATGATTGCGTACCATCGGCGGGTCTCCGCGTTTATTCAACTTTTGATATCCAATCTACACGTTATACGTCATTACCTATTTATTTTCTGACATGACAAGCCCCAGTGGATGGTCTATATTATCCTCCACACACGGCTAACCCACTCCGCAAAGTGGCGTGACTAGGTAACCACTAGGATCTGTATCTCACACCACTTTCTAGTCTGAACAATAGTACTTACCTTCATGATAATCATAAAAATATCCTTTATACACTTTGTTGTTTCTCTCCACTCTCTTCGCTAACTTCCTTTTCCAATTGCTCGTCGATATTCAAATTCTCTTGGAGATCCCACAACTGTCCATACAACGATTGCTCCTTCTCCAACAAACCATAGTGTGTACCTTCTTCTTGTACCTTACCCAGGTTCAACACTATAATCTTGTCTGCGTCTGCGATGGTACGCAAACGGTGAGCAATCAGGACGTTTGTGCTTTGGTGGTCCTTTGAAACATCTCTGATGGTCTTAAGAAGAGCTTGCTCCGTCCGCGTATCCAAGGCAGAAGTTGCTTCATCGAAGAATGTGATTGGAGCACGTTTCAACAAAAGACGTGCAATTGCCAACCTCTGTTTCTCTCCTCCTGAAATCATCATCCCACGTTCCCCAACAACGGTCTCCACTCCTTTAGGCAAATCCCGGATCAAGTTGTCAAGCTGCACCTTGGATATCATCTCTGCTATTTCTGCATCAGTAGCCTCCAATCTACCGTACCTAATATTTTCCAAGATAGTGTCGTTGAATAATGGTGTCTCCTGTGGTACAATACCAATATGTTCTCTAAGTGACTTGACTGTAACTTTACTGATGTCATGGCCGTCAATTAAAATTCTTCCATCAGTTACATCATAGAAACGGAAAAGTAACTTCAAAACTGTCGACTTACCACTTCCAGATGGCCCCACAATTGCAACTTTTTCACCAGCTGGAATAACAAAGCTCACATTATTCAAAATTGGCCTGTCTGCGTGGTACCCAAAGCTGACATTCTCAAACCGGATCTCACCAGGAATACCATTCTGGTTGAGAACCAATTCCTTAGCATCTGGTGCATCCTTGATTTTGATCTCATGGTTTTGTAACTCAAACAAGTTCTCCATGTCAAGCAAGCTTTGTTTCATATCTCTATAAACAGAACCCAAGAAGTTCAACGGCACACTCAACTGGAAAACAAGCTGGTTGATTAAAACCAAATCCCCAACACTGAGATTACCACTCACAACACCTTGGCATCCCATGTACATCATCGCAGTAAGTGCACTTGTGAATATAACGTTCTGCCCGGCATTTAAAAACGCTAATGAGGTAGCAACTTTGATCAGTGCTTGCTGGTATTTGGTTAAAGACTTTTCATATTTGGTTGCCTGAAACATTTCGTTGTTGAAGTATTTGACCAGTTCGTAGTTAATCAACGAATCTAATGCAACCGATGCAGCGTCGTTATCTGCGTTATTCGCTTGTCTTCTAAATTTCGTTCTCCAAGCTGTAGTACGGATAGTGAAAATTGAATATGCTAACATTGTAAAAAATGTAACGGCTGCAAATTGGTACCCATAATTGTACGTAAGGATACCGCAAACTACTGAGATCTCGAATGTAATGGGTATGATGTGGAAAACAAGTGCGTTCAATACGTTACTGATACCCTTTGTACCACGATCAATCGCTCTAGTCAATCCACCAGTTTGAGTACTCAAGTGAAATTGCAAGTCCATGTTCAACAAGTGCTTGAAAGTGTTGTAGGCGATTCTCTTGATAGCACTTTGAGCTACCGAGGCAAACACAGCATTCCTCAATTCACCAAATAACACAGCTCCGAACCTTGCACCACCATATGCTAAGATCATTGTACCAATTACAGTACCCACAGTTCCAACGTCATGGGCCCAGTCGACATTCATTTCATCAATAATGCTCTTGAAGAAGAAAGGGACTTGGACATTGAGGACCTTGGATGCAATCAACAACAGAAACGCAAGTACTACTCTGATCTTGAAACTTGGTTTGTTCTTTGGCCATATAGTTTGTAACAAAGACTTCACCATTTTGGTCTCCGACGTGGAGATTTTACGTCCAAATATACTGTTACCCTCCGATCTAACAGGTCTCGAGGTATGGAATTGTCTTATCAGTGGTGAATGCCGAACCTCGCTTTTCAATGAACCAAAGAACCGAACACTGCCGTGGTTGTTTATCGGTTTCAACAAAGTTCTGAAAGAAGGTTTGACAGAAGTAACAAATGAAGCCCGCAACAGAGGCAGTAGTAGCCTCAGAGAGAACAACATCAGACTTCTTAATGGTGATATCATCGATAAAGAAAGTGGTTATAAACTGTGGATTTTTTTAACGGTTTGATCGATTATAAATATAAGTAACACAAAAATCAGGCATGGCTGATTGGAGTGATCGTGTGAATGATAAGGAGAAGGGTTTATAGGTTTGGGTTAGCTACTAGGAGTTTATATTAATGCTTTGAGAAGCTTAAATGGTTCTAGATATTAATATGATTGTAAGTTGTTGACATCTACATGTTCATTTTTATAACCATATGCTCTTTTCTTTACGTTGTAAGTTGCAAAAGAATGAAAATTGATTGAAATACACCTAAAATGCAGACCTCAAGATCTTCATTTGACTATATGGTAACAATATCGGATCACGGATGTAGTTACTTCCAGAATACACTATTCTTGAGTTCCCCGTAAGAGGTGGTTTGAGTTCTCCGCACATATTAATCATACCCTGTGCTCCTAAACTCTGGTTTCTCTCTGCTCTGATTACCTTTAGAGACTTTCCTTCAATACCTATAACTTCTGATAAATCGTTACTTACCAACTCGAGAAAACGTACGGTGTCCGGAAGTTTTAAAATCCTCTCTGCTAAGGTTTGTCCAAGTCTGTTTCCAGTGAGATCCAAATTTTGCAAACTTGTCAATCTCTTTTCATTTCCATAAAAATATGAAGCCTCGCACTGCCAAATCGTTAAGTTCTTTAGGGTTACTGGAAACAAATCCCAATTAATTTCACCCATGATAACTTCTCTAATAAGAATATTGGAAAGTGTAGGGCATCCTTGGAAATCAAACTCCACCAGTAAGAGATCTATTGCTTCAAACATGAGCGTTTCTAATTGGGGTAATTCTAACCTAAAGTTAAAATCCCCATTATTAGCAACGTCCAGCATATGGATATATTTCAAATTGGTAGATGGGAGTATGTTCCCAAAGAAATCTACTATATCAACGATAACTGCTCCTTTTGTGACGATTTTTTCAAGACTAGAAGGAAGGAATTTGCAATGTTTGACAATAATCGTTTTCTTGAGCTCAATCAGTTGGAGGTTTGGTGGCAATTTCAAAGAAGTAGATGGGATACTTTCAGCACATAACTCTATCTGCTTCAAGTTTTTTAAGTGTTTGCCCTCGAATTCGGATAACATAGTATCAGGAAATATTGCCAACTCTAAGCACATGGGTAAAAGCTCAGTGCACTCATCAACACATGGGAAGTTACCTCTAAGGTTTAAGGCTTTCAAACGGGTCAATTCATGTAAATTACTTCCTAAAAGATCCTCCAAAAAATTACTCTTCAAACTAAGACCTTTGAGCTCTGAAGGCCACCTCACATCTTCTAAGCTTTCAATTTCAAGACGATTTAACTCTATTCTTTCCAAACTATCAGGAAATTGAAGGTTTGAAAGATTTTCGACCCAACAGGTATTCAATACAAGCCTTTTCAATGTGCAAGGAAGCTTCAAATCATTTATCGTGATTGCAGGACATCCATCTATAACCAAATTAATTAATTTGGATGGCAACTTGAACAGCCAAATGAAACTTGCTTCAAAAGACTCATCGTAATGGTGAGAATGGAATTCAAGAGGCATAGGTAATGGATCATTAAACCCTCTTAACTCCAATACTCGCAAACTATCTGGTAGCTCGATTTCACGCACAGTTGGACAACATTCTAAACTAAGTCTGTGCAAACTCTTTAAATCCTTTAAGAATTGTAAGTTGAAGGTATCGCAATTATTAATAGTCAAGTTTCCAACATTCGGAGGAAACTCTATCCGATGAAGTACAACTTCTGGTAATTTAATAACAGTTAGTTTATTCAAATATGTTAATTTTGACAAGTCTACTCTGGAGTTAGACAAAGGATTCATGTTGACAAGTACTAGACTTTTCATTTTGGGAAAGTTGAACACCACATCTTCAGTAAGTTTTAGTTCAATAGAGAGCGATCTGAGTTCAGTGGGTAAATTGCCTACTGAACTTGAAGACTCTTCACCATCAAAAAGGTATAAATCTTCAATTGCAGCAAGCAGTGGTGCAACATTGTTAAAGGAAATTTTACTAGAGTTTGATACAATAGCCTTCAAATGGGGTGGTACTTTGAAGTGGCTTTGTAACCACGTAGAATCTTCTTTTCCTTCTGGGATAATAAGCTTTGTAATTCTGTATGGTAGTCTGCATAATTCCTTGACTTCTTCAGCCCCACCAGTTATAACTACTGTGATTTCAGCAGCTTTTTCAAGAATCTCAGGAGACACCTTATGCAAGGTGATAAGATCTTCAAGCAGTTCAATTCCGATTTTATTTGGAACATACAGCTTGTGTTGCTGAACCCAATTAAAAAATGCAGACACACCTTCGAAGAATATTCTAGGAGCTTCATGATATTCCCCCTCAACATAAGACTGAACTGATAAGTCAGGATTATTTGCTTCCCAAGGCAAACGAGGATTCATACCTGTCAAGTACGGGTAATGGTCAAAATTAATCTGGTCCTTGCGCTCTCTTGTAATCCATACGTCAGAAAAGCACTTTTCAAAAGCATATTGACCAATAGTAGGATTATCTAAAAGATATCCAACGACGGGAGGTGGGAGCCAATCAACTATTTGTTTAACGATTTCAATTGGAAACCTCTTTATGATTTCAGTCATGAATGAATTGATAAAAAATTGAATCTTACAGGAAACCAAAGCCCAAAAATAAGTAGGCAGATAAAAATGTGACTACAGCAGATACATTTATATATCCAGATATGAGTGGGTTAAAAAAGTGGGAATTAGCTTGAAACACATTTGATACCACCAAAAGCTTTGGCTGCGAAAAATGTAGTCCAAATTTTACACAATAAGTGAAAAGGTGGGAAAGCGGGGACAAAACGGACTTATAAATGGGCTGAGGAGTTGATGGATATGGGAATATGTAAATTGATTCTTCAAGACTTACAGAATTGATGATTGAAAGACATTTGTGAGAAAATTGTTTCAAGATGAACGCATCATTTATGTTGATTGAATTGAATTAGAGAACGGTTCTTTTTAGAAAATGAAGGTAATGCTTTCTTAATACTATTAATGATTGGAAGTTGTTTACGTATTGTTTACTGGTCATTGTGAGTTCCTTCCACTTCATGACTACTTTTAGTTAACCCTTTTAAATTCCTATGTATTTTTGGTTCATTTTATATAAAAGAATTTTTGCAGTATTTAAATCAAAAACTTAAAAATTGACATCACCTACTTCTATATACCTGTCTACGAAAAGCTATTTAAATTAGAATATTTAAAGTTGAAATGGTTCAGCATGTTCCAGTATAAACTGTGATTGTAAGCAACAAGTACCGTTCTTACTCATTTTAAAATAATTATTTAAATCTACTCATCAGAAAATATTCAACTCTAATCACTGGTTTGACGTCTCACTCATTTGCGTTCCCTATTGCTTATGGCTGCAAATTACGCATAAAAAACCAGTACAATTCAAGTAAGCACTGACACATCATTACCCAGTAGTTCTAATCTAAAATTCTTGGTACATTCCCTTACAATTACGAACAATCTTGAGTTGATATTAACTATATATTTGTATATGTCAGCATTGAACCTTCTCATTGCAATAAAGCACTTAATCGAACTCAGTCAAACCAGTTTGTGCTTATTTTTGTTCGTTCAAAGCTTCCTTAATAGCCTTGGTAATCAAGTCAACATGGCCTTCATAAACAGAAGCACCCATGTGTCCAACTCTAAAGTACTTACCCACCAATGCCTTGTGGATACCTCCAGCAACAGTGAATCCCTTCTTGGACAAACTAGCCAAGAATTCAGGTCCATTCAATCCTTCTGGGTAGTAGATGGCGGTCAAACCATGTGCTGCAACCATGTCATTGACAGGTAAGATCTTGAAGCCCAATTCTTGCAAGTTCTTCTTGAATTCAGAAGAAACCTTAGCGTGTGTTGCGAATCTCGAGTCCAAAGTTTCGGTTAAGATCTCGTCCAACGAAACCTTCAAGGCAGTGATGGTTTGAACTGCTGGGGTAGCCACGTAGACGACTCCACCGCTTTCGTAAGCCTTCATGACTGGAGTCCATTTCTTCAACGAAGCAAAGAAGGTTGGTACCTTTTCTCTGCTCAAAGCCTTTGAAAGGGCTCTTTCACTGGCAAAGAACACAGACAATCCAGCAGGAACACCAATTGCCTTTTGCGACGCACTCAACACAAAATCAAGACCCCACTTGTCGAATTCTAAATCTTCAACACCAATTGAGCAGACACCGTCCACAATAATCAAGGTTTCAGGACTAGCCTTCTTTACGACCTCGGCAATAGCACCAACTGGAGAAACAACCGAGGTGGAGGTGTCAACATGGGTGATGGTAATAGCGTGGTATTTCTTTGACTTCAACTTTTCAGCAATGGCTTCCAAAGGAACAACATCACCAACCTCGGCAGTGACAACGTCAACGTTGGCACCATAAGTCTCAAGACACTCAGCAAACGAGTCTGAGAAAAAACCAGTCGACAAAACAAGCACGTTTTCACCTGGAGCAATGATGTTGGCGGCTGCGACATCCCAACCTAAGGTACCAGACCCACTCAAAACATAACCTTGCGATCCACTAGCTGTGGACTTGAACAACTTTCTCAAGTTCTGCAACACAGACTGAAAAGTGGCAATGAACAAAGGATCAGTGTGTGCCTGAGATGGTGTAGCCATTGCTGCCAAGACACCATCAGTGAACTCAATGGGACCTGGGACCATGCTCAACTTGTGGGGTGGTTGCTTGTAAGGAGTAGACATTTTATAAGTGGAGGATATTGATCTAGTGAATTGAAAGAATCTTCGAAGTGGTGTGTTCTTAAAAGCTCCAATGGATTTCATAAAAGAAAAAGGTTCAATCTAATGAGATAAATTTATAGGAATCGTCCAATCAATTAAATTGTCCATAATCTGGGGCGAGGCCAAAGGAGATACCCGAAACTGGAAATTTTCTCTTGAAGGGGGAGGAGTTACCACTAGGGTGTTACAGATCGTGAGAGGTACGAGACTAACAGAAGGATGAGTAGGAATTTGGTAGATGTGCTCAACTCTCCAGTTGGGTATTCTAAGAATCCATTGGCAACTGATTTGTCCAATATACAAGTTGCTTTATCTCATCCAACCAATTCAGATTGGGTTGGGTTCAAGTTTTCATTGCTTCCTCTTGAAATAAGGCAAGAAGTCGCTGGTTTGTTATCACAATATGATTGTTTGAACTTGATCAGGGTGAACAAGTTATGCTACCAGCTGAGTATCCAAAGACTCTACCAATGCATTATAGTTGACTCTCATTTCAAACGCTTTGATAACGAATTGGAGTATGGGTATATTATTCGTGATCCGGTATCACGTGTGCCGTTATCGGTGCTGTATATTAGTAGCCCATATAACTTGAGGAGGTTCCTAAAGACATGTTTGAAGAAAGGGTACAAGCAGATAAAGAGATTTGAGTGTGTTAGTTTACCTGAGTCGCTTAATATTTACGATTATGGTTTACATCATGAGTTTGAAGAATTTTTTGCAACTCAAGAGTGCTTGAATCTGATTGTTTGGACTAGTTTTGGGTTTGAAATGGGATATTTGAGACTCTTGCCTAACAAGCAGTTTGTTCATACGTTAATTTTAAACAGCCCTAATGGGAAGATTACTGGTGTAAAGCTTCCAAACTTGGTCAACTTTGAAGTACGGCCTGCTATTTCATTTGATGTACTAAGTGAGAATCAATTGAAGACTTTTGGTGTTGCACGATTCACAAGGTTTGAACCTTGCGTGATGCTTCCAAGATGTCAGGAGTTAATTTCAAGTGTTGAAAGTGATGATTATGGTACTATTCCCAAGATTTGCCAATTGAATTTACTTCATTTGACTTCATTGACATTGGAAAATATATTAGTTCAACCAAAGGATGCATTGCTCCTCATTGAATCAATACAACTCTCTGGGCTCACCAAGTTGGCACTAAGAGGCATTTCGGAACTACAGGTAATTCCAAATGCAGACCCCAGTAACTTGAAAACTGGTTTCCTCATTCTCCTATACCCACACGTGGAGAAGCTAACCCATTTGGTCATAGATTATAGAGAAGCATACAAGGATTCAGTACCTGAGTTTTTGTCTTCATTGAAAAGTCCACTAGAAGAGTTAGAGCTCACGATTAGGTTTAATGATACTCGACCACCTCAAACAGACAGAGAAGCTGATTACTTTGAGGAATTGGGAACATACCTAACAGCATTCAAACTAAAGAAACTCTCTCTTGAAGTGCGCAGAGAGTTTCTCAACACAAACACGCGAACGTCAAGTATAGACCACTTAAGATCAATCCCACCCAATACTCACTTCTATTCAACTTTAAAGCAACTACAATCACTACGCAGTCTAAGAATTAATCCTGCCACACAACAAAGTGATGTAGCGTCCTTCATATCGGAACTACCTAACCTAAGAAACTTGGATGTGTTTGGGAACTACGCAGGTGGGTCTCCTAACTTGGGGTTGGGAATGGTCCATCCTTCACTTCATGACGAATGGTTCAAGGTTCAACATGTGGCTATTTTCTATTGGAAAGCAAACACTAGATTGAGGTTTATTCGTATTAACAGGTGGGTGTTTGAGTGTGATGGTAAGGTAGGCCCAAGAAGTGGATTGGAGAGTTGGTTTGATAAGGAGGTAAAAGTTATGTTTTAAACTCCAGGAGTATAACAAACAATACACTAGAAAACGAACACAAGAGTAGAGAGATCACTCAAAGTCTTGGAGATCTCAAATAGTAAACACGCGTAAACAGTTATCTGAATCTTCTCCGCTATGTTTTTAAAGTGGCTGCAAAACCCAACATTCGGTCTTTTCGATATGTGTGTCAATCGTGTGCACCTAAATCCTGACCGTTCCCCTCCATCAAACTCCGAACCCAAACACCGTAAGACATTCTAAACATGTAGGAGACCCAGGTTGTTAAACTCCACAGCGATCAACACAGAGATCTGTAAAGTGCTGTGGAACTCGATACCCGTTATCTGAGGTAGTTTGCGCTATTATTCGGAGGAATGGAGTTGAAGCACATACGCGGCTTGTTTAGGATCTTTGTACAATATCGCATCAAACATTTTCAGATATCCTTCAAGCCGAAGCCGTTGGAGCACCAGCATAAACTACTATCTATAGAAACAGCGGAAACCCAACCCGTGTTCCACCGATTTTCTCACAGTCCTGTTCGTCTCGGTAGTATTGCTCATATACTATTACTCACCTACTATTACTCACATGGCTATTAGTCACCGTGGCGTGGCATTTTCTGCGATGCCTTGAAATTTTTAATAATGTACTTTGTACCACGCACAGACAAGCGATGGGTTACAGCAGGCCGTACGACTCCACACCCAAATATGAAACGCCTCTAAGCTCCATCACCAAAGTCCAGAGCGTAGCTTCGCTAGGTCAAGAGACCAAACTCCAGGCTGTAGCAACTCTTCCAAACTCCATATCTAACTTAGCTAAAGTCCAGACGACCTTTCAAAGTCTAAAATCCTAGTAGAGGGTCCGGAGAAATGGACAAGAATTCTCTATTTTAGGTTTTTGTACCATTACTGGGCAGGTGGAACGGAAAATCAGAGTATACCGTAGAGGCGGACTTTTGGCACCCAGATGGACTATATAAGAAGGCAGAATCCATGTCTGTTCTATTCTTCATTATTACAATAATCCAATAATACAATACTACAAAAATGCCTGTTACCGTTACTATGACTGCTGCTGAAAAGGAAGCTAAGATCATGAATGAAATTAGAGCTTCGAATGTCACTTTCGAACCAAAATTTTCTGGTTCATTCTTTGGTGAATTGTTTGGTTTCTCTGTTAGAACCAACTAAGTTATTCGATTAGGGTTTGGAGATTTATAGATTGGTTTAATTAATGTTATGATATGATTATGAATAATACGCTGTAGAGTGAGAAAGAACTGAAGGATAGAGTACTTCCAAAGGGAAGTTTTCTGTTAGGCTGCAGTTTTTTTTTATTAATAAAAAAAGTACCGGTTCGGAGTTCTTTTGACTAATTCACAAAATGAACACTTGTATATGAGTATTGACAGTCCTACTCAACACCCCGTACGTTAATACTTGGGGAGAGAT
The DNA here is from genome assembly GCA_030558205.1 of Kodamaea kaohsiungensis (nom. inval.). Classification (NCBI taxonomy): domain Eukaryota; kingdom Fungi; phylum Ascomycota; class Pichiomycetes; order Serinales; family Debaryomycetaceae; genus Kodamaea; species Kodamaea kaohsiungensis (nom. inval.). Next base: position 236,487 of record JAJMRZ010000006.1, on the reverse strand, counting down.
GGAGTACGAAGTTTTTGCATCAATTTGGGTTTGTGGTGTTTTAATTTGATTACATAATACAAATATTAGAGACAAAGGTAATTGAAGTTAGAAACGACGAGTAAAGTTGGTACGTAGGGTTTATTCATTAGGAAGAGGCTTTAATAAGTTTTAATTTAAAGGATAAAGTTACCTGGTGATTGTAATAGGAGGTAACATTAATTAGCTAGCCAGATTATTAATGTCGTGTGTAAACCATTACTTAAGTACACATTTTTGACAAAAACGTGACAAAAAAATAGGAATGTCACATGTGAGCCAGCCACTTGTGACAGAACAATAGGGCAGTACAAGTATAATGGTGGGTGCTGGTGGCTGATGACTGAAGATTATGGCTAATATCTAAAATCATATGGACCTGATGCATACTTACGAGTGGCAAAGCGTTACAGTTGTAGAGTTGGGATTTTTTTTGACATGATCAGTGTTGTAAAGTGGTATTCTGTCATTATTGTTTACACTTTTGCTCGACTGAATATGACTGATTGTAGTTTACGCGAGAGTTTATACTAGAGCTTTTATCAACTTATGAGCCTATGTCTTAATTCCACTTTCAATGGACTCCTTACTCCTACTCCTGGTTTAACAATTGGTATGATAATAACCATACAATCGATAATGTCTCCTCACTACAAAGTTAGAAGCCCTGCTCCTTATATTCCTAAACCATATCTAGCACCCTATACATGCAAATTTTTGTTCACAACGCGTCCCAAACACTATGGGAACAACCATCAAGACCAAGTCTTTATATCTTCACGTTGCAGTTGTGTTTCACTAGCTAGTACCTCTAGCCAGATCAAGCAATCCTTTTTAATGATGTTGTTGTACAACATATCCACATAATGTCAACTCGTCGTCCAGTGGATGGGGGTCCTTAGGCTTCTGTTCTATGCTAACCTTAGGTGTAGTTGGTGTGTAAACCTTAACTAACTTACACAAGCCAGTCTCCTTGTCCAATCTATACACTGCGTAACGCTTTCCCATTTTCAATAACACTGGACTGTTCAAACTAGACGAAACGCCTGTTCTTATATACTTTTCCGTCGTCAAGTTATGTTAATTGGGCTTAATATTAAAGACTCCCCTTTTCGTATTGTCAGGCCCACTGGGGTATATAATATTTATTTTCTTTTTGCACCACATTTAATTTATGGTTGCAAAGTTTATTACTTCGGCGAGGGGTTTGCTAAGTGTTGTCGTGTGTGTGTATGTAGAGTAATTGTTTCACTTGCTCTATGTGTGTATTCGGAGTGTACTTCGAAGGACAACGCTCTTGTATGTTCTCACTTGTGTGACCCTTTTTAATCCTCCCCTTATCTTCTTATTGATTAGAGGGTTTAAATCTCCTGACTTGCAGTACCGAATGATTGCCATATGCAGGTTTTAAGGCGACTCGCCACTTTCGTTAGATATGGACTTCCATTCAATTTGACTTTTGATAAACGTCATTCTACTCTTGCTTTCCATAAGGCTGAGATGGAATTCAGAAGAAACAAATCTCATCTATCATAAGATAACAACTTGATTGCTGCTCTCTATACTTCTCTCCTATTTGGTGGTAGGGCTAATAATGTGTCAATGCAGTTTCCTCTAACCGACAAAATTAATATTGATTACGAGCGGCGCAGAAAAAAAAAATAGGAGTGACTTTTAACTTGACTAAATTGGGTGTGTGACTCTAGTGAATAGCAAATTTCAATAGCAAAGCTTATAAGCTTTAACAAATAGTTAAATGAACCGAAATGAATCATTAATAGAGTGCAAATGGATATGACTCGGGTGTAGTGGCTGAGATTACATAAAAGTTTGTCTACGATTTGTAACAAAATGTCTGAGAGAGTGACCCGAAAAGAAAGCTTGTACTGAAGTAAGACTACAATCACGCATAGATGAATAGATAATATCGTACTAATAAGATATTACGTGCCACATTCTCATTAGTGTTCGAGTTAGGTTTCAAGCTTGATGGGGGCATGAATTTTTTTTCTTCCAGTGATTATTGGGTATTGGATGTAGTCTAGTTGCAAATTTCACAATAATGGTAACGAGCCACGGTACTAGACTGAGGTTCCATGCGCCAAATGCACTTGCTCTTTTGAAAGTTTAATATATTACATCAAATTGCTTTGGTCTACAGTCTCCTGATTAAGGACTAGTGCAAACGATATTACTTAAACGTGAGTAATTTTGTGATTACCATTCCTCGGTTGACCTAAATAATTGTGATCTTCAATTATAAATTAGCTTTACGTATTCTATATTCTTCTATGAAATTCTCTTTGCCTTGGTTCTACTGACGTAAAGCGTGACAGAACCTTTCAAGTGGCTGTATTCTGAATTTGGTACTCTTGCTTACCATAATGTGTTCTTTCTTTTGTAACTTGGTGAAATAATGCTAGGTAACAACTGAGGTTATTTAGGAAAGGGAGGCCTCGTATCTAGAATTTTATTACATATATTGCAGAATATTTTGTGAGTTTCTTGGTATTCTATATACACTTGATATTCCACAGCGTACTTTAATGTCCTTTCCAATTTATCAGTACGTGGTGTGTTAGTAAAAGCCTCACTTGGAGGCTGTAGTGCTCTCTTAACTTCACTATTTCTCACAACATGGTATCCAACCTAAACTTGATACTCTACGCAATTTAATGTACTTCAGTTTCATCAAATCACCACATCCTATTAGCACAGAAGCTTCGCTTGGAATTCTCTGTACGATATACGAATTTTATAACCTCACACCACTTCGTGGTGTTCGTGGTCTACATCAATCATGTAATCATAACTCTTATCAAAAGAAAATAAATAAACTACAATCTCTCAGCAGTCTGGGCTCTGCCAATCGTAGTGACATCGTCGTAAATCAAGGTCGTTACAAAGTCCGAGTACTTCTCAGTCAAAGCCTCTGGAGCAAAGTAGTCGAAAGCTTGCTTGAACTTGTTACCTGGCTTGGCACTTTGAACCAACTTAGCGTATTCCTCATCCAACAACTTCTTGACGTATTGTTTGTCAATCTTCTTACCTGCATCGGTCACAATGCCGTGGGTGACCCATTGCCAGATTTGAGTTCTCGACACTTCGGCGGTGGCGGCGTCTTCCATCAAGTAGTTGATTGGAACACATCCGACGTTTCTCAACCAGGCCTCAATGTATGAGATACCAATGATGATGTTGGTTCTGATACCTTGTTCCGTAACCTTAGCACCTGGGACGTATGGACTCAACAAGTCTCTTGCGTTGACAGTCTTGTATGGAATACGTGGTGGCAAGTTGATTTGGTTTGGACCCTTCATGTGCTCATTGAATACCTTGAGCACAACTGGAACCAAAGCTGGGTGGGCAACCCAACAGGAGTCACAGCCAGTCAGCACTTCACGCAACTTGTCCTTGGCAACATTCTCCATGGCCAATCTGTTTCTTTCTGGGTCGTCCTTGATAGGAATTTGAGCAGCCATACCACCCAAAGCATGAACTTGTCTCTTGTGACAGGTGTTGACCAACAACTTGACGTAAGATGACATGAATGGCGCAGCCATAGTCACCTGCGATCTGTCTGGCAAGATGAATTCAGGGTGGTTTCTCAAAGACTTGATGTAGGAGAAAATGTAATCCCAACGACCACAGTTCAAACCTCCAATATGTTGTCTCAATTGGTAGATGATTTCGTCCATCTGGAATGCAGCAGGCAAGGTTTCAATAAGAACAGAACCTCTGATGGTACCTCTTTGTAATCCAATGTAGTCTTGAGCGTGGTTGAAAATGTCGTTCCACAACTTGGCTTCCAAGTGGTGCTCCATCTTTGGCAAGTAAAAGTATGGACCGAATCCAGCCTTGATGGATTCTCTGGCATTGTTGTAAAAGTACAAGGCAAAGTCAAAGATACCACCAGAGACTGGTTGGCCGTCAACCAAAACGTGCTTTTCAGTCAAGTGCCATCCTCTTGGTCTGACAATCAAGGTTGGAATGTGTCTTCCTGGGTCCAAGTTCAACTTGTACTTCTTTCCACCAGTCTCAAACAGCAAGTTTCTGCGAACAGCGTCGTAAAGGTTAACTTGTCCGTCAACCAAGTTGGCCCAGGCTGGGGTCAATGAATCTTCAAAGTCCGCCATGTAGGTGGCAACACCTGCGTTCAACGCATTGATCACCATTTTTCTGTCGGTTGGTCCAGTAATCTCGACTCTTCTGTCTTGCAAGCCTGGGGCCAATGGAGGACCAGTCCAGGTTGGGTCGTCTCTAATGTACTGGGTGTCTGGGAAAAAGTCTGGCAACTTACCAGCATCTCTCGTAGCTTGAGCAGTCTTTCTGGCAGCCAACAATTCTTGTCTCTTGGACTCGAAGGCACGGTGCAATGTAGCCAAAAGTCCTAATGCTTCTGGGTTGAAAATGTGCTTAGCATTCTGAGGAACAGGTGCCAAAATTTGAACACCTTTCAACTTGTCTTCTATTTTAGGGAATGGGCCGGACATTATATTGTATTTTTCAATATTTATTTATCACCATGAATGAGCAGATGTCTCCGTATTTATAGTCCAGGGGGGGAGGTTGCTTTACCCCAGAAATCATTCCCGACTGTTATCCAGCGGGTGGAAAATGTTTACAGAAGAAGAAAAAAACTGACTCTGGATGGGGGAATCCTTGGTGTTAAAGAGTCCAGAGAATCGGTAGAATTGTCTAGTTTTTCAGTAGATTAATGTAATAGACCCAGAGATATGTGTGGTATCATCAATATGGTTTTAATTCCATTGCAATACACCCATTCTAGCACCGTCTCGTGTAATCGTTGACTGGAAAGATCCATGTGATTGTGTTTTTGTGACCCTGAAATTCTTTATCAGTGGAAAAGTAATGGGCCGTTCGGGCCTCCGGATGTTTTGACCTTTGGCAAACACCGAGGACTCATCCGAAACCCTTTGTCCAATGGAGTTGAGTTCTCGAGGTTCTTCGAGTCGTTTGGGGTTAAAAGTTGTTGTATTCTCTTGAGAGGTGGTTGGTATCTAGAAAAGAGACAAGCATCTCGGAATATTCATGTAATATGAGTTATACTCAATGGATTAAGAGGTGGAGTTGTGAGGGTGGTAATTTTGAAATCAAATCAATTTATGGATTAAAGGATTAATAGGAGTTTGGGTACATAAATGATACGATTGGCTAATATCTTTTGAGTCTTATGACTCTTTATTTGTTGGAAGTTCGTTTTGACTCCTAGACATGTCATGTTATGATGTTGGGTTAGGGATCCTTATCATAACCAATGAACGTTTATTTGATTGACGTGGTGAAAAATATACTAATTTTAGTGCGGAAGATACCGATTTGATTGACAGGATTGGAGAGGGAGGGTTGAGAATCGAGAGCGTAGGACATTGTGAGAGTGAGTGAATGGTAGAGTCAAATGAATTTGTATGAGACATGACGTTTCCACGAATTTGATTCACATAATTGACCTCCTAATTTAAGGTTTGAAGATCCGAAGATTATTATTTATAATATTTCATAGGATTTGACTAGAATATTCAATAAACTGAGAAAGAGGTAAAGTGGTTAGAAGTGATAGTTTGAGTTCTTCTCTAACCAAGAAGCATTATAGGATCACCAAGAGGCTACAAGGCTGGGTGTTTCTTGATCTAGAATATCCTTGTCTAAGATAACTTGGTAATAACAGTATTTTGGGTGCAAATGGTGTCAACTCATCAATCAATGAGGTTGACAGTACAAATCCAAAGAAAGCATTGTCATCTACTTATCTAAATCATATTCCCTTTTTCTTCTTAGTAATTGCCTTCTCTTTCTTCCTTTTTAACTCTGATCTACTAATTAACCTCCTTCATCCGTTTACCATAAGATCAGTCGCAACCCAACACTCTCACACAACAACAAGAATCGAATACCCTCATTACCCGGTAATCATACAATCCGACATTTGCAGCCATATACACAAAACATCATCAAGTCAAAGTGGAGTCACGAACGAGTCATCATTGAAAGTCCCGCGGTCCTACGGCTTGCCCTGTTACACAAAGTTCTCACTGGAACTGAACCTTCACCCTCCGGGGTAAAACGGTTCTCGGCTCCCAACTCCAGAGCAAAGATCATAACTCAATACAACACACAAATATCGGAATCAACCCCACAGGTTTTCACTACAAAATATCTTACACCAATTCACAATCAAGTGATACTTCAATTAATCCCAGCAGATTGCTCTACTAATGGAAGTCGCTAAATAAATACACCCATATTAGTACAACCAGACATAGCCCAGTATCCATACAATGAGTTCTGTTAAGCCAGAATTGCATGTACGTATTTTATGTTGGGGGCTACCTATGGCTTGGCCCACTTGGTGCCGGTGGCCAATGGAGCTAACAAACCCTTTTGAGTTGGAATGTACTCGACTCTTCTGTACAGGTTGATGTTCTTTCTCAAGACAAATTGGTAACAGGTGGCGGTACCGTTTCTGGATGCAATGACCGAAGAAGACAAAAAGTATTCCCAGATTCTGAACCACTTGACACCGTACTTGTCAACGACCTTGTCCTTGTTACCCAACCAGTTTCTGTACCATCTCCACAAAGTTCCAGAGTAGTGGACTCCGATGTTGTCAACAGACACGATTTCAAAGCCAACCAGTTCCAAACAGGATGCAACAAAACTCAATGGGGTCGAAGCATCGGCACCAGGGAAAATGTACTTGTTCATGAACAATCCCCAGTTCAAGTCCTCGTATTGCCAGTTCTTTCTCAATCCAGCGTATTGCAAGAAGAACAAACCATCATCTTCCAAAGAGTTGTGTACTTGTTCCAAGAAGGTGGAGAATCTTCTGATTCCAACGTGTTCGGCCATTTCCAAACAAGTGATCTTGTCGTACAAACCGTTAGCCTTGCGTGATTGAGGAGAGTCTCTGTAGTCAACACATGTAATTCTACTTTGTTCGGCTTCAACACCGTACTTGTTCAAAAGCTTGTTACCCCAGGCGGTTTGGTTCTTACCTAAAGTAACACCGGTCACGTGAGCACCATATTCAGCACTGGCAAAGGTAGACCAAGTACCCCAACCACAACCCAAGTCCAAGACGTGGTCGCCCTTTTGTAAGTCAATCTTGTCGGCAACAATCTTAAGCTTGTTGTCTTGAATCTCTTCCAAGGTTTCTTCGGTGGTGATGTCAGAAATGACACCAGAGGTGTAAATCATTCTTGGACCCAAGAACCACGTGTAAAAGTCGTCACCTCTGTCGTAGTGGTCTCTCACTTGCTCTTCGTCTTGAGACTTGGAGTGCATGATAACTTCAGGGATCATTCCCAACAAGAAGAATCTGAACAAACTCAAAGTGAAACGGAAGTTAGCCCAGTCGTGCTTGTATTCCATGACATCCAAACAGTCACCCTTGAAACTAACCTTACCTTCAAAGTACAATTCTTGGAAAGTCTCAATTGGGATCTTGGTACCTTGACCGCCGTTCGACAATTGGTACTTCTTCTTCAATTCGTCAGTGTGGTATTCCAAGTAGTGGCTGATAGGTCTGTTAGGGTACTTAGCCTTCTCATTCAAACGAGGAGAGTAACTCAGCAAAATGGTCCAGTAAGCCATCAAAATAGGAACAACAAAAATCAACACAAAGAGTAACCATACCTTGAGTCCACCACCCAACTTGCGGCTGACATAGTATGGGATCAAAGTGATAAAACCAATCAAAGCCAAGTTACTAAAGTGCTTAGAACCTGGTCCATCAGCAGGCAATGGAGCATTGTGGATAGAAGGAGACGAGGTAGTCTGAACACCACTCTCATCACTCACAGGAGGAACTGGTCCTTGAGGAGGAGTCTTAATAAACTCAATATTGTCCAACATAACGGGTAATGAGTTAATCTTTTTTTTCACCTGGCGAGCCGACGTATTTATATATGCAAAAAAGACAACTGTTCAAAAAAGTTTTGTGTCGATAAGGACATATAACTTGCGCTTACGTCAAGGTGGGGGGTCAGAAATGGTTAAGAGGTATACAATTGGAGATGACCCTTAGGAGTTAATTATGGATATAGATGGGTTATAACGTAGATGATTGAATTACAAAATATAGGGGATTGATTGAGATCGATGAAAAATTTGAGTGGAGATCTCGACGCGTTTTTCAATTAATGTAGAGGTGAAATTGTGTTAATTAAAGGGTTGATTGAGATGAGGTGGGCTGGGTGGAGGTCAAAAGAGAGATTGATTCTTTGGAAAAAGGATCTTATCTTGGTTGGTAAATAGGAGGAGTGGAAGTGTGAATTAAGATTATAATTTATGATGGCAAAAGGTATTTATAGAAGATTAAGGGGAATCTGGGGTGATTATAGGACACGAATACAAAAGGTAATAAGTGGCAAAAATTGATTAAGAATAGAAGGATGATGATAATTGATAATTGAGATCAGTAGAATATCAATTGAGGGCAAATCAATGAATTGAGTATGAAGATTTGAGATTTGAGAATTTATTTGAAATTAATTGTTAATCATTAGGTTTATACAGATGGGTAGGATTAAACGAAAAGTTAAGATTGAATATGAGATAAAGATGAAACAATGTTAAGAAGAGAATGAGAGTGAGAAGAATGGGATAATTTATATAAATTTATATAATTGAAATGTAGAGGGTGGGAGGGAGAAGGTAAGATAAGTATGTGAAGTAAGAGCATTTATATTGTATTAATACTATAATATTAATTATCATTACTAGTATTATTAACAAAGTTTAAGACTGAAAGCACAAGAATGAGATTAATATTATTTTGCCTGCTCAAGTAAAAGAGATAAGAGTTACTTTGTCAACCTCAAGAAGAAATGAACATTAGAATACAAGGGAGGAGAGAATTACTTTAACAAAACCATTATCATTTCAAAGATATAATTACTTGACGATTAAATCACATTCACTAGAGCCACATAAAATTCACCACAGTACAATAGATCGACAACACTAACGCGAACCAACAATCTACCAAACTGAACAAGTTATAAAAAAATAGGCACCAGTAAATAGTAGCCGTACCTTTACGAACGATCCCCTTAAGTGGCCGCACAAAATCAAATTGAAAAAACAAACAGACATGTCGAGAAACGATATCGTGTTGATTGATTCGGATGATGAGTCAGGTCTTGGTCCTGGTCCGTCACCGAAACGTGTCAAGTTGGATGGTGTACCTAAACTAACGAGGGCTTTCAATTCGACGGCGTCTGTCTTGCATAGTGACGAGAGTGGTAATGAGAGTAATGATAGTGGGAATGAGAGTAATGGAAGTGGAGACGAGAGTAATGGTAGTGAAGACGAGAGTAATGTTAGTGAGAACAAGTCTGTGGATACTAAGAACGACGAAGATGGTGAGAATGAAACCGATGGTAGAAATGAAAGTGGATTAAAACAGAGTGAAAGCGAAGATGAAGACTCAGGGGATAACTTAGTTAACCATGATCATTCTGGATTAACCAACGAGAATGATGAATCCGACGATTCAAACGAATCAGACTCGTCGTTATCAAACATTGTAGACCTTTCTCAAATCCCCCCGGAAACAATCATCGAAACCCGCAAGTACCTTAAAGAACATGGAAACATGAAATTCTTAGAGAAATACTTACCAACTGCTGCTTCCAGCGATGACATCGCCCTGCTTATTATGAAATTGGGGTTCATCCCACGTGTACTGCGAAGCGACGACGAGGATAGCTTGATGAAACTCATCAAGTTCCTCAACTATGTTATGATCAAAGTCAAATCGATCCGTACCAGACTCGACAATGTACGTTCTATCGAAGACGCAGTCGAACAAATCAAAAGCGCAAACAAGATCTTGGTGATCACAGGCGCAGGAATATCCACAAGCTTGGGTATCCCCGACTTCAGATCGTCCCAAGGTTTCTACGCACAAGTAAAGCACCTCGGTTTGAGCGACCCACAAGAAGTATTTGACCTTGACATCTTCAACACCGACCCAGGTCTTTTCTACTCGATTGCCCACATGATCTTACCCCCAGGAAAGTTCTACAGTCCGCTTCACGCCTTCATAGCCATGCTACAACAAAAGGGAAAGTTGCTACGCAACTACACACAGAACATCGACAACTTGGAAAGCTATGCGGGCATCAGGCCAGACAAGTTGGTGCAATGCCATGGCTCGTTTGCAACTGCAACTTGTATCACATGTAAGCAAAAGGTACCAGGAGAGCTGATTGCAGAACAAATCAAAAACAAAGAAATCCCTTACTGCCCTAAATGCACCAAGATAAAGAACAAATTGCTCGACAGCGATGACGACTCATACATCCCAGAGAGCTTTGGAGTGTTCAAACCAGACATAACCTTTTTCGGAGAACCATTGTCAAACAAATTCCACGACACAATCAACCAAGACTTACACGAGTGTGACCTCCTTATCAGTGTTGGCACATCGCTCAAAGTGGCTCCGGTAGCTGACATTGTAGACAAGATCCCGGAACACGTACCACAAATTCTCATGAACAAGGACCCTATCGATCACTGTAACTTTGACGTGAGCTTACTCGGTTACTGTGACGATGTTGCTACATACATTTCTGAGAAATTAGGAGAAGGATGGGAGATACCGCACGAAAAGTACGAAGAGATTAAGAAGTTGGGATTACAGGTAAACTTGGTAGATGAAGAGTACAGAGAATACGAAATTGGATTACCAAACGAGGAATTCACTGTTGAAGATGATGATAAAGAAACAGACAATAGAAAGTTAGAATCCACAGAAGAGAATGATAGAAAGGATGCAGATGATGATAAAGAATCATCACTTGAAACCAAACCTGAGTCAACGGTGGAAACGACACCAGAAACAGATTTGAACTCACTTACAACTTAGACTAGAATGTATAAGATAATGTAAATTAATATGAAAATAGAAATCTATGAGAGAATGTGTAGTCACAATAGGGTTGTTTCAATCTGAATGCTTGGGGCGCGAGGGTCTGTACAGAGAGTTCTTTCATTACTTGTCTTACGAGATAAAGGTAACCAAAATTAGTTATAAATTGGGTGAATTATAGCTACCCAATCGTTTACTAAGTATCACTACAGCCGAAACCCTAGTCCGCATTTTTTCATACTAAATCCCAATCAGATCCATATCAACTCTGGTGATCTTTTGATAAAATCGATTTGGCCATCGCAAATTAAAAAAAGAAGAATCAAATGTTAAGAACGCTACGAACACACCTCCACAGACGGATACCCTTAGTACATGCCACTAACAGGATACCTGTTATTCGATTCTATTCAGAAAAGGTTGGGTTTGAGAAGTTCATTGATGAGTTATTACCAAGTACACAAGAAGCAAATGCTACTGAAAGAGTAGTCCAGAAACCTGACGAGAATGTAGCACAAGGATTCTCGAATATAACGTTCGATGAGAAACCAAAAGAGGAGTTCAACATATTGGATGACTTCATCAATAATGCTATTGAAGTCTCTGAACCGAGCGTTGCTGAAGAAAAGGACGACTTTGCACGTCTTGATAAATTGGAGGATTTGGAAGTCAATAATGAAAAAGACATGGACCAGATCATCAATGATGAAAAAGAGTTGTTTCAGTATATTTTCGAGTCTTATATGAAACCTTTACAAAACGAGAAGGATGAGAAGGCAAAGAAGTTACAAGACACTGTCCGCACAACGAATGACCGTATTGGCAGTTTAGTGAATCCTAGAAAGGACAACGAGTTGGCCAAGGTATCGCACGAATTGAGAAGTAAGATCTTTGAAAAGTCCAAGACAGCAATGGCACCAACTGTAGCATACATTGAAGGGTTGAAGACGACTCCAGAGGTGGTTGAATATTATAATGAAATTTTAAAAGAGTGGAATACATTGTATTCTGAAGCGCAGAATGACACCAATAAGACAGATGAATTGCTTTTAGCTAAGTTATTGAAAGACTCAAAAGATCTCACACCAAAGCATATTGAATTTGTTGAGTCCTTAGCTAACGCATCTGAAACAGACCCAAAATTTGCACAGTTGAATGTGATATCACTTCCAATTATCATTAACCAGATTCTCAAGACACTTTGTTTCAAGTTTTATGATGGTGAATTACCTCTCACATTCTTCAACATGCTCAAAGAAGATTTGACATTGTACACTTTAGCATGTAACCAAGAAACATACAACCAAATTCTCCGAATCATGTGGATTTACCACGGGAAATCGAACTTGTACAACATTGAAATGACGTTTGTTGAGATGAGAAACAATGGTTTCTATGGAGACTTGCAAACCTTCAATATTTTGAAACAGATTATAGTGGATTATTATGACTTGAAGATGGGGAAGTCAGAGATCAATAAAGAAACAGGGTTACCTATTTGGTCAGAAGAGGACGACAAGAGAATAAGGAACTTGGAATGGAGATTGCTGAAGTTAGCTGGAAGTTTAAGGGGAGATGTTGTGGATAAGAAGATAAGAACTGGAGGTACAAGAAGATATCAAGATAGAAATGCTCTGGGTTTTGATGAAATTGGAACGAGATATTAAAAGTACATAAGTTCTGAGTTAAAAATTGTATATAAGAGCTCAAAAAGAACCATAGTAAAGAGTTAATGAGAGAAAATAAACGATAGAGGTATGAAACATTGATTGTACATTGGAAACATTATGTGAACAATTCTATTCAAGAGTACTAAATGTTTCAAGATAGTTTCAAGAAAATTAATAAAGGACAAGAAGAAATAAGCTAATTACACTTAGACTAACTATGAAAAGATGGTTTTCATGACCTCACTCATCAATTGACAACTCTACATCTAACTCTACTTCATCATCATATGCTTCATGGTAAATGTCGCGTTTAATGAAAGTGTCCAATAATGTCGCATTTATAATACAAAACTCACCAAAAAGTCTCCACAATCAAACATTAAGGGATAACAAGGATGTCAGAATTCCGTGGATTCAAGGAATCATTTGTGAAAGATGACGACAAGGAGTCGCTCAATATACCCAGTATTAATGTTAATCCTGATAATGTGGACTCGCTTCTCAGCAAATCGGTAGATATTAAGAAGCAGCTTCTGCAGCTGTTTCAAGGACAAAGTCATATAACGAATGGGGGCGTATCCAAGCCGCATTCACGCAAGAATTCAACTATTCCAATCAAGTCTAATAGTGATGATGAAGACGATGATGATGATGAAGATAAGAGCAATGAACGCAAACGTAGAGACAATATCAACGAAAAGATCCAAGAATTGCTCACTCTTATACCAGCTGAATTCTTTCAGGAAGGGAAGGAGAAAATTGCACCTGTAGCCAATGATGAGGAGGCAGATATTGCTGCTGCTTTACGCAATCCTGGAACCAAAGACGGGAAACCAAACAAGGGTCAGATCTTGACCAAGTCGGTGGAATACTTACAACACTTACAAAACCTCATTGACGAAAACAACAGAAAGGAGGTGGAACTTATAATGAAATTGAAGAAGTTGGAACTTCTGCGTGATGGCAATTCCAACCTGAATGTGCCGGTAAGCGTAGGGCACACCAGTGCTGAAAGAGCATTGGGGAAGATTGGAGTCGGTCCATTTGGAGAGGATTACTTTGTTCAGGTATTGAGACACAGTGCAGGGAAGAGAAGGGGAAGTTCATAGATGTGATATATGCAAATTGATATACCTTCATATCAATACATCTAATGTTATCCTCTCAATCAAAAATCAAAGAACTCTTTATGAATGAACCCGTACCGGATATTAATTCTTTCGACCACACAATAGAATTTATTATGTCCAAGTCTCCACTACATATCGCTGTCCCCATGCACAGGCTAACTATATTACAGTCCTTAATTTTTAAATCGATGTTCATACAGTCTTTAGTTCTCTCTATGTATTATTAGCTCTTCTTTTTACTTTTGTAAGGCGAATCTAATCTGTTTTGTCTATCTCACTTCATTCCCGTGGAGTAAGAAAGATGAATATCGGATGGATTGGAAGTGTGATGAATGTTTAAAGATGTCTTTAACTGTGTGTAGCTTTTGAATCACGATCGTTTACTCGTGTTTCTTCCTAATCTCTCCCTTTCATCTGCCCTATCTTTCAACATGTACGCTGGATCATAGCCATTTGCCAGTTTCAAGTATGGGTTCTCTACAGTATTCAGGACCCCGCCCAAACTTGTGAATCCCATATCGTACCTGCTGCAGTATTCCACATTACACCCAACAAGAAAGTCCCAAATTTCGGTATATTGCCAATTCAAGATTGGGTGTAATCTCAAAAATGACGGCCAGTCGCCGTCGGTTTTCTGCTCGAATTCTAGTTGGTTCCCATAGGGATCCAGTCTTCTTACACCAACGACTATTGCCTTGATCTTCAGCTTACTCAGCAAGTACTGCTCAAAGCCCTCCTTTAATGACAGTTGGATGAGTACTGGGTTCAAGTGGTAGCTCTTGGTTGAGCTTTCTATAAACTCAATCAACTCGGGAAACTGTTTCTCCGAATGGACGTAGATCGAATCAAGCTTATAATGCTGGGGCAACGTAGTGCCTGTGAATTTTGTATGGATTGTGGCAAGAAGCAAGAGTAACATCACCAAACAATCTTTTCCTCCGTTATACGAAATAGCTATCTCCTCAAGACCATGGTTCTCAATAGAACTGGCCAACTGAGTCATGGAATCAACTATCCTCAGCTTCACACTCTGTCTCAACTCGGGATCATACTTATACTTTGAGTGCCTGCTTGGAACCGGAAACCAAGGCAAAGTATCGGATAAAAATCCTTGCACTAGATCAAAGGCATCTTTGCACTTTCGTAAGAACTCATGCTGATACTCATCCTCCAGCTGTGTGGTCATATTTCTAATATACGTTTAATGGTGAGGTATAAAAAATTCATTTCGGTATTTAAAGAGTACCGAAATGAGAATCACAGTATGGAACATCGGCACCAGACGGTTGTACGCAGCAAAAAAATCTAACTACTTGTGAGGTGTAACGATATGAGAAGCGACACGTTTACAAGAATATGCAACGCTTGTTTTGAAAGTTTCAGAGGGAAGAGAATTTGAAAGAAGTGGACTGATGTAGAGAATGACGAGGTTAAAGAGAGCATAACAAGGTCAACTCTATTTTTACCCTGCTAGTAGATATTAATACTCAACTAGTTGTACTCTAAATATAGAGCAGGAGAGAATAGATAATGTATGGAGGTGATGCAACAGCTTTATGATGATGATGTTGAAGATGAAGATGAAGATGATGATGAAGATGATGATGATGTGACTTCACATGCCCCACATGCCAATTTGACTGAATCGTAACATGACAGGAAAATTATGTAATGACAGATTTGCAATTGTTTCAACGTTTGAGGGGAAGGCAAAGAATGAAGGAACGTTTAGGAGGATTAAAGTTTATGTGGTTTAAGTTTGGTAGTAGCTATTCAGTTGTTTTAAGATTGTATTTACTTTAGTATGCTTGGTTTGCCATACTTTTTGTGCTACTATAGTACAATAATGTGGCTGTTTCTATTGTATGATTTGAATTCGTGGATACTGCGTTGCATCTTGATGCTACTGCTGTAGAAGATTTCTTGTAGGTGATATTAAAGTTTGTGGGTTCTTCTCGTTGGAGGTTGCAATCAGAGTGAGGTGAGGCTGTGTTTTATAGTGCAGAATGCCACTAAAAGTAAGCTTTAAGAATAGGTTTATATGAAATTGTGATATGACAAGGCACTTGAAATAACCGTTGAGAGGACTTTTGTAATAGATGTAATCTCTGATACATACGTTGATTCGGATTTGGTATTTAATGAGAAGTATTATGAGAATGAGAGAACTTTTTATTGGCTGCAAACGGTATATGAGCTGCAAAAAAGTGTCTCAAAATGTATTGTATTCAAAACAGTCTTCCAAGTTAGAACGGACTAGGGCCCTCTCAAATTTGGTGAGTCCATGAATAGATCTGATTGAAATATCAATAAAACCTACCTTTGATGATCTCAACAAATTACTGAGCTATTGAGACATTTTCAATCATATCGATATACATAAAAGAAGTGCTATGCTATTGGATCCTCAATTTTCTTGTCCCTTTTCTACATCCTTTTTGTTATAAGAACGAGAATTTCATAATCTCGAAAATGCTTCTTAATTAAAAGTACAGACTGCTAACCTTATCTCCAAGTAACTTTGATACCTCGGGCTCTTTAAGCCTCTAATTCTCTTTACCTTATTTCAATTCTTGTATAGTATCTGGAAAAAGAACTCCTTTGTATCATTATCCCAATGCCACCAGTATCCATTTGACATTTGATCTGCTTCTTGTGGTCTATCTATTTCTTTATCATTTGGTATTACTATGCACACATTTTCGTAAGGTTCTCCTGAAATCACCAAGTATTGCAGTACCAGTTCATCCAATTCTTCTCCTTCCTCGACGTTTATATGTTGTTTCGCTTTCTCCTGGTTTTTCAGTGATAGTTCATAATATGACATGATTCTAAAGAAGGGTTCATTCACTGTGATTTTAGGATATTTCACATTGATCAACATCCCTACTTGCAAAGTCGTTGGATCTCTTATTTTAGTTACTTTCAGAATTGGAGTTCCTATTTTAGACCAATTTCGTTTGGGGATGTTTGTAATGGAAACGGTGTTTTGGAACTTGTTATTATTCAGCAGTTGGTCGTACTTTTCATCTAAGATCCTACGTTTTTCCAAGTTCATCTGATGTTTCCTTCCTCCGAGATGCGAGATGTACAGTGACTCGCTCATGTGTGTGGTGAGGCAGAGTTTGCATTCTAGAAGTCCCAAGTGATTACGAAACACATATGGATCAGTATCTATGTTAAGGACTTGTGTTGCAAGAAGTTCTTTTATACGACGTTTGGTATGGACATTGGTTTCTTCACGACCAGCTATACCACCTGCTCCTTTCTTAGAGTTGACTCGATTGGAGTAGTCCATGGTTGTAGTTGTATCTCTTGTATCTCTTCTTGAAAATTGTATATTTAATCATGTGATCATCAGATTTGAGTACTTGTTAAAAGACCCTTACTGCAAAATTAAGAGAGTAGAGAGAGATGAAGAGAGAAATAGAAGAGGTAGAAAGGTTAGAGGTAGCAAAGAGAGTAGACCAGTAGGAGGTGGCTATTCGATAATTATTATTCACTTTAATTGAGTTTAAAGTATGTAGTTAATTGGTAGTCTGTATAATTATATGTAATTATGTTGATTATGATCCTAACATAATAGACTTACTCAATTGAATAACGATTTAAACCCCTCTCTCCAAACCAATCCTTACTCAATACCTTCTCAATTGACAGTATCCTTCTCAACCTAATCAACCGTCCCAATTATCCAGCTTTATTATGACTTCTATGCATGGTGCCACATATTGCTGCAAAATCACGTGAATTATAAATTACACATTTAGCATGAGATACTATGCTATTGTTGAGAGGCATTTCATATTCCGTGTCATTCTAAGGCATTTATTCAACTCACATTGCTAATACAAAGGAACTCAATATGTTCGATGTCTTATTTGTGGGGTTTATTATTCAGAATTACATTGTGAATTATATTTATGAATACTTAATATAGATTGTTAATTGATTATGAACATCTTACATGTAATTACATTTCTAAGCTATTCCCTTGCTTTCTTCTTTGTTTGTCAATACCTATTTCGTGAAATTTCATGAATGAATGAAATTTCATTGTAAGAGTATATTATTTTATCTTATAATCTCAATTACATTTGCCCTTATATTAGTATCATAATCAAATACATACACTAGACCCATTTCAATAACAACATGCCACATATATAACACCCATTACATTCTTTTATCCCTTATCTCATTTCCAACTCCTATTCATTTTAATCCGTACCAATCTCATACATGTTGCATTTTTAAAAAACTCACACCGTTCACTCTTCACATACTTCCAGACTCCAGCCTAAATTAATTAACCAGTTCTATTGACACACAACACATTCTTCACCTCTATTCTTAATTAAAACCCAACAAAATTGTCACATTCCTTCAGGTATATTCCTTTAGGTATATTCCTTCTAACGTCACCAATCAACTGCTCTGTCCTCACCCTATTTAAACCTTAATCTGTACTCAAAATCAGCCCTTTTAAACTGAAACACTAAATTACTTCACATTCACTCTTTTAGTGCTCTTACCCGTTTCACTATTGTTACTTCTCTCTCTTCTTCCTCTACAATTTAACACTACAGGTGTTGTTGTCCCTGCTACCGTTTCTTCCCACTCATCGCACACTTCTGTCTCCGGCCTCCGTTTGGTATTCTCCACAACCACACCAACAAACCAACAACCTTTTTCAAATACTCATCCCACCCCCAATAACAACGTAAACCATATTCAAAGTAAACTACAATCACAACGTTTCACCCACAACCCTACCAAGTTCATTCCCAACCTCTATCTCACCCCAATTCTAACCCTACACCACCATCTTCCTCCCAATACACGTCCCATTTTACATCTCGTTTTTTCCTCATTCGGATGAAAAGATGAAATCTATCTCGAAAACAATTTTAATCAACACACCAGTCCGTCTCCAGGTATGGACTCTCCGTTGAATATAGGTGATATCACCACAGCTCTGATACAGAACCGTTTAAGTGATACTCATCTTTCTTCTACATGTACTCTGCTGATCAATTCCGTGGTTTATTCGGGTCAGAAGATGATACAGTTGACTCTTAATTTCAACAAACAGCCAGCTTCAGATACGTCTAAGGATACTCTAGTGATATTGAGACGCGTACAGGATTCGTATGTGAATATCAGTCAGTTGTTTGGGATCTTGCTCAAGCTCGGCAACTTCTCGCAGACCCAGATTGATAACTTTTTACGCAACGAAGTTTTGACCAATGTCCAGTACCATGGAACCCTTAACCATTCTCAGACGCAATATGTTGACCACAGACAACATGATAACAGGTCAATACGGGGAATATGGATACCTTACGACAAAGCAGTAACACTTGCTCTCAAATTCGACGTCTACGAGTTCACCAAGAAGTTGTTTTTAATCGACGTTCATGAATTCGACCACTTGCCTCGGGCCAGTAAGAAACAGTACCATGAAATGGCTGACGATGATGACGAAAAGAATGCGAGTCTCATGGGCTCGCCGACGAAAAAGCAGCGTGTTGTTAAACTCGAGGACTCCGACGCGTTACCGTCGGTGCTGGCACAACAACAGGCTGTATCACGAATGGCCGCTACAAACCCCAACATTCCTTTCACATTACCGAGTGTCGCTGGTAACACAGATGCCGACCTCGCTAACGAGTTCAAGGTCAAACTCGGCGCAATCTTCAAACGTGACGACGACGGCGGTGAAAACAAGCTTACATTTAAAGAAGTCCGCACAACATTCCAACCACTTCTTTCAAAGTACCCTGCACAATCGATATTGGATATTCCATTAGACTCACACGGACAAACAGCACTCCACTTTGCCCTGACCTTGGCGTCTCTGACTCTTGTAGCTTCGTTCATCGAGTTGGGACTCAACTCGCCTATACGAGGCAATGCTAATGGTGAATCGCCATTAATCTCAACAGTCCAAGTAACAAACGCCATGGAACGCGGGAACTTCCAAGAACTCTTACAAGTGTGGTTGCACCCTAACTTGTGGCTCTTCGATAACAAGCGCATGTCGGTGATGCACCACTTGGCATTACAATCGCAAAAGAAGTTTGACAGTTGCAGATTCTACTGTACCAAGATCATGGAGTACGTACTGACGAACGAGAAGTACTTGCACGATTTCATGCACAAGATTGTAAATGCACAGGAAGACGAACATGGGAACACAGCGTTGCACTTGGCAGCAGAACTCGAATCGCGATGGCTCGTAAAACTCTTACTCGTGCTCAAAGCTAATGTGAATATAAGCAACAGCCGAGGAATCAAGGCGATCGACTTTGACCTTGTCAAAGATGTAATGAAAGACGAAACGTTCGACGATCACGTCTTTGAGTTGGTGAGGACAGGAATAGAGTTCTTGGACAAAAGACTACAGGTGAACGGCGAGATCCAGGAGATTGAAGAGCCCAAAATCATACCCAAACAGGAACCACGCGTAGAAGACCCCAAGGCGAACTCATCTAACAAAATCTTCCAGTCGATCCAAGACTTATTATCCAACACCAACGTTGAGTATGAGACCATTCTCAATTCTAAAAGACAACAGATTAAAAGTTTGAACCAAGCGTTGCACGATATAACAATAGTGACAGCAAATAATAGGTTCATGACGAAGAAGATTAATGATAAACTCATTTACTTGGAGAATTTGAAGCTACAGACTTCTAATTTGAGCGAGAAACTCCAGAAGCTGAAGGTGCTAGCATCTAGCTTGGAGCGTGGGGACGAGAAGGAGGCAGATGCTGACGAACAGTACATTATCAAACCTATATATGAGAAGCTCCTGGCAAATGAGCTGGTGGATGAGTTAAAGAACGACGCAGAATTCATGCTGCTGTTACAGCCTGTACCGATACTCAAGGCAAGAATCAATGCGTACAAGAAGTTCAACTCTAAGATCGAAAACGAACTCAATACTTTATTGGACTATAGTGAGTTGACTGCAAAGTTCAAGAAGGTTGTTAGTATATGTACTGGAGTGGATGTGAATGAGATTGACCAACTTTTGGATGGGTTATTAGAGGCAGTGGAGGGTCAACAGTAATAAAGACATCCACGTATCTGCTTACAATAAAAAAACATACATAATCAAGAGTGCTGTGGGGCACAATTAACAAAGGGCCACTCCTTGATTAAAGCAGAACCTGAAAGACCCTATACTCACATACTTCCACAGGAAAGAACAGTGGACAGACAGGTCCGAGAACCACTCTTTTCAGAGTGGTAAGGAAATAGCAGGCATATAACGTTATTTATTTGAAGAAGACTAAAATAATGCTCTGTTTGGAGATATACTTAAGATGTAGAATATGTATCATTGCTTAGTTTAATTGTACAGTAGGTATAGAAGCAAGCAATTTAAGACTAGGGTATATTCCTTATTCCAGATGAAGCTGGACCCATGTTGAATCACCAGTGGTTCAACTCCCCTCACGTAAACCCTTCATATGATAACAATGCATTTGCCACCGAAGGGTCTAATTTCAGCAACTTCTTGAACTCTTCCAAGCTGATGGTGTCTGTGTTTTTATCCTTTTCCAATAACTTGAAGAACTTTTCAGTTCTCAATTCAGGTGTAGATTCGTCACTCGGTAATGCTACCATGGTTCCTATCATCTTATATATCGATGTCATTACATCTAAGATATCTTGGTATGGGACCTTGCCCTTGTTTTTATGTTCATAAACTTTGAAACTCCAGTTAAGTTTCTGTTCGTCCGTTCCTCTTGAAGTGATTGAAAGTGCTATAATGAACTCTTTGAAATCAATATACTTCAGGTTATCCACATCGAATGCACGGAATAAATACCCACAATAGTCTGCCGGTTCTCCAAATGGGAAGAACTGTTTGAAAACTTTAATGAACTCTTCTTCAGAAAGTTGTCCTGAAGGACAGTCTCGTAAGAATCCCTTATACCATTGCTGTAACTCACGCTTATCAAAGTACGTGGCCTGCTTCAACGACTTGATATCCTCCTTAGAGAGCTTCGAAACTGCTTTACCCATTGTGTCGTTTACTTTTATTAAATTTTTACACGACGAAATTTTTAATTGGTGAAAACGTTATTGAATCAAGCATGTTGAGTAGACAGATCATTAAGAGTAGAGGGTTCGGAAGCAGTGCTAGGGTGTTCCTTAACTATGGGAAGCCTCAGAACCCTGCTGTTGACACAGAACTTTACATGAAGATCCAGCCGATCAAGAGAGAAGGTGAGACTATTGATGTGAAGAGAGCAAGATTGGTGTATCAACTGAGAAAGAGAGGAATCTTAGAGAGTGACTTGTTGTTGTCTAGATTTGCTAAGAAACACTTGAACGTGTTTACTATGGAACAGTTGGATGAGTTTGACCAGTTATTGGACGAAGCTGATTGGGATATTTATTATTGGGCAGTGAAGAACTTTGATGTGACTCCTTTGCCAGAGAAATGGCAAAACTCTGAAATCTTGAAGTTGTTACAGGAGGATGCTGAGAACAAGGATAGGGAGATTTTAAGAATGCCTGAGTTACAGTAGATGTGAAATTGGTGGTATTTGTCATCAGTAGTGATCTATTCGCTAAATGAAAATCACGTCTACTATTAAAGACATGTTACGAAGAATGAACTATTCTTAATTAGAATAAACTTTAAGATCAATGAATATACCTTTAATGTACTAAGGAATAAATTAAAATGTTTCTTCTGTTTAGTAGATCAAGTAAGACATGATTATTGAAAAGATCACAGGACTTGTTGTGCTTCTTAAAGATGAAAGGTATTTCCTTTTATATATAAGAGTAATAAAACTGAGAATGGGCAATGTGAAACATTAAAACAGTTATACTTGACAGTCTAACGGTTAATCCAAGTTGAAAACCCTATTCATTGTTCCTCTGGAAACTTCAACTTTGTCTTCAGAAACAGTATAATAAGTTGCAGCATATATAGAACGCAATTCAAAGAGTAATCCAACATCAGGAAATCTACGTATTCCAATCAACTTCAATCCTGACTTTGGATTACGGAGTTTACTCAATTTAGAAGATATTAGCCCCCAGTGTGGAATACCCAGCTTATCATACTTGTTTTGACTAAGGATAACTTCATTCAAGCTTGGGAATTTTTCAATATCAAAGTGATCCACCTTATTCCACGTAAGATCTAAGAATTTAATACACTTCATCTCAATTTTTTTTATACTCTGATTTGTGATACCACATGTAATTAATGATAATCTTTTCAAAGAGTCAGGGAGAATGAGCTTGGTAAATTTGATACGATTATGAGATAAGTTGAGCTTTTCGAGTTTAACAAGATTTGAAAAATCGTCTTTTTGCAACTTGGTGATTTTATTTTTTGACAAGTCAAGCTCTTCAAGCTTAACTAGTTCAGATAAGTTGTTAGGTAACTTTGAGATTTTGTTCTTGGACAAGTTTAACAGTTGAAGTGTCGTTGGGACTATTGGGAGTTTCAGGATTTTGTTGTCTGATAAATTTAGCATTTTCAATTTTGGCAGGAGACCAACAACGTCTTCCAAGTTATTGCTAAATAGACTGAGCCTAACAAGATTTTTTAACTTGGTACAATCGAATGTACTAAGTTGCAGATTACTGATTTGCAATACACGTAATCCAACTGGAAACTCAATGTCTCCTGGGGTGTACACTATGTTTAAACGTAAGAGATTCAAGTTTTTCAATCCCTCAGGGAACACTATTTTTGGATTCAATCCATGATTTTCATTAACCTTCCAACTAAGAGTTAATTTTGATAGCTTCAATGGGAATTGATACAATATAGCCTTTTCAATGCCTTGGTCGAAATTAATTCTCAAGTATTGTAAGTTTGGTGGGAATTCATGTACATCTGTACTTGTTAGTATACCAGAGATTGTCAATTCTCGAATACCAAACATAGTTGAGAAACATGACAGAGGTTCCCTTGTAAATAAGGTAGTCATGCTTGCTGGTATAGCTACTTCCGAAACGTTACTGCAAGATAACACTTCTAAATTACTAAGATGCTCCAAGATTAAATTATGGCTCCCACCACCATAAATCCAATTTTCGGTGTTGAAGACTAGTCTAGTAATAGACTTGGGGAGCTCTGACAATGCTTCTTGTGTCCATGCACCTAGTTCGAGCCTAGTCAATTTCTTAGGGATAAAAGAAAAATCACCATCATAATCATATAGAGTCAAGTCTTTAATTTCTTCAGGAAGTGGCAGGTCCAAGGTAATGTTATTCAAACTTAACCTCTCTGATTTAAAGCTTGTAAAATCCAACTTTGAAGAAGACGTACGATCACCATAGTTTGTCCAAGAACTCTTGAAACAATTATCTAACTTGATTTCTCCTCTTTTACTCCAGTCAACCGAGACATAGATTGCCTTGAAGCGCGTCATTATTTTAGGAAACCTCTTAGTTAAATACACCACCGTTTCATAGAAATCAACTAGGAGTTCGTTAGGTGCAAATCTTTTAAACGAATTCAAGAATATCATGAAGAAAGATTGACTCATTCTAGTTACTCCATTCTTGTATTGCATTCCAAGAGGTACTTCCTTATCAATCGAAATACATTTGAATACTATATCACAGATAGTCTGCCCAATAAGAGGATCTTCAATCAAATAAACAGCATCATTGAGACTTAAATTGGACACTATTAACTCAATGATCTCAAATGGTAAATCTAATAGTTTCATTGTAAAGGAATTGGAATACTCAAATATTAAAGTTTTAGTACTGAGAACTTGTTGGTACAACCCAGAATGCTCATAAGATTTAAGATATAAATAGACGCGTAATGTTTCATGTTGTTGGTGAATTTCTCGTAAATGAGTAGTAAAGGTTCCAGGTGATAATGATCGGGGTTCGGAGTAATTGACATATTCTATTAGACGTCTAGTATGAGCTTTTATTATGGACTAATCTTGTGAGAGTGGATATTCTCATATTTAATTTGAAGCTACCACTTGGATCAATCTGATTTCTACAATAATGCAAGACGAGGTCTATCATGTTTATAGTAGATAAATAAAATCACAACTTCCTCTCCTTCACCAATCTCAGTAGCTCTGAGGCAGGTACAATTCGGACAGGATCTGTTACCTCCTGAGCCAACTCTAATGCAATCATTGCAACATGTTTCCCTTCAATAGGATAAGCACCTACAGATGCGAACGGAGTTCCAACGAGATTCTTGAATAATCCAGTGACTATAGACTCACCGAATCTTCTAGACTTCTCACGGTCTCCTAGCAAAAGTCCTGGTCTTAAAATAATAGTGGTTGGGAATTTCAATGCAAGTATATCCTCTTCCAACTTTCCTTTAGTCTTTGGGTAAAGAAAGTATGATTTTGGATTAGCACTGAGAGCTGATATGAGAACAAAAGTATTTACCCCTGCTTCTCTTGCAGCTTTTGCAGCAGCATAGTTTATACCATAATCGATTTTGGTAAAGTTTGCAGCCGTTCCTGCAGCAGCTCTAGATGTCCCAAAAGCACTAAAAAAAATACTCGACTCTTTTGCTTCTTGACTGATGATATCTTCCCATTTATCTGAGTCTGCTTCAACTAGAGAGTGACATTTATCACTAGTAACCTTAGGCAACCGACGACCCAAAGTAACGATTGAAGTGAAATAAGAACTCTGGTTGGCTCCAGCAAGTATTTCTGATCCTACCAATCCTGTAGACCCCAAAATAAAACTTGACATAATTGCTGCAAAAAATTAAGAGTGTCAGTGTAGCTTTTATAGGTGCATGCAGACCAATAAGTAGATGAAGGGTGGCAAAGGTTATCGGAGATAGAAGGACATATTGACTACAAGGTTGGTATAACGGATTATTTACACAGCCGTGAACCGAAAAATCACAAAAATATTTTAAGTTAGAACTGATGCAGTTGGGCTTGCCACTGAAAGTATTAAGACTATTCTAAATCATGAAAAGCTACAAAATATGCCCTAGCATATAAATCAACATCCTCAATCAAAGAAGGTTGAACAGGTTTCCATCCTGTAAGTTTACTAAAACGTTCAGAATTTGTAATGACTTTTGTGTTGAATGCAACCAAAAATTCAATATCCTTTGGAGGATCATAAAAGTTAACGTTTCCCTTAAAACCTAGTGCTTCGGCACTTTTGATGACAATATCAGTAATACTCACACTAGTATCAGCCAAATTAAAGATTGGAACTTTTTCTTTGGAAAGCGATGAGATATCTCTAAGTGCATACCCTGTAGCAGTAGCAATAGTATCATTACTTGAAAACGTTATTGGAGTATCTTTGGTAATAAAAATATCTATCTCACTCTTGTTTCCTCTGATACCATTTATGATTGGTTCAAGGAAAGTTCCCCAAATACGGCAAGCTCCGCCGTATAAAATACTAGGACGAAGAACAATTGCATCCAAGTGTTCATTAGCCTGGACAACTTGTTGTTCAATATGTGGTCTCCAAGAGATATACGACGGTGGTTGGACCTTTCCCTTATCCCCAACAACATCCGAGTCACTCACGGGTTCATCAGATGACCCATAAACCCAAAGCCCAGATATATAGACAAACCCAATACGCTTGTCTACTTTTTTTGACGCAGCAATAACCTGGGGTAATATTTCCGGTGTACTTGTTGGTGAGCCACTCAAGTCTATTACAGCATCTATACCTTCAATAGTAATTGCTTCTTCAATGTAACCAGCACCTGTCAAAGCAATCACTTCAATACCTTGCAACTGTTTAACCTTTTGTGGAGTACGTGCTAAACCATACACCCTATGCCCTGCTCTCCTCAAAGTCTGAGCAAGATTGAGTCCAATATAACCTGTAGCACCAATTAGAAGATACTTCATTGTTGCTCAGTAATATGAACAGCAAGATCATGACTATTTATATACAACATGAGATTCTACAACGGTAATAATTTTATTTCCGTGGTTATGGCTTTGCAGCCTCGTTGCTTACTATTTAAGTTTATGACAAATAGGTATATGTTGCAACCACATATTTTGCTTAGTTAGTGAGCTAAGATGTGAATATTCAGATTGATATTGGCTCTTCAAGTTGGTGATTACAAAACTGAGGTACTTGGAGAAAGGTTTAGCAACTATTACAGTTGAGTGTGGGCTTCTAGCATTGAAACTTGTATATGAGGAAAGCGTGAATATAACTCCGAAATATTAGCACATTATATCAAAAGATCAATAAGCAGAGTATGTGAATCTGCTCATAATGTTGTGAATTCGCCACTCATAGTTATATGAACTCTTCAGTATCCTCTTAGTATCCACTCTCTCAATGTCTTTCATATTGTGATTCACGTGACCATTCATATACAAAGAACCCCTATCAGAAAGATATCATTCAATAATGACAATCACATTATCCAGCATCCCAGAGACTCTCAAGTCCGACAAGTCAGTGACACCGTACATTGCACGTGCTACTGAAGTGGCAGTGGTCAATCCGGTAGTCAGCTATTATTGCAAGTTGTATGTGTTGGAATATATATTGAGCAACAAGCTCCACACCACACTGAAAGAAGTGGAGGTATTTACTGTGGAATTGTTAGATGAGACTGAATCGATTAAGAATGGTCAAGATGACGATGAAGATGTGGTTAAAGCATTGAATGATCGTTCGATCTCGGTATCACTTGTGATGTCGTTTTCGTACAAGTTGTTCAATGGGTGTTTGACATCATTGAGTAAGTTCACGAGACAGACGAATCGCGGAGAATTGGTAGCCAAGATCCGTGCTACGATCAACTTCTTGAGCTTGTTGAGTATTTTTGTTGATGGAGACCTTGATTGGGCAAAGATCAGTGGCGGGGTGGCAACAACTGGTAGTGATTTCGATAAGTTGAACAAGGACAAGATCAAGTTATTGAAGGTTCAATTGGCCAAGTTGATTAAGGGTGAGATTGCGTTTGTTGATGAGGAGGAGGACGATGAGGAATTGTTAGGTGAGTTGGATAAGTTGACTCAGCCAGGTGAGCAAAATGATCAAGATATTGATATTGAAGAAGAGAAGAGCGAAGCTACAAAACCCACATTCAACGAACCAGCGTTTCAATTACCAGGAGCACCCTCGTTTCTTCCAGATGAACCAGTAGAACCAAAAGATATCCCATCAGAAGACCCCACGTTTCACCTTCCAGGAGCGCCACATTTCCTCCCTGAGCCAAGCGACGACCCGAACGATAGCGATAACGTGAAACTACCTGGCGCACCTACTTACCTCCCAGATGATGATATCTCTGGAATCAACAAAACATCGTCGATCCAGGTTATCCCACCAACAGACTCCGGGTCGAGTCGGACCAGTAGAAAAAATAGCACGTCGAAACCAACACCAGCACAAGTACCCCCACCAGCAACAAATCACCCAGCCAACACCAAAGAACTGCTCCAAGTAATTATCGATACCACAGATCACATTAACAAGGTACAAAAACACGCAAGGTTTGCAATCTCTGCACTCAACTACGAAGATTTGGACACGGCAGAAAATGAATTGCAGCAAGCATTGGAACTATTGCGTGGATTGAAATAATATAGACACAAACAGTAAAAGGGATTCCTATTTAGATTGTAGAATGACTAAATCGATACTAACGAAGTCTTCGAGATCACTAAAAGTAGTTGCGTTGCATCCATGGCGCAGCAGTCGCACGCTAGCGGACTGAAGGGTTTGAGGGTTTAGGGTTTACACTGAGAGGGTGGGGAAGCCGTAAAAAAAAACGTTAATGGGATGAGGATGAGCTTAAGGTTTTGAAGGAGTAGGAAGGGTAAGTGTTTGGAGCTTATAGTTTAAAGTAAATTTAGAATACTGAGGTTGAGTGATCTATCCCTTAAGTATGCTTCAATAGCATGCTTCAGTAGCATTGGTGAAGGGAAGGGTGAGTATGCTGGTAGTGCACACCGTCTGTTTCCCATTCGGGACATGATTTGATCACAAACCACACGAGACATGTGGAAGTTGCGGTAAGGAGCTTCCACTACTTTGTATCCAGTCCAAGAAAAAGACAATAGAAGTTGTCGACATCAAAGGACGATTTGCATTCTCTAATTCAATATAAACATACAACACCCTCACCTTCCGCACAGCTCACTTCTTTTTCCTAAACTAAATTTACTCACACTCATTTTCTTTCCTCTTGTGCTGATTCTGTCGGCATAGAGACCAAAAAAAAAATACTGATCAAACAAAAAAACACACCAACGTCTGGATTGCAAAGGTATGAATACAGTGAAGCGACTTGCAGACTCTCCACAGAAGCGTAGTGCGCTGCCTGCGCTGATTGGGCAGGGCAGCATCAATGATTTAGAAGGGCTTTCTCCAGAGCTTATACCGATAGTCACTCTTTTGTCTTCGCAACAGCATAGACGGTATCATGAAGGTATCTTTATGTTGTACTATGATATCAATAGTGATGGGAAACCTGCGGATCGTGAATGGAAAGAAGTTTATGGGATATTGACAGGTAACCAGTTGGCATACTGGGACGCTGCCAACTTGGCCCAGTTTAGAAATAATCCAGAGGCGTTACTAGAGACCTCAGCCAAACCAAATTATATCAACTTTACCGATTCGATCTACAATGCTATGAAAACCTTACCTGCTGCCAAACAGAACTTGGACAATGTGGTAATAGTATCGACTACGTTGAAAAACAGATACATCTTACAATTCAAATCGTATTCAAACTTGACTACATGGTACACAGCCCTTCGATTGGCCAACTTTGAATACCTGATGCTCCAAGGAGCGTACACGGGAGCACTTTTACTGGCTAGAGGATCGCGGTTATCGGACATCCGCACTATATTGGCAGAAAAAAGGTTTGACCACGAAGACTGGGTATCGATCAGATATGGTAGTGGAATGGCATGGAAGAGATGCTACGCTGTAGTCGAGCCTCTGGTCAACAAGAAGAAAAACTTTACCCCGGGAAGAGTACTTTTATACGAATCAGAGCATAAGAAGAAAAAACAATTGATGGCCGTGATACTGCGTGCCAGCTCAGTCACTGCTATTTACCCACAATCAGCACAATTGATTGACCACTCGACAATGCTCAAATTAGACGCATTCATCAACTTCAAATCACCACTGGTATCACCAAAAGTATCGAAAAAATCAATGGAAGACTTCACCAACACAGCCATCTTCATCATGCCCGAACAGCACAGATCGGTTCCTGGCTTTGACACATTGATCCGGTTCTTGGTACCGCTTTTGGACCTGTTTGGATTGTACGGTAGACCAACTCGGTTAAAGGCCGACAGAATCGACCCTGAATCCTTACTTTTTGGGTTACCTACATTACCCTTTGTACATTACTTGGAGGTTGACGAATTACATCAAATGACAACAACTGGTGGTACCTTTTTGGACTGGGACCAGAATAAATGGAATGAAAGTATCAAGATGATGCTTAGATCTAAGTTAGAGAGAGGTTATGAGGGATGCGGTAGTCAGAGAGGCGTTGTCGGGGCTATTATGGCTAGACAAGCACTGCTGGGAAGTCTGCACACAGGCTCTCCAGTCACCCCAACGCAGAGTAAAATGCCAATGAAACAACAGGCCGGACCTGGCCCTTCGGCTCCTACGGGTCCTTCGGGTCCTCCAGGAGCAGGTACTTTCCCTGTAAACAGAAACGGTGTAAATGGACTGAACTACTCACAAAATGGCTCTACCGCAAGCTTGAATTCAAATGGCCAATACCCACAGGGTGGGCCAGGATATCCTAGCGGACCAAGTTCTAACGGAGCAAGACAACCTGGTAAACCTGGAGGTCCACAAACACTTGCTAACCAAAGTAGACCTCAGAATAGTATTCCAGTACCGCCAGCCAACAAGAATGTACATGGTTTAACTATCAATTCGAATGGTTCAGGAGGATCGTTTGGAGGTGGAGCTGCAGCAGGAGTAGCAGCTGGTGCAGCAGCTGGAGCAGCAGGTGCACTTCTCTCTGTCGACCAATCGAGAGACCATCACCGGTCTGTTCAATTGGACGACATCTACCAAAAGTACTCTACTATCAAAACACCATCTGACCAGTTCCACACTGACCGTAACGAGTTGCTCAATGGTGCACATGAAAAGTTTGACGAAGATGATCTTCCATCGAACATCAGAGCAATGAACCTTTCTGATAACGTTTACCCAACAACAGACAAGGAGTTGTTCAGCGATCCCGACTCTGACTCGGACCTGTCGCAGAAGATTGACAGCAGACACCTTGGGTTACCTGTACCTGATGATAGACACAACCCTAATTCCGCTGTTCATTCGCCTATGACACAATACAATGAGTTCAATGACCAGTTTGCAAAGTCAATGGTACCCGGCAAGGAGCGTAAGTTCGGGCAAGACGAAGGACCGCCTCCACCTCAACATAACAATGTTAAGTACGCGCAAGCTTCAACACCACGCGGAACCACTACGTATAACAATGACCACGTATCTATTCACTCTGAAACAGGAAATGTGAGCAACGGACTGAGCCCTTACTCTGAAGATTTGCCTCTGTTGCCTCCTGCTGGTCCTAGACCCAAGTATATTGCGTCGCCCAACAGTTCTCAGAACCGTACTCCTAGATTTGCATCGCCAACCACGAATACATTCCCTCCACAGCAGACTAGTCAGGCACCTCCTCAGCAACAGCAAAGACCTCAGGCACCTCCACAGCAACAACAATACCGTGCTCCTCAACAGAACCAACAGTCGAGAGCTCAACAATACCCTAACCAACCTGGACAAACGTATCCTCAACAACAACGTCTGCAACCTGGTCAACCTCAACAGGCACCTGTTCAACCTCAGCCACCTCAGCAGCAACAATTCCGCCAGCAGCCACCACCTCAACAGCAAAGCAGACCACCTCAACAACAAGGTAGACCTCCGCAACAACAACAAGGAAGACCTCCTCAACAACAAGGTCCTCCTCAACAGCAAGGTCCTCCTCAACAACAAGGACCTCCTCAACAACAAGGTCCACCACAACAGGGAAGACCTCCGCAACAACAAGGAAGGCCTCCTCAACAGCAAGGCCCACCTCAAGGTGCACCTCAACAATCTAGACCACCACAACAGTCAAGACCCTCTCAACATCAGGTTCCTCCACCTCAGCAATCTAGACCTCAAGGAGCTCCTCAGCAATCTAGACCACCTCAACAATCAAGACCGCCACAGGGTGCACCGCAACAAGGACAACCTCAACAGAGACAGCAACCACCTGGTGGGTACCCACATGGACCTCAAGGAATCCCTCAAGGTATTCCACAAGGTATTCCACAAGGTGTCCCACAAGGAATCCCACAAGGAATCCCACAGGGCATCCCACAAGGTATCCCACAAGGACTCCCTCAGGGTCAGCAACCTCCTAGAAGCGGATTGCCACGTAACAATGGACAGCAGCCACCTCAACAACAGAGAAATTATAACCAGCCTGGTTTCCAATATCAAGCACAACCCAATGCTTACGGGAAACAGTATTAACGCATGAAGCTGTAGTATAAATTGTAACAATCAACGCTGTATTATAGGACGAATCATTGTTGTATCAATAAACATTATGTTAAACAAAGTAATTGTAAGAAGATAAGCTATTGTACATTGTTAATCAATCCCTGTGTTCTCAGCACATTGACAGACTATCAATAGCATTGTTAATTCTACGCGAACCCTGAGATGTGCTTTGTATTATTTGCATTTGAAACACTGACAATGGCTAAGCTATTTAATTATAATCTTCGTAAACATGTTTTTGGGACCATACCTTGTTCACCCCTTGCTAACACCACGTTACACCAGCCGTCTGGGTACTCTTGGGTTATCTGAGCTACATCACCTATATCTATTGCCACTTCATCATCCAATAACTTTTCGTAGGGTTTTACTACGATGTATTTGTCGTCATCTTCCAAGGGAGCGGCTGAAACAACGGGTATTCTCAAGCTATTCTTTCTGACAGGAGAAGATACTTGTGTAGTTTCCTTTTGCGTCAGCGAGAGCTTGAACCTTTTCAATAAGAATGGAGAGAGGGGAGGAACCATTGGTTTGTGGTTTGGTGGTCGTTGATCTTCCAAGTCTTCCACGTTGTAGATTCTGCTGAACCTGTCTTTGAAAAAGTAACGAACCAGGTGCCTCTTGTCAGGTTGTCGTGGATCAGGCAATGGTTTTTCTTTTAGTTGAGGGTTTGAGCGGCGATTTGGGGTAGGGGCCTGAGTTGAAGGCTCCCTTGATTGCCTTGGAACTGGTAGTGGTTTGAACTTTTCATCTGTAGAGCTGTTACGAAATTCTGACTTCTTCATGCCCAACTCTTCTTGGTATGGCTGCATCACAGTTCTTGCATTCTGACGCTTTTGCCTTTTGTAGTAAAAGAATGCAAGCGTGGCACCAAGGAACGTGAGAAGTACAGCGACAGGAATGCCAATTGCAAGGCCAATTTTAAGGGACTTGTCGGTGGTGGTTTGCGCCTGGAATGAGTTAATTTGCGGCGCGGGAACGGGACTGGCTAATGAGGACGTTGACGCAGGGGAAGATGCATCTGCAGAAATAACTGTAGGAGAAGCAAATGTAGATGGAAGTGTAGATGCAGAAACTGAACCCAAGCTCGCAACAGGTTGACTGGTAAGGCTCTGGCTCGGCGCAATAATTCGCCTCGTACTTAAACTAACTAATGTGACAGCCGTTACATACTGGCCATCGTTCGTAGATGGAAGAATCGCAGTAGGTAACGTATAAGTTGAAGTTAAAGTCACAAGAACCGTATAATCTGTAGTACTCATGGATGATTTGGCCTTAAAGGAAAGTAAGGAACTCACCCATAAATATACCACCTAGCGAGGCTAAGACAATCACACTACAACAATGAAACGTGCCAGCCGAATAACGCAAAGTGTTTTATCAATGTCTCAGCATTTTTGGCTGCAACAACCTTGCGACAATCCAAATTTGGAAGTCCATATTTGGACCAGTAAACATGGGAGCGAGAAGGGGGTTTTAGTTGGAAGATGTGTATGCTTGCTTTGTTATTTTAAATATTACAATATACATCTACTACTCGATATTTCTCGAACCATTCTCGAGATTAAAAATTGTTACAGAATTCTTGACATAAATAAGGCACGGCATTCAAAGGATACGCCAATATGGATTGATTAATACTTATTTAACAAGATTATAGTCCAATGTAGTTTAGTAGGGTTATACTGGTAATATTTCTTCAGATTCAACGAGACCTGCATCTTCGGAAACCACCGATGGGAAGTATC
The DNA here is from genome assembly GCA_030558205.1 of Kodamaea kaohsiungensis (nom. inval.). Lineage (NCBI taxonomy): Eukaryota > Fungi > Ascomycota > Pichiomycetes > Serinales > Debaryomycetaceae > Kodamaea > Kodamaea kaohsiungensis (nom. inval.). The sequence goes on along the minus strand of JAJMRZ010000006.1, from coordinate 202,469 downwards.
TTCTATACAAGGCGGTTGCAAAGACACAGCCAATGAACGATCCCAGTAAGATATCGGAAAAGTGGTGACGGTAATCCTGGGTACGACTCAAGGCTACGTAGGTGGCCAATAAACATGGCAAGCCAGCAGCAATCAACTTCACAATAGGTTGTTGTTTTTGCAACAACTTGAAGTTTCCGATAACCCACAAGGACAAGTAAAGCATGGCGCTGAAACTGATACTCGAGTGTCCCAGAGGAGCGGATCTCATTCCATCCTTCAAGATACGTGCACCCAAAGGTCCTTCACATACGGAGATGTCGACCAATCTGTCTGTTGGAGTACCCTTAGCAGGTCCACAACGAGCCAAGAAATCTGGACGTGGACGTCCGATCCAGTTCTTCAATGTGTCGGTGAACACGGCATTCATAGTGATTGAAAGCATAAGTCCAAGCAACGAAACCTGTAACTTGTGAACCCATTGATTGTTCTTCTTGGTCAAAAGAGAAATCAATATGATGGTAACAGTGGGTACTGCAAACCCAAGAACCAAACATTCATGACCCGTCACACGCTCCTTGTTAGCAAATGGATGTGAGATGGAAAGGTCATTCAACGAAAACTGACGTTCAAAAGGTTGTGCTGATTCCGCAACAAACCGAAAGTATACAGCAAGCACGAATACAACTGCCCACTCTGGAACATAACGTTTAAACGTAGGTGACCCCAAGTAATCAAGTACCTCTTTAATCATGATTGTTGGTTTTGAATAAACGTTTTTTGGCTGATAGTAGTGATGTAAGAATTTGGTTCTTAACACGCGACTATTTAATACCGAGACTTTTGGAGCGAGGAAGAAAGAGAGGGAAGTACGGGAAGTGTGGTAAAATAGAAGAGTGGGAAAGAAGATGGACGGGAGGAGAGGGTGGAAGAGGAAGGATAGAGAGGAGAGGGAGGAGGGGAGGAGAAGCAAGAAGAGAAGGTATAGTATATATTGAATGGTTCTACCGTATAACTCATGAAATTCTAGCCACTCCTTGAAGTGACACCTCTATCTCAATATCCTTCAATTATAAACTATATACTACTAAACACATTCATTCTCATAAACTTTCATTACTCTCATTCTCACCCACTCTCGTCCCAATTTCTCTTACTATAATTTTCGCTTATGTACCAACATAATTCGTATTTCGGTATGAAAAATCAAAACTTGGGGTAAAAAATTGAACAACAACATGAACCTCCGCCAAATAATCTTATATATAGTTATCTTAGAACTATCTACTTTGGTCTTTCAAACCTTAGTTCAGAATGCTCGACTGTTTGAGTTCGAGTTTCCAGTGCGTCCGGCGCAACTTCACAACTTCAAGTCTGCTAGTATTGAAGATGTTGACTTTGACCCTAGAGGTAAAACAATAGACCTTTTCTCAAAGGTAGAAAAGTACCCCAACCCCACCTACAACTACACAGTTGAAGTCAATCTTTTCATGAACTGCCAAAACGAAGAAGTTAATCCCTTGACGCTTCTGGTTAGTACTTTAGAGAGTTTTAATGGTTCACCTTTGGAAACATTCGAGAGAGAACTTGAAGTTGATTGTAAGTCAGCTTCGAGAATTCATTCTACTTGGGCTCCTAAACAATTACAAGACTGGATTCCCCTGGCATTAACTAAAAGAGATACTCCAGCTTCGTCCCAGCCATTCCTGGTCCTGATTCCAATTTCTTCTAAAGTAATCACAAAGGTTATCTACTACAAGGTCCACATCAAGAGAGAGGGCAAAGAAACCTTAGACTTGAGCTCACTGTCGATTAAATTAAAGCCAGTCCACACGGGCTTAAACAAATACGTTACAGAATGGGGCTGGACAAGCTGGTTCTTATGGAATATAGTCTTCTTCAAAGGTGCTTTCATAACTCCAAAGATATTTGGATACGTTCCAAGAGTATTGAAATGGGTCGTGTTCCCTGTATTCTTTGGAGCCATCTCCGCATTTATAGTACGCTTCTTTGTAGCTGATATATTTTAGATAACCAATATAACCACGTCACCTTACCCCACCTTAATTTTTCATGCAGGTAAAATTTAAAACTGAAAGTCAACAACAACATGCTTAAGCTCTCTTGGGAAAAGATCGTTTGGTTCATTGTTTTGGCTTATATACCCATATATGTCCAGAAGATAATCAACACAGGGGGATACGCTACTGTGACAGAGACTCGTGTGAGCTCAAAATACAACGATGAAGGTTTTGGAAACTTTTCAGTAAGCTTCAAGGTCGCTACACCTGCAACAGAGAACCCTTCAGTTCCCTTCTACTATCTCAACTTGGGTATACCCGTGTCATGTACTAATACTGGTATCAGACCTGCTAACGCGTTGGTCACCATCAAGAGACAGCAAGAAGTTTTCGTTTCGAATCTTAACTGTGACCCCAGAGTAGTGTTTGCTCAACGCAACAAATGGGTCCCTTATGCATTAAGAAAATTGGTTCCTTCGCTGTGGGTCGACTTAAACCTGGATGGTATTGTCAACATCCAAACACAATGGGATGGCTCTTCAAAAACTGCAGCAGTCCAAGTTCATGTGCCAGGGTCCTCAACAATCCAAACTGAGAAAACTATAATAACACTTAAACCACGTTTAATTTCAAAATTTGACGAATTCTTAAGTGATAACTTCTGGCTTTATGTTGCCTCCGGCACTTTCAAAAATAGCGTATCAGCCCTGTTGCTCATGTTTTTAAGAATCCCAAGCTTCAGAACAGTTTTGGCTTTCCTTTGCGCCGCTCTCTTTTTTGCCATGGGTTTCCATGCTACTTTCTTCACTGTCCTTAAAGATTTCAAATCTGATGTCACTGGGGCCGACATGGACTTGATTAGAAAGAAAATTGTAGCCCTAACTGAAAATTAGTAGAATATAGAAGATTTCCTACACTTTTGGCTGCAAATAAAAATAAAAATTATTCTTTTAATATCACTCCTTGGTAGAGAGAGTAGTATGGTGAACTTCGGTGGGGATTTTAGAGCTGGGTGTGCATTTGACGTGTCGACCATTTGATAATCCAACTTTACGAGGGGTCGCTTTGTAGAGGTGGCTTGGTGAGGTTGTCAATCATTTTCTGATATCTGTGCAGATGCTAGTGTAAAAGCAAGAACTTGTTGAAGTGATGCTTATTTTCTAAGCGGATATGGTTGGGTTTAAAGTTTACTGATGCTGGTCGTTCTAATGGATGTTTATTCTGAAGGCATTAATCTAATGAGTAGAGATTTAAAGTCTACCATCTTATAACATTTGCAGCAGCTATAGGATTGATTGTGAACTGACGATAAAAATGTGGAGGAGGCATAGTGAAGTCACTGGCTGCATTCTTTTGTAGTTTTTACTACATTTATATTAAAAATGGTGTGGGGAGTCTTGGTGAAGATATTTTAAATACATCAGACTCCAAAAAGAAACGTAAGCCCTTGTCGATAAGAGACAGTGAGTTAGAGTGCTCTGAGATTTAATCTATTCTCATATTCCTTTCCACTTCCCCGGTTTGTGCAAATATCATGTTCGACTAGCTCGATGCTAGAAAGGTGGTGAAGTCGGTGCAATTCAATTGCTGCAGATTGATTTAAAGTATTACATATGGTGAAGCAAGATATAAGTATAGTCATCTAAGAATACAAATTCTGAGTGGTATAGAATTATCAACCCTGGAATAAAGTTAAAACCTTCTGTGCTTACTTAACAAACGCGAGGATTTGGCTCATTCTGTGTTTTGCCTTTTTTTACATGAATTCTTCTAGAAGGCTTCCTGACCTCCACTGGAATGTGTTACCACCAGTGGCTAAATAATAGAAAATGTTCTCACATGCGGCTGAAAATAATTTTGCAACCACTTTATTTTACTTGGTCAAAATTTATTTAACTTTACAGTTGAATCTAAAGTTGGGTCTCGACTATTCGAAGAATGTATTTTAACTCCTGTTGGATAATGTACCATACATCGCTTTTTGATTACTTTCAACTAAAGACTTAAATGAGACTCAACAATCCTTCTTCAAACTTGACACATGCATTCAAATTAAACTGGTGAAATGAAAATTATAACTGACAATTTAGAGAAGAATGAAGTTGGCTTTAACTATGTTTACATACGCTAGATGATTGAAACTAGTCACTAAAAAATACTGAGAAGAACACTAGCTATCACAGGTTAAAATTTTTGCTCGGATGTTGCGTATGTACGTGACGAGATAGCAAGAAAGGATAGCTAGTATATTTTAGAGTAACGCTTACTTGGTATCATAAACCAAAAAACTGTTTGCTTCATGTTATCTGGTTTCTATAATAACGTGTCAGGACTTTGAAGTGCAAAATCAAAAATAGCACTTGCAGGAACAGCTTCTCATACTACTTAGGTGTTGAAGTAAGAGATGACACGGCTCCTCGACTGGGCTTCTACTTTCCTTCAAAAATATATATGAGAAATATCTCATATCAGAACTGAAAATAAAACAAGCACACTTTTATTACTACGGTAAGATATAAATGGAATACTACAAGGGTCTCCTTATCACACTCTTCATGTAAATATTTATTGCAGTTTCTTTCCTAAATTTTCGAGACTCATTGGATTAGTATGTCTGTTCATGTGAATTTCCAACTCGATTTCATCTGGCAATAAGAAATCACAAAAAGTACATGGGAAGAAGTATTCAATAAACATCTCCCTGAGATTTTCTGGCAAGGTGAATCCATTGAAGTGGACTATCATGATATGAAATACTAATAGTGCAACAGTGCTATAGTAGTAATTACAAACACTGCAAAACAATGGGTAACCCGGCACGTCAACTTTTTGATATAAAACAGGTTCTGATTGAGTTTTGTTAGCTTCAACAATTTGTTCACTATTTGAGTCGCTTTCAACTGGAGGTAAGTTTGCTTCTCCAATAATTTTACCGCTTTCCTCAGTATCCAGGAACTCGAGATGAAAATCCTGTAACCATTTTTGAGTTTCAGTTTTCTCTGGAGTGACGTGATAAGTGTGGCCTACAACAGACTCCTGTTCGGGCGAACAAGATATGTTGGCAAGACTAGCTGGTTCTTTTAAAGAATCACTCTTTCCAGGTGCATTTTCATCGCCAAGGCATTTGAGATCTGGAGAAATTCCGAACAGTCTACTCATTTTCCTGGTAAGTACTTGAATTGAACGATAAACTTTTGGAAGAACCAAAAGAAAATGGATTTTTCAGTGTATTTAAGTGATATAATTCAACCATAGAAGTGCATACCCATAATACCATTTTGGCCCAACAAGATTCTGAGCACCTTATGCGCTAAAATGTTGGAATGCATTTACGAAGTGAAGTTGTGTGAGATAAAAGAGAGGGGTAACGGTACATTTTCGTACATTTGTTAATGTGTTCATGAGTAGCGATCTTTAAATTGCTGAAAATAACTAGATTACATGCATAAATGTTTCATAAGTCGAGCCATAAGACAATCATTTGATAATAATCACCGGGCAGAAGTGTTCACAAAAGCAATTGCATCACGGCAGAAGATCAGTTCGAACTCAAAGCTCAGTTACACTGACTTAAACTTCCCATCAACTTACCAGATAGTAACAGTTAATGCGTAATGATTGTCCCTGTCTTCAGGTAAAACAACTCACAATAGACAACATCTCAAAGTCTACAGTAAATTGTAATCTTAAGTTTATGCACAAAATAGTCGCGCATGCGGCTAAAAATAATTTGCAACCATTCTGACACATTTATCTTACTATCCAATGAAAATCCGTATATTATTAGAATGGAAGCCAGTGGAAGTTTTAACAAGAGTGACAAAATTATCTTTCGCACAACTGGCCGTATTTGCTTGTCTGTTAGCTGTTTGAGTGGCTTCAATGAAGTCTTGGTTGTATTTTATTTCTTCCTTTTGCAATCGTAAACCTGCATACTACCAAGCGACTCCATGTGGCACATTCAAATTCAATGTAAAACATTACAAGAAACATTGGAGATATACAATGATGAAGACCTGGTTATAGTTTGTCCTCCCCCTGATGAGATGAGGATTATATATCCAATGAAACTTTTGAAGTTGACGTTGAATTCTCATATGAAGGTTCACTCATTGAACAACCCAATAGAACTCTAAATGTGTTTGGCACCGGTCAAGATTTTTCTCATGAGATGAAGAAGGAGCTTGAGGCACGTTTGAACAAAAACTTGTTGTAAACATTCTCGTTGGTAGAATGGACAGAATCGTATTGCTGATAAAAAGCTTCGAGAAAATATTTGTGGATAAGCCTAATTGTTCACCTGAAGTTCGTTTTCGAAGAATCTACCCAGAATTAATCCGCTCGTTCGGAACCTCAGTTACAACGTGACTTTCGAAAGGGTTAAAATTGGTCGATGGAAACTTGTGCAAAGTTGGGGATATTTACACGGTTAAGTTCAGTGTCTGCAAAACAGCATACTGATGTGTCGCCAAACGCGCAGTTCCTAAAATGTATGTCCCATTGGATGTTGAATTCACTCAGGGACCATCTTTTGATTTCTTCAATAGGGAGGAAGTTGGTCTTAGGACTTTCTATACTTTGAAGTTGATGACGCGGAATGTGTCAACTCAAGTTGTCAAGGTTTTTATTGGTTGAAAAATCACCATTTCTTGGTTATCTAGTTCCACTTCGTATTTGCTCAAATCCGGTAAAATTATTTAAATGGATAAATAGCCAGTCCGTTTTCCGTTTAAAAGGGGATCTTGCTTCACACGTAAAATCGGCTAAATGTGAAGCAAGACCACAGCAGAACTTGTGATTCTACATTGCCGTCCCTTTGTCATACCTCCTCTATTTTTGTCCATAAATCTATTTCATCTCTTTTTATTTTTGCAACACTCAATTTGTGTCTCTACTCTTTAGTACCATCAATATTTTCAGACGTAAAGTTTTGATCTTGATTTAAGTAGTACTTCTCTTGGTGATTTGACTTCGGTGGACGTTTTAAAAAGTTTACTTAAAAATCAGAAATTTGTTAAAAAAATATGAAAAAAGGATTGAAGTTCACAATGAAAACCCAATGCTATATCTTGGTACATGACAAACTCAAGTTTTCTATTAATTCTTCTCTACCTCAGTGTACACTATTCATTGACTTGATATCTACTTGAATTTACTATACATTGATTCCGTTGCACCTAATAGATTATCTAGAAAAATTGTAGCAGATCTAAGCACAACAATTGATGACGGAGCATTTACCGGTAATTTGGGTGATTGAATCCACTCTATACCATGCAAATTACATTTGAAATTAAGAACAGTTGCCCAATATCACCAGCTAAAAATACACCAGTTACTTTTTCATTGTTGTGATTTCAATTTGGACTTGTAGAAAGAAACCATATAAAACAAATGAATTAAAAAGGAGTCTAATAAACCTTATAAGTAGTGAAATTTATTAGGTAATTGAACTAAATCGAGGTGCGTCCTTAAATTCTTGCTTAATTGCATCTGGTGCTCTAATCTATGCCCTATCATTAAAGTCATCCTCAGATACTGAGCCATCTTTTGATGAATATTGTTTTGACTTCTGTTGTACTATCCCCCACTATGTTGTTGCTAATTTCAATTGTAATACTATCCCGGTAATCATATATTACATCCAACGAACATTCGATATTATTCAACACCTAGCTAGTACCATAGTTAACATTTAACGCGATTCTAGGTTTGTTGACTTTGTTTTATGTCTAACAGATTACGCTAGCTTAAGCCACAATGAATCAAATGTATTCTATGATTTACTAGGTATATCGTTTTGTTATCTCATGTTATTCTTCTCTACCTCCCTCTCGTCTAGAAGATTATAAAATCTACTTCAACGATGTACATAACCTCATATGTAGTTGTCAGACTTTGGAGACTATACCTAAGCGATAAGATATCCTTAGTATTGACAATTACAAAATAAGTAGTGGGGGGAAGTACATGAAAGCAAAGAAAGGAAGAACTAGTAGATAATTAGTTGTCATCTCCAGAACATGAAGGAATCTTAATGACACAGAAAAAGTAGAGGTCAACATATTGTCTTTCTTTTTCAACTGTATTACCTACCATTCAGCCATCATGTGTTACATATTCCACACACCTTGATAGGTTTTTTATTTTAATAGGAACTATTTCTGGCAAATTTTTGTTGTAATGTTGGCAAGCTTTAATAATAATACTCAATGATTTACCTTTGATGCCTTGGAAGAGTGCAAATAAACCGTATTCGTATGTGCTGGTTCAATTGTTGTTCTCTTACTGAATCAAGAATTTATTAAAATCAAGAAACGTGTGAAGGGGATGCAGCAAAGTTATTATCTTAGATCCACTTATTTGAGGTTATAACCTAGTACACCTCACCACACTCAGAATTTATAAATGCCCTTTATGGGCAGCATTGTCAAAAGTATTAATTTATCCTTCTTTGCAAAAAACTGGGATTTCATTTATCGATCACTCCTGAACAAAACTACTCTCGTCAGTTAATCTAGTATTAGAATGTATACTAGTATATAATATCAATTTAAAGTTTTATTCTATAAATTTTTCCTAGCTCCACTGTTTGTAGCATATGCTTCATTTATGGTGACAGAATTCAATCTAACTGAGTTTACAAATTTTTGAGAACACAAAATATTAAAAAATAAATTAAAAAACCCTTTTTTCTCAATTTTAAATAGTTAAGTTAATTTAAAAATTAATACAACTACTTCTTCTTAGATTCTACCAGAGAAACTAGCTCGTCCAGCAGCTCCCGGCGACGGGCCAATAACTCCTGGACTTCGGTGGGGATATCCTTGGAACTGTCATAAATAAGAATTCCATTTTCGCGAGCGTCTTTTCTTTCCTGACGTTTATAAAAAGCTAATGTGACGAAGGCCATAACAATAGTTCCAACTGTGTTTGCGGCAGCAAACAAGTATCCCTTTTGGTACCTGGGAGCTGCTGTGGTAGCAAAGGTTAGCCGATCGACCCATGAACGCCAAGATTGCGAAAACAAGTTGGTGAACAACAACACTACTGCTCTTTCCTGAGCGTTGCTCCTGAGTATATCATTCATCCAGCCGTAAATAACTGAGCTCACAGAGACACTGAAGTACCCAATCAGGAAAGCGAACCACTTGGCGCCATCACTTACGTCCCAGACTGCCAAGATAATGCATCCAATTAAGTGGAATGTGTATGCCCAAGTTATCGAAAAAACTCTCGATCGAATGTAATCGGTAGAAACGTTCACTGCAAGTATCAAAAAAATCCCAACTGCAGGTGGGATAGCTGTGAGTCTATTAAGAGTAGGGATTGAATATTTCTTGTCTGCTTTCAACCAGATAGCAATACCTCCACCCGGGAGATTTGTAGTACTCCAGAAAAAGTAATCGAGTAAAGTTAAAACGTAAATTCGCCAGTCGGACAATATTCTCAACCACATATCCTTGCTGAAAAAGTTTTCTAAATCCTTGTTGTCTGTTGTTTCAATATTTGCTCTTTGAAGTCTTTTCCTTGTCAAACGGATTTCATCATCAGTCAAGAAAAGTGAGTAGCAAGCTTTCGGGGTTCCTGGAATACAGTAGAACCCAAGAATACCAACCGGGATGGTAATAATAGCCTAATAAGTTAGTAAATCGAACAGAGCAAACGGTAAAAATTAAACTCACGTCTCTGGTTCGGTTAGTATTTGGAAAAAAGTACTGAATGAAGCACATACGTACATAATAAAAAGCCATCTCCAACCTTCAAGGCCACCAACGCCTTCCAAAGTTTGCGTGGCTTGTCCAGCGATCAACCCACTGGTTAAGATCCCTAACATTTGTCCACAATAGTAAAATCCGCCAACAAATCCCAATTCATCTGGCAAGAAGAAGTTGCCAAACAAGAAGTGCTAATATTGTTAGTTGTGCCAATTAAAAACTAAAGAAATGAACTTACGTAAACAGAAAAGTACGACGACTCGAACGCACCAACTAAGAATCTTAAGGCGTAAAGCTGGGGTACTGTTTTAACAGCGAAATGAGAAAGCGTAACAATTCCCCATCCCACTTCCATCCCACTGACCAAGTAATGAAGAGGTATTCTTGGAAACAAGTACATGAAGAAGATCTGAAAAATAACTGCACCAGCATTGTACAAGGATTGAGCATTGATATAGTCATTACCCTTCATTCCCAAATCTTCTTTCATTCCCGAAACATATGCGTTAGTAATATTCTGCTGGTCCAAGTACTTGACCCAGTAACCGACAAACGAATAGAGTGTAATCATCAAGTGGAGTTTAAAGAGCAACACCTTTTCTTCCTTCGATTTTGTTTTATTTTCCTGCTTAGTTTTCTTGCTGTAACGGTACTCGTACTCGTTGAAGAATTGCCACCATGGTCTGTTAGCTTCATCTCTCAATTCCAATTCAGTTTCTTGGACCTCACTGCCAAGTGATTCTCTTTCGTGAATACCAATTGGAGTCCCGTCTTTGGTAACAATTTCTTCAACTTCCTCAGGGTAGTCTGGTACATCCCTTAAGTGAGGAGTGATCTTATACAAAAAGCTTTTAATACCCATCCTTACTCGTTTAAAAATGATAATAAACTATTGCTTTATATAGTTGTGAAAATTGTGGCTGCAAAATTGGAGTCAATTTTAATTGCAATCTGTCATTGGAATTTTGACATGAAGTTCTTGAACTTTGAGGGATAAGAGTACAGATCTGCATTAAAATCCACGGATACGTTTACGCATTAGTAAGTTTGTGATTAATCTTTTATTGTTTTGTCCTCCAGATAACAAAAAAGGTGTGGTTTATATTGCAACATTAATTACGCATCAACCAAACTACAATCATTTTACAGATTTAAATTTGCAAATCAAAAGCTGTGGTTTGAAAGCGAGCTACCCGAGAATTTCTTGTCCACACTATCTGCCTATTTGTTATTGCTTATTTGCCATGTGCTTATCATTCGTTGGGTTGTCTGCACATTTCCTTTGCCAACTTTGCCAACTTTGCTTCCCCTACTTTCCTTTTCTTTCCTTTGATTTGATTTCTATAGCATCTCCTCGCACCTCATACACATATCCTTGCACCTCCTCGCACCTCCTACATAACCCTTCACATCTACACGCATCTCCCAAAGTTACTACTTGTCCGAAAAGTTCTTACTTAATCAACTGATCAGAGTATACAAATCGGGAATTAATATGGGGAAATACGAATCGATTCTAAATTTTCTTCACACGTTGAAGATCTAATTGTAAGCAGTAGTTGCTCCACACTATAACAAGCCATACTTTAGGCAGATCTGGTTGCAAAATTAGACCCTCCATACCTGCATACTCAGCTCTTTGAGGTACCAAAATACCAAGGCCGGCATGTCCGTTTTATTTTCAATCCATCAATCCACAGTCAGCTCCACGAATCAAAACCACAACTCTCAACTTTTCTCAGCCCTTGCTAACTCTTCTCAGTCCTCCCCAGTCCTGCTTTCATTCATCTCAACACCTCATGTTCAGCCCTCCACAAATTTACCACCACACGACTTCAGAAGTAACTTTTTTTTCGATTTTTTTCCACTACAGTTCGACAACGAGAGCAAAAAAAATTGTGAAAAACTTCAGTTGTTCTTTATCCAGACATGACTATTGACCCAGAAAAGTTAGCCAAGTTGCAAAAGGCCACCCCTAAGAAGGTTGGTGGATCCAGAGTTAAGGCCAAGAAGGTCGTTAGATCCGAGCAAGATGACACCAAGTTGGTTGAAGCCTTGCAAAAGTTGAAGGCCACCAAGATTGAGAATGTCGAGGAAGCCAACTTCTTCAGAGAAGACGGTAAGGTTTTGCACTTTGGCAGAGTCGGTGTCCAAGGTGCTGCTGCCCACAACACCTTTGCATTCACTGGTTACCCACAAGAAAAGGATGTTACTCAATTGATCCCTCAAATCTTGCCTCAATTAGGTGCTGAGAACTTGGAGATCTTGAGAAAGTTGGCTGAACAGATCCAAGCTGGTAAGACTCCAGAAGAGTTGACTGCTGCTGCTGAAGCCGCCGCTGCTGCCGGTGACGACGATATCCCAGAGTTGATTGACGGTCAGAAGTTTGACGATGTTGAGTAAGTCTTATGATTCAACGTGTTATATACTATAATGAGTACTACGCTTCGTGTTTGTAGTTGAGTCAGTAGTGTTATATATAATGCTTCAATGGCTTTAAGAATGTAGAAAGCTTAATGTGTATCACGTGATAAATCACGTTTCACATGATGGAATTTCACCTTAGTGTACACGCAATGAACGTGAAAGACCTGGAGTAATCACCCCCACTATCGGAGTAACACAAATCAGCATTGTAGTATGGGGAGACTATAGGGTGTACTGCTTTGGTGCAATGCAAGCATCATAAACTTATAATTCGCCTAACTGAAATCACAGCCCAAACAAGTTACAAAAATCTAAGCCATCTCCTCGTGTCCCCCCTTTCCTGTGGAAAACTCGGATCATAGTGTAGCAACTCTGAAATTTGTCTATATAAAGCCCTGATTGCTGCAATTTCATGTAGAATATCAATTGCCATTAAAAATGACATTAAGTAAACACATTGACGCACAAGCCATTGAAGGTCTGATCTTCAAGAAGAATGCTGAAAAGAGAAGCAAGTCTAATTTGTCCAACAGCGAGCTGTATATTTTCAAGTATGATTCTGAGGAGAAGGTTCCCAAGTATGAGATTCCAGAGGAATCGTCCAACGGAGATTTGGTTTATCGTTATTTGAAGGAGGAATTGTCTTTGGACGGAAACCCTACATTGAATTTGGCATCTTTTGTTAACACCGAATTGAATGATAATCAGGTTCGTCTTATTACTGACAATCTTGTTAAGAACTTGGCTGATAATGACGAGTATCCATCTTTGATTGACTTCCAGCAACGTTGTATTACGATCTTGAGTAACTTGTGGCATGCTCCTACTCATATTGATGACAGTGGAAACAAGGTCACCAACTCTGTAGGTACCGCTACCACTGGTTCTTCTGAAGCTATTATGTTGGCAGGATTGGCATTGAAAAAGAGCTGGCAAGAAAAGAGAAGGGCTGCAGGTAAATCTACCGAAAACCCCAACATTTTAATGGCTACATGTGCCCAAGTTGCATTGGAAAAGTTTGCACGTTACTTTGACGTGGAAAACCGTTTGATCCCAATTGAGGAAGAATCGGGACATTTGATTGACGTTTCCAAGATCAAGGAGAACATTGATGAGAACACAATTGGTATTTTTGTTATTTTGGGTTCGACATTCACAGGTGCTTACGAGCCAGTTGAGGAAATCTCTCATTTGTTAGATGAAGTTGAGAAGGAAACCGGTAACGATGTTAGAATCCATGTTGACGGTGCTTCCGGTGGATTTGTAGCTCCATTTACGCACCCAAACCTTAATTGGGATTTCAATGTTCCTAGAGTCGACTCCATCAACACTTCGGGCCACAAGTTTGGTTTGACCTCTGCTGGTCTTGGTTGGGTTATCTGGAAGGACCTCAAGAACTTGCCACAGAGCTTGAAGTTTTCCTTAGACTACCTTGGAGGTGTTGAAGAAACCTTTGGATTGAACTTTTCTAGACCAGGGTTCACTGTTATCACACAATACTACAACTTCTTGACCTTGGGTCGTGAAGGATACACGAAAATCTACAACTCGTGTATTGACAATGCTCGTTTGTTCTCCAATTTCTTGGAGCAAACTGGATACTTTGAGGTTTTGTCTGTCATCCACAAGCCTATCAAAGACAAGGCAAAGACTTACACGAGAAAGGGCGAACAATCAAAGTTTGGCGACCAGGAGGACTACGAGCCTGGCTTACCTGTTGTTGCTTTTAGATTCTCCAAGGAAGTCAGAGAGGACTACAATGAAATCCCTCAAATCTTGTTTTCCCACTTGTTGAGAAACAAGGGTTTTATTGTTCCAAACTACCACTTGCCTCCAAACGAACAGGACAAGGAGATCTTGCGTGTCGTTGTTAGAGACTCATTGTCGCTCAACTTGTTGGACAAGTTGATGGAGGACAGTGTTTCCATCATTGAGTTGCTCATCAACTCGTGCCAAACTGTGCGTGACATTGTTGCCAACAAGGGTAATGTTGAGAACGACCACAAGGTTGTTTACGACTTGTTGGCGCTGATTGCTGCTGCAGAGGGTGGAGAGGCATTGCCTGTTGTCTTGCCAGAGGACTCTGGTAAGAATAAAAAGAGTTATAGAGGTACTTGTTAGTCTGTGACTGACAACTTTTCTATGTATATGACTATATTAAATATGACACTGCAAATTTACGGCTGCAAAATATTTTTTCACTCTGTTATGGACTCCTATTACCCCACAAAAGTCGTTAGTCTTGAGTGACACCTTCTGGAGTGACCAAAAGGTGATCTTTCTCTATTATCACCATGTAATGATTTGAATATTGCATCTCCTCATCTCTAGGGTATTATGTTTCTATTCCAAATTGGTCTGTCTCCACAAAATCAAAAATTACACAAAAGTTACCAATTGCGATTCATATCCTTCCATTTGATTCAATCGATTGGTAGAAGATGGCCGGCATTCGCTAAGATACATTCAATTGACTCTTGATGTGTTCTTAAAACCTCCACTTCTTTATACCTCATTCTACCCTAATTTGTGTAATTGTGGCAAATCAATTTTAGCAACCATAAACACCCGTGCCACAAACATTGAGGAGAGCAACCTCCGTAGTTTAGTATAAAACGGTCACGAAACTCCCTGATCTATAGAAGTAAATCACTTTTAATATGTCTGACACTCAATTCAAAGTAGCTAATGTTGCCTCGCTTGCACTTTCAGTGTACGGTAACTTGAGATATTTAGTTGGTCGCACGTCGCCATACGATGCGGACTCCCCATTTCATGTGGGTGATACTCCATTTTCCGGTAACATTTTGGTGACATTGAGTTACTGGGGGTTCTTGTACTTGTTACAAGTTGCATTTCTCACTCAGGTGTTGTGGCCTAGTTTGAACTCTCATTTCAACAGTGAAACCACTAAACATGTGAGCAAGCATTTTATTGGGTTCAATGTTGGTTCCTTCTTGTGGTCGATTTTGTTTGCTAAGAAACACTTTTTGTTGAGTGAGATTGTTCTTGTTCTTAACTTGGTCAACATCTCCTACCTTTACTTCCTCCACAAGACCTACAGTGTTAGACCTTTTGCCAATTGGGTCTACATCCACTTGGCTGGTGTCGCCCTTCCATTCTCGTGGTTGCTCTACGCTATTTTCTGGAACGGAGCTGTCTTGTTCCACAGCCACAAGTTGTTTGCGCGTATTATTGCCAATGTTCTTATTTGGGACTTTTTGTTGATTCCTGCTGCTTTGGTCGTGTTGTTTGACGACTGGGGAGTTGGTTTGAGTTCGGCCGTGCTCACTTTTGGTTTGGGTTTGGGTCAACTCTTTACAAAGGTATTTGCTCTTCAATGGTTGTTTGCCTTTATTATTAGTGGATTGTTGTTTGTGTTGTCTTTAGTCGCTGCTGTAAGAGGTTCGGTTAGCAACAGAGGTAGCCAGGGTGAAACTGCTCCACTTTTGAGCGAAGCCTAATTATATAGTTTAATTAAATGATCAAGCTTATAAAGTGTGGAAAGATGTAGTAAATCTAGTAATTGTAACATTCAAAGCAAAACGTCTAAAAGGGATCATGTACAATTCTTCTGCAACAATAAATCCGTGCTCAAGTACAGTGATTTTTGGGATTTAAAGTTACCCAAATGGCCCAAGAATAAGCTGAAGAATAAAATGACTAGATTATCTGGTGCTTAAACACAAGAATTTCACATTTTTGGTCCAGATTTCTTATGAACTACTAACTTATTCTTGAGGCTGTTATAAAAATGACTGCACTGCTGTTGGAGTTTCAAAGTATACATTACTACTTTACAAGACATCACCATGATAATAAAAGCGACCTTTAATCTAAATTTTTCTGCATCAATTATGATTCAAATTTCAAATCTCTAGAATTTGAATTTTTAATATTTACCAAAAGTTGCCACCATGGACAAATTGATTGCCAAGCTACCAATAGAGATTGTTCATCAAGTTGTGGATAATCTTCTGAAGGAACAAATTTGGGACTTAGTAGAAGTTCCAAGTATTGGTGGCTACGCGTTCCAAGCGTACTATTCGAGTGTTGAAATAAGATCTGACAGTTTTCTAAAAGGTACAACTGTAGAGACTACCCTTTCATCATCAGACTTTTTACCTACCAGTCTGAAAATTCACCAAGAAAACAATCTGCGTAACCCAGACTTCTTCTACTCGATTTACTCCTTCCTCAAGTTTGTTAAATTGAATCTGTCAAATTATGTACCAAACAAGATAGAATTCTCACTGTACCTAGACTTATTTGTTGCTCACCAATGTTGCCCTGAAGTATTACAAAAGGCAAAGTCTATAATCGTTAGTGTTGGTGATCAATTTGAAAGCAATGAGGATATCGAAGTCTTGATACACACACCAGAACAATACTTTGAAGAAGTTAACTCTATTTCTGAATTACCTTATAGGATTACAGGCATACATATTCATACGCAACACGAGGGATGGAATCATAAGACGTTCAAGTTCCCAACAACTATACTGTCTCTACGAATGCGAATTGGAAATGAGAATGGAGGGCACAAACTTAACACATACTTTACCCATCGGATTGAAGAGTTGAAGAATTTGAAAGTACTAGATATAGGTGATTCTTTGACAGCTGAACAGCTACTAAATCTCCCCTCTAACCTTCAGTCTCTTGCGTTGACCATTGAATGCACCTCACTTTTCAAATTTGAATTCCCTAGATTGAGAACGCTATGGTTATCAGGTTTAATTGACTCCACAGTCGATTTGACTTTGTTGCGTAATCTAGAAGTACTAAATTTAAGTGGTATCAAGTCGAAAACACTACAGAATATAAAATTCCCTGAAAACATAACAGAATTGCGATTGGATAGCAGCACTTTCAGGGATCTACATGGAGTACTGGAATTGAAAAAATTACTCATACTTGAAGTTAGTTATTGTCGTTTGATCACTGAGTGTTGTTTTCCCGAAAACCTAAAAGTGTTGGACTTGAGAGGTGTTCGAATTAGATCGTATCTGAATGACATAGGAGACCTCATGGAACCTAAACCCCTTCATGTGAATATAAGTTTGCCTTCCAATTTAAATGACCTAAGTATTCGCGAGACAAATTTCGACATTGATGAAATTTCGCTTCCCTGTACTTTGAAATGTTTACAGATAAGCGATTCTCCATTAACGTCTATAAGAAATATACAGTTTCCAGAACTGTTAGAACATTTATATTTAAGCAGAATGAAAATCACATGTATAAAAGACGTGAACTGGCCACCAAAACTTAAAGAATTAAACCTTTCTAACAACAATTTAACTAGCATTGAAGGAAATTTACACAAGTTGGAACACCTTATATTCTTGGATTTAAACGATAACAAGTTAACCGATCTTTACTTTGAAGCAGAATTTTTGCCTGAGTCAGTGGTGGAGTTATTAGAGAGTACTCCCGATACTAATGCCAGTAAATTAGAGAACTTAAGGAAGCTATCTGTTCTTGCTCCAAATAACTATAAAATAATGAAGGTCTTCACTCCTCCTAATTTGGAGTCCTTGAAAGTGGAATATTTCGATAAGCTTGATGTGTCATTTCCATCAAACCTAAAGCTGTTGGTTTTGACTGGCAAATTGTCTTGTTCTCCTTCTGATTTTATTGATATGATTCCTCAAAATATCGAAGAACTCAGTTCACTGTTACACTTGACTTCAGACGTCAAAGGTACTACAAAGGAATTGAATTTTCCAAAACTAGAAGAAATAAAATTATACAGCTTTGAAACAGCGGCTTTCAACCCTTCTTTTAAATGCTGTTCCAACCTTACTCATGTTGAACTCTATAGGCTTGAAATAGAGACTATAAATTGGGACAATTTCCCTGTTTCAGTTGATTATATTGCCATTGGACTCTGTGAAATTTCCAAACTCCAAGGTGACTTCTTAAGGTTGATTAACTTGACTGAAATAGATTTAGGTGAAAATAACCTTGGAGATTTCCTAGAAAAAAATCCACTACAAGTTCCTCAAAGTCTCGTTTCTATCTTGTTGCCCAACAACTCAATACTGAAGATAACAGTAATAAGCCTGAGTAATTCCCTCAGGTTAATAGATGTAAGTGAGAATAGATGCTTGGAAACTCAATCAATAGTAGAATTGTGTGGTAACTTGGAGCCATTACACAGAGGGAATTCTCGAGTTGTCTACTTTAATTTTGAAGCTTTTGATAGACCTAGAAATGAAGCGGATAGAACAAAGCGTGAAATATTAAAGCCATATATTGACATGAGGCAACTTAGAAGGTTATCGGAAATAATTTATTACTAGAATATGAGACTTCTCTTACCTCCGCAAATGGTACTTCCAATATATTAGTGATAGAGAAATAAACATTAAAGTAAAAATGAATAGTAGTTATTACTAGTTACTAAACAAAGTTGGGAATTTGGTGTATACATGTTTTGCAATTCAGCTTTATATAAATATTCTAGTTACATGACATACTCTTTTGCCATAACTAGTTACAAATCAAGATTCAGCCAAATAAACTTAGAATGAGTTGATTCTTGTTGCGTCATATCTTGATTTCACTCAAGAGTTTTGGATATTTTTTGTACCTGCGTACACATTATTTCAGTGGACTTTACCACACTTCACCAACCGTCTTCAATCTTGTTCAATTATCTAGAAAAGCTTTCAGAATTCACTCATCTGAATCCTAAGGCATGTCAATTAATCTTTATATCCATACTTGACTATGCTTTTTAGAAAGAATTAAAACAGGTTAGCTGTCCTGAGTCTAAAACGGGTTTAGGCAATCCATTGGGTAGTGTTTTTACTGTAAAAGTTGAATCGCGTTAAGAATTTACGAAAAGTATGTTCTCCTTAGTACTTGTGCCAAAAAATCATCTGAAGACTTGTTAACATTTAATAATACTGCGCAAATTCAGGTTCAAAGAAATAAATTTTATTATGAATTACATCTTCAAGTCCTTACCGCTGTGCATATTCCACACATTGTGCTTTTTCACTCAAAAATAGAAGAGATATTTTTTTTTTTTAACTAATTTTGCCACCATGGATACGTTGATTGCCAAGTTACCAATAGAGGTCGTTCATCAAGTTGTGGATAGTCTCCTGAAGGAGCAAATCGGTTACTTGTTAGAAGTTCCAAGTATCGGTAATTACGCGTTCCAAGTGTACTATTCGGAAATTGAAATAGGAAGTGAAGAAGAACTGGAAAGTGGCTTTTATGCTAACACTCTTTCAACTATGCACTTCTTACCTCCTAACCCAAAAGACCCGTATGATGAGTGATACAGTTCAACTGGTTTTGGAAGAAGTCATGGAGCAGTCCACTTTGGCACGATTTACTCCTTTCTCAAGTTCATTAAAATTCACAAGTCAAAATATGTACCAAAAAATATTGATTTCGAACTGTTCCAAGACTTGTTTCTTGCTCATGAATATTGTCCTGAAGTATTTCAAAAGGCGAAGTCTATTGTCGTTAATGTTCAAGATCAAGATGAATTGATACAAACACCTCAGCATTTGTTAGAAAAAGTCAATCCCCTCTTCGAATTACCTTATAATATCAAGGATATTACTTTTGATATGGAACACCTAGAGGAATGGAGTCAAATTTCGTTCAAATTCCCGGCGACTTTACAGACCCTAAGAATGTGTTCGACAAACTATTCGTTCAATCCTCGTAGATACTTGACTCAACGGTTTGAAAACTTGGAGAATTTGAAAAAACTAAAAGTGAAAGATTGCGTGACAGCAGAAAGCTTATGCAATGTTCCACGTAGCCTTCAATCTCTTTCGTTGAACATTGAATGTACTTCACTTTTCAAATTTGATTTCCCTAGTTTGAGTACGCTCCACTTCTCAGGAGTAATTGATCCTGATTCCACTGTCGATTTGACTTTGTTACGCAACTTAAAAGTCCTACATTTAAGTTTTAGTAAGTTAAAAACACTAAACAATATAAAATTCGCTCAATGCTTAAGAGAATTGGTTGTAAAAAGTTGCAATTATATCACTGATTTAAGTGGTGTACTGGAATTGAAAACCTTGAGTAAACTTGAAGTCATTCACTGCCCATTAATCACTGACTGCTCCTTTCCTGATAACCTAAAACGGTTAGCTTTAATAGATTTTCATGACATAAGACCATCTTGGAATACTTTCAAGGAAAATGAACCTAAACACACTCACGTTGATTTAAAATTGCCTTCCAAATTAGAAGACCTAAGTATTAGCCTAACCAATTTCGAAATTGATTGCCTTATTCTTCCTTCCACCTTGAAAAAATTAAGTATGAACCGTTCTCCATTAACGTCTTTGAAGAATTTACAGCTTCCAGAACTGTTGAAAAATTTAAGATTAAGCGATATGGAAATAACAAGTATAAAAGAAGTGAACTGGCCACCAAACCTTCAAGAATTAAACCTTTCTCGTAACAAATTAACTAGCATTGAAGGAAATTTACACCAGTTGGAGAACCTTAAATCCTTGAACTTAGAAGGAAACATGTTAACCAATCTACGCTTCGAAGAAGAATTCTTGCCTGAGGCATTAGAAGAGGTAACATTGAATGCTGTACTGCCGGATATCGATGCTAGTAGCTTGAAGAACTTAAGGAAACTACTTGTTCTTGGTCCAAAAAACAATAAAACAATGAAGGTAACCACACCCTTAAGTTTGGAGAGTTTAAAGTTACAGAGTTTCGAGAAGCTTGAAGTTTCATTTCCATCAAACCTAAAGAAGTTAGATTTGCAAGGCAAATTGTCTTGTTCTTCTTCTGATTTTATTGGTTTAATTCCCCAAAATATCGAAGACCTTAATGTATTCTTAAATTTGAATTCAGATGTCGACAGTACTATAAAAGATATGAATTTTCCAAAAGCTGAACGACTTATGATACGGAATGAGAGTATGGTAGCTTTCATACCATCTTTTAAAAGTTGCTACAACCTTACTTATGTTACTCTCTGTAATTTTGATTTGGGGATCGTAGACTGGGACAATTTCCCTGTTACAGTTACAAGTATTGCAATTATCAGAGGTAACGCATCAAAAATTCAAGGTAATTTTTCTAAGTTGAGAAACTTAACTGAGCTAAATTTGGATGAGAATAAGCTTGGATATTTCCTTGCAAAACATCCACTACATGTACCTGAAAAACTTGTGTCTATCAGTTTGTTAAATAACTCAATTCTGAAGATAACTGTTCTTTGCCTGAGTAATTCCCTCAGGTTAATAGACTTGAGTGAGAATGAAAGCGTGGAAGCACAATCGTTAGTAGACTTGTGTGGTAGCTTAGAGCCATTGTACAATGGGAATTCTCGAGCTGTCTACTTTAACTATGAAGTCTATGACGAACCTGAAGATGTAGATGAAAGAAGAAAGTTTAAAATGTTAAAGCCATACATGGATATGAAACTTCTTAGAAGATTAATGATATTTTCTGATTATTATTCTTGAAATTCAAAGCATTGATGATGTAGAACAGCATAAACTAAATACATACATCTCCTTAGTATAAAATTTTATTCATGTTTTCAGTACTAGAATGAGTTTAAAATATTTTGTCGCATAA
This sequence comes from Kodamaea kaohsiungensis (nom. inval.), assembly GCA_030558205.1. Lineage (NCBI taxonomy): Eukaryota > Fungi > Ascomycota > Pichiomycetes > Serinales > Debaryomycetaceae > Kodamaea > Kodamaea kaohsiungensis (nom. inval.). The sequence continues at coordinate 180,739 of JAJMRZ010000006.1, read as the reverse complement.
CCAATTTCTTTGACATCAGTTAGTGTCGACACTTAGCTAGTCTGCCAATACGTTTTTGAAGTAATTTTTTATGCGTTCTAAACTCCTCAACGTTTATGATTCCAGTAAGATTTTGAGTTTACTAATGAGAAGCTTTGCTCACTTATTCCTTTATTGTTGGCATTAGGGTTCGATTAAATTATTCTTTCTGAAGCTTAATCTAGGGATTCTGACCATGACCAGTATTTCAGTAAAATATGAGCGGAATTTATGTTGGCTTTATATCTGCAATCAAAGCTTGTTTTCGGTTATATCCAAAGATTTGAGTTCAACCACAATGCAAGGCTATGGTTGCGAAAACTGTATCTTGTAGGGCTAAGCAACTCTTTTATCTTTCAGCAAACACAAAATTTATTGGATATTGTCATAATATTTGGGGAACAAGTATTTAAATATTATGTTAAGAGCAGAAAAATGGCTGCAATAGTTCTAGAATTTTTGAAATTTTTGTTTCACGCATTAGACTGCAGGCCCATGTAGAGAACAACAAACTTAACCGACTTTGTTCAACTGTTAGCATATCCATTTTGAAAAGACATTTTGAATTCAACGCGCGATAATTTTCAAAATTAACAAACGATGCTACACATAGATGCGTTAATAGCCAGGCTCCCAAAAAATTCGTTCATCAAGTTGTGGATTATCTACTGAACGAACAAATTGGGTGTATATTCGAAGTTTCGCGTATTGGCGGTTACTCGTCCAAGCGTACTATTCGAATTTTGAAATAGGAGCTGAAGATGAAACAAATGTAATCTCGATTTTTCATACAAGTGTTGACTTCTTATCACCCAGACCGAAGGTTTTGCACCGAGAACGGTTATTTAAAAAGTATTTTAACCCCCCCCTATGTACGAAGAATTAACTCTCTTCTCAAGTTTGTTGAATTGTGCAAGTCTAATTATGTGCCAAACAAGATTGAATTCCATCTGCACGTTGACTTGTTTGTTGCTCATGAATGTTTCCCTGAAGAGATTCAAAAGGCAAAGTCTATAGTTGTTAACGTTCAAGTCAAGAGTAGTCGTGACTACACGCCACAACTGTGCTTTGAAGAGCTCATTTATGTTAGCCTCTTCAATTTTGAAGTAGAGGTAATAGATTGGGATAACTCCCCTGTTTCAGTTGATAGTATTTCAATTTGAAGCACTGATGCTTCTAAACTTCAAGGTTTCACAAGGTTGACTAATTTGGTTAATTTAGATTTAGGTGAAAATGATCTTGGAGATTTTTTTGCAATGAATCTGCTTCAAGTTCCTGAGAGTCTCGCATCTATAAGATTGGTAAAGAATTCAATACTGAAGTTAACGGTGGTAAACTTGAGCAATTCCCTAAAGTTAATTAACTTGGATGAGAATGAGTTGGAAACTCAATCATTAGTTAACTTATATGGTAGCTTGGAGCCGTTACATATCTGAATTCTCGGTTAATCTACACTAGTTATTGTGTTCGTAAAGAGCCAGAAAACGAAGCTGAAAGAGCAAAATTTGAATTGTTAAGGCCTTACATTGATGCTCGACTTATTAGATGAACGGTGTGTCTGTAAATACAATGTAGAGTAGACATTTTCTTGGTGAAGGCTTGGTAGTTGTATCAAGCAGTAAACAAACCTACAATTATCGTATTAACTTATTAATAGGTTGCCTCTACGAGCGCCACTATCTAGCTGTTCTTCCCTCTACTTGATATCATTATTTGGAGAATGTCACAACTCATTTTACTATACCATAGAGTGCTAAGCATCTTTGATCCGCTTCCATATTCAGATATATGAGGGAATAACGAGGATATCGAATTTATATATATAATCTGCTCCAAGTTCATTGAAATTTTTGTACCATGCATAGAATACAGGCTTACTTAACCAGTTTTGTGCCAATAATCGTAATCTTTGCGGAGACAATTTTTATTCAACACACGCGATAATTTTCATAATCAAAATACGTTGTTATCATGGATAAGTTAATAGCCAAGCTACCAAAAGAAATCGTTCATCATGTTGTGGATTATTTACTGAATGAGGAAACTGTGCAATTATTAGACGATCCAAATGTCGGTGGTTACGCGTTTCAAGCTTACTATTCAAATATCCGAATCCGTTCAGAAGAAACCTCACACGGCAATAATGGTGAACCTTTTTTTGATATTGACGACTTTTTACCTTGCAATCCTAAATATACCGGTAATCGCTTTGAAAATAAGTTTGGGGTAACCCACCTTCTCCTGATTCACTCCTTTCTCAAGTTTGTTGAATTGAATAAGTCCAAATATGTACCGAACAAGCTAGGATTCGATCTGTACCTTGACTTATTTATTGCTCATGAATGCTGCCCTGAAGTATTGCAAAAGGCAAAGTCTATTTTTGTTAAAGTTGAAGATCAAGCTGTAGGTCGGTATCATCTTCGTGAACTAGTACATTCTCCTCAACAATTCTTTGAAGAAGTCAACACTCTTTCCGAATTACCTTACAATATCACAACTTTAGCCTTTATAACGCAACACCTGGGATGGAATCATACCTCGTTCAAGTTTCCTTCAACATTAAAGCTTCTATTAATGGGGCAAGGTATGTCAGCAAACCCTAATCCCGATACATACTTTACCCAACGGATTGAAGAGTTGGAGAATTTGAATTTATTAAAAGTTGAAGGCTATGTGACAGCAGAAAGACTACTTAATCTTCCACGTAACCTTCAAGATCTATCTTTGACCATTCAATGCGTCTCACTTTTCAAATTTGAATTTCCAAGATTGACTAAGCTCCATTTCTCAGGAGTAATTGACCCTGATTCCACAGTCGATTTGACTTTGTTGCGCAACTTAAAAGCTTTACATATAAGTGATATTAGTTCAAGAACACTAAACAATATAAAATTCCCTGAAAATTTGACTGAATTGGTGGTAAGAAGCTGCAATTCTCTTGTTGATCTCTATGGAGTGCTGAAATTGAACAAATTACGCAAACTTGAAGTCATCTCCTGTGGATCAATTACTGACTATTGCCTTCCCGATAATTTAAAAGTGTTGGAATTGAAATCTCTTATAGATAATAGGTATTCTTGGATTAATAACCGTGACACTTCTGAAAAGCAAGCTCGTCTCAACTTAACGATTCCACCAAAATTACTAGAACTAAGTATTAGTCTGACCAATTTCGACATTGATGAGCTTATACTTCCATCTACATTGAAATTGTTACTGATAAATAATTCTCCATTGACGTCTGTGAGCAACTTAAAGTTTCCAGAACTGTTGAAAAGTTTACTGTTGAATAATTTGCAAATTTCAACTTTAAAAGATGTGAACTGGCCAACAAAACTCCATGAACTCAATCTTTCTGACAATAAACTCACTGGTTTTGAAGGAAATTTACACAAGTTGGAGAACCTCAAAATCTTGGATGTCAACAGAAACTCCATTAGAGATCTTGGTTTAGAATATGTAAAATATTTGCCTCAAAAATTGGATCAGGTATTATTAAGCGCCAATCTGTCAGGAATTGACACTGGAAAGCTAAGTACCTTGAAGTATTTAACTATTTTTTGTCCAGTTGGAGATCCGAATCAGAAGATTGTGTCCTTTAGAAATTTCGAAAAGTTCCTTCAGCCATTCCCATTAAATCTTAAAGAATTAGTTTTGAGAGGCCAAATGTCTATTACTCCTTCTGACTTTACCGATTTGATTCCTAAGAATATTGAGGATGTCTTTTTATACATAGATTGGACCACTGATAGTGAAAAGACTTTAAAAGAATTGAACTTTCCAAAACTTGATCAGCTCCATATACAAAACATGTCTCGACAAAAGATTATTTTCAATCCTTCTTTCAAAGGTTGCTCCAATCTCATTCATGTTTATCTTACTAATTTTGAAATGGAAACGATAGATTGGGACAATTTCCCTGTTTCAGTTGACAATGTTACAATTGGACGCTGTAACGCTTCTAAACTCCAAGGTGACCTCTCAAGGTTGACTAACTTGACTGAGCTAGATTTAAGTCACAATAATCTTGGAGATTTTCTTGCAATGAATCCGCTACAAGTGCCTAAAAGCCTCGTGGCTTTGGTTTTGATAGAAAATTCAATACTGAGAATAAAGGTGATAAGCCTGAGCAGTTCTCTAAAGTTAATTAACTTGGATAACAATGATAAGTTGGAAACTCAATCAATAGTTGACTTGTGTGGTAGCTTGGAGCCATTACAAAATGTTAATTCTCGGTTAATCTACACTAGTTATTGTGTTCGTAAAGAACCAGAAAACGAAGCTGAAAGAGCAAAATTTGAATTGTTAAGGCCTTACATTGATGCTCGTCTTATTAGATAAATGGTGTGTCCGTAATTACGATGTAGAGATTGACTTGGTGAAGGTTTCGTAGTTACATCAAACAATTAAAATACAAAACTATAATTACATTTCGTAGTAATCTCAATAAAAGGGTGCTTCTTAGTCGCGCTAGGGTCACTGCTCTAGTTGACACCATTACTTTAGTCGATATTATTAATTGGAATACACCACAATTTATTTTCATACTTTCACTGGGTGTTGAGTTGAGTTGTGATTTTCTTAGATTCTTTAATATATTCAGATGTAAACTAGGGGATATCGAGAGAATCGGATTTATACATGACATAAAATATTTAATTCTACTCATAATAATCAAAACTACGTTACAAGTACGTTACACTTACAATCTTAATGAAAGTTAAAATGCAGTGCATATTTGAAATAATAAAATCTGCTGTTGCCCTAGAAGTTAACCAACTTTTAGTTCCACGCATGATACTAGAGCAGCTTGTCAATGTCAACCATGTAGAAGACCAATATGAAGATCGAGATAAAGATGAATATCACGAGCGAAAGCACACATCACAGCAGTACTTTGAAGAGGTTAATTCACTTTCCGAATTACCATACAATATCACAGGTGTATATTTTGAAATACGACACCTGGAATGGAATCTTACCACGTTCAAATTCCCAAAAACACTTAAGTCCCAAGTAATGGGAAATGGAAGTTCTAGACACCCTAGTCCCGACAAATACTTTACCAAACGGATTGAATAGTTGGAGAATTTTAAAACATTAAAAGTCAAAGGTTATTTAACAGCAGAAACAATCTTTATTCTACCACGTAATCTTCAAAATCTTTCATTGACCATTGAATGCACTTCACTCTTCAGATTTGAATTCCCTCGATTAAGAAGCCTCCAGTTTTCGGGAGATATTAATTCTGATGCCGTGGTCGATTTAACTTTGTTGCAAAATCTAAAAGAATTACATTTAAGCAATTTAAGAGTGAATACACTACAGAATATAAAATTTCGTGAATCTTGACTGATTTTTCAGTGACGGGCTGCCAAATATTCCTGATCTACATGGAATTCTGGAGTTGAACAAATTGTGTAAACTAGAAATCATTTACTGTGTCTTAATAAGTGACTACTACTTTCCTGACAACCTAAAGGTGTTAGAGTTGAAATTCCTTCAAGATAATATGTATTATTGGTATAATATTGATGGGAATCTAAATGAACAAGACCTTTCTGTAAATCACTCGTCTCGACTTAAAGACTCCACTAAAATTACAAGAACTAAGAATTAACCTGACCAATTTCGACATCGATGGGCTTTTACTTCCCTCCACATTGAAATTCTTACTTTTAACGGATCCTCCATTGACGTCTGTGAGCAATCTATTGTTTCCAGAACTGTTGGAAACTATAATGTTAAACAATATGAAAATTTCTACTTTAAAAGACGTGAACGGGCAACCAAAACTCCTTGCATTAAGTCTTCTGAAAACAAGCTAACTAATCTAGAAGGAAATTTACATAAGTTGGAAAACCTCAAACTGTTGAGTTTAGATAACAACATCTTTAGCGAACTTGGCTTAGAGTATGCAGAATATTTGCTTCAGAAATTAGAACGAGTATCATTGATGGCGCTACTGTCAGGAATGGACTTTGGAAAATTAAACAACTATTTGGTATCTATCTCTTTTCTATCAGACTGAAAAATTAGATTTGGAAAGCACGTCCTTACGAAATTTCGAGAAGCTCCTTCAACCTTCCCCAATAAACCTAAAAGGATTGCGTTTGAGAGGTGAAATGTCAACTTCTCCTTCTGACTTTATCGATTTGATTCCTAAGAATATTGAGGAAGTCTTTTTATACATAGATTGGACTACTGATAGTGTAAAGACTTTAAAAGAATTCCGAACCTTGATAAGCTTTATATTCAAAACACGTCTCAAAAAAAAATTAGTTTCAACCCATCTTTGAAAAGTTGTTCCAATCTCACAAGTGTTAAGCTCCTTAGGCTTGAAATTGAGACTATAAATTGGGACAATTTCCCTATTTCAGTTGATAGTATTTCAATTGGACGCGGTAAAGCTTTTAAACTCCAAGGTGACTTCTCAAGGTAGACTAACTTGACTGAATTAGATTTAAGTCACAATAATCTTGGGGATTGTCTTGTAAGAAATCCGCTACAATTGCCTAGAAGCCTCGTGTCTTTGGATTTGTCTAATAGTTCAATACTGAAAATAAAGGAGACAAACCTGAGCAATTCCCTCAAGTTAATTAACTTGGATGAGAATGATAAGTTGGAAACTCAATCAATAGTTGACTTGTGTGGTAGCTTGGAACCACTACAAAATGGTCACTCCCGATTAGTCTACTTTAATTATTATCCGTTTGTAGTGCCGAAGCTGAAAGAACTAGGTTTGAAATCTTAAGACCACACATTGAAGCCAAGCTTGTTACAACTTCTTTCTATTAGTATGATTGAAATAGTCGGTTTATTTTTACTCTGTTTTTGATTTTATACTCTCTCCCCTTCTTAAAAGTAGTTTAACCATTAAAATCGTTACCGATACTTTATGTATGTGTGGCGTGTTGGAGAATCATTCCAAATATTTGAAGAAATATTCACATCTTCTTTGATGTTTCATAATTTTTTACAATTTTCGCAGCCAAATGAATAATTTATGCTAACAATTTGAGTTCAAAGACAAGAATGTAACAATCGCACCAACTCAATGATATCCAACTCTAAATCTACACTACAAACGTGTTAATCTCTATTATTTATTCTATACTTAATGCACAGCATTATATTATACCCCAAAACAACCCATAGTGCAACAAACGTTGCGACAGGTATCCATGCATACTCAACGCCTACCGGACTGGCCCATCAAATCTTGCGTCCGATTCGTCCGTCTGCATTACATATACCATGAACCCTATTACCCCGCGTCACCAAACCTCACAAACATAAATTTTCTTGAACCTATAACTCATGTTACATTACGGACCCCACTTTATGTGTTGGCCATTTTCTTGACAAGGTCCTGGCGAAGGAGCTCCTTGTTTGCTCCAGTTGCCAATGAAGTATAGAGTAACAAAGCATCATGGTGACTAAGAGAAGCGTAAGTATCCTTCTGTACATTACCCAAGAACTCGTCTCGCAGCGTGTCCGCATCACCTAACCCAACATACTTGGCCTTGAGCCGGGCATACTGAGCGTTCTCTCTAACCTTGTCAGCCATCACTGATTCTTTTTTTTATTTAATTTAGCCAAAAAAAAAAAATAAGCGTTGCACATTGTTTCGGCTGGGGAAGGTCAAAACCGTAGGGCAATTTTGAAGCCACTAAAGTATTAGCTGACGTCGAGCTGGGGGCACGTTTGGAGGTTCGGTTAATGAAGGGCAACCGGGGGTGTGGAGTTCCTACATATATTATAAGTTTTTTGTGCGTGTGGGGTTGGGGAGACAGCGTATGAGAGTGTACACAATGGAAATCCCCAACGTCTCTAAAGCTTACTTCATCAAAGGAACAAATTTTAAGGGCTAAATTTTTTTGTTAGTAAATCACTTTCTTTCTTTAGTCATGTCCAAGTTCAACAACCGTACTGGATCGATAGGGTCTGCAGTTTATGACAGCAAGATCACGTATAACAAGCCCAAGGAGGAGGCTGATCTTAATATTACTGATTTATTGCAGGATGAGGACAACTCGAGCATAGAAATCTACAAGATGTACAAGCACAAGAACTATTTGCCCCACAACCAGAGGATTCTGAATATAGCCTGGAGGATCCAAAACCGTAAGTTGGTGAATAATAAGGTGACCAAGCCTAAGAGGAAGATGGAGGACCCGACCTTGGATGAGTTTGACTATGTTGCTCACATTAGACGGATCAGCCAGGAAGAGTATAAAACCAAGCATGTGGATGAGGCGCCCATGCCAGCTCAGTTCACGTCGAAGCCTGTAGAGAACACTGAGAAGAAGGAGGAAAACTTTTTATCATCGTATATCAACTCCCTAGAGCTGACACTAAAAAAGACCCCGGCACCAGAAACAGAAGCACAGTCTGTGCAAACGAAAAAACAGTTGCAGTGTACCAACTGTCAAACAAGGACAACACCACTATGGCGTAAAGCAAACAACGGGGACTTGTTATGTAACGCATGTGGACTTTTCTACAAGTTACACGGGGTGTTACGGCCTTTGAATAGACAAACAGATAGAGCAATACTGAACACAAACGTGAGTTTGTTCAACGGAATCAACAAGGAACCACCTAAAATACAAGAGAAACCACAGAGAGTAGAGAACATCGAAGTCGACATGGCCCCTGAATTCCTCCAACCTGAATTCAACAACATTGACGAGATTGACAAGTTGATAAACATGAACTTGTTCCAAACTGACAAGTACGAGTTTGAATCTCCAGGAGGAATGGGTGGAATCAATGACGAAATATTGATGGCAGAAAGCGATGCGTTGTTTGGGAATAATATGAATAGCGAGGAATGGAACTGGTTTGACTTAAATGCATAATGTGAATTGATGAATAAATGAATGAGAAATATTTTTGTGTAGATTGTAACTAGTGCTGGCCGTTTTATGCGGAGTTCCAGATTAGATGTGTACAAAAGTGATGACTCACTTTGTTATAACTTACTTTTTTATTTCATATTGAGAGTATTCTAAAACTTGACGAGTTGTTTACCAGAGGACTTCAAGTAAGTGAAGAAAGTCTCCACAGTACCATCCCATTGGTTAGTTGTGATCGAGGCACCTGGAATTCTAAGTGTCTTGTCCTTGTAAGACTTTGTGATAGCACCGACAGCATTGTAAACACCTTGTGGGTCCTTCTTAATCTCGTAAGCGAGCCAGTATGAGAGAACAGCAATGTTCTTGTACAATTGTTCTGGAAGGGAGAACTTGAGAACGTAGTCACCACCCATAGCACCGTAAGTGATCAAAGTACCACTGTGGCTCAATGCGGAAACAAGAGGAGCAACTGTAGCACCACCAACAGCGTTGATGGCAAGTCTGAAACGGCCATTGTTGGAGAACTCAGGCAAGTTCTTGACAAACTCTGGAGCCAAGAACTCGGACTCGGAAACAACCTTGGTGGCACCCAAGTCGTACAACTCTTTGATTTCGGCTTCGGACTTTCCATCACGAACAATCAGCAAGGACTTGACACCCAAGTTTCTAGCAAACTGGGTAACGTATTGAGCAACCTGGGAGTTACCAGCGTTTTGGATGACCCAATCGCCCTCAGACCAGTCCTTGACGTAGTTTGTGAGCATTTGGTAAGCAGATGGAGGGTTGACAGTAATAGTGGCAGCCTCATCAACAGACAAAGCCTGGTCGACCTTTGCAAACTTTCTCTCCTTGGTGTCAGCCAAGGCGTACAGTCTCCAGGTACCGAAACTAACTCCAGCAGGCAAAACACGGTCACCAACAGAGTATTCAGTAACACCAGATCCAACATGGATAACTTCGAAAAGACCTTCAGTACCTCCGACATATGTCTCCTTCGCAGTAGTGTTATCTAATTTTTGCAACCATGGCAAAGTTGGGTAGGAACCAAGAATTTGAACCACATCGGAAGGGTTAATTGGTGCACCCAATGTCTTCAAGACGATTTGAGTTGGTTCCAACTTAGTTTCGTCAATAGTAAATGGAGTCAGCTTGAGAACAGAAGCAATAGGTCCTCTGGTGTCAAATGTAATAGCGTTTCCTTGAATCATTGTAGTTGTGTAGTAGTTATGTGTTGTTAATTGTTATTTGTTAATTGTTAATAGATAATTCAATTGAGATGAGAATTACAACATGTTTTATAGCTTTTGCAACTGGCTCATCATATTGCATTTGCTGCAACGATATATCATCAACGTTTTCTGGAATATTCGACCCTTAACTTGTCTCTTAACTCCATCGGGCCGATTATCGGCATTAAGTGGGAATAAAAAAAAACGACCGATGTCAAATTTATGGTGCAGCCTTTCCACTTTAACCACTATACAGAGTGGCATTACATTGTTCATTCACGTGTATGGTGTGCGATGGAACTTGATAGATGAAATCCTTATTGTCTATTGAGGGATATACTTATCTTGGAGTTTTTTTTTTGACAGTAATAGGTGTAAAATGGAGATACGATGAGTTTAAGACACGGTGAATGGAATGAAAAGACCCTTCCATAGAAGGTTTCTGGCAAAGCTTAGTAATTTTCCAGTAGAATAATTACTAATGAAATGTCGGAAACGGCTAGTAAGTGAATATCGGGCAGATATGAAATAAAGTTAGTGCCGTTAGTGAGCCAATATAAGGCTGTAACAGGAAAATCGAGGAGGTTCCTTACTTTAAACTTGCAAGATGGTTCTCATGGATAGTGCTTGACTACTATACAGATGAAACTTGTTGCCACTCAAGGTATGAGTGGGCTAATATAATTGTTGGGGATAGAAGTGTGGTTGAACCTAATTACTGCGCCATGGTATCGGTAGTTGAGTTAAGGGGGTGAGAGTGGAGAAATTTACATCAGGTAACTTTAAAGCCAATTATTAATCAAAAGGTATGGAAACTTCTGTAGAGTTGTTGGCTGATTGATTAATGAATGATCAAGGAGCGATGAGTAGAGTATACAAGGTAATTGGGTGACATGAGATGAGCTCTTCAGTTTATTGTGAAACTAGTGAACGGAGTTAGTGATAGATTTGGGTTTGTGAAAAATGAAAATTGCAGCAATTCATCGCTTTAAAATGTTCATCAAAAAGGTGTACTAAAAGTGGATAAACTCCTGAATTGTTTTTTGAGATAATGTAAAGTGTTTGCTTGATGGTAGATTTCTTAAAAAAAAGCGTTAGCTAGTTTTTTAATGGTAAATTTAAAAAACATGTTGGTCTATCGATAAATTGGTTGAGCTACAATAAAAGTGTTTATTGATTTTAACTCAAGTATCAGCTGGATTCACATACAATACAATGGTGATACCTAGAATCAACTAGATTAACACTACGGTGCTATAAACACAAGCATTAGTTAAAGTTAATGTTCAATTAATCTCACTAACTTGCTGAAACTGATTATAAACAAATGCTTACCATGTGTAATATGCTAGATCGACCACCAAGAGTCCTTAGTACCACTTGGTTGCAGACTAATTAAAGTTCAGATCAATCTACTACCTAATCCATAAACTCTAAGACCTACTTCTCTCATAAACTCAAACTCCATCTCTGATCTGGAATAATAATTCTTTCAGATGCAAATTACACAATTAGAATAAACTTTTCACTTTTCAGTTTCAGTTTCAATTTGGGTGTGAACAATTTCAGATTCATACTAACTATATCGAGTTACATTTTCCTTTGCTTTCTCCGGTGCTCACACTTTTCAGAATTCCACTTCTCTTTATCTCGCTACTATGGGTCTTCCATACTTACTCCTTACTTATTCTACACCAGCACTTGCGCCTGCACATCAGCCAGCCTCTCCGCCACCTCCTCCACTATCGCCTCCCTCAACACCTAACCATTGGCAAATTTCTTAGCATCTCCTTCTTCACATGAGACACTCGTATTTCACCTACCCTGCTTCTTCACTTGCTCCCTTCTTACATCACTCCACTTTTGTAAACCCTCCTTGCCGACCTTTGCTCCCTTCCACCTTTGCTCCTACTTTCCTATTTGTTTCTTTTCCTGCAGCTGTCAAGAGACTCACAACCATAATCCATGTTCTGCCTGTGCTCTCTTCGAGGTGGAATTACACCCAAAGTGCTATGATTAATTGTATGAATTTTTTTGTCAGGCTCTGTTACGCCCAAAAGAGTAAACTTTTTAGCATACCAGCGTACCCGCGTCGCAAGCGTCGCAACGCCGTTCTTTGTTTCATTCCCCTTTCTAGAACAGCTTTGGCGTAATACTAGTGACATCCTTGTTCGTCGTCATTCTCCTTTCCTTTCTCTCGCTTGCATCGTCTCTCATCCTCCCGATCTTTGTGCTTTCAATTTATCTGGAATTCTATTGTTTGTGTATCTATTAACGAGCGAAGGTTTCAGGAACACTCTAAATGGATTGCATCTCAACCAAAAACTTTTTCCCACCCTCTGAAGTTCTCCTATGCATCTTTCCCTAGTGTACCCGCTGTTCTAAATCGTGGCACAACGTGTTTTAGCGGGTATTTCGTCTCTACTATGCTTACTCGATACTCATCCAACTTCCCTCTTACTCACTACTTTGATCTCCGTTAATAACACATAACACCCTTTGTGTTGAAATAATCGTCGTTTCCCACGTGATCCCGATCCACTAATTTTCCATAATTTCCAACCACAAATTAACCGTGCAGACTAGTATGCAACGTCTCTCTATTAATACAAAGTCAATATTATGACCCAACAAGCTGTCCAAGCCACCAATCTCTCCAAGCCTCTGTCTACTTCCAATATACAACAAGGTAACAACAAAAATAAAAGCCCTCTGTTGTTCAACCCTCCCACCACCAACACTAACAACAACCCTACCACGACCCACCTCCCCTTCTACCTTTGTTTATTTTTAGACAAAGTATTTTCCTAAACATTTGCCCACCCTACATACTACTCCATAAAAGAAAAAAACGAGTGAATCCGGCTAACAATTAGGATTTGCTAAAAAATTTGCTGGATCGTTTATGGGAGTGTTTTGGAATACCTATATTGGGTTACTTGGAGTAACACCAGAGCACTATATGAACCCTTTTCCAAGTGAGTTGATGTACAGTTGCCTAGATTGTGTATACAAATTGCTTGTCCTGGTAGCCGCACCCTCGCTAGTGCATTTCCGCTAGACTTCCACGCAATCTAGCTTTACTAACCACAATAACCCTAACCATTTTCCCTGTCCCGAGACTGGGCCAAACCCTCTTCGATTCACTCTTCCCTTTTTTCAACCACACCTTCCTCTTACACAATCCCAAATCTAACCAACAATACTCCCGGAATGTTATTGTTCACTATGTAATTCAACTCACTTTTTTTTTTTTTTTTTGTTGCTAATCCACATTTATTTATTTAACCATCCCTTTCGCCATTTTTAGAAACATTTATGCCCATAAAAAAAAACTTTACCAGAAAAGTTTTACACCCAAATACCAATTTTTATAATTTGTTATCAGTGTTCTTTCGTTGATTCACACAGCTGGTATTAAGTTTTTTGCATTGTCATTGTCATGGGTCTCTTGGCTAGATTGAAGTCGGAGAAGGCGAATGATCGTCGTGGAATGGAGAGGTCTGGAAACTCTTCTTCTTCTTCTGCCGTAGCTGCTGCATCTGCAGCTTCTAATGTTGATAGCAAATCTCATGTTTCTAAATTACTGCTTAGTGGCAGTGATGTTCTGGCGGGTTCAGATTCGCTGTATACACTGAATGAACTGCACAATTATAAAGACAAGAGGAGGACTGTCTTGGGTTTTTTTGGTGCTGGCCAGAGAAGTAGCCTGATTAGCCAACCTGCTGTTCGCGACGATTTTAGTTTTCCTAGACAACAGCAGCAGCAGCAACAGCAGCAAAACCACCAATTACAACACCTGCCCGTGGGGCAGAATAAGTCTAAGCCACTCCCACAAGTGAAATCACAAAGACCACCACCCGTTTCCTCTTACAAATCGAAATTGGCTCCGCCAACTAAGTATACGTCGTCTTCTTCTGTTTCGTCTTCACCACAGAACTCACTTCCTGCTCTTGACTTTGCAGAACCATTTTCTCTCGATCCAGTGTCCAGAAGCGGAAGCCGGCTCGATCCAGGAAGTCGCAGTGGCGGATCACTCAAAAGTTTTGGCTCGGCACGGGTATCACAAACTACCGTTACCGCACCACCGGCCCCAGCTACACAGAAGACACAATTACACAGTCCAATGAATGAAACAATTGTTTTGGAAAAGTTGTATACAGGCTCAATCGCTCTGGTTGACACATTGAATAAGGACGCCAATGACGAGCGCGACCTGCCTGAATTTGGCGACCTCACACATAGAACCAATTTTACACCTCAAGAACTGATAATTACGCCTCGTGATCTGCCAATGGCAAAACTGTCAACAACATTGGAAATGGAAGATTCTCATTCGTTTGCAACTCCTCCAATGTCTCCAAAGAAGGAAACAGCCAAAAAGACTAAGATCAAAAAACCAACTTTGGCTGCGATTACTGCTGCTCTTGGTTCAGTCGAACCGGATGAGCCGGAGGAAGAGGAGGAGGTTGATGCGTTCAAATCACTTGCACCTTCAAGACCAGTTGACGCAATCCCAATCACTAAACCACTCGTAGCACCAGAGGCTGAAACTACAACAATTTCCACAGCAAACACTGAGGACGCAGTACAACGTAGACAGTCTTTTTACGGGGTTCAACCAGAAAAGAAGGAATCTGAGTCTGAATTCACCGACTCCTCGGAATACGACTCGTCGGGCTCATCCGACGACTCGGAGGATGAAAGAAGAAACAAACAAAAGCAGTACTACGAGAAGTGGAGACAGTACTATGCTCAAGTTGCACAGCAAAGACAAATGCAGGAGCAACAACAACAGCAGCAACAAATGCAAATGCAAATGCAACAGCAGATGTTTATGAATGGCAGAGGCGGATACATGATGCCAGGACAGATGCCTGGCCAGATGCCAGGTCAAATGCAAGGACAAATGCAAGGTATGATGTTGCCAGGGATGAACTTGAACATGATGAATCCTATGCAGTTGCAGCAATTGCAGATGCAATTGCACCAAATGCAACAAATGAACCCATATTTGTTCCAGCAACAAGAAGACGCAGCTGCTGCTGCAGCCGAAGAAGGCTCACCTGTAGATGATTATCTTCAAGACTACAAGCAAACAATGGCTGCTCTTGAGGACGACGGATCTCCATCTCGCCACTTGACCATCAAATCGAGATACTCGCTGGTTCCTCTGGTTACTATGAACAAGAGCGTTCCTCCACAACTGCAGTCTCGCCGTGCTCTGATGGCTGGTGCAGTCTCCTCGTATGACATCAAGGCCAACGCATTTGCTGCTGCCAACAACAGCGACGAAGACATCAAGGCTAGACCTTCTTCTGCGCTCCCAACGTCCTCCAACATAAACTATGGACTTTCCGACTTGACTTTGGAGGGCAAATCGCGCGGAAGACTGGAATTCAATGAAAAGAAGTCGCCAAAGAAGAGCGCCACTGCCGAGGCCAAGGAGACAATCAAGGAGATTGAGCAATTGCCAACACCTAACTCAACCACTGAATCGTTGCAGAGACACAACTCTGCTGGCTCAATGGCATCGTACAATTCGATCCAGAGCGACAACTCTAGCAAGTTCAAGGTGACTTCAGCTGCTGAGAGAAGCGAGCGTATGAGTATGTTGCGCAAGCCAGAAGACTTGACTCTTGACAAGTCCAAGGCCAAGAGAGGACCACTGCCTGAAGAAAAGAGAAGCTCGAGAAACTCGAGTCCAGGTAAGACACGTGGCAAGAGAAAGGAAAAGAAGCAACCACAATTGAGACTGGTTTCCCTGGTTAGCTCCTTCCAGGACCCACGTTTCAGTCTGTTTATGGACTCTGCTCCAGGTACTCCAATGCCTCAGATGACACCACAAATGACCGCTGGTCAATTCCACATGGCACCACAGATGACTGGCGGTGACTTCTACTCACAGCCAATGATGAACTACAGTGGAACAAGTGCAGGAGACTTCTCAAGTCCACGTAGTAGACAGAGTATGATGGATATGCTGGGCCGCAACCCAATGTTTATGGGTTTCGATCCTCTCAAGCGTTCTCTGATGCCTCCTACTCCTAACAGAAACGGTGGTATTCCACTTCCAAAGATCCACGACGCTACAATCAACAAGAAGATTGAAGACTTTGTCGACTTGCGTAAGATTATTGCGTCTGGAAACAAATCGGTCGAGTACCGTTTGAAGTGGCTCAAGATGTTGATTGCCGCAACCAACTACAAGTTGTACGCATACATGAACATCAAGGGTGAAGGAATTGCTCCAGAACAAGTAGCATACAACAAGAGTCTTTTTGTCAAGTCGCTGGTGACGCACATTTTGAAGTTGTTGAAGGAGTGCGAGAATGGCAAATTGGAGGACTTGGATGTCAAGCACGAGGTGTTCTACATCTACGCATGTTTGTTGAAAAATGACTACCTCACATTGTACAACCAAGACTTTGGAGTCAAGAAGGATGCCGACATGTCGGTGGAGTACTTTGAACGTTGTATGGAGTTGAACCCCAACGACTTTAGAACCTTGTACAAGTTGGGAGACTTGTACGAGTTTGAGTACCAAGGAGAGTTTGAAAAGGCCTTGTGGTACTACAAGAAGGCTGCTAAGGGTTACAACCGTGCAATCTACAAGGTTGCGTTGCTCTACCTCAATGTGCCAGAGATTAGATCAGTCAAGTTCTTTAGATATTTGAGAGACTTGGCCAGTATCGATCCACAAGACATTGAGTTGGACGACGAAGATAAGGAAGAGCTTGAGGAGGTTATTGGGTTGGCGCTGTACCAACTCGGTAAGATCTACGAAGGAATCTACCCGGGCGACCTCACTGCTGATGATGATTTCATCAAGGAGGCGCTCGAGTTGGCACCAGTCAACTACGCGAAGGCACTCACGTACTACAACAAGTCAGCCAAGTTGAATTGCTTGCTTGCGCAAGTGAAGTTGGGTAACATTTACGAGTACGGTGAGTTGAATAGACCTAGCAATGCTAACAAGTCCATCCAATGGTACATGAAGGCATCTGCATCGCCATTGCCATTCCGCAGACACCCAGATGCATTTTTGGGTCTCTCTAGATGGAACATGCACGGGTCGCAAGGCCAGTCGAAACACATTCCACAACCACATCCAGGAAAGGCTGTCATGTGGTGTGAGCGTGCCGTAAAGGAGTTCAACTCTGCGGACGCGATGTTCCACATGGGAGAAATGTGCGAGCTTGGGTGTGCACAGGGCGACCCATTCCTGTGGTATTCCAAAGCGTATGAATTGGGCCACCAGGGGGCTGCCGACAAGTTGGGTTACTAGTCTGAGCAGAGGTTGGATTTTTGAACATTGAATGGAAAGAACGAAATTGTTTGGGAAGAAACAGAATACAAATCCAGAGCATATAAGCATTACAGCATTGAGTAAATAAAAAGTGAAGCATAGGGATCAGCTAGACAGGAAGGGAGAGTCGCTGAGTTTATTTAATATTTAATACATTTAATTCGATTAGGAATAATAAGGAGAGAGATAAACAACGGAGTTAACCTAGAATCTAAGACCACAAGTATTGATTTATTATCATGCAAGTCATGTACATTGGCTAGAAAGAGCTCAAAATCAACCAGCATCTATCCAGATACTTAAAATAAGGTTAAATTTTGAGGAGTTTTACAATACAATAAGGCTTGGTTCCAGGGCTTGCGATCGTTGCGAAGTAGATAAAGGAGATAATTTACAGGGTATAGTAGTTACGAGCGTGAGCGATTTAATACTAGAAATAGGGATAGGGATACTATTAATACGCAAGTGGAACCAGGCTTTGAAGTTGAAGAGTTATTTAAAACTGGTAATTCACAATACCATCTTGGGAAAGATTTGGATCCCATTGTAGTGCTCATATGCAAGTGATGCTTTATGATTTCTTGTGATAATGTACTTATTTTCTTGATTTGTTTTTGTTCTGGTTCCTTTAAGTAAGTTGATTAATGAGAGTGAGAGGTGAATGATGTAAGAATGAATGAGAATAAGAATGAAGTGTAAGGTAGTGAAGAGAAATAGATGATGCTGGTTGGTTTATAATTTAGTTAGCCAGCTAATGTAAACAATGTCACATATAGATATTCCTTAGACTTGACTAAATGTGAATATTTTCAAAGACCGTTTCTGTAAATGTTATGAGAATACCAACTGCAGTTTCTGTTTACTCAGATGACTTCATTACCCCAGATTATTATTGATGATTCATGTTTGGTATTTATTTATTCTATTGATTAGATACGGTTTTCTTGAAGAGAGTTTGCTTGAGATGAAGATTGGTTGTAATTAGATTGTAAATTAGATTGCAAATTAAATTGTAGATTGAATTGTTGATATGCTTATAAGTTTTAATTGTACATGGGTTGTATTTCAAGCTTATATCTTATCTTCTTCTTAACAACACTATTCAGTATATGACCTGGGGGGTATATTGAAGTGACAAAAGGATTATCAATCGCTTATCATAAAATCAATATTCAAAAATGCCATGGCATATCCAAATTACTATCTAGTCTATAGTCAATAATAAATTACTGAGCAAATCATCTTACAATAATCTTCTAATCAGATCTCTCCACTTACCTCCACAATCCCTCCACTCACCTCCACAATCCCTCCACTCACCTCCACACCCTTCTTCAACCTTTTACACCCTTTTACACCCATTCCTTAAAAAAAACTCACGTGACGGTTCACACCTATTTTTAACTCAGATAAGAAGCCGAATCAAAGAATCAAAAGCATCAACATCATCTCATCTACCTGTCATTTTATATCAATGAGTGACCCACAGACAATCAATAAAGATACCCGGCGAAAGTCGATTGCATTATTGACTCGACCGCCCATGTCTCTGCTGCCAATGAGTTCTAGACTTAGTTCTTATTCTGCTCTGCCGTACGCAGGGTCGCCTCATGGCCAGGCAAATTTCTTAAGGAAGAATTCTGATGAAGAGGCTATTGAATCAGGTGAAGACGAAGTTGAAGAGGAGGAAGAGGACAGAACAAAGTTCCTTGATCAGGTCAGTAGGAACCTTCCTGATTTAAGCAGTGAAGGTGCAGACATTACTCGTGATTTAGCCAAATTGAGTCAACCTTCAGTATTGAGAAGACTGCAGAGTTTCTCACTGTTTGTCCTGTTTGAACGCCGTGGGTCGACGGCAAGCTCGCTTAAAGTCCCTGGCGGATTCCGTCGCGAGTTTATCGTTTCGCAAAAACGCAAACCAAACTTCTTGACAGCAAACTTTGTCGAGTTCTTAAGCATTTATGGTCATTTTGCAGGTGAAGATCTTGAAGATGATGAAGATATCGCATGCCATTACCGTGCAATCAGCCCCAAGTACGATGAATCTTTGCTTCTCTTGGGCAACTCGGACGAAGAACACCCCAATTATATCAACAGAAACGGAACAGCAACAGACAAAAAAGCATACTTTTTGTTGTTGAAGGCTTTTGTAGGAACAGGAGTGTTGTTTCTTCCAAAGGCATTTTCAAACGGAGGACTCATTTTCTCTGCCATTACGTTACTCTTTTTTGGTTTCTTATCGTATTGGTGTTACTTGATCTTGGTTTACACCAAGATCAAAACAAGAGTCCTGAGTTTTGCAGACATTGGATACAAGTTGTACGGTAGATGGTTACAACAATTGATCTTGTCCTCGATCGTGGTCTCGCAGATTGGATTCGTGGCAGCGTATATTGTATTCACAGGAGAAAACTTGAGAGCATTTGTTAACAACGTTACAGGGTATGAGTTTGAAAAGCATTGGTACATTGCAGGGCAATTGATAATCTTAACTCCTCTTTCACTCATTCGTGACATCACAAGGCTCTCGTTGCTGTCGGTTGTGGCCAACTTGCTTATTCTCGTAGGTTTGGTAACTATTGTGTACTTTTTGTTGCTCGAATGGTTGGTTACGAATGCAGGGAACTTCGGTCCCGACATTGAGTTCTACTTCAACAAGACCGAGTTCTCGGTGTTTATTGGTGTGGCTATCTTTGCATTTGAAGGTATCGGTCTTATCATTCCCATCCAAGAATCAATGGTATACCCTAACCATTTCCCCAAGGTATTGGCAAAGGTGATTATAACCATTTCATTAATATTTATCGGAATGGGTACTTTGGGATACGTGACTTTTGGTTCGCATATCCAAACTGTTCTCTTGTTGAACCTTCCTCAGGACTCTCCGTGCGTGATTATGATTCAACTTCTCTACTCAATTGCGATTTTGTTGTCAACACCACTCCAATTGTTTCCTGCAATCAGACTTATCGAGTCCAAGTTGTTCAACAAGACAGGAAAGAACTCACCCAGGATCAAATGGCTCAAGAACCTTTTTAGATTTGCATTTGTCTTGCTCACATCTGTCATTGCTATTTTTGGAGGCAAGAACTTGGACAGGTTTGTTTCGTTTGTTGGATGTTTTGCATGTATTCCATTGGTGTACATGTACCCACCCGTATTACACTTGAAGTCGTGCTGTGAGCTTACAGACGATATACTGGAGAAAGAGTACAAGAAAAGATGGTGGTTAGCATTAGTCAACTATATGTTGCTTGTAATTGGCGGAGGTGCATTGATTTATACTACGTTGGACATTTTGGGAGGAACTTAGAAAAAGGAGAAGTGAAACATATATTGATACCATTATATATATACATTTATTAGAATAAAAAAATATGACATTCAGATATTTAATCAGATAACAAGTCAGTTACCCATACTCTAGCATCATGTACCAGTTTCTCCAATGTCAATTTTGATTCTTCAATGTAGCTTTTCCCAATCATTTGGTATTGCTCAAGTTCCTTCTTGGCCTCACCTCTTTTAATATGCAATTCAGGAACAGTTTCAGCTTCCCACAGGTTGTATCTGTTTACCAAGGTTCCGTATGTTCTAGGCATGTAGAATGATGTTGCAGCAGCACCAAAGGCCAATGGTGCAGCAAATCTTACAGGCAACAGTCTGTTCCTTACTATAATCGAACCAGTCAATGACAAGGTCAAGATATAGATTAAGTTAGGCAAGACAGGTTCCTTGATGGTGGAACGAACCAGGTCCGAGACAACGTTCAATTCGTTACCTGCAGCAGACTTAGCAGTAGATAACTCAGTTTCAGCTAACGCAACTTTGTCATACACAGCCAATCTCAACTTGTTGACATAATGCTCCAAGTATGGTGTTGACCTTACACCCATGCCTTGAATGAACAGGATATTTCCATGCAGTGACTCCTGTTGCTTCAACTCATCTGAAATCTGCGTTGTAGGAGCTCCTGGCTTGTTAATTACATTAACATCATCGTTCTCATAGAATGATCTACCCATGATATACCTATTGTCGTACTCTTTACTTGTTGATTGGTTGAATTTTCATAGTTTTCCAAGCACGTGACAGGTATGGGCCAAAAGTTGCAGACTCAATTAGATTTGCAGCTATTAGCAGCATGAGTTTTCTATTCGGTAGTAATATTAATGTGTTAAGTGCATTTTTACTCAACTAATACGCATAATCCGTCATCATAGTGGTGTCCTCATAGAGTGATCTAACATAGTTGTTACCTCTAATTGAAGAACAGATGTTACTCAGTCTGTTTCATTTTTCAAAGTAAAATGGCTACTGTCAATTAGAGTAAAGTACTATAGTGCTTCAAGTGAGAATTCAATAGGTATTTGTAACAAGATAGTCTACTCTCTGACCAATCTGAAGTACTGGTATGAGTACTATATGAAGAGTTGATCAGTTAACAAGCACGTGAACACCGTGCCGCAATAATAATGCCATCAAAAGACCATACCACAGTAGCTAACAAAGCGAAAAGAAACATTCTATTTTGATAGTCTAAAGTAGAGAAAATAAAACTGTGCAGGGGTCAAAAGTGATGGGGATGAAGGGAGTGAATTCGTGGTCGAGTGTTTGGAGTAGCTCAAGTTGTTGGGGGTGATGTTGGTAGGTTTTGAAGTGTACTTTGATAAGGAGGTTACACGTTAAATAGACTGCTGCGTAAGCTGTAGCAGCTTTTTTTGTTCGGATTTCATCTGTGAGGTGTGGGACAGGTTATATTGAACGATGCAAAATTTCACTGTATCAAGCAAGATTGATTACTTGGCATAATGATGGGGGTTCCTTATGTTCGGACTACCATTCTTCGGTGTTATTTTTTATATTGTTATTGAGAATGATATCATTAAAGTGTTTGGAGTCTATTGTACTACAGGACTCCATTTTTTGCCAGATAGAAAATCTGTCAAAATTTACCTTTAGATGTTAAATTGTCAAGGTAATTAACTGTTAGTGCCGGTTTATTATTAGGTTATTTAGTAAATTGTTTGGAAGGTTAATTGGTAGGTTTATTAGGTAAGTTAAAATGTAGCTTTTTTGTTTATTAGATTGTTTATTAAGAGTTGATGCAATTCGTACTGTAGATTTTAGCGTTTTGCAAGTGGTTTGTAGCTTCTTATTTGGTTTGAAGTATATTGAGTTTGAAGTTTCTTATGGTTGAAGTCACTGTTTGCGTACTCCTTTGCTTATGGTTTAACTATACAACAAGCATTTCAAATAAATAGGTGATGCATAAAACCAGCAAACCAAATAAACCTCCATCAAGTGTGGGGAGGGGCTTACTTTCTGTATTGTGAAACGTTTTCAATGTACATCAAGCGTTTAAGCTGCAATTTCTTGATCTTCAGACTTTGCAGATCTGACATTATACCCTCAATACTTGAAGTGTGCAGAATTTGAAATGAGCAGTATGCACACATTCCTGTAAGTGCATAACTTTGTTTTTGTCAAAGGGTTTGAGCCTGTTCATTAATTGAACCATAAAAATAGCCTTACGATTTTCAAGAAGAATACCTTTTGCCTTCAATTTGCACATCCTTACTGAGTATATCCCGCCCCTACTCCTATAATGTTTACTCCTATTCATTCCAGCCAACCAGTTGCATCTACCTTGAAGTTGTGTAATCAACCACCCCACCTTGAATCTGATCTTCGCGTCATCCCCACGAACCAGATCGAAATTCATGCAGAATCCAATTGCTGCAATACAATCTCCCCACCTTGAGTATTATTGCGAGAATGGTTCCTTCGTCAGACTGCTGGATCCTGCTCAGTCAAGATCCCTTAGCATGTAACGACACACAATCCTGCAATGTCACATACTGTTCAAGCATATTAATCATCATGAACAATGGCACGGATCAACATAACTGTCTAGGTGTTCCTCCCCCGCATTTTCAAGTCTTCAATATTTTTCGCAACAATTTTCGCTTCGATCTCCAGTATTACTGGGCATAAGATGGCATAAAGTACGGAGTAATAGATCGGCTGCCTTCGGTTGCCTCTCCTAAATGGTACTTTATATGGGGGACACCTGGCTCACGCCGAGATCCCTATAAATTCAGCCCATTTCCAACAATTTTTCGAAGCTAGAAATTATTGCAAACGTTAGTAAATTTAAAGATGACGATTGATATTAAGAACCAAACTTGGTGGAAGGATGCTACCATTTACCAAATCTGGCCCGCCTCTTACAAGGACACCACCGGCGACGGATTTGGTGACTTGCAGGGAATTATCTCTACTTTGGATTACTTGAAGGATTTGGGAACTGACATTGTTTGGTTGTCACCAATGTACAAGTCTCCACAAGATGACATGGGGTACGATATTAGTGACTACCAAGACATTCACTACCAGTACGGTACCATGAAGGACATGGACCAATTGCTTAAGGAAATTCACGACCGTGGTATGAAAATCATCCTTGACTTGGTCATTAACCACACCTCCTCTGAACACGATTGGTTCAAGGAATCGAAATCGTCAATTGACAACCCTAAGAGAGACTGGTACACTTGGAAGAAGCCAAAGTACGACGCTGAGGGAAACAGACAACCACCAAACAACTGGTACTCTATTTTCGGTGGCTCTGCTTGGACTTACGACGAAACCACTGACGAATACTACTTACATCTCTTTGCTGAGTCTCAACCTGACTTGAACTGGGAAAACGACGTGACTAGAAACGCCATCTATGACAATGCCTTGAAATACTGGTTTGACAAGGGTGTCGATGGGTTCAGAATTGACACTGCTGGTTTATACTCCAAGGTCCAAACCTTCGAGGACGCACCAATTGTGTTCAAGGAGCACCCATACCAACCATTTGGTAAATTGTCTAGCAATGGACCACGTATCCACGAATTCCACAAGGAAATGTTCGAGAAGGTTACTTCAAAGTACGACGTTATGACTGTTGGTGAAGTTGGTGACGCTTCCCGCGACGAAGCACGTAAGTACGTGAGTGCCAAGGAAAAGGAAATGAACATGATCTTCCTCTTTGACGTTGTTCAAGTTGGTGTGGGTTATGGAGACAGATTTGCACGCCAGGACTGGCAATTGACCGACTTCAAGACGGCTGTGCAAACTGAAAACGCATTTGTCGGCGACACCGACGCCTGGTCGACCGTGTTTATTGAAAACCACGATCAACCAAGATGTGTCACTAGATTTGGTAACACCTCTACCCCAGAATTGCACGCAAAGTCCGCCAAGTTGCTTGCATTGTTGCAGACCACCTTGACAGGAACCCTTTTCATTTACCAAGGTCAGGAGATCGGAATGACCAACGTGCCTAGAAGCTGGGCACTCGAAGAGTACAAGGATATCAACACAACTGGATACATGAAGGAATTCAAGAGATTGTTCGAAAACAAGCCAGACTACAAACAAAGATTGGACACCATGTTGGATAACATCGCCCTTTTGGCCAGAGACCACGCCCGTACACCTGTTCAATGGGACGACTCTGCTTACGGTGGATTCTCCAAGGCTGAACCTTGGATGAAGGTCAACGACAACTACAAGGAGATTAACGTTGCATCTCAATTGCACGACCCTAACTCTGTCCGTAACTTCTACAAGAAGTCATTGAAGATTAGAAAGGAACACAAGGCATTGCTCATCTACGGTAAGTTTGAGATCTTGGACTTTGACAACCAAAAGCTTTTCACCTACACCAAGTCGTACGAAGGTAAACAAGCTTACATTGTGTTGAACTTCACCAATGAAGCTGTCAAGTTTGAGAAGCTCGTCAAGGGTAAGTTCACTTTGGTCAACTCCAATGAAGACAAGGTTGATGAAGACACCTTGTCCCCATACGAAGGCCGTTTGTACCTCGTTGAGTAGTTTAATATATACGAAATTATGATTTTGCAGCCAAATATAATGTAAGAAAATTCAAAGTGAATGCATGCTTGTAACGCTATTTGCGCAATTTGGTTTAAGCTATGTTGGGAGGAGCCGTATTATACTGAATCCCCCTTGTTAAGGAGTGAACGTGAACTCGTTGGCTTTTATCAATCCCACCTATCACAAAGAAGCTTTTACGAATTTAGAACATTCTTGCATATTGTTCTATGTAACTTTTCATAATCTTTTAGTAATCTGGGGCAGAATTGGCAGAAATTGGGGCATTTATAAAAGGAAGCAACAATCTCTTTATCTAAAACCAAAGATGAGTAAACCAAGATCCATAAAGAAGGTAATGACTGCCATAGAGACGGCCGAAGGTGTTGGGGCCAAGGTTCGTAGATCTATTGGTAGTATGGTGGCACATACTCACAATCCCTTCCTTTTATTTGATCATTTTTCAAGTTCAGGTACACTGGGATTCCCTGAGCATCCACACAGTGGTCAGGAGACAGTGACGTTCTTGCTTCATGGAAGAATGGCACATGAGGATTTTACAGGCTCCAAGGGTATTTTGTACCCTGGCGATTTACAGTTTATGACTGCTGGTAAAGGAATTGTCCACTCTGAAATGCCCGTTCCCAACGAAGATGGATCTCCAACAGTAGGTCTTCAATTGTGGGTCGACTTGCCCCATGATAAGAAAGGATGTGAGCCAAGGTACAGAGACTTGAAGGCATGGGAGATTCCAACTGTTATTGAGCAGAATGGCGATGTCGAGGTAAAAGTCATATCTGGTAATTCGCACGGGGTGGAATCGATCAAGGAGTTGGCCTACACTTCAATGGAATACTACTATGTGAAATTGAACAATGAAGGTGTTTTCAAGCAGGAATTGGACCCTAAAGATAACTACTTTCTTTACGTTTTGAATGGAGAAGTAAAAGTCAATGGAAGAGCAGTGAAACAGTTTCAAAATGTACTTTTTGACTTTGACGGAACTCTGCTTGTTGTTGAGAACCAGGGCCAACCCACCGAGTTTGTATTGATTGGTGGTGAGATATTGGATCAGAAATCAGTACACCATGGACCTTTTGTAGCTTCGTCGCAACCAGAGATTGTGAGTGCTTTTAAAGACTATCAATTTTCAGAGAATGGATTCAAGCAGAGACGTGAATGGAATACTTTGATCAGCGATGGTGTTACCCAAGAGATGATCGACGGGCCACTAGGAGGAAGCTTGGCTGCGAGAGAGAAGGTAAAACAGGAGTACGAAGCTGAACATACAACACTTCATAAATTAAAGTAGTTTTTAATGGGAAAATTTTTAAAAGTGTAATTGCGTTCCTCCCCCAGAGAGAGTGTAATTGAAGTCAGCAACATTCCACTAGTCTGTAGTGTTTCCAACGTAACTTTAGTCTTCACTAGAGCCATCAGAACAATACGAATTACGGTGGTGCCTAGGTGGTTCCTTGGACCTTGCGTTTAAGATGACATCAGGTACTGAAAATAATTATCATAGGATTTCCCTTTCCGAAGTGAAGGGGAAATAATCAAAATTGGATCCACAAGTAGTATCAAAGGTTACAGTTCATTGAAAAGGTTCCTGGGAGCATACTTTGTTAGCACTCTTAGTTAAAATTTCAACCTTTTGTTTAGATATCTTAACGTATTGATTTGACATCCCCACAAGCATCTGCACCCAATAAATTAGAGAGGGGCTAAAATAGCCAAGGTTGGAATCCGATTTTGGTGAATTGGATCATACAATTGGACTTTCTAACTAGGTTGTCCTTATCGTAATGTACTTTGTTAGAGCGGCTTGGCTTCAAGTGTAATTTCTCTGTGTAGAAATTAAGGATATCTGTAGGTCTGAGACATGTAAAGGAATTATTACATCTATGCGGAGATTGAAATATTTCAACCAAAGTTTGTTCAAAGCAATAAAGTAGATTCTGGAAATCTCAGAGTTTCCGAGTGAGCCTAGAGGGCCAAGTGGGCCAAGTATCACAAGTAACACAAATAACCGCAACTATGGATGACTCGAACGTTTTGTGCTTTTCAAAAGTAGGATGCAACCCACACAGCTCTAGACTTCTCCCCTTTGTGAGTTTCAAAGATTAGAGTATCGAACCATCTGCAAGTATTGGATTATTTTTCAAACCATATGAATAGACAGACCTTCTTATTAAGTATTGGATACAATCTGTGCATTTGGCCTGTGCATTTGTTGAGATTAAAAATCAAGAGACTTTTTTTGCATCTTGTAAATTGAACCTTTTGGATGACAAGTTTTAACTTCTTGATCAGCAATTTAACGACAAGTATTGACCACTTGACCAACTTCTTGATTCTCTTGACTAACCTCTTATCCAACAACTTGTGTAATACAACACCTTACAACCAAACACATAAACATGAACGCAGTTCTAGAAACAGTCTTGCGTCACCTCCCTGATGGTTTGAGATTATATTTTGTGTCTACACCCTTAATCTTCACACTAACGAGGCGACAAAACAAGGTTTACATTGTCCTTCCTTTATACTATTCTCATAATTAGTGAAGTCATCAAGTTGCACAAATTTCAAAGGCACCCCATAATTAGCACTTGCAGTATTAAAAGATGGATCAAAAGCATCAACTTGGATTCAAGTGAATGGTTTCCTTAGGGCTAAATCCTTGCAAACAACACTCAATTGTGCGCTGGCCCCCTCCAACAATACTTTGTTAGCAACTTGTTCACTGGATTCGCCTTCGAAAAAACCTGGCGCGCATTTAGGACCCTGAGAATGATTGTGTCCCCAAACAGGAAAACCACAGAAACATAAAAAAGCTACACAATGTTTATCTACTCTTTGTATATTCCTGACAACTTTGCCTAAACTTCGTTACCGTTGAAGGGTTTGAGTCGTTAATCCTATTACTTACTTACTTTACTTCTTTCTTCCGAATAAACCGCTCTTCTTTTTCTGCTCTGTCTTAGCCACTCCTCCCAATGGTTTAGCATTCTGTTCCATTTGCATGTAATTCTGAGGAGTCGTACCATCGTCATCTCCTGTCTTTGGTGTGTCGTTTGTCAGTGCGCTGGAACTCAGCAGAACGTTGGCTGCTCCCGGTGGGGGCAACAAGTTGTTTTGCGCTTGATATTGCATTCCCATCAAGTTGTTGTTGCTCATGGTTTTACGTTGTTGAAGAGGTGGCGATGCTGTGTGGCCTTGTGGTCCCATTCCAGGGCCCATTCCAGGTACCACAGTATTCGTTTGCATTCCATGGCCGCCTGCCAAATGCACCATCGAACGGTGCTTCTGAGACATACCCGGTTGTGGCATTCCTCCACGGCCACCCATATCTATACCATCTACATTCCCATTCATAGTAGGGAAGGCAGAACGCCTATTCAGCTTCTTAGGGTTAGCCTTAAACCTCAGCTCGATAAATGGATCTATAGGCGCAGCATTGTTAAACGAAGGTGCGTTACCATTGATATCATAGTAACTTTGCGTAGACGTCACACGTCTAGGCTGCATTGGAATTTGCTGCAATTGCTGTTGATACCTATTTCCACCTGAAGTGAGACTATCGGATCCTCTCAAATTTGGAGGAAGCTGTCCTGGAGCCATACCAGTGGACGGGAGTCCATGTGGTGGTTGTTGCTCCAGGTAATTGTTCCTCTGGTTAACATTGCTATTCGAGTAGTTTGCTCCCATAGGCTGGCTTTGATAGCCATTAGGATGAACGTTTGAATGATTCGGATGATTACTTGGATGGTTATTATATCCATTTTGATATCCATTCTGTCCATTCTGTCCATTTTGTCCGTTAAACCCATTCTGTCCATTAAATTGCCCATTAAATTGTCCATTATATTTACCTCCATTCTGATGCCCGTTCGGTGTATGATTTCCAACTGGTTGGTTACCCCTTTGAAAGCCATTCGGTATCTGGGGTGACTGCAACGTCTGGTCTTCCTCATAAACTGAACTTTGAGTATTATCTTCCTGCACCTTAGGCAGTGCTCCGTAATACAGGCTGAATTCTGCGAACTGGTTTCCACCTTTGGAATCCAACAGGCTAGTTGCTGCCTGTGACTTTGCAATCTCCTTTTCAATGGCTGTTAATTTTTCTTCTGCTTCTTGTGTTTTGATCTCTGCTGTTTTTGCCTCAGCCATCCGTTTTTCCGACTGTCTCACCAACTGGCCCAATTTGAGCTCTAGTGCTGAGATCTGTTGTGTCAATTCTACAAGTTTACCACTTTCGTTTGCAATCTTTGATTGTTGCTGTTGGCGTTGTTTGATTGTAGCGTCCATCTGCTTTAATTGTTCCAGTTTGCGTTGTAATTCATTGTCGAGAGATAATTCGCGCGTTTTTGTTTCAAGGTCAGCTACCTTATTCGCACGTTTGAAAAACACTGAATCATTATCCTTGTTGATCTTCAAGTATTGGCACATCACAGAGTACAAGTTTTCCAAGTACGGTGTTCTGATGCCGTGATCGTCTGCAAGTAAAATAGGCTGTAATAACAATAAATCGATTTCCAAATCAAACTTATGGTAGAAATTGTAGAACAATTTGTTTGAGTGGAAATATTCTTGGAAACGACCGTCTGAAATGTCTCTATAGACCTTCAATTCGTGTTGAATCAAGTTAGCTTCGCTCTCAAAGCCTTTGATTAACTTACAGTCCATTTTCTTTATGATTTTGAATACTTCGTTAATGAGTCCTGAGATCAACGGTTTGCTCAAGATTTGCAGTGTGAGTTTTTTAGGTGTATCTGCTTCGAATACTATTGACAAGGTGTGGAATACAATTGCAGGGATCGCCAATTTCCATTGGTAAGTTTGGAATTCCTTTGGTTTGAGTGATTTGAGAAGCGTGAATCCTTCAGGAACCGATTTATCGTTTCTTATCATATTTGCCAACAATTTTCCAAACAGCTGGAAGTTTTTGTTCAGTGGGACTTTGGGGTCGTTCAAGGAGCTACCAAAGTAAAATCTTGCTTCGTGGCCATATCTGTTGTCGAATGCTATTTCCAGGACAGACAACTGTCTAATGTCGAGTTCGTTCATGATAGCCACTACCGGGCAACCCAAGCCTTTGGGGAGACTGAGCAGTACAAACTGTTCCAAGTTTACGTACGTCAGCAGTTCCACGACTATCAATGTATCTTTTGTGATGTACGGGGCGATTTCTGCACCCGTTGTCTGGATCAGCTGCAACGAGTTGCAACTCAAAATCACCACATCGTAACGGAACTGGCCAGCGGGGATCTGGGATATTTGTTGACACACATGATGTGGCTGGAACTGGAAGTCCTGGTTTCTGGAACGAAACACAAAGGTTTCAGATTGTACATGTTTGCTCACAACTGTAACCTCCACGGACCGCAGTTCATATAACTTCCACGCATAAAAGAGTAAGTTTGGATTTGATCCAACTAGAAGGAGACGTTAGTAGATGCACTATTTAGAAATCAGCACTGCCCGTATATCAATCAATCAATCAATCACCTCAAAGATTAAAACGGGTAGCCCGGTACCAAAGTACTCAGCCACCATGAACATTAACATGAACATCGAAATACCCCAAATCAAAAACAAGTCACTTACTAGTCAAAAGTTGTAGACTGGACATGGCTTACAACATAAGTCTAAATCCAAAAAAAAGAGTAGCCTAAAGGTATATATATTCCAGATGGATTTCGTTTGTTGTTGGAATGTATACCAAAAAGAAAAGATTGTGCTTTTTTTGGTGAAATTTTTTCTAGATAAAGTTTGACCGAGACGAAGAGAACGGGGGAGAGTGTAGTAGGGGAAGCGATGAGGGAGTGTATGAGAGGCAGAGTGGGTGAGGAGTGTTTGCGTGCGAGTGTGTATATGGGTGTGGAAGAGTGTGTACAAGTGCGAAGATTTGGGTGCGACTGGGTGTATTGAAGGGTGAAGGGGCGATTCGCGCTTAGGAAATGGCTTTAAGGGAACTGAGGTACGACGTGTAGTGTGTAGTAAACTAGAGAACAATCGGCACGCTTCGAAGCCCCGTTAGATTTGTACGTATAAGGTTACTGTAGGATGCTAATTTTAAAGTTGCTGGAATCCCATTGGGTTCGTTCATTCTATTCAAACAGCAAGGTTGAAACTCTCTCGAAATATCGAAAAGTTTCAGTGGGGGAACAATCAGATCTCTCGTAGTGTGCAAGGGCCTCGACTTTGTACATAACAATAAATTTTGCAGTAAACTAAAGAAACTAAAATTAAGCTATATATTAAAGAAATAGTCAAGGAATGGTTGAAGGTAGAGAAAGAGTGGTGTGATCGTTGAACTGGCGATAGGGTTATGCTTTATTATTCCTGATATTCTTAGCTTCTTGTTCTGTGTTCTTGTCACTTTTGTATTGTGTATTGTCCTTCTATATCCTTATATTATCACCGTTGGCTAAGAGCCGAAAGTTTTGCACGTGATTGCCTGTAAATATAAAACGGATTGGATTGGACGCAATAGAAAAATTTTCCTAAACCATATCCATCCCACCTGCGTCGTTCTGCGTGTTCATCGTTGAACTTGATAGCGGGTGGATCTTAGGCACCGGTGTGTGTCATGCCATTGTGGCTGCTCAGACCAGCTTATGTATGAGAATGGATTGAACATTAATAAAGGGTGTATCTCCGTTTGATGAACAGAATGATTCTTTCGGTCATGATCCCTATGACATCTTATCCGTGCGAGATTCCTTGATTTACTCAAGTGTTGAAGTGAATGTAATTTGTATTGTTGTATTTATATACTCTTACTCTCATATACTCTTTTAAAAGTACTCTCACTGGCTACCCATCTTTTATCTACTCAATTTCCAAACTCAAAATCTCGTTATTTAAAGAAACCGCGTCCCAAACAAGGTTTATGGCACTATTGACCTCATCTCACCCTCGCCTGATTATTCGCGTAAACCAAAATATAATAAACCAAACTAGTTTTCATACTTGAATACATACAAATGAGAGGCCGTTTAATACTCATAGAAGGACTTGATCGTTCTGGAAAATCAACTCAAGCACAATTACTTACAGACAGACTCCCCAAGGGTCAGTTGTTTAGGTTTCCAAATAGAACGACTCCAGTGGGGAAACTCATTAATGATTATCTTACTAGTAAGGTAGAGATTGGAGAACGAGCTTTACATCTCTTGTTCCAAGCAAATCGTTGGGAGTTGGCTGGTGAAATCACCAAGCTATTGAATGAAGGTCACTTTGTTGTGTTGGATAGATATTTCTATTCCGGATTAGCATATTCACTTGCAAAAGAAACAGAAGCTGACTTCGAATGGCTCTATGGTGGTGAAATAGGACTCCCTAGACCCGACCTCACCATCTTCCTCAGTTTAAGTTTAAAAGTGATCAACGAAAGAGCTGGATTTGGTAATGAAAGATACGAAAATGTAAGTTTCCAAGGGAAAGTAAAGCAACAGTTCTTAGGGATCTTTGAAAGAACTCAGAATGTCGTTGTATTGGAAGTCGACAAGGATTCTATTGATGTGGTCCAAGAGAAAATATGGGACGTCATAAAGAAAAGGGGATTCGAAACTATAACTGAGGATGTTTTAGAGAAGGTGAAGTAATTAACTCATTCGAAACTGCCACTTCTTAAAAGAACCAAAAGTTAAAACTCTACAGCCTATAAATACACAATATATTCAAAATCATTATCCAATTCTATTAAACAATCACTTTTCAGCTCTAAATTTTGAGTCTTTCAGATTAAGAAAGGATTCATGGAACCACCGGAGCATCCAGCTCTAACTATTTTCAGTTCATCTTTCAATCCAACTTATCCAAATAAGCCAACCTATCAAGTACCTTCTTCTTCAGTATCTCTTGTAACTCTCCTCCCAAATATATCTCATCCAATATCAGGTATAGCTTATAGAAGTTAAACACCAAGTCCAACTCACATACATTGTTGAAGTACGTATCCAAGATCTCAACGAAAAAGTGTAACGACTCCAAGTACGAAAGCTCCGAATCCGTAATATCTATCAGCGTGATGAAATACAATCCAGCATATCTTCTGTACACCAATTTGATCAGTTGATACTCAACAAAGTTAGATTGATACTTGGAGTCACGGCTACTAATAAGACGATGGATCTCCAGAATATATCGCTGTTTATCTTGGACTGTGTAATTGTTATTAAACCACTTGACTAACCGCGACTTGCCTTGTCTGTTAAGAACTAATATGAAATGAATAGCCATGACGGGTCTGTTTCAATAGATTATTGATTTTTTTGCATTACCGAAATCTAAAAATTGATACACGTTAAAAATGGAAGAGGGCTTCAAGCAGTATGAGATAAAGGAAGGTATAATCTTCCTTATTGAGATGAGTGCTGACATTTTAGCTCCAATTGATGAGTTGGGAGGTAAGTGTCAGCTTTTCGAGGTCCTTAGTGCTATCAATGATTTGATGGCTGACTTGGTTATTACTATGAAAGGTACTGGTGTTGGAATTTACTTGTACAACTTGAGTTCTCTGAGTGAGACTAAGCTACCACTGTTGAAACCATTACAACGTAAGGCTGGATTTTACAAGTTGTTTTCTTTGAACAGTCTCAATACTACCAACATGAAGTTATTGAATGACTTGATTTTAGATGAACAGCTCAAGGTACGCGAGATTACCAAGATTTTTGAGTATGCTCAAGGTGAAGCCAACAGTTTGCCTTCAATATTGAGTAAACTTCTTGACGAGTTCATGCGTAAGAAGTACTTCAACAGACGTAAATGTATGTGGTTCACAGGTAACGACCAGCCGTTTTCAGATACCGAATCGTACGATGCTATCAGACGCGTTGTTGACGACTACTACAACTACGACTACGATATAGTGCCTGTATTCCTCAACAATGGACGCGAATTCAATAAATCCAAGTTCGAGGATATCTTCCTTAACACCAACTACATGAGCAAAGGCCTGCACACGAAAGGATTTGCCAAAGATTCACAAGTTTTCAATACTGTGCTCAATAAGGGAATCAGATCAGCAATCTTCCGTACAAAAGAGGTGAGGAGAATTCAATTCTCCTGCAACTTAGTTCTCAGCGACGGGCCGGGGGTCGGAGGGAAGTTCGGATGCTCCATAAGAGGATACACACTTTACTCTGCAGAGAAAATCAAGAAGGACTTACACTTGCACACCGAAGAAGAAACAATGAAAAAGGTATTTTTGGACTCGAAACTAGTCCATGGTCCTGATTCAGAGGATGTGGAAGATACGAAGAAAATCACAAAGGGATTTGTGGCCGGCGGAGATGTGATTGTTGCCAACCAAAAGTTGATTGAGTTCATGACATGCTATTCATTTGATCATAATGACGATAACGAAGATAATAATGAAGATAATGACGATCTTGAAGACGAAAAAGAAGTTGTCGGACACACAAACCCAGCGTATCTCAAATTGTTAGGTTTCAGATCAACTGATAAGTATGTTCCAGTGTTCAACTCTTCACCAGCTCTTTTTGTAACTGTTGATCTGGATGACGGACAGGGTAGAGAACAAGGCGGAGGTTACACCAATTCTGCAAAGACTTTTGCCTCGCTTTATCAATCATGTATCAAGTTGAATAAGTATGCTGTTGTTTTCGGATGCCCCAAGCGGAATGCTAAACCTTGCTTGTATGCCTTTTATCCAACTCAGACGCTGTTTTCACTGAAACCAGGTAAAAACTTCCCGCAGGGGTTCTTGTTGATGCGTATGCCATGGCTAGAAGACTTGAGACCACTTCCATTCAATTACGCTACGGAAAAATACCTCCAGCAAACACCTCTGGAAGTTATTGGTGACGCAGAGTTGAACAGTGTCAGCCATGGATACAGGAAAATATTCAGCCAGTTCTTTGTCAAGAGTTATGTACCTGAAGACTTTCCTAACCCATCCTTAAACTACTTCCATAAGGTGATGAAAGCTGAGTTATTGCAAACCGAGCTTGAAAGCGGCGACAAGCTGTTGATAAAGAACGATGCCGGACTCCGTAAGATGATGGAGTTGAGAGGGCATTTGGTAGGGAGCGTAGGATTGGATGCGGTGAAGGAATTGAACGAAGCATTAGATAAATTTCAAGAAACATACGGTCCCGCAATTGAAGCAGAAGCTCCAGCACCTAAGAAACAAAAGATTGAAGCTACAGATGAAGAAATAATAAGTGCATGGAGATGTGGAGGATTGGCAAAGTTTACAGTACCTCAACTTAAACTGTATGTGCTGAAGAATAAGGAGATCAAAGTGGCTACTAAAAAGCTGGACATAGTTGAGAATATTCTGGAATATTTGACAGGGAAGTTGGGGAAGTAAAAGGGCTAGGTATAGTTTATATTAAGTAACGAGATTTAATGAATTTGATTTGAAGATTAGTGAGTATGATAGATGATGTTTAGATGGCTAGAGATGAAGAAAACATGTACAAGAAGAAAGATGGGTGAGGCAGTTAACTACGTATCCTTAAATCAAAAGGTATTGTTCAGTAGCATCTAGTTGTCCACTTTATTCTTATGGCTGCAAAAAAGCGGGGTTATGAATAGTGGGGTTGGTGTCCAAATGAAACGAACACAGTTGAAAAGTACTGTTGAGTTCATTTCAACTCCAGAATCACTTTAAACATTAAAGTATAATCAATAGAAGGAACAAGAAGTGTAAAGTGGGGAAGTATGTAATTAAAAGTAATATGAAGTCAGTCAAAAAGCACAAGAAATTTATTCTGGTCTAAGAAAGTATGTTGTATTCATATGTCTCAAAATACATTTCTTGTCTCAGATAATATTCAGAATCCGTCCGTAGATTAATTAGGGTTTCTCCTATTAAGTTGTAGATACGGTTGGCGTAAAAAATGCCGAATGGATTTGGTTCCCCTATCCGTTCTATCGGCCTAAAGCAGTTTCATGTTAAGAAATCACTCAATATTTTTAGTAAAATGAATGTCATTAATTATAAGTATTCAAGACGAACCATTAATTATATGATTTTAATTCCAGTCAATACAACAATCAGTCCACTTCAGAATCACTTCAAAGCCGTTCCAACATCTCTAGCGAATCATACCAGAAACTCCACACTTTCATACTCCACTTTCAACACCACCACTCTTGATGAATTCACGTCTCCCTATTCACCACGGCCAATGTACCACACCTAATTCACCACGCCCAATTCACCACGCCCAATCCACTTGCGTTGTAAAGTGGTCTACGTCAACGCACGTCAGGTAAACCTTTTTTTTCTTCTCAATCTTCACTATTCCCCTCTTTATTCACAGTCTACATCACGATTCTCGGAGATTTAACCACCTCTTTATCTTATGAATTCCGCCTATCTCTCCGTCGATCTCACCTTATCCTCACTATCTAATTGTATACATATCCCACAATTCGTCTCAGCCCCCCTACACAGCAAACCTCAGCCTCTACCGAGCGTTCTCGGGCATATCGCTAAACTCTGGCCCAAGTCCGGACAAGATTTTTTTTGTCTGATCTTCCACCAGTGCCCAGCCACAAAGAAAAAATGAGGAGGAGTTCCAAAGCCATTTTCTCTTGAACGATCTCCGGCATTCAATATGAATAAGGTTTCGCATCCCAGTATCACAGCTGTCCACCCCAAAAACCCCTAGAAAACCGGGCCAATCACACAAGCTGTAAAGTAATCACTGTGTTCACAAAAGGTAAAGATTAGGGACAAAATGGTGTCTGATACCACAAATTCGGCTTCCAGGGCTTAGAAAGACAGCAAAAAGGAAAAAGAAATACGAGAAATAGACAGGGGCTCACAACGTTCCGATAACACCGTGCGGGAGATCATGGATTTTCTGGGGTATATATATAAATATAAATAAATGATTAAGGAGTTGAAACTTTTCGCCGACGACAACAACAAATTATAAACAGTATGGTTAGTCTGGATACAGAGCCCCAGTTGGGGGCTATTTATTTTCCTCCCAAGTATGAGGAAGCGTGTTGTCCATTGTATAGTGCCCCTAAAGACGCGTTGCCTCATTATGAAGCGTCATTGTCGTTTTTCGGTATGGCACTTTTGAAGACGGAGTTTCTTACGCCGTATCATAGCAACGGTAAGGATCGTGGTTGGAGAGCTGTAATATTGGAGCTTAATCTGACTCAGTTGAATGTGTATGAGTTGAATGTGGATAAAAAGTGTTCGGAGGTAATATTATCTTTGTATGATAAAGTGAATTCTTTATATCTGTTAATAGAAGAAGCAGGAGAGGGGAGCGAAGAAATTGGGAGTGACGATGATGGGGACTTGGGGATCACAGATTTAACGTTACAGCAACAATATTCAATGGCACATTCAAAATTGGACAAACTTAAACAAAAGCACAAGCAATCAAAATACGCTAAAGCAATCAATAGTATGTTGAGTAAATATCATACTGTTTTGAAAGATAACCAGATGCTTTTTGAGCCTACAAAGGATTTGGAAACATACAGAGTGTTCAGTAAAAAGTACAGAGGATCCTTGATCAATTCACATACCTTGGCTAACTTACAAGTTGGCGAAGCACCATCATTACAAAAGCTTCTCGGACAAAAGGTCGATGACGATTTAAGTCTTACGCTTGTTAAATACAGAAACACTTTACGTTTAAGGTTAGAATACAAACAGATCTTATTGCAATTGTGGTCGTTCCATGGAATGATAGAATGGATCCGCTGCTTAAATGCTGGAAGCGACTTGAGTATTCCTTTGGAACTGCGCAAAGAACCTAAAACAAAGAGTATTCCACGTAGAGGGTCAACCTCGAATTCCCAAATGATGATTGCATTGGCTGAAGAGGCTGCTAAGGCTCGTCAACCTAAACCTTGCGAACAGATCTCTCGTCTGGGATCTGTTTGCTCAGCAACATCTCGAGCACGCTCAAATTCATGTTCTTGTCTGATAGATGAATCTATTTTTGACAGAAGACCTTCACAAGTCTCTATAGGAACAACCTTAACCACCATGTCCTCGGGGTCATCCAGTCCAAAATGGAAGATCCTGAATGAAGAGTCTGTTCATGGAACCAAAACCAAACTCATTAACGAGTTACCATTCCACCTGATGGAAGATTGGTGGTCGGAATTGGAAAAGCAATACATTGCCAACTGTACACCCAAACTCAACTCTTTTGACAAGTGGAACGGGAAAACAGTGACCATATCAAACCACACACATTTCTTACCAAAACACAAACAATCTAAAGATGATGTTTTCATAGACTGCAACGAGTTTGTATCGTTGACTACGGTGAAAATGAAAGAAAGAAATAATGAATGTAGGAACTTTCTTGTTCACTCAAGCGGATTCGTGAGTGTTTCTTTGAAGGGCAGAGGTGAGCTTGAAGCGAACTAAAATGGAAATAATGAAACAAAACAACGGGATGAACTGACCAAGATGCTTGGTCATAAAAAGGCATTTACATGAATTGAATACATGGAGTGTTGTACACGAGCCATTGTAAGCTATTGTATATATTTGCATCAACTCCAGATAAAAGTAGACAATTTAAATGAGCCAAATGAGATAATTGTAGAAGTAGTATAGAATTAGAATAAAGGATGGTGACAGACAGTCTTTGTAATTGGGGGCGAATTTGTAGGGTGAAGTGTGGATATTAAAATGTAAATTTTAATAATCGGCTTTAATATTTTGCACCCAAAATTAAATGATGCATAAGCGAGAGTTAAACAGAGTTGAGGTGAGTTGGATCAAATTGGTTCCAGTTGTTGAACATTTTGATATGTTATCTATTCTTTTCTATATTATAGATAACATAGAATGTACACTAACCGCAAGGACACAAAACATATAAGAGAACACAACACAGAGAACTGATCACAGAACACATAGAGTACAGAACACTCAGTTCAGAACACACAAACAATAGTATCCCAACCACGCCTCAACAACCCCTTGCAACTCTCAACATCACCCATCTGCTCATCTTGCTACATCCCATTCCATTTATAACACGTAGTACTCTCCGCTTCCACAATATCAATAGTGCACCATTGGTACGCAATAATTAGAAATAGATTCAATTCCACATAAATCTTCCAGCGCAGCTCATCACTTTAAAGCCACTGAACAACACCCCTAAACTTTAGTCTCTATTTCCATTCTCTCTCACCTTTAACACCTCTCACAACTCTAACACCTCTCCTATCTCTCCTATCTCTGTAATCTCTTCAATCTCTCTCAACCTCCTCACTTCCCTCTCTCTATCACCTTAAGCTGCACTTAATTTCTATCAGATTAAAAGACACGTCATACTAAGCCTCAGATCAGAAATTTAGATTCTCCAAAATAGTCAAAATCAATCCCAAATACCACC
This sequence comes from Kodamaea kaohsiungensis (nom. inval.), assembly GCA_030558205.1. Classification (NCBI taxonomy): domain Eukaryota; kingdom Fungi; phylum Ascomycota; class Pichiomycetes; order Serinales; family Debaryomycetaceae; genus Kodamaea; species Kodamaea kaohsiungensis (nom. inval.). Next base: position 141,057 of record JAJMRZ010000006.1, on the reverse strand, counting down.
ATCAATTCCTATCAAATGCACCTTTTTCCAAACTAAAAACTCACTTACCCTACTCTTATAGATCTCCTCTCCACATCCGCCAACCTCATTCCTCACCTTCTCTCCCACACCTCAACAAATCTTCACCTCTTCCAACTCCGTCGTACATTCTACACCTGGCCACAAAGCCAATTACATATCTCTATTAGGAAACTGAAAAATTACATAAGCGAAATTTAATAACGTCCGAAAAATTTCGAGCATTTTTAACACGAATTCATAACCTTACTTCTTCTTTAACCAAGACCACCCCCAACCTCCCCCCCTTTAACTGCTGTGTTTACTACTTGTATTCATAGTTTCTGCTGCTTTTTTTAGCATTGTCCATTATTCTTTCAAATCCGAGTATGCTTACCCCTGCTGAGATCATTGCCGCACGTCACAATGGCGTGAGTGTGGATGCTCCTGCTGCCACTGTTCCTTCGACTGCTGAAACTGTCGTGAGCTCTTCGCAAAGTTCTGCGCCTGCTTCTATCAGTGATGAATCTGCTTACCCTACTTTAGGTGGTGGTAAACCAACCAATGGTGCTGCTTCGTCTTCTTCGTCGTCGACGACTTCAGCTACTCCTTTATGGGGTCCTTCCATGAAGCCTCCGGTACGCTCGGCCACCGAGTCCGGGGCTTCTTCGGCTGACTCCTCCGCTGTTTCTTCTGGATTCACTACCCCTGTTTTGGGTGCCAAGTCCACTGGCTCCGCCACTGCCTCTGGCCCTAAATCTGTTCCTAACAAGTTCAAGGTGACCACGATCCAAGAAGCTTTCCTGTTAGACGTTCAAGACCAATTGAACGTTGCCAAACCCGAATTCATCAAGATCTTAACGTCCGTCAAGTCCGAAACCAAGACCAACATTGAATGCACTACTTCTCAACACATCAAAAAGAGAACCTTTGTGATCACTGGTAAGGCTGAAGACGTCAGATTGGCCAAAAGATTGGTGATCAAGAAATTGACCAAACCCGTAGTTGTTGTATTTTCCGTTCCTGCCAAGGTCCGTTCGAGGATCATTGGTCCTCAAGGTAAGAACCTTAAGCCTATCATTCAACAGAATGAAGTTAAGGTTGACATTGGCAATGAGGAAGAAAGCGAAGACAGCGACGATGTCGACGAAGACGACGTGTTTGCCAAAACCGTCAAGATCTCCATCGAAGGTGACGCTGAAGGCTGTAAACACGCTAAGAACCAGATCTTGGCTATTGTCAAGGAAGAAACAAAGAACTTGTCTACCAAGATCACTGTTCCTGAATTGGTGAAGCCTTTCATTGGTGACGCTATCAACGGTGTCATTTCCAACTACCCTGAATTGGACATTGCCATCCCAGACCACAAGTCTTCTAGTAACCGCGTTTTGATTGTTGGAAACAGAGAAGATGCTTTGGAAGTCAAGCAACAAATCAAACAGGTTGTTGCTCAATTGGAAACCAAGATCACTACTTCTGAAGTCCCAATTCCAAAGTTGAAGCACCAGTTTTTGCCAATTGATGACATTTTAAAGTCTCACCAAGTCTTGATTAAGTTGCCTGGCTCTGGCGAGACCAACGTTACCTTTGTAGGTGAAAAGAAGAAGATTGCTGCTGCTCAAGAAGAAGCCAGAAAGCAAACTTCTCAATACAAGGTTGAAGTGTTGGACATGTCAAAGGCTCACAAGGGTAACTTGGCTCACGTCAAGGCCGTTGCCGCATACTTGGAGAAGAAACACTTCTTCAAGCAGGTTGGTGCCGACAACAGCATTGTTGTGAACTCTCCAGACTTGAACGCACAAGGTGCTGTCAGCATCCCTATTGAGATTGTATCCAAGGGAGACGAAACTGAACAAGTCAAGGCTGCCAAGAAGACTATTGTCAACCAAGTCAACAAGATCACACCTGACCAAACCAAGGTTATCAATGACATTGACGAATTCTTGATCAAGCAAGTTCCTGCTACCATCAAGGACGTTGCCGCACAAAATAAGGTCGCATTTGTAGTGTTGGGTAACACAATCACTTTATTTACTGAGGCTGACGAGTCCGACGACTTTGACTTTGTCGATGACTCCTCTTCATTCAGCGCCGTCGACGCTGAGTTGAACAAGTTGAGAGACTTGGCCAAGAACTTGGACAGTGTTGTCTTGACTGTTCCATCAGCCGAGCAAAGCAACATTTCTGGTCCAAACAAGACCACACTCAAGTCTATTTTGGCCCACGCCGAGCCAGACAGTGTTGTTATTAAGTTGCACCACAACTCTAACACCACCAAGTCGGACGATGAAGTTTACGTTCACGGTGTCAAGAGCGAAGTTGCCAAGGTACAGAAGGAGATTGAAGGTGTTTTGAGCGACGCTAGAGAACACAAGGATGGATACCAATCGCTTGTTGGTGTTGCATCGACCGTCTTGCTGAGATTAATCGGTAAGGCTGGTGCCAGCTTGAACGCTTTGAGAGACGAATTTGGTGTTAAGATTGACGTTAGCGAAGAAGGTTCCGAAAAGACTGACATCACTGTTGCCGGTATCAAGAGAAACGTCGAGGCTGCCAAGCTCCGTATCCAACAATTGCTGAAGAAGTGGGCCGACGAAACATTAGTCAGACTCAGAATCGAGAACCAATTCCACAGAAGAATGATTGGACCAAGCGGTGTCTACATCAACAGATTGCAAGACAAGTACAATGTCAGAATCAGATTCCCATCAGCTGATGCTCTGAACCTTGGAGCTTACAGTGACTCTCCAAAGACCAAGGACGAAGTAACCATCAAGGGACCATCCAAGGGTGTTGCCAAGGCCGAGGAAGAGTTGAAGGAGTTGTTGCAATACGAAAAGGAGAATGGTTTCAAGCAAGTGATTGAGATCCCTACCAAGGCAATTGCCAGAGTTATTGGTAAGGCTGGTGAGACTATCAACGACATTGCCGATGGTTCTGGAGTTGAGTACAACTTCAAGAGAGACGCCGACGAGAAGGAGCTCGGTTACGCACAGGTTGAATTGACCGGTTCCAAGTCTGCATTGAAGGAGGCTTCTGCCAAGATCAACGAGATCATCAAGGAGATTGAGAACTTTGTCAGTTTGTCTGTTACTGTTCCTCAAAAATACCACCGTGACTTGATTGGATCTGGTGGTAATGTGATGAAGGACATCATTGCCAAGGCTGGTGGTGACGACTTGCCTAGAAACAAGCAACACCGTTTGTTGAACATCCCTAACGAAGGTTCTGAGTCTGAGGAAGTTACTTCCGAAGGTGACAAGACCATTGTGGAGAAGATCATTGCACAGATCAAGGCTATTGTTGCACGTAAGGAAGCAACTGTTGAAGACGAGTACGACTTGCCAAAGGACAAGCATAAGCTTATCATTGGACCTGGTGGATCTATCAGACATGCTTTGCAAGATGAATTTGATGCTAACATTGAGGTTCCAAGACCAAACGACAAGAGCACCATTGTGAAGTTGGCTGCTTTGCCAGAGAAGTTGGAAGCATTGAAGGCTAAGATTGCCGAGTTGACCAAGGACGACTGGAATGTTTCTGTCGATGTGCCAGAAAGATACCACGCCTTGGTATCTGAGCGTGGAGCCATCTTTGGTAAGTTGCTTTCTGAGCACAGCGTTGAGATTGGCCACGGTACTTTCACAAGAAAGGCTGCCAAGTTGTCATCTGCATCGATTCCAACCCCACCAGAAACCGCATACCCAGTTGACGACGCCAAGACGTTATTCACAATCTCCTCTAGAGAAGAGGTTGCTGGCGACGACGAAATCATTCCATGGAGATTGAAGGGAGACATCAAGAACACAGAAAAGGTTGCCAAGTTGATCCAAGACCGTTTGGCCACCGCAGAAAAAGCCACTAGTAATGGTTGGTTTTACGCTGCAAACCCTTCAGTGTTTTCTAAGATCATTGGTCCTAAGGGATCCAAGGTGAACCAGATTAGAGAAAAAACTCACACATTCATTACTGTTCCTAGAAACAATGATAAGAACGGAAACTTTGTGTACTTGGTTGGTTCTGAGGAGGACTTGAAGTCTGCTCAAGCTGAGATTCAAAAGGTCTTGTAGATATTTACGGCTAATAATTATTAATTTTGAGAATGTAGATTAGGATGTGACTATGATTGATTGTAGCGTACCGTTTCTTATCACTGTACCCATGAAATTGAATTAAATTGACGTCAAGTATAAAATACAGTGAGATGGGGTAGCACTTGTTCTTCTCATAGTCACATCAACACTCAAACTAAGTGCTGACATGAAATTTATGTACCTTTGTGTGTATCAATAATTAACCATTTAACCACAAAGTATTGTATTGTTCCGATGAGCTTGGAATTCAGAACATGCCTATTGTACATATTAAAGTGTCAAATAATTGAGGTGATTATTGGGGGTGTAATCTTTATCAACTTTCAAGGTGTCAAAAGGATCAAAGACGTTGGATAACTAGAGGACAATTGAACTGTTAATGACCAGAAAATTATCACTCTGACTACCATTCCTCTGTCTGTCAATTTAGACTGTCACTCTTGCAAATAATTTAATATTTCAATAGTCACATAAAACCATTTCTGTTTGTCACTTCAAAGATAAGCCGATATTTGATTCTTTTGCATCACATCAATTGAAGAACTAAACCCCAAAGTTCATGTAACATTTCTAATATCAATTATAATCTATTCTAATTTTGCAATAATCTCTTTATTAGTACAAAAATTCATGTAAATTTTTCACTCAATAAATTGCACCCAAAGGTTGAGCAACCTTTAAATTTTAATACTTTTAACTTAATAGTATAATACGAGCTCAACACAGATATATAGATACCATATAAACCAAACGAAGTTTACGACTCATTGCTTCTATTATCATATAAATCTCGTATAACTTACTTTAGGTTGCGGCGTTTCACAAAACTCTAGCTCATCTCTGTAGAATAACATGTGCTCCTGGCTTTACTAAACAATAAGTAAATAATGGCCCAGAACAGAATGGGCTTAACTTAAGGTTCTTCTTTTAAGATCAAAACCATGGTTCGTATCTTTAAATAGGACATTATTGAAGGTTTTGTACTCGAGATAAAATTGGTATGGTGCAATGCCGAAGAGGCTCCACAGTTTTACTTATTTAAATGCAGGTGCCTTGGCAAGTCTAATTAAGGAGGTGGGGGGCCGTTCCAGATTAGGCTGCAAAATTGGGGGGTTAAATGTGCTTTAGTTTTGCTGTTCTTTTTCTGTTTTGTTCAGTATTGCGATGAGCTGATTGAAAGTGGTCAAACTATTGAGTTAGTATACCTTCAATTGTTATCTGAGTTGGTTTTGGGAGTACTTTATTTTTGGAGCCATATCGTGAGGGTTAATCTTGCTCAAATGTCATACCACATTTGCATGTTACGGTAAATTGACTAATAGATATTTTGCTCAACCATTTAGATCTCATTAAACTATTTCATCTCTATATACATTTCTTTATACTCATCATCTAGCATCTTTATACATTTGTATTGCTCTCTCTCTAGTTTCTTTATAGTCCACAACTCTTCTTGGGTACCCTGATTTTTTGGCAATTTCCCCCAGTTCTTCCTTACTGTATGGATCATGTATACTCTTGCCTTCAATATCCTCTAATTCAGGTACCCATTTGCGAATGAACGTACCTGAAGGGTCAAACTTCTCACTTTGAAGTGTAGGGTTGAACACTCGAAAGTACGGTTGCGGGTCTACACCCACACTGGCAGAAAACTCCCAACCTCCATTGTTCAGTGCCATGTCAAAGTCCACCAAATGCAGCGCAAACCACCGTTCACCCAATCTCCAGTCTAGCAATAAGTTTTTAGCTAGGAAACAGGCCACCACCATGCGGCTTCTGTTCGCCATAGAACCTGTAGCCAACAACTGTCTCATCAGGGCATCAACAATGGGGTAACCTGTTTTCCCCTCGCACCAGCTTTGAAACAATTCGGGGTTGTCATCCCATACCATATCAGCGTAGTCAAGTTGAAATGGTCTGTCCATGCATGTATGTGGCCAATTGCTCATGATGTGCCTGTAAAAGTCTCTCCATGCAAGTTGTCTAACGTATGCAGTAGAGTTTTCCAGTAATTTGGTGATATCTTCTTTGCCCTCTTCTTTCATGATGAACTCAATCAATTGTGTAGTGGATACTGTGCCCATCAGCAAGTGAGGAGACATTCTTGGAAACCCATCCAATGTGTCCTTAATCTGTGTGTACTTGCGGACATTTACGTCGAGCAGGCGCGCAAACACCTGCATTGGCCCATCGAGACTTTCAATCTTGTACTGCTTGTTAAATATCAGTAGTTGTTCTTTGGTTAGTTTATTTGAAGGTTCAGGAATCGTTGGCTCTCCAAACACATCTAAAACCAGCAGATCCTGGTTACCCAAGTCTGGAACACCCACGCTCTTTGGTTTATTTTGCTGCAAAAACTTGAGCCAACTTTTGTACCAGGGTGTAAACACCAGGTACTGTGTCCCCTTCTGAGTAGCCAACTCGCCAGGAGTTACCGTACAAGTGTGATGCAACGGGGTAAACTCACGGGGCCACAGCTTCTCACTCAACCTGGTTAAAATACGTAACTCGTCAACTTCATACTCGATGTTTGCGTACAATTTTGCAACCTTGTTCGTTTCACAAAATTCGGCAACGCCGTCCGCAATATTATCACACTGTAACACCACCAATGGAATGTTCACTTGGCGCAAGTAGTCTGACATGACTTTCAAGGCATTGTTCAAGTAGGCCCATTGGAACGCACTAGTGTTGTGGCCCTGCAACCATTGATCGCTATATGGATAAACTGCAATCAAAGGTTTTCCTAATTTGACCGATTCATTCTGCGCAGCGCTAAGTGCAGGGTTGTTTTCTACTCGGAAGTCTCTAAATAGAACTATACCAACGTAGTTGCACACCTTGTTTTCTTCTTTCGACTTCTTAGACAGAAGCAAACGGTGTAACGGTTTATTTTCATCTTTTAAATATCGCGTATAGTACTTGACTGGTTTCTCCACCCGTTGTCTTTTCCTCACTTCGGCTCCTGATGCACTATTAAGTGGATGTTTACGCATCTCCTTCACGTTCCTCGGTACGACAAAAATGTCAATAAACTCTACTTGTTAGCCCTTTCCAATCGAGGACTTGACTTGTTCCGTAAAAATTTACTCAATACTTGCAAAGCTTTTGCCTCCTAAGATTGCTCCTACCTGTTCAATTGTGCCGAGCAATAAAGTCCAACCTGAGACGTACCGCTTTGAATCTTCTAGGCAATTAGTTGATAAAACAAACTAATTTCAAAGCTGTGGATGACTTAAAAATGCCCTTTCCAAGAATTACACCGATACTTCGACTTGGTTTATCCACACAAGAATCTTCGCCTTTGCATCTTAACGCCTTTCAATATAATCCTCAGTAAAATTTTCAAAAATGTTAGCATCACGTGTGATCACATACTATAAAAGAAAATTTATCGAAGAAGACATTTGCAGCAAAGTCAAAAGCATCTCGTACATGGCAATAGAGGGGGGCTCAGAAGATCCGTGTGTGTTTTTTATTATAATGAAACAACGCATCTGCGGGAGTTTCCGCTCTCCCATTCCACCCTCAGGTTAGCCACATTCCACTGGCACCAGAAAAGTCAAACTGTGGTTCATTCTATCGCCGTACTTGATTAATTACAAAGAACTAAAAGCTGGTAAAAGAAATTCATGTATAATGCAGCATCAAAAAATTTTTTAGAAGGATTCTTGCAGCCTAACAAAAAAAGAAGGGTTTGCAGTATATATAAGCTTGAGGAATTCCTATAAGTTTGATGGTTAATATCATCGCTATGGGTATATCTGATAAGCTTGGGATTAACAGTTCCTCATCGCAAGAGAAGAGAGACGACCGTAGTGTCGACAATGTTTCTTATTACTCGCTGGACAAGGAGGCTGCTGCGCTCATCTCACTTGATCACAATAAGAAGGAAATTGGTTATATCAGTGCCACCTTTTTGATGGTGAATAGAATGTTGGGTGCTGGTGTTTTCAGTACTGGATCTACTATTTTTGCATTGAGTGGTTCTGTTGGTACTTCTTTGATGATGTGGTTTGCAGGAACGATTATCGCTTTGTCAGGATTGTTGGTGTACATGGAATTGGGATCTGCTTTGCCTCGTAATGGTGGTGAGAAGAATTACTTGGAGTACTTGTTCAAGAAGCCAAAGTTCTTTGTCACTGCTATGTACGCTTCGTATGTTTTCTTTTTGGGTTGGGCTTCTGGTAACTCCATTGTTACCGGTGAGTACATCTTGAACGCTGCTGGTAAGGAACCAGGTCAATGGAACTCGAGAGGTATTGGTATCGCTGTCATCACCTTTGGTTTCTTGATCAACGGTATCAACGTCAAGGCTGGTTTATTTGTCGCTAACACCTTGGGTGCCTTCAAAGTTGTTATTGTGCTCATCATCACCGTTACCGGATGGGTTGCTCTTGGTGGAGGTATCAAAACCGCAAATTTCCAACCTACACATAACTTCCACAAAGCATTCAGTGGTGAAAGTCCTTCGGCTTTCGGTATTGTCAATGCTCTTTATAACGTCATTTGGTCGTACGTTGGTTACTCTAACGCTAACTACGCCCTTGGTGAAATCAAGAACCCAGTCAAGGTCTTGCGTGTTGCTGCCCCAACTGCCTTTTTGTCTTTGGGTGTCATCTACATGTTTGTCAACATTGCCTACTTTGCCGTTGTGCCAAAGGAAGAGATTGCCGGCTCCGGTCGTATCTTAGCTGCCTCTTTCTTCAAGTACGCCTTTGGTGACACTGCTGAAAAGGCTGCCTCTGTCTTTGTCGCTTTGTCTGCTTTGGGTAACGTCTTGTCTGTCATCTTTTCGCAAGGTAGAATTATCCAATCCTTGGGACGTGAAGGTACCTTACCATTTTCTGGATTCTTTGGTACCTCCAAGCCATTCAACTCTCCATTTGTTGGTTTGTTCCAACATTGGGTCGTCTGTGTCGTCACCATCTTGGCCCCACCTCCAGGAGATGCTTACAACTTTATTCTTAACTTGATTTCATACCCATTGAACGTTGTCAACACCGTGCTTGCAGGTGGTTTGTTATGGGTCTACTGGAAGAAACGGAAGGGACAACAAGAATGGAACCCTCCTATCAAGGCTTCCGTTCCTGTCATCATTTTCTTCTTCTTGGCTTCTCTCTACTTGATTGTCGCTCCATACGTGCCTCCTGTACATGGCCAAAAGGTCTACAACTCGTTGCCTTACTGGATCCATCCTGTCGTTACCTGGGGTATCTTTGGTGTTGGTTTGGCTTACTACTTGGTCTGGGCACAACTCTTACCTCGCCTCGGTGACTACACCTTGGTCGTCAAGGAAGTTGTCGGTGAAGACGGGTTCTGGAAGAACAAGATCTACAAGATTGCTAATGATGGTTCAAACAAGGATATCTTGGATGACCACAACGTCAGAGATGTCGAGGTTATTGAACCTGTATCCAAATAATTGCTATAAAGCCCTTAATATTTAATTCCTACTCACTTTTTATTCATTTAGGTTTATTCAATAGAGAAATGAACTCCAACAAGGGAGTTTTTAAAACAGTATTTTTATTGTAGCTCCATTTTTTTAGATTGTTTAAGCCATACTTAACGTCTAAACACAGTGCTCAGAAATAGATAAGATATTATCTATCAAGAAATTGTCCCATTCATAAAGTGGAGAAAAGGAACAATGCTGATCATCAATGTCAAACTGTGGCTCACCTTGGCAGTTCATAGCCTTTACAACCTGTTTCTTATCGCCTTTATTCTATTTACATTATTTTCCTTGTCTAATCATACTTGTCATCTTGAGGAATGGAGTGTAATGTACATGAAATGAATATTCCCCAAAATTTTGTAGATGAGTTTTTGAAACCTTTAGCTTAGATTTTAAACCTGTGTGTTTTTGGTGTGTGCATTGGTGACCAGATACCTCTTACCGAGTCGTTCGTCGACATCACCTTGTGGTTATACTTGAACAACTCTGCTCCGCTCAGCTGGCTGTGTTCTTCAATCTTGCGTACTATATCAACGCTGTTTAAATTGGCGATATTGACTTCTTTCACCGTGTCGTTACTGTAGTGGAACTTCAACGATGGGTGGCCCACCTTCTTCACTATTTCAAAGTAAACGTTGGGTTTCTTAGATGCGAGTTGGTGGATGTCGTTGGACTTGAGTAAGGTACGGAGTCCTGTGGAAGATCCTCCCCAGTTACAGTACTGTACCTGTACTTTGTGGCAAGGAACAACATAGGCACCCAAACCGTTACGTGCTAACGATGCTTTGGCGATGGCTCTCACTGGCATGTTGTCTATGAATATTGAGTATTGGTTCTTGAGTTGTACTGAAAAATTTTAATGAACCAAAGGGTCGTGCGAGGGATAATAAAAAAATAGATGTAGGTGGTGAGGAAGGTAGAGTATATTGCAGTAGGGATAAGTGAAGGTGGGTTGATTGGAAATAGGTTGATTGGAAATGGGTAGTTGAGAAGAGCAGAGTAGTGGGCAATAAAGAGTTGAGTACATTCTGTAAGAAAATGTTACCGAAGAAGAGAAGGCAAGTCGTAATACTCTTCTCTGTCCCCCCTCTGCTAAACTATGAAGCTTGACTTTTCATTATTCCTCATGAACATGTGTATCAGCTGCCCTCACTTTCATTATTACCTAAACCAACACCTCTAAGCCGGGATATTACAATCTATTTTTTTGCAGCCAAGGCATCAAAAAATTAAAGTCACACATTCAACATAAACCTGTCAGTTGGTTGTCATAAATGAGCCAGAAACAGAAGTCATCAATACATGCTTTAAGGTAAATTATTTTAAATGTCACTTCAGCTTTTTGTGGAGGTGCAAAAATACCACCGTGATATCGTATAACCATCGAGGAAATTGAACAACAATTCAAAATATATAAATGTGCTTGCTGGGTCCGCTGTAGCCTTGCGAGTAACATTAGTTTGAGTGATAATTCAAAGTTTCTTACTTTTCATCGAGCTATCAGGGATATAATACTACTTCTCAGATGATCATGGGGACAAGCAACATTACACCTTTATTATTTTTATTTACATTCACCCCCTACAACTTTTGTATTCTTATTATATTGTCTCTCTATAAACTGAGACTATTCTAGTTACTTTTTTCATCAGATGTATCACTAAGCCCAGCGTACTTTGATCTAGCTCTCAATTTAGGTCCATTCATGTAAAAGAGGACTGGGATGGCGGTGGAAGCCAACGAAATGAAACCCAAGAGGGCAGAACCCCAACCAACAGGGAACTTCTTTGTCAGGAGGCCATTATAAAGGTAGTTTCCGAAAAGTGGGAAAACAGATGCAATCACCGATCTAAGAAGCGCGTTACCTGCAAAAACAGAAGCCAAGTATCTCCAGAATGACATGCCCATGTAGTTGAACAAGGATTGGAACACGATGAACGATCCTCCAGCAAATAAACTGGCACCGATAAGTGGAACAATCCAGTGCACTGACTCGGTAGCAGTGAAGGAAAAGATTATAACACCAAGGGACATGATTATATTTCCAACAATAGTTGAAGGAATAAAAGCTTCAGGAGGGACGTCTTCACCAGCCAAAATCTTGTTGGTAAAGATCACCTTGACGTGCCAAATGAACAACATACATGAAATAAGAATTCCAATCATAATAGACACATACGATACTCCCAATTCCATCAATGTGAAGTGGTAGATACCAGAAAACACAATAGGAAACGACTCGAACCAAAGGTACAAAATAGAATACACCAATGCAATGTGGAAGCCAATAAGCATCAATACAGGCTCAAGAAGGGTAACTTCGATAGGTCTCCACAAAGTGTTGACCAACACTTGATTAACCGAAAAGTCTTTACCATCGATTTCATCCTGTGTCACGATATTGGGGTTGCCTGTTCTTGCTCTCAAACGTTGTGCCTTTCTAAACAAGATTGTCTTTGAGTATGTTTCTGGTAAAAAGAAAGTCAAACTGATTAAACAGAACCCACTTGAAATTGCAAGGAACCAGAATGTCCATCTCCATCCACCAGCGACTGTCATTGCAGCACCAATAAGAGGACCTAACGATGGACCACACACAGCTGCCATACACCAAGCTGCAATTCCAATAGGACTCCATGCAAAAGGGACAATGTCCCCAATAGAAGCTCCTCCAGTACTCAAACATGGCGAGGCAAAGAACCCAGCAATGAATCTTAGCACACATAACCCAGCTATATTCTTGGACAAGGCTGTGGGGATCTGGAGAATGAAAAATATGAAAAGCGTAAAGAGGTAAATGTTTGTACGTCCCAACGCATAATGCTCACTGAATGGTCCCCACACCATGGGACCAATACCGTACCCTGCAACGAACAAGGTAAGAGGCAAAGTTCCAACAACATGCGAAACTCCAAGCTCTTCCATGATTTCATCCAAACCAGGAGTGTAGATGGCGGCACCCATATAAACAGACGTTGTCAAAACAGCAATCTGTGAAATCAAGAAAACCTTATACTTGAGCGACCAGTTGTATGGGTTCTCAGGGTCGTCTTCGCCATCAAATGTGACTAAAATAGCACCGTCGACTTGTTTGGTGGCTGAGGATGATGTATCACTTGAAGGTGCCAATGCTTCATCCCCATGTTGATATTCTTTCTCTAGGTACTTCTCAGGAAGACTATACTCCAGGTCGTCTTCATTATAAGCATATAACTTGTGACCGGAGAGGTGATAGACAGTCCTCCCAAATAAACTCTGTTTAACAAATTCAGATAACTTCATACACTTTTTGCGATTAATTTGACACAACAATCAATTATATATATATGCCCAACTATAACAACATTGCGCTTGTCAAGTTTGCACCCATCTTGCAACTCTATTTTCCCTTTTAGAAATTAGTCCGAAGTAACTTCGGAATTCTAACTCGAAAGAGAAAAAATAACAGATAAAATTACTTTTGTACATGATAAAGAAAAGAATTCTTGAAGCCAAGGTGTATTATCACTGGTGATACAGCCTGTAATTAATAAGCTCCCCGGGCTCGAGAGAGGGAGATGAAGACGGCTGACAAACAGTATAGACGGAAAACGGAGAAGAGAGATGTTGGGTGTAGCCAAGGTAGCATTGGCATTGCTCTCACTGATCAGGTTGCAATTAATAGGAGATTACTTATGATGAGTGTTTGTAGATTTTAGGGAAGGAGTTAACTTTACATTTTATCTCTTTTTTGAAAATTAAAAGTGGACACTTTGCATATCTTTGGCTGCAAATGCATCATAAACGTGTATTTATTCAGAGGAAATAAAGTTGACAGTAAAGAATTGGAAAGGCTCGGGAAAGACGCAAGAATGACTTAAGAAGACGTAAAAAGAGCCCAAGAATGTTTGTACGCTAGGGATAGTTCATGATTCAATGTGAATGAAACTCTTCCTTAAGTAGTACACAATAGGTACGAGAAAACAGAGTTTCAACAAGGCTTAAATGTGTTGAAAGCGACGATTGTGATAACAACTATTCTCTCGTTCAAGCATTTTCATTCTGAATACTTGTTATCTTTGCTTAGAAGTTAGGCTAGAAGTTTGGATGTGTATTTACTGGGAGGTAGCAAGCAATAAAGTGCATCTGCTTTCTAGCACTCGCAGGCTTAGAGAATATTTAGTACTTCAAACTCAAGGTTTCAAAGCTCACCGAGAGTGCTTCTGACGGTAGGTACTTTGACTATTGTGATAATGGACACTCAGCCACCTTCACTTAGTACAGTTCTTCGTTTGGCGTATCTCGAAATCTACTGCTGTAGACTTGAAATTCTTGTAAGATCTGCAAGCAAAAACCGAGAGTTGTTACCCGAAAACAAGGTCACCATGCACTTGAACATTCTACCCGGATATTGGGAGGGGGCTGTATGCTCAAGAAGGAACATCTTCAGGAGCCAGAGCATTTCGTTCAAACTAGTAAAAGAGGTTTGCTTTTAGATCTATGCACTTATACTATATTCTCAGTTTGTTGCTAACGTTTATCTGAAAAATAGCATGTTTGACGTGAGAAGATGAAAGGAATTTACAATTCCAAAGCAAATTCCTCTTCATCGTTCCAAAAAAGTCCATTGTTCGCTATGCTGTCAAAATAAACTGCCCTTATTCAGCTTAATGTGCCTAAACATTTGCTTTTGAAGCTTTACTTTTTGGTATGCTTCTTTACAGATTGTAATCATTTAACTACTCCCACCAACAATAACCCGTGTATGAATTGAGGCTGAGTGCCTCACCCTCGCCCTATCAGCCGGAAACAGTTCAGCCGAAGAGTTTCCTGGTCAATTTTGTTGAAAAATCTCACTACTTCAACGGTATTCTGTCAAATTCTGGTTCATTGGTGAAAGTAGTGGTGGAGACTTTGAATATCTCTTTGGCTGCAAATGTGTCAGAGCTTTATTACTTTTTTACCCTGCTCTATTTCACAAAAAAAAAAATATTAGCGATGATCAGCAAAGATTGAGCAAAGTCGTAATAAGGTTTGTTTTAGGAAAGTGCCCCGAAAATTCAGTTAGTGCTCTATCAATTCACAAGGTTGGTTCCGCGGTTTGGCGTTTTAAGGTACTGTTCGTCATATTAAACAATAGGCTGTTTTGAAGAGTTGATTTCCGTTACACAGAAGTATTTTCTCACCTGAACTGTGAACTAACAGCAATGTTTGCAGTCCGCCAGTAAATGGTTTAAACCTAACAGCCCAATGAACAATCAAGTGTCTTAAGAAATACTGCCTTCATCACTTGCAAGGAAAGTAAAGTAGGGCACTTTTTTTAGATTCAATTTAACTTCAAAAATGAAGCAAGTCTAAAACCACTGCTTAACAAACTCGAATCTTGGATCTCTGTGAAGCGTGTATTCTTAAGAAAGTCAGGTAATTGAGATGTGTGGACCCCCACTTCAAAAGCTTACCTTAAAAGAACTTCAGGGTGTCTTTCGCCTCAATCTTTTCGATAACCATGGACTCACATATGAAAATTGACTTGAAACCAGGTGTTTTCGAATACGACTTCTATGGAGAATGGAGGAATATGCTAAAACTCACTTTGACACCACTGGAACTCCTTCTTGAATCGATTTACCAAAAAATGCAGGAAACAATGAGTGATTGCCAGTTTGTGGATTGAGCACTAGGAGGAAAGTGGAAGATTGTGTGGGAACTTTCATAGTCAACCAGCAGAGTTTGTATCAAGTTTGGATACCTTGACTGTTTGAACCACATTCTTGAAGTCTTCTTCAAATTATCTTCAAAAGAGAGCTTTAAATTACAATGTTAGTATAGTTCTAATATCGGAAATAATGAGCACTTGAGACTCTAGCAAATACCTTTTATTTGAAATTGAATCAATTGGTATTCAAACTCGGTCTTGGGATCTACAGCAATGCACCACTTAAATTTGAACTCAGAATGATAAGGAAAATATCAAGGTGTCAGAAATCAACGCAATGGTTAGATGATGCTATCTGTAGCGATTAAGATCACTTATTTAGGACCAGGCTATGATAATCTCGTGATGATTTTCATTAAAAAGGACCTAATTCTTATAGTTTTTCAATGCTATACAAGCTAATACTTATAATCAGTCTATATCTCAGATTCGCTGGGCATACTAAGTATCTGATAAAATTTAGCCTTGTAAGAATTGTACTGTAGTTGATGATTTATAAAACTACAGGTTTTCTTTGACAACGTTAAATGGGAAAGAGTTGGTGAGTATATTGATTCAGGTATATCAGCTTGGCTATTATGAAAGGTTTAATGATGAAATTTATGAATGGAACTAAGTGTTATATCGGTGCTCAAAAATTGTTCATAAAGGATTATACATAGTTTAATTCATGGAATCACATAGTCTCTGTTTTCCGGGTACCTACTTAAACTAATTGAAAATCAACTTGAGTATCTTATGTAACTAAGTACAATCAAGCAAAATACTTCTAAAGCTGGAGCTATTTGAGCAGTAGTCATCGCATTTAGGCTAGCTGGGGCTGCAAAGTATCAGATAGCGCAATTCTCGATCGCTTTTATTGAACAGTACAGCCCAGTTATATACTGTCTAAACACTGTTAGAAGTAGGTTAGATTTTACAGCTATATACTACCAAGTTGGACATGCTAAAAATAAGAATCTGGTAAAAACCTCCGGAAATGAGCTTCTAGTTTGGATATACGAATTAATTCCTTCACTAAATGAGTAAGTTAGATTCAAGAAAAAAATCTGAATTCAGTAAAGGTAAGTATAAGCTAACATATTTTAAAATCTTTGGTTATACGTTGGGTTCCTCGCTCTTCAAATGTTGGCTGCAATAAATGTAAAAAAATTTCGAAGTTTTTTTCTTTCTTTTTTTTTTCATCTTTAGCTGTCAACCCCAGGTTTCCGTTTTCGAGTTTTGCTTATGTAATTTTCTCTCTCACATTCCGTTTCGAAAAAAAAGCCGCGAATTCTCGCGGAGACCCTAGTGCACATCTTTGTTTCGAACCCATTTTATCGTAAAAATCATGGGTTTATATGAATATATGATACTCAGCACCTCCCAGCTAGTTAGAAATTACCTGATGATACTATAACAATTACAATTATGAAGCTGTATCATATTTGCAGAATTTTTCATTAATTTTGTGTAGCGAATAGAGTTTTTTGCAACCATTTGTAGGAAGGTAGATTTAGCCTCTTCATAGTACTAGACCCTGTCCAATATTCATAATTCTTTGGGTTATCAAACGGTCAAATATTTAAAGGCTGATTCCCAACACAGCTGTACTGACCTTAGTCGAAGAAGCTGTTTCTATTTGAACCGTCGGATTGAACAAGGATTGGGGCATTTTACACTGTTCTAACCCAGATGAGAAGTTGCTACAAAGAGGTATCAGCATTACTAAAAATCAATACAGTCCTAATGCTTCGACGCAGCCATGTTTATCAGGCAAGACTAGAGAGTAGCGCACTCATATGGTGGAACTGTAGAAATCGTAAATACACTAATGCTACGAGACAAAGAAAATGTAGCTCAGAATCATATGAGTGATAATCCCCAAGGTTCCTCGTGTAGAAACATCCATCAGCAGAATTTGAAACTTGCTTTTGTAGACTTTAAGTATTAACACACCTGTTAAAGGTTGAATTTGTTCCTAATGATGCAGAAAAGGGAGAGATATGAAATAAGTACCAGGTCACAGCCTTTTTGACAGCATGAACAAAATATTGGAACCTTAATTTCAAGTCCAATTAAGTATTGCCATCTCATTTAACTTATTCGGTCACCATTGGTGAGTAAAATCTCTCTATACTTAAGTTCATTTTATCCTGTTCTTTGTTAAAGTTTGTACGTTCTACTGAAAACGGGTGGCACTCTTCTATTTTCAAAGTTCAAGTGTAGCACTTATATTCATTAAGCGTTGAATTAGCGGAAGCTCATATGAAAAATACTAGAGATTACGAAGTTCATTATGTTAGGTCAACCACCTGTTCGAACAGTACAATTGGCTTCGTGCAGATCATCAATTGTAGAACACCAACCAACTTTTGTCTCGAAAGCTGTTTCTCTACTTTTGTGTGGTTCAGGATCAATAACTTAATCTTAAACGTCTTAAAATGTACCGAGTAAGTACTGTGAAGCTCATTATAGCCTTCAGTCTGTGTGCATAGCTCTGTATAGATCGCTGCGAGAAGAGATGCTTTGAACTAAGCTATAAAAGTTGCAATGTTTATTGTGATGCCGCACGGAACACAAAAAATTTCGCGCCCTCCTTCGGTTTAAGGAAACTATCGTATGGCAACTCAGAGCGTTTTCTAACTCTAGCTGCCATTTGGGGACCACCATCTATATAAGAGGCATTTTCCTTAAAAATTTGCCAACACTCCATACTAGTTGTTGAAAAACGTGCTTAAGATGAACTACAAGTCATACCAGCAGGTTTTGAATATAGTCGTGAGTTCCGGCTCTTCTGCTATCAAAAAGAAAGTGGATCTCAAAAAAGAACTTAAGAAAAGCGAAAAGGTCAAGATTACAAAGCCTAAAAAGGTGACACCAGTTAGTAAACGAAGAACCAAGACTGGATGTTTAACGTGTCGCAAGAGAAAGAAGAAGTGTGATGAGGATAAAGTGAATGGTAAGTGCCAGGCTTGTACGCGGAACTTTTTGGAGTGCTGTTGGCCTGAACATGACCAGACACCAGTCTCGCCTTCTTGTGCCTTGCCAAAGATTATCGAGGTGGACAGCAAATTACCTACGCCCATGTCGACACCACGTTTGTGCCCAACATCTCCAACACAGGCTCCGGTTACTCCGGCAGCTGCTGTTTCAAAGCCAGTGGTCACTCCGAGATCTCCAGCTTATCAAGCAGTTCCATACAAGAGAACTCCAACAAGCGATGTTTCTACAAAGTGCTCTATCAGCGCACTTTTAGCAACCCCGGTCCACGAAACTTACCCGAGTCCAGTGCACTCGCCGGTTACTCATGAAGAGGAATACTCGGAAGATGAGAAACCAGAGGAGAAGACAAAGTTCATTATTACCTCGTTCAATAGAGAGAAGGACTTGTGTCAAGTCAAGTAAAGGTTTGGGTATAGCATATGCATTATTTATAGGTTTGGTCCTGGTATTGGTGCCAGGAGGGTTCTAATTTAATTCGCCATTATGGCAAAAGGTTTATTCAATGTAGTACACGAGAATTGTAGATGTTTTGACTCACACAACTTTAAATTTTTTATGAGGCGAATTAGGTTGCAAATTTTTCAATTGCTCACGTAATTTGGGATTGTGTTGGAAGTGTAAAGCGTGAAGTGGGATTGTACATAGATCCAGGAAATGGATATAGGAATGAGTTGGAATATGATAATAGGGAATGGAATGGAATTATCGTAAATAATAGATCAAGATTATATAACAATACTTATTGTTGGAGAGAATACGCAGTTTCTTCGTAGTAAATATGTACAACGGTCAGTGTTTGATGAGATTGAAATAGAAGAAATGGAACTCATACGATGGTGTTTAGTAAGTGAATTAAATTCTGGAGCATTGTTAGGAATGTTATAAAGTCAGCACTTTCTATTTTTCATAATTTCCATAATTTTTAGCTGTTATTTTGTATAAGTAATGAGAGCTTGAAAAGGATTCATTCATATCTAAGCAAACCTTTAAATGAAAGGTATAGTAATCTTAAATTATTAAGATGAACCAGGACTGATGATGAAAGCAAAGATTATAAATGGGTATGTTGATACTTTTTCATAATTGAATGGGTATCCAACTTAGGACAACTAATTAAATGACCGGACCAATTATGCTCCAAGACATCTCTTGTCTTATTCTCTATGGAATCCTCACTTGTTGAACAACTTCAAGTCATTCAGGTTTTGAACATAACAGTTCTAGCGTGGGCTCAAAGTTAGCACTTATCTTGCCAACGTTCGTAGCATTTTGTAAAAGTTTCCTACCTTCATGTTCCTTTGATTCTGCCACTTCCAAGAAGTCAAGTTCTAGGTGAGTAAGAGAATTGTATACTTCTAATTCTCAATCCTTAAATCCACTTAACCTCTCACCTTCAATCAGTTAACTTTACTCACGAATTGAATTATCTTATTAAATTTTGGTTAAAGGAAATCGAGGCTGCCCGTCTTATCTCTAGCTTTGTGACTTTTTACTATGTTGCAATATTAATTTATGCATTTGCAACCATGCCATATTGACATACATCCTAGACCAATTACTCATCATATCTGCTTCAAATTCTACATAATACCACCCACACAACCCCTTTAACTCCTTTAACTCCTTTCGTCAAGAGGTTTACAATAAATCACAGTCCAAGAATTGATTACAAACTTTAAAAGCAAGACCTATTCAGTTCCCCGCTAGACTTAGTCTTGCTGTTGTGGCATAACGTCTCACCCTGACCACCCCCAGGAACCCGTAAATGTGTGGGCAATTAACGTATATTATAAACATTTTGAGGTATATGCACGTGAGATTGACTGCAAAAAAAGCAATCTGGAACCATATGGCGATCAAGGCCAACCGAGCCGAACCGAGTATCCACAATTGGTTGCAAATGCTATTTAGTAGTGCTGTATGGGTCTTTCAAACTCCTATGGATCACTGCAATAGAAGATATAAAAAGGGTTCAATCTGTCATAATTTAGTCTGGAATCATCAAGCAATATGAGTAGCGCAGGACAAAGATTTGGAAATTACGACACACATTTCGTTAAGGGTATTGATGAGGTTGATGCTGATGGGGTTTTAGTAGTCAATGCTAAGGGTAGAGAACAGGCACAGTTCCCTGACTTTTTGCCAACATGGGACCCTACTCAAAAGTATGAACCACTCAAGTTTTTCAAGCATGAGGACCCTGGCCACAGAGCTGACCCAAGTTTCCCCAACTTGTTTCCAAAAGATGGAGACCACACAGTTAAGAGGATCACTCCAAAGTTTGGTACTGAGGTGAGAAGCGGTGTTCAATTATCTCAGTTGGACGATAAAGGAAAGGACGAATTGGCTTTGCTTGTTGCTCAGCGTGGTATCGTTGTTTTCCGTAACCAGGATTTTGCAAACCAGGGGCCTGGTTTTGCAGTCAAGTACGGACAACATTTCGGACGCTTACACATTCACCCAACTAGTGGTGCTCCTCGTGGACACCCAGAGTTGCATGTCACTTACAGAAGACCAGACGCTGGTGAATTTGAACGTATCTTCTCAAACAGAACTCACAATGTTGGCTGGCACTCGGATGTGAGTTACGAGTTGCAGGGACCTGGTATCACATTTTTCTCTGTCCTTGAAGGACCAGAGTCTGGTGGTGACACCATCTTTGCTGACACAACCGAAGCATACAACCGTTTGTCTCCAGAATTCCAAAAGAGATTGGCAGGATTGCACGTTTTGCACACTTCAGCGGACCAGGCGTCCAACTCCAGAGTTCAAGGTGGTATCGAAAGACGTACCCCCGTCTCCAACATCCACCCATTAATCAGAACTCACCCAGTTACTGGTGCAAAGAGCATTTACTTGAACAGACCATTTTCGCGTAGAATCGTGGAATTGAAGGCTGAGGAGTCTGAATACTTGTTGGGTTTCTTGTTCAGCCACATTGAACAGTCGCATGACTTACAATTAAGAGCAAACTGGGAACCAAACACTGTGGTTGTGTGGGACAACAGACGTACTGTACACTCTGCTATTGTCGACTGGGATACTCCAGTCCTGAGACATGCTTTCAGAATTACTCCACAAGCCGAAAGACCAGTGGAAGACTTGAAAGACTTGAACAAGGAGGAATACGATGTAGGCGATGTTGAAGCTTCATTGAAGAAAGCCTTAAATATTTAAAATAGTTACAAAATATAAAATTGATTATAAGATACTTTGTGTTGTATTTCTAAAATGACAGAATTTTGGCTGCAAAAATTTAAGAACAATTCATTAATCTAAATATTTAGGGTTCATCTGAACATTCATGGAAACATAAAAATAGAGAAGCACCTAAGCGTTATCTAACAAGTAATTTGTGGCGGCCAGAAGGTTCCAGTTTTCACGCTTTAATGCATCAAGGGCCACTTGTTTAGTGAACCCCATACCTACGAGCTCGTCAGCAAGTTCGTCAACCGAGTCAGGTGCACCAGTAATATTAGCAGCAATGGGTTGAGGTTGAGTTGCAGGTGGTGTTGGTGCAGAGTCCAGTGGAGTGGCAGCGTTGTTTCCAAAGCCTGCAAACAACTGTTCCCATTCGTCATTTCCTGTGTCTTCTTTGGCAGACGCAGTGAAATCAGGTACATTCGACAGTCTAACTGGTTCACTTGTGAATCCGTCATCAAATCCAAGAGCTTCTGCATCTTCTTGAGGGTATTCAAATCCGGTACCATGCTCAACTCTGGAGGCTTGCAAACCAGCAAACTCGTCTTCTTCAAACAAGTCTTGAGATGTTTTGTTGACTTCAGGAGTGGCAGGAGCCAAGTCGTTGAACGCACTATCAAAGTCAAATCCGGAAGGAGCGAGATCCAAGTCGGCTGGTTTAGTGGATCTTTCAAGAGACTTCTCAGGGGCCTTGAGTATACTCAGATCCTTAACTCTCGACAAGTTCTCCTCTGCATCGTCAAACTTCTCACTAGACGAGTGCTCTTCGTCTGATGATGAGTCTTCATCGTAATCCAACTCTTTGATTGGTGGGAACTCATCTTCGTCGGCTGGAGCTTTAGAAGAGGTTTCGTCCTCTCTGGCTTCGTCAGCATTAACAAGTTCAAACGACCCAACACCAGAAGACGATTTGTCGCCTTCTGCGCTGTCGTGATGTTGTGCCAGTGGCTCAGTAAAGTTTTCAGTGTCTGCAGACTTAGGGATCTCCACGTCGTCATCATCAATATTTCCCAAAGTCTCGCGATCACTAATTTCAATATTGTCGTCACGGACAGACAATGCAGCATTATTTTGAACACTAGAAGTTAATGAGTCGGTTCTTTGAACTCCAACAAGCACACCAGGCATACCCACAAGTCCACCCACAATTCCTGCATTATTTTGTTGAGCAAATTGGAACTCAGAGTTGCTAGGCAGTGTCACAGGTGTCTCGTTGTCGTCGTTTGTAACAACCGATGAAGTGTTGGTTGTGTTAGTTCTTGAAGTGAAAGAGAAGGCTGTGTCCTTTTCTTTCGAGTTTGGCGAGGCAAGAAGAGGTGTTTCTTGAACTTCCCTAGTAACTTGAGGTTCTGGTTCTTGTGTAGTTTCAGTTTCAGTTTCAGAAGGTTTGTGGGTGTTGCTTACGGCAACAGCAGCAGCTCCAACAGTAGCAGCTCCAAGGGCAGCTCCTACTATTCCACCAACTACACCACTACTCTTAGATTTCTCACTCAACGCTCTTTCCTCTTGCTCTTTCAAGTCTCTTTGAACTTTCTCCTCATGCTCCTTCTTTTGTGCTAACAATTGTTCTTGCTTCTGGCGTAAAGCGTCTTGTTGCAAGCGCAACTGTTGTTGCTTTTCTTGTTCTGCCTTGTGGTTGGCAATCAAAACATTGTGTTCTTCAAGCAAACGCAGGTGTTCTGCGTGTCCATCAGTTAAGTCCTTTTCGTGAGAGGCATTTGCCGTGCTCAACTCGGTAAACTGTGTCTTTAATTCTTGTGTCTTGACAAGCAAAACTTGCAATTGTGATTTCTTGACTGACACCTGGTTCGAGAACTGCTGGTTCTCTTTAGTCTTTGATGCAACCTGCAGTTCCAACTCGACAATCTCTGCATTCAAGTTGCCCAATCTTTCCTTCAGTACACTATTCTGCTTTTGCAAATCTTCCATGGCCACTTGTTTCTCGTTCAACTCGGTAGACAATGCGTTAAACTTGGCTTCAGAAATAGATGCTTCAGATCTCAAAGCTTCAGTTTCTTCTTTGGCAGCAGCCAAGTTACTTTCAACCTGGTCAACTTGCTTCACCTCGTTCTCATAAGATGCTCTCAACAATTTGAGCTTGTTTTCAATCTCCAGCTTCACGCTTAAAATCCTCTGCAATTCTTGTTCAGCACGAATCTTCTTCTCATGTAACCCTGTCGTCTGAGTCGCAAGCGACTTGATTTGGTTAGAAACATTAGCAATGTCAGAAGTGGCTTGTGATAATTGGCCAGAGGTGTCTGGGTCAGCCAAGAGGTCTTCATTTTGAGGTGCTGCAGGAGCGGCCGCAGGAGCTGCTGCTGCAAATTGAGGTGGCTGGCTAAGTTGAGTAGGTTGCTTTGGTGGAGGTGGTGGTACACTTCTCAAAGCATCATAATTCACACTCTTGACTTCAGGAGCAGGTGAAACGGTACCTGAAGTGTTACCTTCAGGAGCACTTGCTGCGGAAAGGTTTCTGTTGCTTTCAGTTGGTGTAACAGGAGCAGCCGAAGCAGCTGAAGGTGTAAGAGTAGTTGATTGTTTTGCCAAGTTTTGTCCAAAATTTGAGGTTGGGGTGAACGATCCTGTCAAGGAACTGCGTACCTTGGGCAATTCGGCAGGAGTCAAGTCACTTGACGACGCTTTTCTTTGAATAGCAGGTTGTTGCTGCTTTGGAGGAGGTGATGTAGAGCCAAAAATGTCCACCAAGTCGTCAATCAGAGACTTAGCTCTAGTTGGTACTGCAGCACTTTGGAAGGTTTGTTGTTGTGATGGAGAAGCAGGAACACTTGTTCCTTCTTTCAATGATTTCAACAAAGTCTCAGGAATCACATTAGGTAATTCACCTCCAGTCAACTTTTTGTTAACCAATACTAAAGCAA
The DNA here is from genome assembly GCA_030558205.1 of Kodamaea kaohsiungensis (nom. inval.). Classification (NCBI taxonomy): domain Eukaryota; kingdom Fungi; phylum Ascomycota; class Pichiomycetes; order Serinales; family Debaryomycetaceae; genus Kodamaea; species Kodamaea kaohsiungensis (nom. inval.). Next base: position 116,745 of record JAJMRZ010000006.1, on the reverse strand, counting down.
CCGAAAACTCCAATTTGGTGAAAATTCCAGTGTTCAGGATATCGGCCAAGTCCCATACGGCAGCCAAGTCCTGTTGGTTCAACTTGGAGGTCATCAAGAAACCAGCCACTTGTTCTGGGTTCAACTCACCGCTTTTGGTCTTGTCCAAGTTGTTGAATATCGATTCGTATTGGTTCTTTTGTGTAGGTGTAACTACCCACTCGTCATCTTCTTGTGGTACTGGTGCTGGGATGAACGAGTCTCTTTGACTTGAGTGTCTGACTGTAGTTTGTTGAGATGTTACCAGTGAGTGCAGAGGTTGACGAGAACCATGTGATGGTCTTGCACTAGCAGTAGATTGTTGTTGCACTGATTGCCACAAACTTTCCGGTAAGAAAGGAGGCAATTGGTTGATCTTGCCACTGAGCAAGCTCTGGATCAAGTGCATTGCAATCACAAATGCTTCTACATTCAATTTACCTACATTGTATCTGTCCACCAACAGCCAGATCTGGCCCAAAGTTGGGGTAGACAACTTAGCCTTCAAGAAGATTTCACGAGCTTGGGCTCCACCCAATTCGCCAGTTGTCGATCCGACAGTCTTGACAAATAACTGAGCAAAACGCTCATAGTCTGGTGCTGAGATGAGGGCAATTGGGTCCTGTGGCTTCGATTGAAGCGTTGCCGTGTTTTGTGGAATCAAGCTCAGGGGCTGTGTTTGCATGAACGAGTTGCTCGTTGATTGAGGTTGCAAGTGTTGGAACTGTTGCTGTTGTGGTTGCTTTGGAGGTAACAGCAGTGGTAACTGCAAGCCAGCGAACTTTGGCAATGGTCCGGGTGTATCGGCCAAAACCGCGGTGGGGTGTTGACCAGCTTGAGTATACCCAATCAAACGCATAGCATGGCAAAAACCAAACTGGCTCAAGAAACCCAAGTTATTCTGATCAGCCAATTGCCAGATCTCTCCTAAGATAGGAGGTGGTAATCCAGACTTCTCAAAAGTCTGACGGGCTTTGTCGCCGGTTATAATCCCAGTATTATCGGGATCCAATAGCTTGAAAAGTTGCGCATAGAGCTTCTTCTCCTCAGGAGTAAGTCCTACCTTAAATGTAAGAGGAGCTAATCAGTTAGTATTATACAACATAAGTATTGAATGATCAGTGTACATACCCAGCGATACACTCATGGTTGATGATTTACAATGATGTTATTTTGCTTTGGGGGGATTTAAATTGAAGGATTTGGGTGGTGCACGACTGGAGGGGAGCAGTTTATAGTGGTAATATAAGGAGTTCTAGATGGATCTTTATTGGAGTTAAGAGCAAAATGGGGGATTGATTGAGGTTGTAAAGATGATTATGAAGTGGAGGTTGATAATGAAGAGTTTGGTTTAAGAGAGAATTTGTATTTGTGCCGAATCGGACAAAAGTATGAGTGCTTGGAAGAATAGATTTGAAATATAATATAGTGAAATATCGATTTCGAATGGAGTTAAACGTGTAGTCATTCATTCTGTACGATTTCCTAGTAGTTTACTTTAACCTAGTTACATAAAAATACTATGGAAATTTAAATTCAACTACAACTGTGGTTTACTCTAATGTAAGCGATGTAATGTGAAATGTAATATGTCGTACTAAAAGCTAACATTAAACAATAGAACTAAATTTAACCGAGCTTGGCTTGGCGTGGCTTCCAAATGACAACTCGATTAATCAACAAAACTTATTTGAAATATGTCAATGAATTTTATGTGGAGATAACCATCAACCCCTATCTTGACTTTTAAGGTGAACTACTTTATTTAGTGTAGTGTGGCTACTACTTTGATATTTGAGTTTTATTTCCAAAGAAATGAGTTAGATTAAGTTTGAGATCAAGAGGCAGAGGCTTGAAATAGAAGTAGTTGTTGAATTGGACAAAGAAACCTTCTTATTCATATTGATTTTTAACTCAATTATTTTTCAATTTTGCAGCCAAATTATGAAAATTGTGAAAAATTAACATACGCATTTTTTAACGTTAACTTTATTATTTCTGGTTGGGATTCTAACGTTAAGGTTTGAGAGTAAAGTTTGCGAGCTAAGTTTGTGAGTTTAGGTTAAACTTGAAGTAAAGGTATTATCTTACAAGCGATTTAATTTAGAAGTTTATTCTGAAGGGTCTTTATTAGAGCATTTTTTAGTTATATCATATAACAGCACAACAATACAGAAGAGGCATGAGAGATTGATTGGTTCATATTGAAAGCTAACCGAGATGAGAGAATTACTATTCATGTAGAGCACATGAATACTTATGTTGAATCTAACTTGTAAATTTAAAGTACAAAATTCGGAAGAAACAATCACTTCTACCTAAACAGTACACTCGTGTGATATCCATATCCAGTTCTACTCTGACATTCAACCTGCAATAGAGCAAAACTGAAAACTTGTTAATCCAAAAATCTAACACACCATGAAAATTGCTTAAAGCAAAGCCAACCAAGATCGAAGATTAACAACACCACAAAGACCTTTCCACCTCATCTTTCAACTTCGACTCCACCCACTATCATTATATCTCCTCAAAAAGATGTCGCATGTCGTATGTCGCAAAATCTCAAATATATCCATCCGATGAGCCAAATTTTTTTTCACCAATACATCTTAACAACCTTCACCCATAAATAACATACAATGAATAGAGGCAGAGGTGGATTCAGAGGGGGAAGCCGTGGTGGATTCGGCGGTGGCAGAACCGGGCCATCGCAGTTCCAGCAAGGACCCCCAGATACCGTTTTCGAAATGGGAACGTTCATGCAATCTTGTGAAGGTGATATTGTTTGCCGTTCGATAAACGTCAAGATTCCTTACTTCAATGCTCCAATCTATTTGGAGAACAAGACCCAGATTGGTAAAGTAGATGAGATTTTGGGACCATTGAATGAAGTTTTCTTCACTATTAAGACAAGCGAAGGTGTCAAGGCTGACTCCTTCAATGATGGAGACAAGTTTTACATTGCAGGTGACAAGTTGTTGCCTTTAGAGAGATTCTTGCCTAAGCCTAAGGCTGTTGGCCCTAAGCCAAAGAAAAAGTCTGGTGGTGCTGGTGGCCGTGGTGGCTTTGGTGGCCGTGGTGGTGGATTTGGTGGTAGAGGTGGTGCCCGTGGTGGATTTGGAGGTGCCCGTGGTGGTTCTCGTGGTGGATTCGGTGGTGCCCGTGGTGGCTCCCGTGGAGGATTCGGTGGTGGAAGAGGTGGAGGATTCGGTGGTGGAAGAGGTGGAAGCTTCGGTGGTGGAAGAGGTGGAGGATTCGGTGGTGGAAGAGGTGGCTCTGGTGGAGGAAGAGGTGGCCGTTTCTAAGCAACAAAAGGACTCCATGAATTAGGAGCGAAATAAAGAATATTGAAGAACATGAGAACCATTTGAGGATCTCTTGAATTGGGTGTTAAATATTGTATAAACTGTAATAAAATGCATTTATGAGATTGTCTTTATCTTGAAAGATATAAGATTTATAGGAAGTTTCAAAAAGGTTGAAAGGTGATGAGTTCACTTGACTCTTTGTGGGAACGACATACTAATAGTATTGCAAAACAAGAGACTTGATACTGAGTTGCTCTTTGTTAAAAACGTAAAAATGATAGTATCTGTTGCAACCTTAAACGTCAGTTACGAAAAAGATACTGATGTGTTCCAACTGTTCTATCGTGTTTAAGGTTACCTTTGAGTAGCTTCTAAGAGAACTTTAAGTGCTGAAAACTAAGAGCCTCTTCAATTGCAAATAAAGTTTGGAAAATACGACAAAACTCACCAAATAAAGACATAACCCAACTACTCTGAACATGAATGCATATCAACTCCCTCTACTATTGTCAGCCTTCCTTGTTGTCTAATAGATTATTGTATCAATTGCTTACTTTTTGCACCCAAAAATCTATCTCTTTTGATGGTTCACTACAACACGTTAGTCAAGCAATGAGGTAACTTACCTGTCAAGCAATACATTCTTAATTCCAAATAAACCTTCTTCAAGATAATACGTTTTTCTTTAGCATTTGATATAGTTTGATTTCTGGTGTACCAGCTCACTTATTGTCAAGTTTGTTATAACTATCGAACTTTGAGGTTCAATAGTCTTCAATACAGTGAAGTCTTCATAGTTTCAAAGCGAGAACTCAAGTTAACCTAGCATGTTTATTCTAGTTTTGAGAGTCAACGCATTGAAGTAGGGGAGTGCTGAAGCCAAATAACCTTGAGATTGCTCACTTGAAAATGAGTTGTCAATTGGTATACCTGGTTAGTTTCTAATTCAATTCTCGAATCAAACTTCAACAACCTCTAATTTACCTTTCTGTCTTTCAAGTCTCAGAAACCAGTACCCTTGAATCAATGAACAATAACTCCTGGTCATTGTCTCTAAAGTACTCTTACGACTTGGGCCTGATTGTATAGGACACCCAAAGCATAGCGTCAATATTTGCAGCCATGCCAATAAAAATACATGCAGGAAATAGTTACTTCAATACCTATACAACTACTCTAGTTTGCTATGTCAACAATCCACTTACCAGCTTGAGCTAGTGGATTCTTCAATCTAAGAACTTTCTTCTAAATTTGCTATTTACATTCGGATTTTCATCTTCACTCTCCACTCAATTCTCAGTACAACCAACAAAAATACTTGCTCGTATCTCTTTATAACCATATCTCTTGTTAACATACTTGCTCACATACGCATTGTTAAACAAATAGTTTGGCGAGTAGTTAATTTGACGGGTTGAGAGATTTCCAAGTATTCTACGGTAATGTTCAATCACTTTTTCATTACCTTTTTCAACCACATCTCTCTGCTCCGAAACCAGTAGTTTACCGATATTTTTAGGCATGTACTTGCCAATGACCTTGTCTACTTTAGTAAATATCACATCAAAAATCAACCCGTAGTCAATCAAGTGGTCTAATATTTGCAAGTCATGTTCTTGGAAACCTTCGATGCTATCCACCAAGAGGTATGCCCGTTTCAATTGGTGTCTGTTTTCAAGATACTTCAAGACTATTTGGCCTTGTTTTAGTTCACCCTTCTCTCCGTATCCTGGGCTATCTATTAATCGTATTTTGTTTGATATGTTGTAACAATTCAATGTTTTCGTGAACCCAGCACGTTTCGAGACGTATGCGTATTCTGTTTGAGCAGTATCAGTCTGGCTCTCGTCTTTATTTAGGAGTAAGTTATTGATTATAGATGATTTCCCAGCGTTGGTGTGGCCTAGAAAGATTACTTCAGGTAGTACTTTGAGTAGTTCAGGTTTGATACCAAAGGTAGTCTTCTTGTCATCAGTCTGTTCTCTACGTAAGCGAAGATACTTGACGTCTGGGATTTCATTAAAGTCCAAGTGTGTCCATTCTAAAGAAGTATTTGCCTTGTTAAACAAGGACTGTGATTTGGAGATTTGGTCTTTGGATGGCTGAATGGTGTGGGGATGTTTAAACTTAGAACTCAACTGATTAGGCGTGATGATTCTGCTTATGTAGTTGAATTTAGGGGGCTTGGGTTTCTTTTGTACGAGTGGCACCACCTTAGGCTTGGGAATCTCAACAGTAAGATAATCTATAGAAGAGTACCTCCGGGATATCCTGACCCACTTCATTGTCATCGTAGCATTGAAGGAAATTTAACTGAGAGAAAATCAAAGTCATAAAGGAGGTGATGACATCGATTAGAGTTCCAGTGTTGATACGTAAGTAATAGTTTTGAAGCACAATACAACGAGTATACTAATCTAAGTAGTTTTTTTGATCACACTTGTTGGAGCTGGGTATCTAGGGTTTGCGCTGATCCAATTGACCCATGATAAACTAATCCACTTTACTACGTTTGCACTTCTCACAGCAGAATTCTACTTTGTTTTCGACACTCAATCGACGCGGATCTTGCGGCTCTTCACCTTGACAGTTTGCACCTTTGGAGCTAGTGTTCTGCTGGAGATTATACAACATCTTGTTAACCCCAAAAGGGTTTTTGATATTGTGGATATATACTACAACGTTGCGGGCAGCGTTGTGGGACTAGTTGCAGGTGTCATGGGACAACAATGGTACAGACGCAACCGTGCTTACACACCGTTGGCTGATCAACCTACAGTGTTAGACTACACCAACGACCCATCAGGGATCTCCAACGATTACGTTATAGTCCACTTGAATGACTTGAATCAGTAAGCAGACTTAATAATTCATTTGTAAGCACGAGAATTTCATTCATTTTTATGTAATGGTGATAAATGTGGCTGAACGGAGTATTTAAAGTGGATAGAATCCAGAGTTAATCTTTTAAATCAAATATGTCTGATAGTAAATTTTATGGTACGATTCGTTCGTACGATGTACACACATACTGGAATAACAACAATGCTGAAGATAGACAGACTGCTTGGAATTTCAGGGAAAAGGTCTTGAAAGATTTTGCTGAGGAAATCGAAGCTGGTGATATTAGGGTCCATAAATTCTGGGACACTCCAATTGGGCCACATCCTATTAATATGTGGGAATTGGACTTCAAGAAGCCTGAGATTTTTGCTCGTGTTGTTCCATATTACCAAGCTAACCATGGTAAGTTGTCGGTGTTGATCCACCCACATAGTGCTGATGGTGAAGTTGTCGATCACACTACTGGTGCTTTATGGTTGGGCCATAAGGTTAGATTGGACACTTCAAGATTGAAGTCGTAAATAAGTGGCTCACTGACTCAAATCTTCTGAGGTGAATGCACTCAATTCTTTACTATGGCTTATTTTGCACCCAAAATACCTAATTTAACTTTTTATATTTATGAAGTTTTAATAAAGATCCAAAAGTATGATATTTTAATAGATGTAGCTTAGAGTAGATTAGAGATTGGAGGAGTGAATAGAAAATTGAATGTCGAAATGCCATAAGATCAAGATCAATAAAAATTAACCTTTCAAGTTGATCTCACTTTTGTGTGATATGTACTAATGAATTGTGGCTATTTAGGTTGAAGTGTAAACCAACGTCATATCTGGTGTTATTTAGATGATTGATAAAGGGCGAGTCGATGCACAAACCATTAAGAGGTATGATTTTATTCCAATTATATTTACAAGAAGACTTTCTCATGATTTTGAAATGTTCACCCCTCATTCATACTGAGGACGAATCTCATTGAAAATTGTAGTATACAACCTCAAAAGGAAAGTATTGACATGTTACTAATGCAATATCTCAGTCAATATTCTTTGGCTGCAAAAAATGCCAAGCATTGAGGCTCATCATAAACAAAATAATTAGTTTAATTCTACTCATAAATTGGTATTCTATTCTATTTATACCGACTTCAAGAATCTTCTTACACTAATAAGCACTAAAATCAACATCCCAAGTCTTGACAACCCCATCAAGTCCAGTAGAAATAAACTTACCCTTCTTGTCTCCATAACTTACCCATTCAACACCAGAAACACCAACCTGGTGTGCCAAAGGAAACTTGAGCACCTTTGCTGGCCTGGCGACAGAATAGACAAATAATCCACTGTCCAAGCCACCACTCAACACAAATTGGGAATCCAGAGTCCATTTTGCATCGTATACTCTACTTGTGTGGAAAGCCCAGCGAGTGGTTACGACGGTTGCATCTGCAGTATTGTAAACGGTATACTTACCGGTGCTGTCACTGACTGCAGCATACTTCCCATCTGGGGAAATGCGCACCAAGGTGGGTGGAGCACGCAATTGTGGGTACTTGATTGTCAGTTTACGGATCTCTGCTCCTCCGCCAATTTCAAACTCTTCAATGGTGTTGGTTGTGGAGTTTGTTACGAGTAATTTCCCTTCATAAACATCACCATCGCTCGAGTTGAAGGTTAACGCAATATCCAGTGTTTTAGAACCCCCCTGGTACACTTCGATTTTACTCTCGAAGAGTACAATTGTAGATTTCTCAGAGTACAAGACTCTTTTTGGTTGGCCCTCCAATTGAATGGACTTGCCATTGGATTTAAGTTTATCGTCCCATCCGGCAGTAATCAACTTTCCAGAGTTATCTGAAGCGATACTGACTACATAGTTTGAGTGTGCCTCTTCAACTGGCGATGGAATGTTGTCCTTTGACCAGGTGAAAATGGCCCCGTCGGATGATCCCGTGTACAAGGTTTCTTCGATCAAGTTTACGGCTGTCAAAGCCGTTTGGTGACCCGTAGATACGATTTGTGGTTTACTGTTTTCAGTTTCAAAGTAGTTCAAGCTGCCATTGTATGAGAGTGATACAATGTACTTGTTGGTAACAACAACACCCACTTGTTGGTTTGAAACGCCTCCGTCAGGGCTTACAATATAGGTGTGTGTTTCGGTCAAGCCTGATTCAGCTGGAGACCACGATTTAAGTGTTCCATCAGCAGAAGCCGTGACAAAGGCACTTGAGTCCTTGAACCAGGAGATCGCAAAGATTCCTCCCTTGTGTGCGTCTTCTAATTTGGTTACAAACTCACCAGTTTTGCCATCGTACAACACAATTGTTCTATCCGAGCCGGCACTCACAAGCCATTTGCCGTCAGGTGAGAACTTGACGTCACGAATGGTATTAGTATGGTTACCTCTAACACTCTTGTCAAATTTGAAAGGTGGACCGTTGAAAAACACAAGAGCCTTGTCATCACTGACGGTGGCAGCTCTGTAAGGTCTTTGCGGTTTGATGGCAACAGCATTGATAGTACCAGAGTGGCCTTGGATTTCTCCAATCGAATTACCAGAATCCCATGTGAAACAATGCCCAAACTTATCTTTACCTTGGCCAACAGCAATCACACGAGAGTTGTCTGCATCCCAAGCAATTGACTTGATTGGACCTGCCAAAATCTGAAACTCACTCTTTACACTTGGTTGTTCAAATGATTCATTGATTGTACTATCCCAAATCTTGACTTGACCAGATTCATCACCTGATGCAATATAATTACCTGAAGGTGCAAACGTAGCTACAGTAGTTGGGAAAGTGTGTTTAGTAAACTGCTTGGAAACAACTCCAGACTGTGGATCTAAAGCTCTAACAATGATCGACTTCCCATTAGCATACGCAATTCTATCATGAACTCCATCATACGAAAGATGAACGGTCTGCGCTCTCGTAGTAGATGGCTGAGGTGGATACAAGGAAACTGGAGTGATTGTCATTATGATTGTTGAATGATAAAGACCACAACTCCTTATGGTTAACTTAAGGCTGTGTTGGAGGTATGAAAAAGTATCACATGATTAGTTATCACATGATTCAAAATAGGTGCATAGAAGAAAAAATCCACTGTTATTGGTTGAAAAACCCCAACAACCATGATCAGAGCTGCCGTCCGCCATAGAGCCCTTGTAAGTGGTTCGATCAGAGCATCTGTTCGTCCCATAGGTTATACTTCAGTTTTGCGGAACCAGCCTGTTACGCAACCTCCAGTTCCTCCTACTGTTAAGGCAGAAAGTATTGCTGAGGTTACGCAACACCAGTTTGAACCAAAGAAGAAGAAGAGGTTCTCATTGTTTGGATTCTTGTGGAAAACCACCTTGTTAGCATCGATTGTGTATGGAGGTGTACTTTTCACTGCCACCAAGAATGAAAAGGTTATGGATTTCGTCATTGACAACCAATTACCATACTATGAGGAATTATTGGATGTGATTGAACATGGTTCAATTGACGATGTCAAGAACAAGTTTGAAGAATTACAAAACAGATTGAGTAATTTCCTGGTTACATCCAAGACTCAAATTGACGAATTGACAAGCAAATTGGAGAAGACAGGAGGTGACTTGAAGGAGAAATTGCATGCTAACATGACTCCTGCTGAGCAGTTGATGAAACCAGTCGAAGTCGAGAGTGTCAAGAAGGAAGTCTCACAATTGCCATTGATTAAGTTGGATGGTTCTGGTGTAGACTCTTCTGTTCAAGCAACTGTAAATGCATTCAACCAGTTGATTGGATCTATCGACGCTAGCAGTCTTGGTTCGGGTTCATCCGCATTAATCAAGACCATTGACGACTCTGTAGCTCAATTGTCCACCAAATTGAAGGCCTTGACTACCAAATTCGATGCAGAAGTAACCTCCAAGTTGAAAGATAGCCAGACTGAACACTTGTCTGCTTTAACACAAAAAGAATTGGAATTAACACAAGAGTTGTTGGACCAATTCAACAGCGAAAAAGCTAGATTGGAAAAGAAGTTGAGCCAGAGATTAGTTACTGAGATTGAAGCCACCAAGGAAGCTTTATCTCAAGCTGCCTCCAACGCCGTTTCATTGGTCAGATTGGAACAAACCAAAAAGTTCGAAGAGTTGATTGTCGACAGAATTAATAGTGAACGTGAAGGACGTTTGGCCAACTTGGAAAAGGTAAACGAACGTTTGGGAGAACTCGAGGGTTTTGCCACTTCATTGGAAGAACAATTGGTTGCCAACCACAAAAAGCATGCTATCCACCAACAAGTGGTCAAATTGAAGGCAGCATTACTCAACTCAGAGAAGACTGGAGCCCCTAAGGCTGTCGGTCCTTTGGTAGAAGAATTGACCCTGGTGTCTGGTTCAGACAACGAGTTGATTGAGTTGTGTTTACAAGACTTGGCTCCATTAGTTGCTAAAGAATCGACAGAATCGATTTTGACTAACGCACAATTGCTCTCGCGCTGGGAACAATTGGTGCCTGAATTGAGATCGGCTTCTCTCTTGCCACCTAACGCAGGGTTGTTGGGACACTTGGCCTCGGTTCTCTTTTCAAAGTTGTTGATACCAGTTAAGGGAGCTAAGCCAGATGGCAAGGATATCGAATCTGTGATTGCACGTGTAGAGTCTTCTTTGGTAAGAGGTGAGTTGGACCTGGCTGTTGAAGAAGTTGCACACTTGAAGGGATGGTCCAGAAAGTTGGCGGACGATTGGGTGCTCGAGGGAAGAAAGAGATTGGAGGTTGAGTTCTTATTGAACGCGATTGAAAGTGAAAGCAGGATCTTGTAAGGGTGTATTTATTGTTGATGCAAGTATAGGAATAGACATTGTCTGAAAGAAAATGGGTTTGAGTACACTGGAAGATGTGCAAGTTGATGTAGAGAGTAGTGACTTTTAAACTAAATTGATCTTGCTGTTAACGTACTTGAGCAAGAAGATAAGGAGAGTTAATTTCATCAATCGTTTAAGTATATGCCATTAAGGTATGAGTTATGTTTTATCTTTTACATATCTGATATTAAGTAGTCGTTTTAACATTCAATACTTTTTAGAAAACTAACCAGGTCCATCTTACGATACATATACGACGTAAGGAATATAATCATCAACCAAAGACACATGAATAAATTAAATCACGTTGAAGCTTCTTCGGGTTCGGTTCATCTAGTCTTTTTACTATACTTCCACTGGTTCACCTTTCACCTTTCAACTCTTTGCAGTAAAGAACCTATTAGAAGCCCATTAAAATTCAAGAAACCAGTACAAGTAGTATCATTCTTATATGAATACTCAGCTTAGAACATACTATATCATGTACCTCTCCTCTTTCTCATAATATACTGCCATTTTCCCTTCCTCTTTACCAACCACTCATATTAACTCACGTGAAACTTCACCAAATGAAAAATATCAAAAAACAACAACTACCATGGCTTCGTCAGCGAACAACACCAACGTGTACGGAGGAGATGAGATCAATGCGATCGTTCTTGATCCAGGTTCGTATCAAACCAGAATAGGTTATGCTGGAGATGATTATCCTAAGGTCACTACATATTCGTACTTTGCATCCAAAGATAAGAATGAGACCGATGCAGACAATGATGTGAAAATGGAGGAATCCTCCAAGATATTCGGAGAAGGGATTACTGTACCGCGTGAAGGTTACTCGGTGAACCCAATATTACTGAATTCTTTGATTATTGATTGGGAAGCAGCGATGGAGCAGTATACACATTACTTCAAGCAGCTTAAAGTGGACTTTAAGGATCAACCAATTCTCGTTACTGAACCTGTGTGGTCGGACCCAGACTATAGAAAAAGGTTAGTGGAACTGATGTATGAGCAGTTTGATTTCCCAGCTTTGTATTTAGCCAAAACACCTACGTGTGTGTCTTTCCAACAGGGTAGGGCCAATTGTTTGGTTGTGGACTTGGGACATGATAGTGTAAGTGTAACACCAGTTATTGATGGAATCTCACTTTTGAAGAACTCCATGAGAACACATTATGCTGGTAAGTTCTTGAGTGCCGAGGTTAACGACTTTTTCACCAGCAAGGACATCAAAGTAGAGCCTTCATTCAAGATCAAGAGCAAGACTCCAAGTGTGTATCCTGAAGGTCCAACTTACAAGGAACGTACAGGAGTACCAAACGTAACCCAAAGCTTTGAAGATTTCCAAAAGGAGAAGATACTTCATGAATTCAAAGAAAGCGTTTTGGAAGTCCCAGACAAGAGACTCAATGTACCAAACAACACAGTACGTGAGTTCTACTCACAAGAAGAGCACAAGAGATTGTTTGAGTTACCTACTGGACAATCTATATCACTCGGCTTGGAACGTTTCCTGTTGGCTGATTCTGTGTTTGACCCATTAACATATAAGTTTACAGTCGGCGAAGGATGGCTGCGTGACAATGGTGAGATTGCGTTGGTGAACAAGTACGATGACTACCGTCCGTTGAAAAGAGGTATTAAAAGAACAGACCTGACACAACTGACACCACCACCTGAAAAGAAGGCAGAAGAAGTTGTTGTGGATGAGAAGTTGGAGTCGTCGTACGCACCAAACTCAGATTGTAGAGGTGTAGCACAATTGATCACACACACGTTGGCAACTATAGATATTGACTTGCGTGCATCGGTGGCACATAACATCATTGTGACAGGAGGTATATCATTATTGCCGCAATTGACGGAACGTTTGTACAATGAATTGAGTAACACGAACCCAGGACTCAAAATCAGATTACATGCCGTGGGGAATTCGTTAGAAAGAGTAAACCAATCATGGATCGGAGGATCAGTATTGGCTTCATTGGGTACATTCCATCAAATGTGGGTCAGCAAGGAGGAGTACTATGAAGCTGGTTCAGAGAGGATATTGAACCAAAGATTCAGATAACCAATTCTGGTTATGTGTGAGAGAGAATGGTAGAGAGGATTCCGGAAACGAGTGATGACTCGAATGTATAATGTATCTGTGGTAAACAGTCCATTAATAGAATTAAAATATAATGTCATACTATTGTATTGAATAGAATTATTGGTTTGATATTCTCAAGCCTAGTATTGTAGATAGCAATAAGGGCTTAATTTTGAAAAGATAGGTATTAAATCCTATTGTAGATATTTAATGAAGTGAAGTAAGTACTGATTTAATGCAACAGTATAACCTAGAGGGAATTGAATAAATTCTACAATAATACCATATTTCCATCTCTCTTGCAAGTGAAGAGAAGAATAAATCTAACAATAGATACTGTTAAAATTAACAATGAAAATGATCCTTAGACCCTTCATAGAACTTCCCTGTAAATCATCCAATAATGTTCTGGAATATATCATTCCAATACCGAATATTCAAATTTATCCATAACCCCATAGACTCCACATTACATCACTCAATTTACAAACGACACATATTAAACCTAAAGTTTAATTCCCCACTCACACTCCAATCAAATGATCACTCACTAACCACTCACACACCACACCGTTTATTCACACCCACCACTAACCACTTTTATTCGCCTCTATCTCCACCTCACCTAAATTTAACCAGCACAATAGAATGGAAAATTCTACCCCGAGAATTAACCCGGTTTGTGCCATTCATATTCAACAACTAACAAGTCTTGGACATTTGATTTGGGTTGCTCAATTATAATTCATTCTTATCTTTGGGTTTATCTGTTGCTTATATTAAGTTTATAAGCCAACGATAAACGTAATGTTCAACGTAACATGGACTGTCAATTAGTTGTTGGTCCCCCACTTGTAGCCTCACTTCTTCCCCAACTACTTATTGTGACACTTTGAATCATCCTATCATTCCATACCTTTTGTACCATGAACCACTCGTCTCATACATGTCCCACATTTGTTATATACGTCCATGTTACCGGTATACTCCTTCCCATAATGGATACACGTACTCTTATAGTCATTCCGTATATTCCTACAAAGCGAACTCTACGTACTTTGAAACACCACACCCATGGTCTTGTTCAACAATTTCCAACTCCGACCATCTTAAGTTGCCAAACCTAATTTTGCTTGAGGGGTTCAATTTCGGGGAATATAAAAAGGATGATAGTCCCAACATAAATTTAAAAAGTGTTCCCATTTTCTTTTACAAACAATGACATCTGGAACTGGTCTTATTAAAGGTGCTTTGCAATTGGATCCTTGGTTGGAGCCATTTTCGCAAGCATTGATTGACCGTCAGTTGAATCTTGCTAAATGGCTGAAGACTATTAGTGAGGGTGATAAGAGTCTTGTTGATTTTGCCAGTTCGTATGAGAGGTATGGTGTACATGCCAATTGGACTGATAAACTGATCACAGTGGCACAGTATGTCCCTAAAGTGGAGGCTGTTAGCATTGTTGGTGAATTCAATGAGTGGGATGTTTCCCGTCACAGATTAAAGAGAATCAACGAATTTGGATTATGGCAATTGGAAATCCCTGCAGTGGGTGGTGAGTTTGCCATTCCACATGACTCCAAATACAAGATCGCAATGACTTTGGGATCAGGTGAGGTGATTTACAGATTAGACCCATGGGTCCATAGAGCTACACAGACCAAGGATGTCCCAGCGTACGACGGTAGGTTCTGGAACCCACCACGCGAAGAAGTGTACAAGTTTGTTAACCCACGTCCAAACTACAACGACGTTGAAGGTTTACGTATTTACGAAGCCCACATTGGTATCTCGAGTCACGAGCCAAAAGTGGCCAGTTACAAGAACTTTACTGAAAACGTGTTGCCTGTGATTGCCAAGTTGGGTTACAACACTATCCAATTGATGGCCATTATGGAACATGCATACTATGCCAGTTTCGGTTACCAAGTGACCAACTTTTTTGCAGCCCTGTCGAGATTCGGAACTCCAGAAGACTTGAAGAAATTGATTGACACGGCTCACGGACTTGGAATCAAGGTGTTATTAGATGTGGTGCATTCGCACAGTTCCAAAAACATTGAGGATGGTCTCAATGATTTCAATGGAACAGACCACTACTTGTTCCATGGAGGTACAAAGGGTACCCACGAATTGTGGGACTCACGTTTATTCAACTACCTTGACTACGAGACATTGCGTTTCTTGCTTTCCAACTTGAAATACTATATTGACGTGTTCCAGTTTGACGGGTTCAGATTTGATGGAGTCACGAGTATGCTTTACAAGCACCATGGGCTCAGTTTTGGCTTCAGTGGTGACTACAATGAGTACTTCAACGGGGAATGGGTCGACAATGATGCCATCACCTACTTGATGTTGGTGCACAAGCTCTTGGAAGATATGTCACCTAACTACCATTACATCCTGATTGCTGAAGACGTGAGTGGAATGCCAACCTTGTGTCTCCCACTTAAAGAAGGTGGAATTGGGTTTGACTACAGATTATCAATGGCGATCCCAGATATGTGGATCAAGATACTTAAGCACTTGCAGGACGAGCAATGGGACCTTGGCAGCATTGTACACACATTGACTAACAGAAGACACGGTGAGAAGTGCATCAGTTATTGTGAGTCGCATGACCAGGCCTTGGTGGGTGACAAGACCATTGCGTTCTGGTTGATGGACGCAGCAATGTACACTGATATGAGTGTTTTGTCGCCGTTAACCCCGGTCATTGACCGTGGTATTGCTTTGCACAAGTTGATTCGTTTGGCCACCTTTGCACTTGGTGGTGAAGGATACTTGAACTTTGAAGGTAATGAGTTTGGTCACCCAGAGTGGCTTGACTTCCCTCGTGTAGGTAACGGCGAGTCGTACCATTATGCACGTAGACAATTCAACTTGATTAAAGACGATTTGTTAAGATACCAGTTCTTGTTTGCCTTTGACGGTGCCATGCAACGCTTGGATGCCACCTTTGGTTTATTACCACTGTCCCAGGCATATGTTTCATTGAAGCATGAAAGTGATAAAGTTCTTGTGTTTGAGCGTGCTGGTTTGCTCTTTGTTTTCAACTTCCACCCATCCAACTCGTATCCAGACTACAAGGTGGGTGTCGATGTACCAGGTACCTACCATGTTGTGCTTAACCTGGACGACGCCAAGTTCTGTGGTCACGACAGAGTCCTGAATGTTGACGACAAGGGGAAAGAGGTTGAATACTTTACAAACAATGATGGATGGAACAACAGAGCTAACTCGCTCATGGTTTACATTCCACTGAGAACCGCGTTGGTGTTCCTGAAGAAGTAGTTGAGTATAGAAGATTGCCATCAGAATAAATATCCAATCTTTAGGTTAACCATGTAGGGTTGTATTTTTTGCATTATCCGATTTCACTATATTTCTATCTACCATTTATATTCACCATCTTATTATCCTTCACCTTATTAAATATTTTTTTATTATTAACCATCTAGGTTTATACGTGAGTTACCATCTAGGTTTCACGTCTTGTAGAATCATTAGTGCTTGCACTTTTGAATCTTTAATCCTCCAAGTTCTCGAACTTACCCAGTTGTTGCCATTCCCTAATTGGGTTCTTGAAGTTTTGGAAAACACCAGTCTTTTCCATTCTGTCAAAAAGAACAAACAATTTCTCAGCCTCCTGTTCCTTTTCTTCTGTCGACATGTCGACATTTCCTTTTCCTTTAGGGTGGTTCAGTTCGATGATTGTGTTTAGTGTTTCGTTGAGTTTGCTTGCACCACTAAAGTTGAATTCATTCTTCTTGACAAACTTAGGGTTGAGGTAGTCTTTTACGTCCACACCTTCTGGGATTTCAAGTTTGTTAGTTTCCATGTATGTTTTACCCAAGACGTAGCCAACGAGTTCTAAAAAGTCCAATGTAGGCTGCGGCAGTTCTTTTACCAAGCACAAATTGTATATTGTTTCCAAAAATACATTTTGGAACTGTGCAATCTTGTGTACTTCCGAGACCAAAGTATCGTCTTCGTCATCATCAGTGTTGTGTCTTGCTGCTACCAATTTAAGCAGTTCAGAGTAGATGATTTTGTTGTTGTCGTATGGTAATATGTTACTGAGGAGCAACTTCTTGAGGCTTGAGTAGTCTCTTGTCAGCAGTATTACCAGTGTACTCAAGTGGTTCACAAGAACGTACATATTGGTGAGGTCGTTGATTTCAATATCGTCTCTTGTGCTTCTGTTGGTCAACTTGAACAGTAAAAGACTAAGCATACAGGTGAAAAATGCTTGTGCGTCTTCGATGGTGTATGAGTCGATACACGAGGTCAGACCATTGTTAATGTTTATTGTGAATATCATGACAAGGACATTGACAATGTATTTTGTCATGACACAGTGTCTTGTCAAGTCGATACTGCTGAGCAAGAAAATAAGCTCGTCAACTCTAATCTTTTTGTAAAAGTGTTGGTAATTGTGGTACAAGGTGGACAAACCTTTGAGGACTTCCACCAAGACCATGTCGTAGAAGGTATTTTTCAGCAGGAGCAGTACGTGTTTAATACAGTGATCCAAGGCCATGTTCAATCTAGACCCTGTTGTTTTTACAATCTCATCTGAGTCTTGTCCATCCACTCCATCAAATAAAATGAGAAATATAAGTCTAAAAACTGCAACAAGCAGTTTATAATCCTCACGATCAGTCTCACTTAATCCTTCCAAATGTTCATTTAGGAAACGTAAAGTACGTTCAGAATACGTTGGAGTGAAATATGATGAATGTAACCCCCTATTAATCAACAAGATATTCGAAACAGTCGCAATTAAATCTGCTCTATCAGTCTTTGAGTCTTCAGTACCCTCTAATAATGTTTCAACTATTCCTTCAAGGACTTCGATACTCACACCATTACAAAACCCAGGGTCACGGCACTTCTGCCGAAGCTGCTGAATATCAATCTTCTTCATCTAGTATATATTCAAACTTTAAATCTCTTCTCGTGTGCTGTCTTATGCTGTCCCAACTCTTGAAAAGAAGAAGTGTACAAAAAAAAACATGCATTTATTTTTATTTTATATTCAAGAACTTTTGGTTATGTGCCGCATTTGGATCTGTCTTTCCGCCTTAGAGGATAAGGGCACTGGGAACAGACATTGCACGATAATGGATGGCTGTGTATACGAGACTGAATAATAAGAGTTGTGCGTGGAGTGGTTGAACAAGATGATGAAGAAGAAGAAGAAGATGATGATGATTGGTTTATTTGTGTTGGGCTTTTAGTGAATTTAATAGTGACTATCTTACATTAATCCATCTACTGTTTGGTTCTGTTTGGTTGCTAATATATCCTTCATATTAAACCTGCCTGTAATATGACCATTTGCAATCTCAGTGTTCATTAATGTTCCACAAGATTCTATTCAAGTGTTTACAATTTCATCACCGATTTCATCACCTATTGCAATGTCCAATTTAATTACCTTAATGCGTATAGTAATGACTTTCAAATCCAAGGATTTTAACCCCACTTCAAATTGCATCATTTCTTCATCAATTTCTTGACATTTGGATGTTGTACATGAGAGCAACCTTGCTGATATATACTTCATCCTACTTGATGCTTGTATCTTTGCATTCTATGCATTGCTGGTGTTCAATATTTGCATTCTGTATTTCTTTGAACTTACTACAAGTTCAAGCCTTTTTATCTCATGGACTTTTTTTGTATCTTTAAGGTATCGTAAACTCAGGAAATCATACAACTCAAAGCATCACCTCAAAACACATTAACACTTGACACATGACTTTAAAGGCTATTTCAAAGCTATATCTTATCATCTAACTAACATTCTCGTACTAATTCACACTCACCTACTTTATGAACCTCTACATAACAATACGGAACCCCCCCTTCAACCCTGTATCCATTTTGGGAACACATCAAACCTTGATAACTTAGACTTTCGTAGAGCCTTACCATCAAAACATTTCACTACCGTTAAGAGCACCAAGGATTTAACGTTCTCTCATTACTCCTCGATGTACCTTTGACTGTGGTCGCTTGCCAACCCATACAAACCCCTTCGGCTCTTCTTTCGCCGTCTCACACCTCCTTTGTGTTCCAGGTGAGTCGAGACCCCTTCTTGAAATTTTCAGTCACGAGGTTGTCCTTTTCACTATGCATATGACATCGTACTTGCACCAGAGAATATCAAGAGGTTGCAATAGTTGTAGTCGTGGTGACTGTTGCTTGCGTATTATTTTCGTGTAGCTACTTGTTTATTATTCGTTTATTATTCGAGTATTGTTCTGTTTATTTCTTGTAGTGAGTTGGGAGGATGAGGGTTTTGGGGTTGTGAAGAGATGGAAGTGTTGAAGATGTTGAATAGTCAAAAAGAAGTAAAGATTGATGATCTGTAGTGAAGTGTAAATGCACATACATACAAGTACATGAAGAATACTCTGTTATGCTTGAGATGGAAAGAAGGATTCTAGATCAGTAACTTTGTGAAATAGAATCACAGAATCAACTCCTGATCTGACTCTTACTTGTACTCCTTTTAATGAAGTCATCGCAGTTACTTAAAGAACTCCTCCTCACGTCAAATCGTTTTGTTACTTACTTTATTTTACCCTCTCTTCATTTTCATCATCTTCATACTCTCTTTCTCCATCATTCTACGTCTCTCGTTATTCTTCATTTCCACCCTCATATTCTACTTTTCTCTTCAATCTCAGTCTCGTTTTCTACATCTTCCCTCTTCATTCATATCTTCAATCTACTTGTCTATTCATCCACTCACCTCATTAGTGGTTCTATTCTTCTCGCCCACTCTATGGGCAAGTGTTCTATCTCAATGTTCAGCTCACATTATAGTTCACCAACATTCTTTCGTACATCCCCTTGCATTCAGCAAACAGCTCTGGTTCCAGAATCAAGTACTTACTGATTAACCGTGTAGTGTGCAAGCTGGGCAACCACATGTCCATGTTGTTGTCGTACGTCTTTAAGATCCCCAAGATGTCAAGTGCCAACTTGCGTGGGCACTCCTCCAGCACCTTGGCCTCGTGGAGTGTGATCTTACAGAGCTTCAAGTTCACTGCAATCAATGCCGTGATCTCGTCCTTAAAGTAAACAGTTGGGATTCCCTTCAGTGGCTTGTATATGGTTGGTTTAAGGCTGATAGGAATCGTCAGCTCAAACTCATGGACTGCCCTGCGGAGCTCGTGCCATTCCTGCAGCCGGTCGTCGCTGGCTCCAGCAACGTTTGGTGTATAGCACATCTCTGTCGCCTGGCAGAGGTTAAGAAGCAGCTTATAGTACCACCAGAGCGTGTACTCGCGGTTCGTGTACTGGTTGTGTTGCGGTGGACTAGCAAACTGCTTGAAGTACTCGACATCGAGCCGTTTCCACTCGGCAAGACTAAAGTAGTTGGGCGATCCCAGTTGCATCAGACTGATTTGATCACAGTTGAAAAGCGTCCACATGATAGGTTTGTGAAACTTGTGGTGCCCCAGGCGCGCCAGCCGCTGGAGCAACCGCATTGCCGGTTGAACGTGCACGGGTTCTGCTTGTACAAAGCAGAGTTCATACACACAAAGAAGTGTAGTGGCTACCAAACACCTCGGTACCATTTCATCGTCATCAATGTGTGCATTGATGAGATTAATAGTTTCTTGGTAGTACTTTAATTGCAGCACTCCAGACAGCTTGGTGCGTTGGTATGCCAAAGCACTCAAGACAAAGATGGAGTTTAAAAGCATCCCAGTATCATCGTACAAGGCCAACGGGGCAACGACTTTCTGGAACGCTCCCTGGCCCAAAAACACATCAATGTTATGGCCAATCTGCGTGACAAAGAGGTTGTAGAGTTCAACTTCGAGGGTGTTTTCGAGTGTTTGTTTTGTTGTCAGAGTATCCAAACGAAGAGCGCGTTCAAAACTACGGTAAAGTTCGTCGGTGGAAAGTTCACCCACGTAAGAGGGTGGAGCCACGCGACGTCCCACCTTGATCAGATCATTGTTCTTGTAGATTTTGTTGATACGAGGCCGCAGATTCTTTTTCGTCTGGATCGGTTTGAAATGGTTGACGGTAGTTGGCGATACCAATGTTTGTGGAACAATATGTTCCATATATGAGAGCGAGGGCTCACTTTTGAATTTAGCGTTTGCAAATTGTGGGCGCACAAAGCTCGGAGGTGGTTGTTGCCGTTGGTATGGTATGTATGGTTGAGTTGAATATTGGTATACACCCGAGTAATCATAAGTATCTTCGCGATGATAAAATGGTTGTGAGTTTGGTTGGTTGGGATCGTCCCATTCCAGCGGATAGTTGAATTGTTGATTGTACGCTGGGTTGAACTGTGGGGGTGCTGCATAGTGGATCGGTTGGATCGGTTGCATTGGTTGTGATTGTATCGGAAGCGGTTGGATCATTGGTACTGATAAAGATGGGGCGTTTGGGTGGACTGATGTTTGGAGGCCCAGGGACATTCCCAACGCCAGCGCCTGCGCTGGCATCAGCGCCATTCCTATACCCATTGTGTTTCCGGTACCAGTTGCAGCACCAGAGACACCACCAAGGATTCCTCCTCCAGTCACACCACTTGCACCAACATTTGTAACGTTACCTCCAATACCAGACATTCCCCCACCAACTCCCCCACCACTTCCCCCAGTGCCAACACCAAATCCAAGCTGATTAGGAAAAGGATGCACAGGAGGAGGCTGCACCAGACCAGGCTGCTCCACATACAGCGCATAATTGTAATTATAAGGATTCATCATCATCTTACCCAAATAGAAAAATCCCCAACCTAAAAGATATATATATATAAATTAGATAGTCCGTCAAAAATCAACTCTAGTAAAAGAGTCTCAAAGTTTTTTTTGAAACATTGACAAGTTTAAGAGAGCGGAAATGTTGGCTACTACACCCAAGGTTATAATAATGCCCTAGTGACACACGTTAAAAATTAGGAGCAATGTGCGGGAGTTGTAGGATTATTTTGAAGGGCCAAACTATTGCCGAAGGTGTACTGTGGACCATTAATGAATAAACGATTTGGGGGGGAGGAGGAGCGAGAGGGGGTGGGTTGTCAAATAGACAAACAAAGGAAAAGGTGTGTAAAAGGAGTAAAATGTAGAAAGAAAGGAGAACGCAAACAGGACACAGACTCAATGTCAGACACAAGACACAGACCTCAAAGCCAAACTTCTCTTAACTTGCTCAAAATCAAGAAGCCTGAATTATAATTTCACGTGACACATATGCGAGTCTAGTAAGGGGATCAATTATAATTGGAGAAAGGTGATGTGAGGCACTCGAGGGCGTTGCCGCGAGGAGCTTCGTGGGCGCCGTTTCGATACAGCAACCGGTTTTTTTTCTTTGTCAACCACTGCCAGATTCTCCTTGTGAGTGGATGGTTGCCCTGTTGCTTGCAGCAGCCTTGACTACCCCGGCTCTGGACCCCATCAGAAAAGCTAAATCAAAAGAGGCGTAGCTTTGCAGACGCACAGCTTAATGCTCTCACTAAATAAAATCTTCGCTCGGTAAATCTCTCCCTAAAGTTTCTAAAGATGTTAAAAAATTCTCCCAAAGCGCTCACAATTCTTGTTTGAATGTTCCGCTGGGGCAGCTAGCTGCAGCTCGGGGGCTATTGTTCTGGGTCTGTTTGGTCTATTGAGCCGCCGATTTGGATGTGTCAGATGGTGTACTTGTTATTTCCCACTGGTTTCAGATGTGTGGTGATAAGTGTTTGAGATCTGTTTGCGTTGTTGGTGTGTGCTATTTATGTATTGTCTTTGGATTATCGCTTGTTTGATTAAATTTGTGTATTGTTTGTTACTTTTGTTTAGGGCAAGCGATGGTAAAGACTCAGATGCTAGAGATTGGGTTTTTACATTTTTTGGGTTTGGGTTATGCTTTGGCTTTTGAAAGGAGTACCGATTCAAGGTTATGAGTATACTTAATTCTGACCTCCGCGGAGTGGGGCAAGGAAGGAGATGAGATATCTGTTGGACGTCAAATATGAGGTGATGGCTCGATGCATTAACAAATAAATAAATAAAAAAAAAAGATTGTACATCTTCCCGTATATCCTGGTCATAGATATTATTGGCAGATCCCGCATATGTTGAGAACGCGTGTAGTGCAGAGTTGAATCAAATTTCTGATTAGAATCTGAGTCTCGAACAAGATGTTGGGGATATGCACAATGGCTAATGATGTTTGTGTCAAGTGTCAAAATTGAAGGCGGATTCGATGGGTACGAGCATGATTTCGTATCCCCTAAGATTTGAAGAGATTAGCTCTGATATACTAAAGAGAGAGAGCAACTAACTTGAAGATTTCATTAATGAAATTTCAATCAAATGAAACATCTCATCTAACCTGGTTGTCAACTGCAATGAAAGCAAACAAATAAAAAAAAAAAAAATCAAGGTTTGAACTCTTCACCGCTCCGCTTTTGTACTTACAATGTGTTAAATGCTAAAAAATAGTCACAGATAGTAATAGAGGAAAGTTTAATCTAACGATAGTACGCATTTGGTGATGTGAAACTTATCGTTGGATGTGAAACATCTTGGTGAGTGTGAAACGTCTTGGTGTAACAAGTTTACAATGGAGATGAGTTAGAGATTCACATGGGCTATTTACATGAAGTTATATTTGGATTTCAATAGGATTCTGATGATAAGAAGACCAGCATGATTATAATCTGGTTATTCTTAGAATATCAAGATAGCACGTCATGAGTTCAGATTAGGTTAATTTCTAAATAATACGGGTGCTAATTTAGAATGACTGGATTATGGGAGTACGGTGAGTAAATTCTTTATGAGGAGAAGATTCTGGGATACTGTAGGATACTGTAGGAAAGCTGGAGGATACTGGATAGAGAAGTAATGAAAATACTCTTAGCAGTGATATTATTCAACATTTTAGTGTCTGAAAGAATAATTTGTGATAGAGAAGAGGTTGCGGGGTTAGAAAGTTACTGGGGAGTGGTCTGACCTTTTGTATTATTATTAAAGTAATTTAATTATCGGGTTGAATTTGAAGAGATGTGGATGATAGTGGAAGTAGTAAGCTTATTGGTTAAGAGATTGTTTGATGATAGAGAGATAAACGTGAGGGGTTCGGAAGATATTGTTGAGTATTGAAAAGGTTATATCTTTATAATCATATGTAACTACTCAATAATAGTCTTCTAAATTAATCACACACCTGACTTTATTATTGACGAAGAATAATAATGGACAGATTATTGTAACTACAGTAATATATCAAACAAGCTTTTAATATTGAGGTTATTAATACGAGGGTGTGAGACATATAACTGAATAAAGCGGTATCTTTCATAATCATACGTTTTGACTACTAACCATTTATTAAGCCCTTAATCGGACGCCTTAGCTTGAAGCCTCTTCCTCCAGCCTTTCATCTAAAGCCATCTAAAGCCTTAAGCTAAAGCCTTTTGTATAAAATACTCAATCTTCAAAGAGGCTCAAAGATACACATATCATCAACTACTCTTGTGTATTCTTTCTTTACTTCTATTATTTAACCAATGCATTCGTGATTCTATATAGTCAACTCTTAATTTTCTACAGTGTCTTGTTTCATATCTTTCACCTCTCCTCCCTCTCTCTCTCTTAATACGGGCTTTTGAAATTCAAAATTTCAACGCGTGTTTAAAATCATCATGTCTAAAGAATTCACCATCTTTGTTATTGATCCATCAGCAGTGGATACTAATGGGATATCCACTTGGAATGATCATTGTACTTCACTTCTTTTAAAAAATAGAAAGCTGGATAGAATTGCTTTGTCTTTCAAAGATACTGTTCATTATAAGGACCAACAATTCACTTATGCAGACTATAAGGAATACTCACAACATTTAACCCAAGGCGAATCTTATGGAGTTGATGCTGTATTCTCTGCAGTAGATACGTTCCGTGAAAAGATTCACTTGAAGTTTCTCAGAAACTTGGTGATTATAACCAATGATGATACCTTGGGTGACCTCTCAAGTGTAAGTGCATTTATTGAGGCAAATAACATAAACGTGTATGTTGTTTCACCCAATGACCCTGGAATCGACAGCTACACATATATTCCAACTAACCTGGACGTCTCCAAATCAACCTGCCTCAAGAAACCCCAGGAACGCGTAATCCACAATGGCAAACTCAAGTTTGGAAGAGACGTGGAAAATGAAGATACCGAAAAAGTGATATCAATTGATATCCAGGTGTTCTCTGCTGTGAAAACAGAGTCTCTCCTTAGTGGTCACGATTATATTGTAGACAACAACTCACTCCTGCAAGTCAAAAGACAAACAAAGTACTACATCAAAAGATACGAAAAGGATGAGGAAGATGACGACGCCAACGATTCAGACGAAGAAACTTTGAACATCACCAAAGAGTACGTGGATGGATACACCCATGGATTCAAGTACCTGAAAAGAGATATAATCTCTCTTTCAAAAGAATTAGGTGACATTGCCAAATTCCCAACCAATGCTGGCATGGATATATTGGGTTTTATTAAAAAGACAGACTTCCCTTACACTTATTTGATGAACGAGTCACTTTATGTGGTACCTACAAATAATTCAATGCTGAATCTCCTTTCATACAAGGCATTTGCAAAGTCATTGATCGAATTGGAAGCCTTTGCATTGGTAAGATATGTTCCACTGTACATGGCTGAGGTCAGCAATTGTGTATTGGTACCTCAGCTCCTCAGTACTAATAATCTGGATCCTTCAACCTTCTCGTACGGTTTATTCATGATCCGCATTCCTTTTAAAGAAGATGAGAAAATTGGAAGATTCAAGTACTTCAAAGACGTAGACGAAGACTTGAATGGATTAATGGAAGAGTTTATTGAAAGCAAGGACTTGGACAAGGGAAAGGAGAGCAAAGTTGAAACTAAAGACGTGTCAAATGATATTGTATCCCACCAAAAGTTAAACATTTTGCATAGTGAAATGGTGAATGTACCTAGAAGAAAACGCACTCACACAAATGCCACTGACAAATTGTATGTGAGTTCACCTGCAATAGCAAAATTCAACAGTTATCTCAAGAAACTAGTAGCCAACTCGGTCAAGCACGAGTCATTACCTGAGTACACAAACAGAGACGAAGTTGTTAGTGAACTTGCTGGAGATAACTTGATGCGTTTGAAGAATATCTTGCAGTATGATAGTATTAGCGAAGAAGATAATTGGTTAGAAGAAATCAACAAAGATTCAATAGAAATTGCAAAGAAATTGGTACAGAAGGTGGACGTGGCATTTTTGATGCCAAAGAAGAAAAAGGTCAAGACAGAAAATGGTGAAGAGGATGCTCTTGCTGGGCATTTTGATATTGATGATATTCTTAACTTTTAAGTAGTTACTGAGAAATGCGTATAAGAATTTAATGAAACCAAACAGGAGAAACTAAAAGTGTAGCTCATTAACGTAGAGTCATATTACTAGTTGCAACCTCATGATAATTACTGGTGAAGTCGAATACGTTTATGTATTCTCTAAATAAATTTATTTACATGTATCATCTTGGGAGTAACCTAACATCTCAATACTTGAATAAAGTATTTTTATAATCGTATTCCCTATCCTTTGCTGTTCTTTTTCTATGTTTGGCCTTACCAGTTCCATCATCTCCCAAACTATTGATTATTCTTTCATTAACCTTCATCTCCAGTACACGTTCCTTTTCTTGTGTAAATAATTCTCTTAATGTATCTGTGTTCGATTCGATGATTGCATTAAGGTCAAATAATCCCTTGTACTTTGTAGACTTACCCTGTGTCCAAAGTGAAAGCCAGTGAGCAGCAGTTCCCATTTCATCAAACTCTCCATTTCTAACTTGACCTCTACTTTGAGCAATATTCAACAACAATTCATCGATAGAGTTGGTGGGTTTATCCATGTAATCTCTGTATTTGCCTCCACTGGGGTCTTGTAAGTTGAGTAAGAACAAAAGATAGTCTGCTAGTATCACTGGGTCTATGAACGATGAATGAACACACCCAACTAAACCCAATGCCATCATAGTTTCCATGCTATTCACTGTAGGTAAGAAAACCCCAGGAGTATCATATACTAAGATATCAGGTTCTTTACTCAACCTAATAATCTCAGATGTGTTTCTAGTTACTCCAGGTTGCCCTCCTGTTCTAGCAACCTTTTTTATCTTTGTAGAAATACCTTGGTTCTTCAACGTCTTACCGTATCCCACTTCTCTTAAGGTGTTTACTAAAGTTGATTTACCTGTATTTGGCATCCCTACAATCATGAGTCGCATCCCCAATGGCGGTGGAGGCGTCATTTCATAATATCTGGCCGTGATAGTACTAATGATCTTCTTAACATCATTCTTGTTTCGACTATCAACAAGCATATATTCCTCACACATCAGACCATGCCACTTGTCGAGTAAATCCTTCCGTATCACCAGCAAATCCTTCTTCCCATACAATATTAACTTTGGCTTGTGTCCTAGTACTCTATCGATGAGGACATTAGTGGTTGAAAATGGAGCACGGCAATCGCGAACCTCAACGACCATATCGATCTGAGGTGCCAAATGGCCAAACCTCGTAAGCGCTTTCTGATGGTGACCCTTAAAGTTCAGTAACGTTAGGTTATACTCAGGAAATATCCGCCTTGGTATGAACTTCATCTTGACTTTGAAAATGTTTCTACTAAAAAAAAGACATCATTAATGCCTTTGATAACATTTACAGGTCTACCTAGTTCAGGTAAGACTACGTGGGCAAAGAAGTTACAAGTGGCCCTTGAAGAGAAGGTTCAACACGCCCAGAAAGAAAACGGCCCCGGTCATAACTATTCTGTCGTATATCACTCCGATGAGTCTTTAGGCATCGCACATAATGCATACACTGATTCGAACTTGGAGAAGAATGCTCGTGGTACTCAGATGTCTGCTGTCAAGAGAGACTTGAGTCGATCTAACTTTGTCATTTTAGACTCCTTGGCGTATATCAAGGGTTTCAGATATCAACTCTTTTGCGAGGCCAAAGGAGTTGTGACACCTCATTGTGTGATCCATGTAGTAAGTCTGTTAGAGAAGAGTCTTGAGTGGAACGATTTAAACAAGGATGGTTCCGCATGGCCTAGTGAGTTGATCAAACAATTACACATGAGATATGAAGAACCAAGTGATACTACTAGATGGGACGCACCTTTATTCACAATTGTTTCAGAAATGGACGACAAATTACCTATTGATGAAATATGGGATACGTTGGTATTGAAAAGACCTCCACCCCCAAATGCTGCAACACTTGTCAAACCAACTTCAGGAAATGACTTTTTACAGGAGTTAGACAAACAGACACTGGGAGTTGTAGGAAAGATCTTACAACACCAACAGTTGCAGCTGATAGGAGGTGAAGTGATGATTGATCTGGGATTATTTGTTGAGATGCCTGCTATCTCAGTAAGTACTGCACAATTACAAAGAATAAGGAGGACGTATATTAGCTTGAATAGGATGAGAACTGTGGATGTTGATAGAATCACGCCGTTATTTGTTGACTACTTGAACAAAAGTTTTGAGTAACTGGAAGTATAATATCATTGACAAGTTTTCATCAAAATAATGGACTATAGTTCAGATCTTTAAAACTTAATCATTTTCTAATTTATAGACTAGTACCAATACTATTGGTTTAATTGAACATTGAATATTGCAATTTGGACTTGTCATTTTGAGTAAATCCCTCTCTCAAGTAAATCAAATTTAAAGAACTAATCTGGAAGCAAGCAAGAAGCTCTCTACTCTGATACTACAATCTGACTCACAGTTGTTTGAATTCTTTACTCTAAAGCATTGAAGGACGTTTCTATTTTATGAATTTTTGGTGCGCAATCGTTGAAGATGGCTGCAAAATCACACCAATCTTCTAGAAATAGACGTTGTCGTATGCTTGAAAGTTTAGTAAACTTCTTACATCAAAGATAAACTCAATGCTTAGCATCTTAAAGTTCGAAAGCTGATACCTTTCTTAACTTCACTTTAAAGTATACTACCTTTAAAAGTACTCAGTTCATCTCCTGGTTGTAGTTTGAGGAAGTTTCCCCTACCACCCTACAATGTGTTTCAATTTGCTCATCTATGACAACTCAGAATTAAATCTTGCTCAATTAACAAATCTCTACAATACTTCTGTTACTGTTATATATGCATTTCCATTTCTAAGTAATTAAAAGGTGAACAAGCTTAACGCTTTCTAGTATTCTGCCACTTGTAATATGTTCTTCCACTCTGATCAACCAACTTCCTACTTCCACCCTTCTTCATTAATTCAGTCTTCAATGTCAACTCTTGTTCGACTTCACTCAACTCCTTTTCTCTCTTCAATCTCAGTTGCAATAACTTTAATCTGTTTAACTTCTCTTTGTTCTGTTGATCCACCAATTCATGGTCTTCTTGCTGTTCAAACAATCTTTGGTTACTCTGGAGTTGGTCCACACGTAATCTGTTCTCTCTTCTGTTTAATAACTTTGTGTCTGTCTTGAAGAATGCTTCTGGTGTTAAACTCTGTTGTTCTTCTACATTGTCAACAAAAACGGTATGCTTTCCGCCAGCTTTCAAGTCCAAGTCCTCCTTTTCCTTCTGAATCTTTGCAGTCTCTTGTAGCCTCAAGGTTCTTACATAGTTGATATCTTGTGTTTTCAATAACTTCAACTGGTCATTGTTCAACTCAACTCCACTTCTTTGCTGCATTAAAATCCCATCATCGTCTGTCTTCCTCTTCGTCATCGCATGATAGTATTCATCTGGGTTATATTGCAGAGCCTTCACCTTAAGAGCTTTAAGTGCATTTTGTTTCTTATGGTAGTCATCTGCTCTCAACTTATAATCCTTCTTCTTTTCAAGAAGCCCGAACCGGGATCTGCTCAGAACCTGGGAACGCTCCTTGTGCTGTTTCTTCTGCACGTTATGTACTAACTTGGCCATGTTGAGATGAGCTTTACTTAAAAAATTAAAGTGAATTAAAGTGATGACTACGACATTTAAAATCTATCTATGTGGCGACATTGTGTTGATAATTTTTCAAGTACTTTTTCGATACGACATTTATCTTTGTTAGCAAGTAATGATTTCTCGTGTTGTGTTACGTAGAGGGATACTGAGGAGGCTCCTTAGTGGTGTTTCTCGTCGAAATTATAGTATTGAAAGTCATGTTGAGTCAAAAGAAGATTTAGAATTGAAACCTCAGAAGGAGGTGGAAGAAGAGGAAGAGAATTCAAGCCCTTGGTACCTTCGTGATGATTCATCTTCGCCACTTCTTGAGAAGAGAGAGATCGAACTTCCAACAGTTCATGAAAGTGCACCAGAAACTGTCTCGTCATTCCTTAATTTGCTTGGATATGAGTATGGACTCTTGGATATTATGTTATTTGATTTGACTCAACTTCCGGAATCGCACCTGTATTCACTGAAGAATCAATTGGTAGACTATGTGATGATTGCAACAGGTAAGTCCGAGAAGCATATCTATAAAGCGGCTACCGAATTAAGACATCATATCAAACATACACATGGTCTTTTGCCAGTATTGGAGGGAATGGTTTCTGCTGGTATTTCTCCAGTGGCACGTCGTCGTTTGCTTCGCCGTGCACGTAAAGGACCATCTGCCACTGATAATGAATACGGAAAAGCTCCAAACAGTTGGATCATGTTCAACACTTTAACTGATAATATCCACATCCATCTTATGACAAAGGAACGCAGGGAAGAGTTGTTATTGGAAACAGTATATTGTCCAGAAGAAGACTTGCCAAAGTACGCAAGGGAAGACACTTTCATGAATAACCTGGATGATATTTTCATTGGAATCAAACGTAGTATGCATACTTCGACGGCATTTCGTATGCAAAATTCGAGCGTAATTAGACAACTATCGCAAACTTATGATAGTATGGTTAAGACTGAAAAATTAGACAAGAAGGCATTCAACTCGGAGTTTAACGTGTCTGAAGCATCATTAAAAGCTCACAATGTTAGGTACAAGTTCTTCAGGGCATTGCATTTGACTGGAAATGCATCATTTTCTGAGTTGGAGCAAGTTATCATTGACAAATACACCGATTTACCTGTGATTTTAACAGCCAAACCAAGCGATATTGAAAATGAAATTACGCAAGATATAGTAAACTATACTAAACTACTCATTGATTCACCTGAGTTTTCAAGAAAAGAAACCATCGGTAAACAAGCGGATGAGTTATTCGACAGGTTATCACAATTTATTAGTAAACTCAGTCGCTTTGGTCCACCACTCGAACTTTTGCTGAATCCAGAATTCATTCCACTTCTTTTAAGATTGTCATTTTTTGAAAACTCAAACTTTATTGGTTCCGAGTTGGTGAATGATATCATTTACAAAGACGCAAAGATACCACAAGATTGGAACGACAAGGTGATCTCTTTGGCTTCAAATAGAGCTAGAGATGTCATAGACTTGATAAAGTACCACAACAAAGCATCACAACGTACACCTACTTTAGCTTACAGAGAATTGATACTCCAAATATACGGAAATGCAGGTAAATGGGAGCAGTTCTGGCGTGAATGGGAGAATTCCTTTGGAACTTTAGAGAACAGATCATTGGATAATAAGTCAAGAGTGTCTGTCTGGGTCAGACTTGCCGTTTACCTTGCCGCACGCAATGACAAACCTTCCCAGGTACACTTTCTCTATAATTACTGGTCTCCTTTATTGGGATCTGGACGCACATTTATCGAGGACTTTGAAAAGAATGGTCTGCAATTTGCAAATGATGAAGAAGAGTATGCCTTCCAGCGTGCTATGCAGCATATTTTGAAAAACATACAGCAGGGAGACAAGAACTCTGCATTCACAAACGTTGCTGAGTTTGTACAGCTGTTATAATAAAGAGGTCTCACTATCAATTTCAATTATAGACTTCACAATTAACGTGATACTTTTCTTGGACATAGATAAGTAGGTAGAAGAACGACACTCGTTCTGCATGTATATATATTTAACAAGGATTTAAGGATTCAATAAGATATCTTAATCAATGTAATTTTGCAGCCATTTTGGGGAATTTCTTATGATTTTTTGTCTCTTAACCTGTCGATTTTCAATGCGACGCGTTCTAAATTTTCATTTATTGTTAATGAAGTTGAGTAATGGATACATCTAAGATGGAACAGTCTGGTTCTAGTACAGGTGAAGTTGACGTAACTATTCTCAAGCGGGAAATCAAAGCTTGGGAACATGAATTTATGAGAATCAATAATAGACAGCCCTCGAAGCAAGATGTCAAGTCTAATGAGAAGGTACACCAATTGTATAAACAGTATCGTGGACTAAAAGAGGGAGCACCCAAACAGAAAAGGCCAGTTCTAGTTCATAAAAGTCCACCAAGAGAGTTTCTGCCCGTCAAGCGTAAGCTGAATTACCCAGGGAATATATTTAATAGTGATGATGAACAAATGGTGAATACTAAGAATGCTGAATTGGGTCCTACCCCACAAGCCAATGGGAAAGTTCTACTGATATTTGACTTCAGGATGACCCCACCTGACTCATCACCATTGAAACATAAGGTCGTAAAGCAGTCTCCATTGCCCCAAACTGACATATTTAAAACACCTACCAAAATCAAGATTCAACCTATTGAGTTCCAAAGTCCACGCAGTGTCAAGAGAAGTGTATCTGAAAAGTTGACACTGCTAGCCAAGCAGAACCCAACCACACCAGTGAAAAGGATAGAAACACAGCTGTTAAAAACTCCACAGTACTTGGGAAATAAGAATATGTCTTCTTTTGAAGTAGTGACACCAACAAAACAAACAACCATAGGATTCCTGGTTTCACCGTCACCGCTTAAACCTCATAGATTTCTCACAAAGAAACTCACAGACATGTTCAACGAAGTGAAAACAATCCAAGAGGAAGGATTACCGAACGAAGAATTCTCAGCTGATTTACTAGAAGCAGAAGAGAAGGAATTGGAAGAAGAGGAAGAAGCACATCCTAGAAAACGGAAGTTCACCCAAAAGAGAACTACCAGAAGATGGAAAATCAAACCAAGACTCGGTCCTGATACTGAGGAGAAACAAACCAACGTTCATGAGGAGATTGCTAAAATCACAAAGGACGAACAAGAAGCACACCAAACATACATTAAGTCAGACGAGGAAGAAGAAGAAGAAGAATCAGGAAGTGATAATGAAGTATTCCAAAGTAAAGTACCTGAAAATACTAAAGGTATGATTAAACCAATCAGTAACAATTACCAACGACTTAAAATCAATGACCCAAGGTCAAAAGCGTTCAAGAGGAGAATGAGAAGATAAAATACATGTATTTCGCAGGCTATGTTGTATATCTAAAGAAAGGGTTCTCTCTGTCTGTCAAGTCAGCGAACTCGATGTTTTCAATCAATTCGAATTGCGAGGTGTCAACATCAGAGTTGTCTCTCTTCTTGTTTGCCCACTTGTACATAAAGTAAAGCACAATTAAATCTGCGAGCGCAACACACAAGAACGCGACCATACAAACAGTTGCAGTTTGATATCTTGGAGCTTCTGAAGCAATAAATGTCTGAGGTCCAATCAAGTTACCCACACAGTAGGAAACCAATAAGATTGCATTAACCGTGACCTTCTTAGTGTGACCAGCAACATTCGAAGAAACACATGACAATACACAAATCATTCCAAGAGGTGCAATAAGCGAAAGCACCATACCACATAATTGAGCTTGTTGTGAATTAGCAAACGCAAGCAAACCAGTTGCCATTACTGTTAATGCAGTTGCAAAAACCGCCATTGGGATTTTTGAGTTGAAGTACTGTGCAATGAATGCCAACAATGGGCATCCAAGCAACTCAACAGCACCTCCAGGCATGTTAAAAAGTAATGACTTTTCGGTAGAGTATCCCAACCTTTCGTTCAATAAGATTGACCCAAAATTAGTGCTACCACCATTAGGAATATTCTGGCAAACGGCGAAGAATGCTAGCAACCAGGTATTTACATCAGTGAATGCTTCTTTAAACTGGTACCACTTGAAGGATTTGTTACCGAAACCTTGCTGGTTTGCTCTGATACGCGCAATCACTAAACCCTTGTCCTCCTCTGTCAAAAACCACGCAGTAGCTGGCGAATCTGGTAAATGCAAAAAGATAGCTATACCCAAGGCAACGGTCAATACACCAGTAATGATAAAGACCAATTTCCAAGATTCAATAGCATGGCTTTCTGAATTCTTAGCCAACCCGTAGGCAATACCACTACCAAGTATAGCACCAGCCCCATTAGAAGAAAACCACAATGCAGTTCTCATGAAAACTTCTTCTTTTTTGTAGTACTGACCAGTTATAATAACAAATGCTGGAGTGATAGAAGCCTCCAACATCCCTAAGATGGTTCTTAAAGCAATGAACCCAGCGTAGTTGGGGGTGGCATGTAAGCACAAAACAGTACCCCAGAGTACGACAAACACAGAGACGGTTTTCGCAACAGGGAAACGCTGTAAAAGCCTCACGGCTGGAAATTCAAAGAACAAATACCCAAGGTAGAATGCGGAACCCGTCCAGGAGTACATGTCACCCTTCATTCCCAAATCTTTACGCAAACCTAAAATGGAGGCATATGAATTCGACAACTTGTCCATGAACTGGAAACAGTAAAGCAAACACATAAGTGGCATCAAGTATAAGTCGATTTTCCAGAGCAATTGGCGATCACGAGCAGGATCAACCTCTTCGATCGAGTTGTCAATAGCATACTTCATAGCCTCGTCGACATCTCCGGTAATATTGACTGGTTTTCCGGTATGAGGTGACATGATTTGGGTGATATGGTTCTTGTTGTCAATGTCTTCTTTGGTCATCGAAACGACTTGGACCAAGTCGCTTCCAACCTCTTGTTTCTGATCATACACCATAGCTTTCTTTGTTGTGGAATGTTAATAGGTAAGGTTTATAGTGCTTTATATACTTCTCCTCATACCAAATTAAGTATCCCCGCCAAATACCACTTATTGTGTTGCTCGGGGCGAAACCGCTCTCCGGTGATATTATTAGACAGTTGAGCTATGATAACAGACTAAAAAAGAATCTTATCTAACTTCTACAAACCATTCTAATTAACCAGAATGTACGTTGAATATCATGATAAGCTTTTGTACGCCTTACTTTACTGGGGTGAGAGATTGAAACAGTATCTTAACTCCAATTTTTTTGACTCGTTCACAAGGCTTACTGTTATCATGACTTCATCCTTGGTAGGTACAAGTCGTCATCACCTCTACAATGCTTCCTTATCTCCTGTTTAAATTGACGTTGCGTAATTGCAGATAATAAAGAAAATAATACTCGATCTTGTGCAAGGTACTTCTCCTCTTAATGGTAACTACTTGGTTAGGTCTACCGTCCTATTAGGATTTCTCCACTTACTGATGAACTTTTGGTCATGTCTTCTGTTCAAATGATTATTGTTCTTAATGAAACATGTTATCCTCCTTGACTTAATGACAGCCTTGGCTTAATTGACAGGTTTCAGTTTCCCAATTGGGGGACGCAAATTGTTATGAGCAAAATTAAAGATAGAGCAACTTTAACTGAAGTCAGAAGGATATCAGAATCTTTAGATATGCTTGGTATATACTTATCTATCTATACAGAACGAAAACGTCGCAAGATCTCTTAAGAATAGTATCACAATCTGAGTATACTTGCTCGTTTTAAGATTAGCATTATCGTTGTATTCATCAATTGCTTTATAACAAAATCTTTGTACTATAATTAGCAGCCCTGAATCTATTATTCCAGGAGGCTTGATAAACCCAGTGCAGTTTTCGGGATTACAAAACCCATCAAATTCTGATTCGGTTCTGTAGATAGTGTATGTATTACAAAGCTTACACAGGGGCTTTTTATCAAGATTACAAAAAACTTGCTGGCCGTGCTATTTAGAAGCCCAAAATAAGTAAAACTCCGCAAGCTTAAATTCTTCACAATATCACAAGATTAGCCTTAATCTTAAGTTTAATTTCGTTGATTGTAGTTTCAGTAATAGAAATTAAATAAAATATACTTGGGCACGGCTGCATACTAGTCACGAAAAATAAAACAGTATACTGTATCTTTTGTCTTACCTAATGATAATTAACTTCAATACCCTTTATGAACAAGAATTGTGCACCTTGGTAACTAAATTATACTTCTCCTCACTCTTCGTGATGACTTTTCGTGTACACTTTGCATTGTGGAAGGTTGTTATGCCCGTTCCTCAATGGACGTTATTGTGGGCTTAGTAGATCTTTGTATCATTGCAATCGGTTGCGGTGAAGGCTACCCGAAATCAGGAATAATCAGGAATAAAAAGGTAGTCCATGGTAAGAGTTCAACGTGATTCTAAACATTTTCTACGACTTTTCTTCAATTATCTTAAACTCCAATTGAATTAATAATAGCAACTTCTAATAAGCTTGGTGTCAATGTAAGGCTTCAAGATTTCAAACTTCTCTCTTTCAGCTTCGTCTTCTAGTTCATCAAATTCTTCAAAACTAAAGTAGACAACTCGGGAATTCCCTTTGTATAATGGCTCCAACTTACCACACAAGTCTAATAAACATTGAGTATCCAATTTTTCATTCTCCCCCAAGTTAATTGACTTGAGAGAATTGCTCAGGCTAATCACCGTTATCGTCAGTATTGAATTATCCATCATACTGAGAGAAACGAGGCTCTTAGGCACCTCAAGTGGACTTTTTGCAAGAAATCCTCCAAGATTATTCTCACCCAAATCTAATTCGGTCAAGTTCGTCAACTTCGTGAAATCACCTTGGAGCTTAGCTGCGTTACTGGCTGTAATTGAAATTCTTTCAACTGAAACGGGGAAGTTATCCCAGTCGATGGTTTCCATTTCAAAATTATAGAAGTTAACATATGTGAGGCTTGAGCAATTTTGGAAAGATGGACTGAAACTCACTTTATTTTTAGAGTTGTTCAGCATTCGAAGCTGTTGAATCTTTGGAAAATTCAATTTCTTTGGAGTGTCTTGGAATTCTGCAGTCCAATCTAAGAATATAAAGGCATTCTCGATATTTTGAGGAATCAAATCGAAAAAATCAGAAGGAGAACAAGACATTTTACCTTGCAAAACCAACTCTTGTAAGTTAGAAGGGAAAGCTTCTTCAAGTTTCTCGAAATTTCTTAAAGTTAAACTTTCCAAGTTTGGAGAAGAGATGATCTTCATAGTTTTATTGTCAATTGGCCCAAAAACAAATAGTTTACTCAAGTTATTCAATGACCCTGTATCAAGTTCTGGCAGTTGAGCATTCAATGATACCTGCTCAAGTTTTTGTGGCAAGAATTCTACATATTCTAAGCCTAGTTCGCTCAATTTGTTATCGTTCAAATCCAAGAACTTGAGATTAGCCAACTTGTGTAGATTTCCTTCAAAACTACTTATTTTGTTGGAAGAAAGACTTAATGCATGGAGTTTTGAAGGCCAGTAAACGTCTTTTATAGTTGAAATTTCTAAATTGCTTAAATTTAATCGTTCTAGCAGGTCTGGAAATTGTAAATTGCTAACAGACGTCAATGGAGAACGGTTTATAAGAAGGAATTTCAATGTGGAGGGAAGTTTAAGTTCATCAATGTTAAAATCTGTCAGGATAATTCTTAGTTCTGCTAACTTAGAAGGAAGCTTTAAATCAATACGAATTCGTTCTACAGGTTCATCTTCAACCTGTTCCAGCTCCAGCTCCTCAGAGTCACCGTCAGTGTTCAACCAAGAGAATCTTTCAGGCTCAACTTGAAGATTTCTTAACTCCAACACTTTTAGGTTATCGGGGAAGCAATAGTTGGCGATTAAAGGACAGTAGTTGATTTCAAGTTTGTGCAATTTGTTCAATTCCAGAACACCGTGTAGATCAGTGATAGTATTGCAGTTTGTTATTGCTAATTCAGTTAAGTTTTCAGGGAATTTTATATTCTTTAGTGTTTCCGATTTGATAGAACTTAAACGAAGCAGCCTTAGGTTACGCAACAAAGTCAAGTCGACAGTTGCGTCTGGATTAAGTACTCCTGAGAACTGAAGCGAAGTCAATTTAGGGAAATTGAAATTGAGCGAGGTGGTAGTATCTATCGTCAACGAAAGAGATTGAAGATTGGGTGGAAGATTTAGAAGCCTTTCCGCCGTCACATAACCTTTAACGTTTAATTTTTTCAATTTCTCCAATTGTTCGATCTGTTGGGTAAAGTATGTGTCAGGTTTAGGGTCTGTGTACAGAGAATACCCCATTTGTAGAGCCTCTAATGATGATGGAAAGTTGAACGAGGTATGGTTCCATTCTGTCACATGTTCAGTCTCGAAAGTTATATCATTAATCTTGTATGGTAATTCGAATACAGAGTTGACTTCTTCAAAGTACTGCTTTGATGTGTGTTTTAGCTCGTGATCTTCATATTGATCTTCAACATTCACGCATATACACTTTGCCTTTTGCAATACTTCTGGACAGCATTCATGAGCAACAAACAAGTCGAGGTACAGATCGAATTCTATCTTGTTTGGTATATAATTTGGCTTGTTCAATTCAATAAACTTAAGGAAAGAGAAAATCGTGGGGAAGAAGACTGCAGTTGGTGCGTGACTTCTTCCAAACGCATCGTCAATATTGTATTGATTTGTCCGGCGTGAACCTCTAGGGTTTGGAGGTAAGAAATCGCCACATGAAAGAATATTCAGACCACAACAACTATCATATGAGTCTTCAGCACCAATTTCAATATTCGAATAGTACGCTTGGAACGCGTATCCTCCAACACTAGGAACATCAATTAAAAACCCAATTTGCTCGAGAAGTAGATTATCTACAACCTGGTAAACAACCTCTTTTGGTAACTTGGCTATTAGCGTATCCATTCTTCTCAGGGGGGTGGCAACGTTGTGTATTTGAAATTAGCAAACCGTTAAAGTTTTAATGATTCAAAAATTCTTGGGATTTGAATATACGAAAGCGCACAAAATGTTCATTTCACAAAGTTTAGTGGGTGGATTGTATATGCACTGTAGTGACTATGGGGACAAAGTCGGCTGAGTTGATGGAGGTTGTTATTCGTATAATGCCTTTGGTTATATCGGCAGCGAATTTGGTTGCTATGAAAAGGTTTCAGTCATTTCAAAATAGCTCTCATTGAAGCTTATCGTAAAATATGAAGTAATTTTTGCAGCCATTTTAAATACTATTCCTTGAGTATAGGGTATTTATCCAACTTGATTGAGATATTTGTAGGACTCAGTTTAATTGAACTGTCTGTATGACCTCACAATAAAGACTGTAAGTGATTCAGGAATTGGAAAACGTAAACTAAATTTGTATGATCCTACTAGGCTTGTAACTCGTATAACACTGTCTTAATATTCTAGATATATTATCCAGTACACCTATAAAGTCAGTTACATAATACAAACAAGACTCCATGTCAAATGATGGTCATGATTGAATTGTTGGATTGCTAATTGGTACTACCGAAATTTGTGAAATTGGGTGCAAATTTGTTTCAACTTGGGTGCAAAACGGGTGCACAGATCTATTCAACTCAAACTTAAAACACTCTCAGATGGTCATATTCACCAACAATCTAAAATGTAGTAGTTTATCGTATTTATGGTATTGGAAAAGAGAATAATACATCAGCTACCTTTATTAAATTAACGCATCGATTCCTAGATGACTAAATAAATAGAATGAGCTCTTTGTTTAAAAATGCGAGCTAGAGTTTTGATTGATGATTTGTACAAGTGGTTTTCTGCAACTATCAACTATTAATGCAAGTGAACCAAAAGTGGTGTTCATTCTTTTGATGAGGTTTTTCCTGATACGTTTCTTTAAACCTTCATAGGAGTGAAACATCTTCTAAAGAAATTCAAGAAGTTTAACTTCAACAACATCAGTAATTTATGTTTTTGAAGCAATAATGTTTCTGGATCCTCATTCATCAGAATGAGTTTCTCTAATTCTGTTACTTTCAATAAAAGTCTCTTGCGGACAAGTTTCTCTCTTATACCTATAAGTAAGACAACACCAACAACGTAGCACAATCCACTTAATATTTGGGCATACAAGTAAGGCTTAGCAGCTCCGTTTTGCACTAATGCCAAAGCGATTGCTGCAGATACCAAACCAATTACTGAATTGAGTACATTCATTCCTGCCCATGCAGCAGTTTGCTTAGCTTGTATAGGGCTACCAACAAACAAGTCAGTGCATAATGGCATAGCCATGGTGGGAGACCCACCTAAAGTAAGTCCCATGAGTAAACTGAGGCCTATTAAGGAACCATATGACTTAGCATTCAACCAGTATGCAAATATAAGGATTGCCACAATGGCATTGAAAACTACAGTTGTGTTGTATCTGCCACACCTGTCTGCAATGAAACCTATACCCAAACGGCCAATAATCTGACCTGCATTAACTAGAGATGTGAGAATCAGCCCTTGGGATGGAGTGAGTCCTACGGAAGTTGCATAACTTGAAAGACTGAAGACTACCATGAGAAGTCCTAAAATGGTGAAAGCAAACCACAATGCAACGAATCCCACTTCATAGTATTTGAAGAACAAGGTGAAGTCAAAGGTTTGGTTTAAGGTGGCTTTGAGGTTTTCTTTCTTGATTGACTCTCTTATTGGTTTGAAGGTTGGGTTAAATGGCCTCATAAGAAGTATAGCCGTTCCCGAGGCAGCAAAAGTGACCAAGCAAATCATTCTCAAAGGCCATTTGTGCCCGTTAGTTTTCTGTATCAAGTTATTGATGGCAAGAGAAAACACTAATCCGCCTATTCCAGAACCTGAAATAGCGATCCCCATTGAAGTGGCTTTTCTTGTTGAAAACCAAGATGCAACTGCCAAAGTGGCAGGCATGAACAAAAGTCCAAATGAAATACCTGCTAAGACACCTTGGGTCAAAATCAATTGCCAATACTTTGTAGAGAATGACGCTAACAAGTAACCAGTCGTTTGTGTAGTAAGGCCAGCTATCATAATTGGCCAGTATCCAAATGTTTGGTATAAAAATGCCAGTAGAGGGCCCAAGAGCTGTGCGAATAAAAGAACAATCCCACAAATGAATGAGTAACCCATTTCGGTACCACCTTCGATATTATTTGAACTGGTATAGTACTCAAGAAACACACCAAAACTACCACTAACTCCCCATGTTGAAAACGTTATTAATAAGGCACCCACAGATACAGCCCAACCATAACCACCATCTGGAACTGGAACTGGGACAACAGCACATTCAGGAGTAACCTGTTTCCGCTCAAGATCATGAAAAGTATCAGTTACTTTCTCATCACTCATACTCAATAAAAACCTTTAATTTATAAAATACATTGAAGACTTCCACATCAACTTCATATCTTTCATTTAGTGGGACAAACGCAATAAACTATGGTGGGGGAATATGAGCCTCACTTCAAGTCGATCTCTGATGTAGGCGAAAGATTTTCCCATTTACTTAATTGTTTTCCGTTTTTTTACACTTATTGCTTCGGCTATAAGCTCAAATTGATGACATACCCCGACTTCTTCATCTGATCTTCTCTTGCTCTTGTATTGCGGAGATTTGATACGATTTCCGGTACTATTATTTCTTAACTATGGAATATACTAATTAGGTAATTAGTCCGGTTTAAAAGTAAACGATGCGCTTTAGTAATATAGAATGAAAAGAAAAGGACCACTTTCCATATTTAGTCTTTGATAGTGAAACTTTTGGAATTGGGTGCAAATTTTCAATAGGACGATCTGGAAGATCCTTATTACAAATGTTTAAAGAGATCCCCAACATTAATAAACTTATGGGTTCATTATTTAATTCTAAAGTTATCAAGAACTATAACTAATACATGCGCTTTCATTGAAATGGCTTCAATGCGGTTAGGTAGCTCTGGAGATTTGTAATAATGATAATTACGGGAGTTACCGATGTATTGTTATAGATACTGTTCCACTTAATAGCGAATACGACACTACTTCAGTATGACCAAGGAGTGTGACATTACATTTTTGAGTTAAGTAGTAAATTGGAATTATATTTCTAATGTTATTTACTTAAAATGCTACACTCATCCGATTCTTCTGATTTCATGGAAAATATGACGGGAAATCTCTATTATGGGAGTGAACCATATGATATTTAATATAATTGTTGAACTCAATTAGCCACAAGGGATTCACATGATTCTCCCACTAGTAATCCTGAGCTAACAACTCATTCTCCTCAGGATCATACAAAACTTGAACCTTCTTCTTCATCGGTACAATGATTTCTTCACCATCAGCTACCCTTCCAGTTGCATAAACAGGCTTTTCCCATTTATTCATCTCCTTCTCATAATCCCATACATTCTTAGACATCTCTGTATCACCCAAAGACCTGTCTTGTTTTATTTGATCTTCCAACTCTTTTATATCCTCGTCATCTTCACCTTCATCATCTATTACTGTCTTCTCCACCATTGTCACTTTACCATCTTTAATTACCATCTCAACAACCTTTTTCCCTCTTCCAGTCCTCACCTTACGAGCCAGCTCATGCTTTCTTTGTTGTCTTTGTTGCTTCTTCAATTGCAATGCTCTTTCCATAGGCAGAAGCCAGAGATTTCCACTACTTGCATTAGCAGGCATTTCAAAGTCTGCAGCATTATCAATAATCTTGGTTCTTTCTGCACCTGTGTCTTGAAAGTTGAGCAATGTTTCTAATCTTTCTTGTGCTTTCACTAGATCTGAATTTTGATGTGATCTTTCATAGAATTTAAGGGCTTCTTCTTGTTTCTTTAATTCCTTCTCTTTCCGTTCTTCTTCTAGTTTTCTTTCAGTTTGTTTTCTAGCTTCACTGTCAGCCTTCTTTAATGCCTTTTCTTGTGCTTCCCACAAGTTCTCTCCTGCGTTCAACGAATAACTAATTTTGGCCTTGCCTTTTCCAAGAGTCGTCTTTTTGTCTTGGATTTTCTTACTATTCAAGTTACTTTGCTTTTCACCAATGTCTTCTTTTTCTTGGTTAAGGATATCTGCTATTTCCATTCTGTCTTTGTAACTGAGTAACTCAGCAGAGCAATACAGGCACGGCTGCAAACCTTCTTTCACACATATTATTTTCCCGCAATTGAGACAGTTGGGTGCTAATTCGAATAACGGGTGTCTTGTAGCCATACAGTTGCACACTCTACGAACCTCAGATGCTTCGGATTTGGATAATTCCAAATTCATCAAAATCTCATCAATGTCTTTGAGATTATCGATATTCTTTCTTTT
The DNA here is from genome assembly GCA_030558205.1 of Kodamaea kaohsiungensis (nom. inval.). NCBI lineage: Eukaryota > Fungi > Ascomycota > Pichiomycetes > Serinales > Debaryomycetaceae > Kodamaea > Kodamaea kaohsiungensis (nom. inval.). Next base: position 73,306 of record JAJMRZ010000006.1, on the reverse strand, counting down.
ATTCTTCTTTTGCTGTTGACCAGACACTTTATTAGATGGTTTTGAATCTATTAATTCTGAAATGGTTTTAGATCCACTTGATTTGTCTAATCTACCTTTGAAGTTGGTCTTTGGTGGAGATGGAGTTGCATTTGATCCCCAAGCACTTGACGAAGCCAATGGGTTTTTCGCCTTTGCAGGTTCACTACTCTTTAAATTCTTCCTCATAACCTCTTCCTCCTCCTCTTTCAATAATAGAAACTTGGATACAAAGGAAATTGCAGCATCTGACTCTCCAAAGAGATTAAGGAAATGTGATTGAATCTCATAGTCTGAAGTAAGAGTAAGTGCGTATTCAACTAACTCCAGAATAGAATCCCTATCCAAGGGCATAATCTCTCCAATAGCATTCTTGGAATAACTCTTCAACTTAATATAACTCATGGTTTATGATTTTGCCTTCCAAATTTCAATTTCTGAAACTTTGTATACTGATTTGTCACGTGATCTGTCTAACTCATCTAAAAGCGTTTTGTACATAAAAGATTGATAATATTAAGGATGACAGATAGTGATATTGTGAAGGCAAAGTATGCTGAGATAGCTGCTTTACGGAAAGCGATTGCTGAAAGAGGTATTAAGGTAGGATTTTCTGGATTTGACTCGAATAATTCAACTATTCAGCATACACAGGTGCCACAAACACTGGATATTCAGGTTGATGCAACACAAGGAATTCAATTAGTAGAACCTACACAAGTGAACCACACACAGCAGTCAGGAAACCTGGATACAGATGGCGTTAGAGTTGTAAAAAGTGGAATCTTACCAGCTAGAGTTGGCGTGGCTCGTTCAGGTGTAATAAGAACTAGAGGAAATAGAGGACGAGGACATTTTAGCACACCATATACAAGACAAGGTAGAGGGGGAAGCAGAGGAGGATATGGAGGTGTGCATAGGAATATGACATATGTTTTTGGCAATACTCAAGGGTCTAGTAACGACTCAGATACTTCAAGCACCTCAAATGAAACCCAAGATCAATCTTATATAACCCACATTGGAAAAGGAAGTATGAAGCTAGTAAGCTCCGAAGTCTTCAATAAGAACCAAGAGAAATGGGAAGAATTACAACGGTTACGCCAACTTGAGCAAATCCAACTCCAGAGGAAACGTCTATTGAATCTTATGAAGAATAGAGTATCAAAAAATAAGGTAAAAACTGACTGCTATGATAGAATAAAAATTGAGGGTAACATATACGCAGTGACTAAAGAAGGGAATAGATTGGAACCATTGAGCATTCCTGCAAAAGCTAGTACTTCCATGACTGTTGTGTGGAACAATAAAAATTATACTCGCAAATCTAGTGGAGCCTTGAAGTGCACAACAAATAGAAGGAAAAGGTATGTGCTATTGATTTGTTTCGTATATTTTGCTGTAACATTTACTAACCCCAATTTAGGATTGAAATTGACGATTGTCGATACTTTACAAGAACAGGTGAGTATACTTTGTTTTAACGTTACACAAGAATGACCCTAACCAAGGTCCCTTAACAATTTTAGGTTTATGTCAAAAAGGAAAAACATGCAAATATCAACACAACCCTGCACATATTCGAGTATGTAAGCAAGCACTACAGGGAGGTTGTTACTCGCGCAACTGCTTGTTTCAACACGAGATGAACGAGTTCAATACTCCTGTATGCAAGTTCCACTTGGATAACAAATGCTCCAACTCCCAATGTCAGTATCTTCACAGTAAGCCAGCTCATTATGACGATTTGAACTATGAGATCTGGGTGTGTAGACCATTTGCCGTTGGTGGTTGGTGTTCAAGGGGCAAGCTATGTCCATTCTTACACACTCTCAACTGTCCTGACTTTGAGGAAGAAGGAGTTTGTTCGGCTGGAAAGCTGTGTCCCTTGGCACATCCAATCACAAGGAGAACACAAGAATTAATGGTGACTCCAGCAACAAAATATATTAGACCCACTGAACCGGAAGACGAAGTAGTAGTTGTGGATAACGAAAAGGACGAGGTCAGTAAGAAAGTTGTGATTAACAGTTATACTGTTGACCCAGAAACACTCTTTGATAAACCATCATTGGATGGAAAATACGATATTTATATTGATGACCAACCTGGCGACGCCAGCACATCAACATTCAAAGAGAACTCGGAATTTTTGATTGTAGATGATGATTCTAGTGATGAGGAAGCCTTCGCTGATGAACTACAAAACAACACCGATTTTATAGATGTTTTATGAATAGTTCATAAATAAACAACTTCCAATAAACCGATTCAATGTAGTTAATTCGCATAGCCTAGAATGGCTGCAAAAAAAATCATTTGATTCAAATGGCTATTGCAAGCTAGCTAGTGGCAGTCAACGCAAAGATTTTGACACCTTACTACCAAAAACTCCCATTCCCATTAAAAAGATGAACAAGATTCATTAAATAAATTATTTGTGAATTATTTGGAGTTGGAGAGATTTTTTCAGTGGCTTTATTATTAATATTTTTGCATTTAAGTGAGATGTCAACAGTTATAATTAATATTGAAGCTTGAATGAGAGTCGTTTTAGGGCTGTGACTCAAAGAAAAGGGTGACAGTATTGATATTTAACTACCCTCAGGTAATCTTAACAGTTATAGGGTGTATAATTATACCTTTTGTTCCGATCACTTGGAGGATTAAGGCGATAATTTTACAGCAAGCATTTAAAAAAAATACAAACTATAATGACAGACCAGTGTGGAATCTTAAGTAAGTTACCTGACGATATCTTTACTGAAATCTTCAAGTATTTAGAGAAGAAGGATGTACAGTATTTGCATGTACATCCTATCTTACACCGGTATGTTGTACATAAATTATTTGAAGAAGTAAGAGTGGTAAGAAGAAAGGTAAGATTCGAATTGTTTCATACGTTCAATTGTAAAACACCTAGGATACACTACAAGAACTTGATCAGATTTGTTAAATCAGGCTACATCAAACCTAAGGTTTTAGAGTTTTTAAGCTTGGATGATCTTCGTCTACTTGAAGAGTTATCTCCTGGGATACTTTTGAATTTTGAAAGTTTATACAAATGCCTGAGATTTGTTGACTCAGAAGACTTAAACGACTGGAGTTATACTCAAGAATACGAATCTGAAACAGATAGAGAGGCTAATAATTCGCCTGGTGAAGGAGGCAGCGATTTCGACGAAGGGGAAACAGGTGAGCGAGGTGAAGAAACCAGTAACACTGTCACCGAAAATATTCTTGCAAACAATGTTGAATTTAGAGACCCAGGATCAGAAAGTGAGGCACCTCTGGGATCATCATATGATTCAGGTGATTCGGACGATGATCTCGTGGACAATTTAGACTCTGAGTATGAAGACTACGACGAAAGAGAAGAAGAAGTGCTTGGTCATCACTTAAATGCCACTCAAGAAGCACCGAGGATCTGGAGAAATGAAGAGCCTGAATTCAACTACGAAGAGAAAGAACACTACGAGATTACTAAAATGTCTACTAGTGAATCCGAATTTTTGAAAACTACTCTTCCCAGAACCTTAAAAGAGCTTATTTTTATTGCAAATTTTAGTGATACTATAAATGCTTCACCTCACTCAATGAATCTTTTAGATCTTCCAAGGCTCACTAAACTAACAATTAGAATCCTGCCTGATCAAGTTAAGCAACTACCAATATCCTTGAAAGAGCTTACTCTTACACAGTTTTTTACATCTAGTCCAAGATCATTGGTTATGGGACAAAATGATTTATATGATAACGATTTTACTCACCTTGCATCACTCGAACATTTTTCAATTGCAGGAGCTGAAAAATACCTGCTTTGTGAATTACAGTTGCCAAAATCGTTGAGAAGGTTGACCTTACGTTCACCTACCTTGTTCTCTGTTGAATTTTCAGAATTGGTGAATCTTTCAACAATAGAGACTTATGAGAACTTAGTTGAACTCAATCTTCAATATCTTTGCATAAGAAATGAAGTATTAGAAACTAAGTTCCCAGACTCTTTAAAGAGAATTCTTTTCGATGAAATCTTCCCTGCAGAGAACAGAAGGACATTATCAGCAGTAAAACGAGGACTGAACCTTCTCCCTGTCAAAATTAGACTTGTCAAAATGCATCTACCACAGAAACTTGAGTCATTAAGCTTACGCTTCATGCGTGGATTATATATTGACACTACTGAGTTCAAATTGCCTTCAACATTGATATATTTTGAAATTAAAAGAACGAATATGTTTTCTTATGTTGGCACAAATAACACTGTTAATAAGGAATTATTGTCAATCAAATTACCCCTTAATCTAAGGACCTTGAAAATTACTTCCAACTCATACAAAAGCTTGGATTCAAATTTACATGAACTTAAAAAACTCGACCATCTCGAATTTTCAGGAACACCCTTTGATATCAAGTCCTTGGTTAAGGAAATACCAAACTCAATTCGTACTTTGGAACTTATAGATTCCAAATTGAAATCATTGGACGTGGCTCACTTGACTAATTTGAGGAGGTTAGACGTTAACGAAAATCGGATTTCGCTGTTGGATAAAGTGGTTATTGCACCTTCTGTCACAATCTTGAGACTTGCAGAAAATAAAATAAAAAATCTCGACCCAGGAACAACGTCTGCAAACCTTTGCGTATGCTTCAATAATATTAAAGAGATCCCAGCTAATTTTAAGCTGCTGCTGCCTAATTTGATATATTTTGGCTGCCACATTGAAAGTTTAAAGCATTTCAATTTATCAAACATACCTCCTTCTGTACGGACAATTGACCAGCGAGGTTCAGGGATGATTTCAACAGGGCAGCCATCCAGTAATTTAAGAAATTGCTGCTTTGAAGCCTGTCACTCTTCTGAAATTGTCATTCCACACTGGAACAAGATCGTTGAAGCAGTGCCTGAATTGCAAGGTACTATAGTTTCAAAGTTTTCAGACCACTCAGAAATGGGGATCTTTTACGGCTTAAAGAAGAATACAAAGCACTTTGCTACTGTTGTAATAGATGAACAAGCAAGAGTTTATCTTGAGAATAATGAAATTGTTGTTCTGTTAAATTAAAGTTTGGATATACTTTACATTCAGGACGTTGAGAACCGTATCATAATTTTCACTTCTCTTTCTTAGAGATTGATCAACGTCAAGACAACCATGCATCTTATGTTCTCAGGGATACCTATCATCAAATACTCCAATTAGCAAGATAACTTAATTTCAGACAATTCTATGCGATAATCACTTCATATGATAGTCAGTATAAGCACGTCGGTTATTCATGCCTCAAAAGAAGACGACACGAAAATCCAAAACAGCTGAGAGAATCATGTGCAGCTTACTTGAAACCAGATAGCACTCCAGACCCCTGAGCTTTTCTTGAAGTATCAAAACTGAAACCGATAATTGTTGTATGGTTGAAATACTTCTAAATGGAGACGAAAATTTTTCGTCAGAATAGCATTCTTGGTTTGCAACAAAAGAACTCTACGTGGATAAGACTTCCCTGGTGAATCGCTATAGTACTAGCGTGGTAAATTTATTACAAACGTTTAATGTTTCCCTTGTGATTCAATACCACTCTTTTGATTTCTTGTCTTGTCACAAACTTCAATGAACATTTCTGAGAAACACAATGGTTTATGTCCGACACCCCGGGTGATATTTTTCCAATCACCAGCCACTTTTTTGTTTCTTATTGCACAATATGGTGAGAATATTGCTCAAGTGTGTGCACCAGTCAGGGATCAACGAACCTTTAGAGGACACCCCTTAATTTCAAGCACAGATAAGCTTATTTTCTACACGTCCTTCTGTTTCCAGGGTGTTGTTAACGGTCCATCAATCTCCAACCAGGGCTATTACTTACCTTGTAAATGGTTTTCAGAAGGTGATACATCTGAATATTTTGAAACCCCCAATTAATGGCTGCAAAATATTATTTAACTTGAGTCCTAAAGTAGTTGGTTGCTATAAAGTAAGCGTCATGCAGAAAGGAATCAGTTGGTTTTTTGTTCGCCTGTTTCAGATGACTTTGCAAGACTTTTTCTCTTGCAAAGGCGTTGGGTATCATAACAACAAGTACTTCTCCGCCTTTGTGATTCCGTAGGGATTTGGCAAAGTAATCAGAACTCTTCAGTCATTTTGGAGTGCTTTATCACTTCAATATGGCAATAGGTGTTACCAGCAACTCACTTGATCCTTTTGGCGAGTTTATTGTCAAGTCTTTTAAGAGGGCTGATTTTCAGCGCTAATTTAGATTTGAACCTTGTTTCAAACGATCACACTTCATTCTCAACAGTACAGTTCTTCTCACAGTGATTCAACTTAGAGTCTGATAGCTTATTTAAGGAGTTCATTCCTAATAACTTGATAGATGACGAAAATTTGAGCTTTTGAAAGACTATTACTGCCAGTAGACGCACTTGTCGATGCTTCAGGTTTGTGGAAATGATATTCTATCTCCTGGTATTTCCACTGAACCATGGAGTGAAAGTTTGAAGTTTCCAAGCACAGTGTAAAGTATATTATACTTTGAATGATTCTTCTACTATATGCAATAAGGGTAATTTGGTGGAGAATCCGTACTTAGAATTCAGAAGGCTAATACCTCTACTGAATTTTTTCTAGAACAGATCAAACATGTTTCATGGGAGAACGTAAGAATGGACGAGTGAATTAGAACCCGTATGCTTGAACAGTGTGAGGTGAATGGCTCAGTTAGAATTGTCTGTTGAGTTTCTGAAAGTGAAATCTAAACTTGCCTACTTCTAGTATTTGAAGCACCTCGTTGCACTAAAGCTTCTCACAATGTATGGTAGTGATTGCTTGCGTCGTTCTTTTCACCTTAGTGAACAACTAGATAAGATCTTTAACGTCAGAAATTATGAATCATAGAGTTTGCCCTTGGTTGCGCAATTGGAGTTCAGTTTCCAGTTTCTCATCATCAAATCAATATAATTCAGATGAATGATTCTTCCTTTTGGTTTAGTTATAGCTTTGAACAATATATATATAATATATATACTTATAACATTCGTGTCTACAGAATCTATCTCAGGCCCCTCAATATTGTACGACTCCAAACACTTACGTTACACACAATAGATTATCAAATTTCCTCAAATTATCTATTAAAAAACTAAAAATTTACATGAATTCACACATTAATACACACTTCAATAATAGCATAAGTCCCTTGACCTAAGCTTTCTTTCACTTCCAACTAGTAGAATCTACTTAAATACTCTATAGTTCCCAATATCTCTTTAATTGACTTCATTTATGATCATTTGAGCTCATAAATTAATAACCCTTTGTCAATTCACACATTTTAAATACCCTAACCAGTCACCCATTTATTCATTTATAGACTCTATAATTCAAATCTTCAGGTCAAAGTACTTACTCAATCCCTAAATCACCGTAACTACCACTTCTTAATACAGCATCCCTTCTTTGTAAACGCTTTACCAAAACGTAAATGGTTTTTTATTTGTTACAGACTCGTTTGAATAATAAGATCCACTTTTCTTACAAACCTGTTACCTTGGAAGCGGTTAATCGTTAAGTAGATCTTATATATTAAATACTTCTTTGCCTTACTTAGTTATCAATCTCGTCGGATGTCTGAAGAGCTCCCTCAAGACTATCGTCAACCGCCGAAGAACTTGCCGCTTGAGTCTTATCGTGCCAAGTACCACAGTATTAGCAGCTTGGGCAATGGCAGCTTTGGTTCTGTGGAGCTTGTCAAGTACAAGGGCAAGAAGGAAGACTTATTGAAAGTTAATTTGGGAAAACAGGGAACAATGATGGAACCATTGGTGGACTCACCTTGGAATTCAAACAATTTGGTTGCAGTCAAAACGATGAAAAAACGGTTACCACTTCTTAATGATTACTCCCGTGTTAAGGAGGTTAGATTCATCTTGGCTATCTCTTCGCACCCATGTCTTGTGCAGATTTATGAGATGTTCATTGATGATACTAATTTCCAATTGCACATTGCCATGGAGTCCATGAGCCAAAACTTGTACCAGTTAATGAAGGCACGCAAGGGAGTTTTCTTTTCACCAGTCACGTTGCGCTCCATCTTGAGTCAACTTCTCTGTGCGATTCGCCACATTCATCGTCATGATTACTTTCATAGGGATGTCAAGCCTGAGAACATCTTGGTAATCCCCACCAGCCATTACTATGGTTCCAAACAAGCAATTCCTCCAGAGAGAAAGAATGACAACTTCGTGGTCAAGTTGGGAGATTATGGGTTGGCACGCCATATCAACAGCTGGAAGCACTACACGGCGTATGTATCTACGCGTTGGTACCGCTCACCTGAAATCTTGTTACGACAGCAGTGGTACTCGCGGCCCATTGATATATGGGCGTTTGGCGCGGTGGCTGTTGAATTAGCCAACTTCTCGCCATTGTTCCCAGGGACCAATGAATTGGACCAGATCTGGCGCACACTCAGGTTTTTAGGTTCGCCAACAGTCCAGGAAAGTTCATCTTCTAATGCGACACCAGAACCACCCTTGGGCGGTTACTGGAGCGATGCACAGATATTGGCAGGCAAATTGGGCTTCATTTTCCCACCAGAACCGGGGATCCTGATCCAGAGAATGCTTCCTAACCATGCACACACCAAATTGACAAATGTTGTAGAGGCTTGTCTCAGATGGGACCCGGGTGCAAGATCGACTGTAGATAGCTTGTGCGAAATGCTGTACTTCAAGGGTACAATAGCAGCCCGCAAGTACCATGCACCTGAACGTCTTAGCAGCACCATTAGCAAACTGGAAAAGCAAGAAGTTATTTCCAAGCCGTACGAAACAAAAGAGAACCAACAGAAACCATTAGATGAAGTGGCTGTTATAGTACCCTCTTCTGCTGCACTAGCAGCAAAAGGTGCTACTTCAGAGCCCAAGCACAAGGAGAATATATTTGCTGAAGGCAAGGCCTACTCCTTGGACCACATTCCACCTGAGCTCAAGGACGACAGCTGTGTAATTCTTGGCGACTATGAAGATTTCGAAGAGACCATTGATGAGGATGACAGCGAGCTTGATGGTCAGTATGGCATGGAAGAAATTGAGCGGTTTGACGAGGAGAATAACGTAAAGTTTGACGGGGTCAAGGGTGAGTATGTGTGGAAAGTATCCAAGAATGACGACAAGAAGGTAGTTCCAAGGATAATCACTGAGGATGATTTTGCAATGGTTAATGATCTCTCCTTCACGAGCACTCAAGAGATTTCGGGATAGCACAAAAAAAGCAGACTAGATAGTGAGCTGAGTATAATATGGTTTGGATCCTGCATTGTTGTTGTAATTAACAGATCTATATGCTAAAGCAGATCATGTTGACATAAGCATTGATAATCAGCAGATTTACATAGCATGTTAGTTTTTAACTCAAGAAAAAATAGCTTGTATAACGAATATAATTCCCCACATTAATTGGCATACTTCAACCCAACATATAGATCCGAGGTATCAAATAACTTGATAGGTCCAAGATTTGAATAAAGAGAGGATAAAGAAAGAATTAAGAGATTTTTGAAAAGTTCATTAGATTAATAGTTTATTATCAGTTGATTTATGTGCATATTATTAACCACCACTAAGCATCCCGAGTATCCACTTGTTTTACTTTCAAACAGGGATGAGTTCTTCCAAAGGCCAACGCAATTAGCAACGCTTCGAAATCTGAAAGATGGGGAGGGTAAATTGTTAAGTCCATTGGATATGGCACGTTCGGAGCATGGAACGTGGATTGGGGTTAGAGGATCGGGGGAAGGGAAAGGACCTAAGATTGCTGTACTTCTTAACTTCAGAGAGACTGAGACAGGACATATTCTTAGTGAGGTATCTCGGGGGATTTTACCACTTGAGTTTTTGGAGCTGTCGCATGAAGATGATACTCAGTGGCAAGAAGATTTGAAGCAACGTAAAGTTGATATGAGTCAGATTGGAGGTTTTACATTAGTGTATGGAAGCATTGAGGTTGATACAGAAACGAATAAGATCGGTCCCTTGAGGTTAGTTAGTAACCGAGGACATAGAGGAACTGTTCATGATGCATCTAACTCAGATCAACAGTTTGTAGATACATTTGGAATCTCGAACTCACTCTATGATGACCCTTGGAAAAAGGTGCGTATTGGTACTAAAGAACTTGAAGATTTAGTGGAAAGAAGTAAAGAACTGTCTCAAGATGAATTGGTAGACGGATGTTTCAAAGTGTTGACCCACAATACATACAGCCTGGAGATTGCTGAAAACGGGACATGGTTAGACAAGTTTGCCGAGTTGCGGAACACTGTCTTTGTTCCAGCTATTAAAACTCAATTTCCAAGTGGTGAGTTCAACAATACTGTTGGAGAATACTATGGTACTAGGACCCAAACTGTGATTTTAGTAGACAGAGAAGGGCTGTTACATTATTATGAAAGAGACTTACATAACTCTGATCGTGAGGAGGTTAATGAAGAAGTAAAGGTAAGGTATTATAAGGTAGATTGATTCCACCATCTTAATCAAGTCCATAAAGTGACTTGACATCTAAAAGTATCATTTTAAGTGGTAACTTGATGTTATCCACTGATCTATATTAAATATATTTATCCAAGTTATATTCAGTAGTTGTAGTCATACGTAGAATCTTTGCCCTGTACATATGTAATGTAATTACATTGACCAGACAAAGTCTTGTTGTACTGATTGGACAATTTATACCTTGCACCGACACCTTATCTAACAATCAAAACTCACTACATTGAAATAAATCAGCTTTTACCTCTCATGTCACAGTCTTCGTCATCGTTTATACCTTCATAGTATTCTCTGAGCTTTTCCTATCAGTGCTTTTCCCCTTGCTTCCCCTTGCCTCCCTAATCGTAACCCCTTACTAACCACCACCTCATTTGAATCGTAAATAAAAATTCGAAAAAATTAAACGGTCAAGGTACATGATGGACATTCACCAATTGACCAAGGATCCTCCAACGTGTGTCTATCATAAGGAACCAATTGAACCACGGAGTTACAATGTTCCTATTTTGGTGTTCATTCCCGGAAATCCCGGATTGGTTGAGTATTATACTAGTTATTTGAATATCATCCAACAACACTTTCCAAGGTTTGAGCTCTTTTGTGTTAGCCATGCAGGGTATGACACCTCGATAGACTTCATTGGACGTCCCTACAAGTACTACGATATAGAGTTTCAAATCCAGCACAAGTTTGATATTTTGAAAGAGATGATCTTGAGTAAGAACAAGAAGCAGAACAAGTTGGTGGACTTATATTTCATGTCGCACAGTTTCGGATCGTATGTGACTCCTCGTGTTATCCGGATGTTGCTTGCGGATAGTGAGTTGCAGAATCGGTTCCGTGTCAAGTATGTTGGATTGATCTGCCCTACACTCATTGATATTAAAGACTCCGAGTCTGGTGTCATTTTCTCGAGGATCTTCTTCATTATTCCATGGTTGGCATCACTAGCGGTTGTCTTTTCAAGCATAATGAAATGGCTTCTTGATGACACTAGGATTAAAAGAATTATAAGCAAAAGAATAGTAGAAAAGCCTGCTTTGGAAGATGAAATCCTGAGAAAAGGCTGGGAAAACTCAGTGACGGGCTGCTTCCACTTGTTCCGTAATAATAATATTGTCAGACACTCATTAGACATGGCCAAAAGTGAAATGGAGCTCATTGGCAAAGACGAAACTAAAATCTACGACTGGTTCTTTGAGGAGTTTCCAAAACAACAAAAGTGTATGGTGTGGGCTTTTTATGCTGAAAAAGATTACTGGGTGAACAATGTACTGCGCGATCACTTGTTGGCCCGGTATGCACAAGAGAAGGATTCAAACGTTTACTTTGTTGTCGACAACACAGGAATTACACATAGTTTTTGTGTGAACCAGAGTGTTGAGTTTTCTAAGATAACAATAGAAGCATTAGAGAAATTGTTTCCAAATGGAATTTAGTGTTCCATTTTCTAGATAAAAAGAACGTTGCAGACATGAAATGTTCATTAAAAGTTGAAAATTAGATAGATTAGAGATTGTTAGATATTGGAGAAATTACACTGAACATAGTTAAATATTAGAAGGATTACATTAAAATAGTTTGTGATAATTTGTGTGAGATATTTGGAATAGACAAAACCATAGCTGATATGTGCGATCTTATCCATGGGTTTAGGAACCATCAGAACTATTCATATTCTGTTTTGAATTGTTGTGATGATTTCCAATTTTGGAACATCTTCAACAACTGTTCGCATATTGCTAGGTCTCGTCTGTGGCACAGAGTTCCAAGTATAGGAATCAATTGAATTAGATTCAAGAATCAATACTTCATTGGATCCTTGTTCCATTTGTAACTCGTCTTCTTTTTCATAACCTTATTATGTGCTTGAGAAGGTTACATGATTTGGATTATGTTGGAGGCGGAAGTCATTTGAGCGAGTTAGGAAAGCTGCTATGAAGAGAGATCTAATCAATTACGTTTTACGTTGAGTTATTGAATTGTTATTGATGAAATAATAGTGATTTGATAATCAGATACTCTGAAGTAATTGGGTGCAAATTGTAATTAGAGAGAGAATCGTAATGGGTTATCCGAAAACTATTCTTGAAGAGACAAAGACAGTGAAGCTGATCAGTATAACAAGCCTCAACTGAAAGCAATTCAGTTGAATCATTTTCTTTAACTGTATTTAATACAAAACTAAAGATTCGGCAGTCATGAACTCTTTGTGGTATGTTGCAGATGCACATTTTAGATGTGAAATGTGGGGAAACATTCTCTCTAGTTTCTTATTCAATGTTAGGTATCTGTGTCGCTTATGCAGACTACGACAACAAGCGTACCACCATGTGATTCCAGGCTATAGGTATTCATGTGACGTACCTCAGACAATACTATTGAAAGTGGCTTAAATAATACATCAAATATAAAAAGAGTAGTACTGTACCAAGATGAAACCAAAGGAATACTGAATATATATCCTTAATAATTAACTATGGGTAAGTCTAGAAGTAACTTGAATGAGTGTGTTCGAACAAACTCAACACTTTTGCTCGAATTGTGTCACCTCAATTATCCTATTTTCGTCTAACGTTTTAAGTTGGTTGAACGTCAAGGTTGCCTTCTATTTTAAATCCCCAAGCGAAGTCTCAGTAGGATTTATTTCATGCTTTGTTTCCGTTATTTTGGGAGCAATCTTGGTTGTTTAAGGCACCAAGAAAACCAATTGATATGACTTGTGTGTTTTGGAAATTAACTTCAGTAAATGATAGTTAAAGATGTGTTAGGTCTAAAATTAAGTAAAGTAAGAGTGGAAATTCTGCAGACTTGTTTAACGAGGTTGGAAAGTATAATTGAAATGCCCTGTAACTGATTAAAATCTTTATTCTGAATTAAATGAGGCTATTAAACAGTTATACTGTAATTTTTTGAAGTCTTTCTCTTCAAACTTGTCTTGCCACAGAGTTTGGCTTGCCAGAATTGTAATTCAAAACTGATGTACCAGATGATCTTCGTTTCAGTCAAAGTTGTAAGCAGCTGAACTAAATAAACTCAATTTGTCCACGTATAGGATTACACTTTGTAAAGTTGCAGCTCTGAACTTCATACACTTGAATAACTCAGCTAATCTACGAGCCGGCTCGAGTTAGAAGATCAATTCCACCTAAGTTATCCACTAGTATCAAATATAGCATCACCAATCAAGGTGTAGAGCAGAAGAGATGAAGAAATCGAATATCCAGATCTTATATTGAATTTGGAGTTTCCCTTTGACATTAAAAAGTTCCACATCAATGAAAGATAAAGATTTGAATAACAAGAATGCTGAACCAAATACTCCGTTCGAAATGAGCTTTGGAAACAGGTTTTCGGTTTTCAAAACCAATTTGAGTTACCTCCTAAGCGAAATGGCCACTTGAAAATGAAGCAATCTAGGTTCAATCGATGTGTTTTATCCATCATTAAACAGATTTGTTTGGCTGCAAAATTGCAATTGAAAATATTGCAAGCGTACAAAACAGTTGGAGCTCAGAATCTTAAAATAAAGCGAATTCTAGCATTGGAGTGAATGTGTGCTGTTTGGGCGGTAGTATTCTTCATTCAGTTGTAGTTTGTAATCAACACTGGGAGTATAGAAGTTATCAGCTCAAACTCTTATAAAACGTAAGGAATGGCTCTAACAGATTTCAAATGGTTACCTTCCTTTAGAGAGGTTGCCATTAAATGTTATCTGAAGTATAATTAGCCTCTTAGAAGGTCACAGAGAGTATTCTGGGTACTCTTACTGTCTTGATAAACCTTGTTTAGAGTATTGCTTCCAATATCCAATAGCTATGAACTTCTCATAACTTCAATAAGTCGAATACTGAAAATTGGAAAATGTGTTGAAACTGTGAAGATGCCTAAAAACAGAGAATTGAAGATTGCAGGAATTTGAGATGTGTCAAACATTTCTAGGGTGTTAATTTTTCTTAATCTTTATTGTTTCTAATTTGTTGGAAAGAGATGAGCAGGCATCATACCTTTGAGTAAGTTAACGAACCAAGATAGGAGTCAATTTGGCGTATTCAGCCCAACGGATTATCATTTAGCCGTGCCAATTTGAACCTACAGGCGGAACGTTACCGAAGAAACGCATGTATAGTCCCAATAAACACAAACAGGAGAGCCAATACAATGTGAATCGAATCTAATGGAAAGCCTCAATTGAATCTAATATTTCACTATGTGTTATTAATCTAATTTAATCCCAAAACGTTAGTTAACCCAACATGGTTCATTCAACAATTGTTTAGACGTCCAATAAGATCATCCTAATTCTAGATTATAGGAGTTGAATGTGTCAATTAACCGTTCAAAAAGTTGAAATACGGCATTAATTCAGTCTCTATGCCGTATAAACACTACTTCAAACCTTTAATAGATAGTTATTCCACTTCCTCTTGATATTCTAGTACCTCATCAAACTCTCAGTAGCATAAGATGACTACGAATCATCAGTCTCAGAATGACTCCAAAGATGACTCCAGGATGATCAACAAAAATTACTGACACAAACCCCACTTAATTAATTGGTCTAAAAAATCATGTATAAATATCCATCATTTTGCAACTATTCACAATTAATATCATCATCGAAAACATGTCTCCTACTGGTTCACTTAGTTCAGACATGCCTATAAAGGCTACAGAAGACGAGGAAGCTGTGATTTACGAAGAAGGAGCCTTGGACACCAAGGAGCTTGACCGTATTTACCGTAAATTGGATTTACGTATTATTCCAGCTTTATGGTGGATGTACTACTTAACATCGTTTGGTGGGGGTGTTTATGGTAATGCTTTGACTATGAATAGGGCTGAAGGACATTCTTTAATCCAGCAGTTGAATTTGACTGCTAAGGATACTTCTACTGCTTCTGCATTGTATTATGTTGGGTACATCATTTTTGATGTCCCAATGAACTTGATTATGACTCGTGTGAGTCCGCAATCATGGTTGGCAAGAATTGTTATTACAGTTGGTGTTGTTTATGCGTGTTACCACACCTTGCACAATGCCCAAGGTCTTATTGCTGTGCGTTTCATATCTGGAATGGTTGGTGCTGGAACATGGCCTGGTATGAGTTACTACATCTCGTTGTGGTATCCTAACAAGAGAACGACTAGACGTATTGGTTACTACTTCACAGCCGCGCAGATTTCAGCTGCTTCTTCAGGTTTGGTCAGTGCCGGAGTCCAGAAGATGGACGGCGCGAGAGGTTACAGTGGTTGGCAATGGTTGTTCTTAATCTACGGTGTTATTACTGTTGCTGTCGGAGTTCTGTTAGTATGGTGGTTGCCAGACAGGCCTTTCAAGGAGGAAAAAGTCGACGAGTCCAAATACAAGCAACTCTACCGTAAATGGTTTACTCTGCCACACCCACTCACCCCTGCTGAACGTGTTTTGCACAGAAAGGACCTTGATCGCCAGATTAAAAATATCAATTGGGGTTGGAGAGACCTTGTGATGATCATCACTGATTTGCGTATCTGGCCAATTATCATCATGTATTTTGGAGTCGTTGGAACCGGGTATGGTCTTGCTGTTTTCGGAACTACCATCATCTCAGTTAATAACCCCAAGTTGACTTCTATCGATGTTTCTTTGCTTTATGCTCCAATCTGGTTGTTTGACTTGGGTGGTATTCTTACTCTTACTCCATTTGCTGACAAGTACAAGAATATGCGTCCTGTTATCTTTTCAGGAGCATGTTTGATTATTATTACTGGACTTTTGGTCACTACGTTTGCTCACGGACCTTGGAACAAGTATGCCGGGTTACTCATTGCAGGTTATGGTTTGGGCCCAACAGTCCCAATCTGTATGTCCTGGTCTGCAGAAATCTTCCAAGCTCGTTACGGAGACGTTGGTTCTGCCGTTAGTGCAGCTTTGGTCAGTGGATTGGGTAATTTAGGCTCGGTTACTGCAACCTACGCATTGTACTCTGGTTGGCCAGCAGACAAAAAGCGCTTATTCAGAGATTCCAACATGATGCTTGTTCTTATGTTGGGTGTTAGTATTATCGCTTGTGGAGTGTGTCACTTAATTAAGGATAAGGTGAGACAGGAAACTACTCCATCTACTGTTGACAAGTGGAGTGACGATGCAACTGAATCACGCAGTGTTAGCAACTAAACTGATTGGATCTGAGTTGATTGGGAGAGGAGAATGAGATTCTTGAGGTGAAGAAGAGTCTTGAAATGAATAAGAGTCTTGAGGTGAGTGAGAAGAGTTAAGTAGAGTAATGAGTTGTTGAACATCAACCATCACATTAGTGAGGTTACTAATTATAAGTATGAAAAAAATAGTCTATTCCTAACCTCTAATATATACACTAGTTAGTGAATGCAATTGATTATAATACATATATCCTCTGTTTGTTATGATTCACTAAACGACCTTTCCAATGAGTTTGTGTCTTACATTATTCATGTCATTGCTATAGAACTGGTCACATGTTCCGCTTCTCCATATTCTGTGCACATAATAAATTTTTTATAAGTTCACCTGTCATTTTTCTTCTTCTAGAAGACCCTACAATGTTCCACAATTCCTATAAGGAGAGTTACGTTAGTAAGAAGAAGCGTACGAGCAAGCGAAAACAGGAGATTCCTGGTACTTCTGTTCTAGCTGCAGCGCCTGAACTAGGGTTGGAGATCCAAGGACTGGCAATAGATGTCATTCCAGAAGGATCGTATAATAAACCCGTGAGGATACGCAAGCCGGAACAAGATGGCGCCAGGATATCGAAGGCAGTCAAAGGAGGTCAGAGATTTAGGAACAGCAGCACTGCCAACGGGCTTGGTGGTGTGCAGACTGGAGGGGCAAGTATACACAACTGGGCTAACAAAATGCATCTGTCTATGGTGTTTGCCTTAGGCAAAAACAACGACTTGAATGTGCGCAGGAGCGAGGTGCCGGGTACGTCCAGAATACGAATCAACAAGCCAAAACCAAAGGCAAGCTCCGTGGCGTCGCCCCGCAAAATCATCGCAGTTCAGAATCTGGTATACAAACCACAAGAACATGTGGAGGACACAGAGAAGGAAAACTCTCCGCAGACATCTATCAAGGCAGGCTCCACAGATGTCGATCCTGACGACGAAGCAGTACTAAATAAGAAGTAAACGTATTCCTAGTAGATTTTTTGTAGATTCGGTTTTCGAATCGTTGTAATTGCGAAATCAATTGCTCTGGCGATTAATTGTCACTTTGAGTCTTGTTTCAGTGTCTACTTTCATTGCTCGGAATGGTAATCCAGATCTATGATGAAACTGTCACTATCCAAGGCATTTAAGTACTTCTAGAAAGTTATTTACTCTTAAGTGTATTTAGAGGAATGAGTATAGGTACGTTAATAGTGTATATGGGACGCCTATTGATTAAGAATAGGGATTATCGATTGCTGTCTTTAAATAGAAGTGCCATGTCAAGATTGGTTACAAAAATGAATTAAAAAAAGAATAGTGACTCCTACGCGGTTCGAACGCGTGCATCTTTACGATAGTAGAACTTGAGTCTACCGCCTTAACCACTCGGCCAAAGAGCCTTTCTATTGGAATACTTTAACCAACCGTTTACTCAATTCTGACATTTTTGATTCCACTAATGTTTGATGTTTCCTAGTAGCCTACTCAGTTGTCTTATACACGTTTAGAACCTCGGGAAAGCTCGCTCTTCTATTTATCAGAAAGAAATCACTCCGAAGAACTCCACAAAAAAAAAATTGCAGCCATGGAATGATGTACTAGTATAATCTGTGAGCAGAAGTCAAAATTCTTGAGATCACTCATCTCTCTATTGCTCTGAGTGCGTATGGCTCCACGGTTGATTTTTCAAATGCGATGTGATCCTCACTAACACTTCAGAACAAATCAACATTCTCTTATCGTTGTCTCAAGAGTGTTTTCACTCTATACTATTTCAAGTTGAATGTAACTACTTTTATTGCAAAACGAGAGACAGATTTACAAAATTAACTGCTCAGGAGGTTGCTTAAAACTTACAACATCCATAGAGTATCTTGAATAGGTAAATCAATTGTTAGCGTGATTCCATGCCCCAACACCATCAAATATTAATTTAAGATTTTTTTGGACGGAGGTACAAATGATCTTCTAACATTGGTTCAGGCTTGACTTTATTTCTATTGACACCTTGTTACAAGCTGTTCTGGCGTCTCCTTTTCATATTTCTTAATAATTCTGTCCAATTTTTTTTAATTTGAAGCATCAACCAAGAGCTGAGATTCCTTTTTATCTTGCGCTGTATAAGTTTATCCTTTCGGCTTGGTACCACTTTGAAGTTCAAAAGATGGTAAGCATCTTATCTCAAAACTAGACAGATCCCATGGCATTCGGATTATCGTCCTATTGGGTGGACTCTTTTCTGAATCAAGCTGATCAGCCGATACACAAAGAGTATTGAATCCAAAGAATCTTTAATTGTGATTGTACTTTCTTTTATTCAAAGATCGCTATACCGATTTCTTGAAGAGGTTCTTCAAGCTTAGAACGCCAGCTCACTGTTTTGCGCCTTGGAACTTCACCTAGATTCTTAAATGTTTGTTTCATCCCTACTCGTTTTACTCCAGGTATTCCAAAGGTGACTTTTTATTTTAGGAATTCGTATACCCAGGTCATAAAGTAGATCAGCGTTCGGGTAAATCCGATGCAAGATGCTAGTATTTCCAGATTCAATCTCAGGTTTAGAATTAGTACCTTTTCTATTTAGGATTGAAGTCAATTAAAAGTTATTTGATTTCTGTCAAGTGAACCTTTAATTAGCCATTGAGCTACAACTTTGGTTTGTAGTTATTAGTTTCAGATTATGGCTATTAATCAAGACTTCACTGAATATATAAGCGAGTTGACTTTCTGAGTATAACACCTAAAAGAATAGATCATCTACTAAAAGTGTAAACGATCTTCATATTAGCTGACTTCGCTTTTATTCCCCTTTTAAGTTTATGGATCTATCCAGTGGCTAGCCTCGACGTTACAAGAATGGTACATCTCACTGCATAAACTAGACGACTGGAACAGTAAATTGAAGTCTTAATCCAAATTATCTCTTAAACTTGCAACGGAATTGAGAATCACTAATTCCCTCCTTAACTGCATTAGTTGATAAAACCGAAGAATCTCTCGTCAAGCCCCACCTTAATTTTATTTAAGGCTTAGGGTTTGCCCTCGCCTTGTCTTACAAATTCTACTTGCCCTGAGACAAGTGCAGAAATTTGCAAACAAAGCTACCTAGTGTTAATGAGAACTAACTTTCAATTTCTTTGTTAAACCGTGCCAGAATTAAAACTCACAGGCAGTTTCAATAGATACTCATCTATTGTATTTGTGAAGACCTCATATTAGCATCCTCGATTTGTACAGAAGTCAAAATGAATATGTACCAAACTATCACGACATAGTTACCCATCCCCTTAAATTTATGATAATGTAGACCATACAACTTTATGCTTCTGACTGTGGTCCCTTTCTACTTTAGTCTATTTCCAAACTTTAAGTTTATTCAGAGTAATATTTTTTAATGAGCGATTGTCAGACATGATAAATAGTATGCTTGTAGAACGTAGAAACCTTTTTACGAGTATCCGTTTGACTTCCGCTTCGTTGCTATGCTCGCACAATGTTTTCCGGGTTTGCTGGTTTCTAGTACTAGGGATTAAGCAATAGGGATAATTTCAATATTACTTATTATCCAAAGCACATACTTCCGTACTTGTACCCTGATATATGGGGTTACGAACTCTCCGAGAGGAAGCTTTGAAATGGCTGCTGTAAGCTGGAATACAATAGTCGAGGTGCTGTCGAGTTCTGGAGTTTGAAATTGGCTTTCCAGGCTAAAGTCCTATTTTTCAAGAATAATTTGGTTTTGGGAATTCATGGGTACAATTCTTCTAGGCGGGAATAAGTTAATTGAAACGTAAGCAACTTGGGATCTTTTGATGCAAGTTCCATGAGTAGAAAAACTGATGGGCCAACCGGCGAGCCGAAGAATCGATGTCCAGACCAAGTGCAGACAATTTAAGGTTTTAATAATCGTGCATCTGAAATTACCAGTTCCACCTACAACAACGGTAGATTAGTAATAAGTTGAGTAAGAGCATGCATGAGCAGCCAGTCACCACTTCAAGTTTTTCCACACTTGCATTTTTCGATAGCAACCAAGACTTATCTAGTGATTCTACATCCATGTTGCATCCAAATTGCGGCGTTGTTTATCTCATACTCTCGCTTTTACCCCATCTCTTATTGTTTCTGAAATACACCCCAAGCAACACTTCCGTTGAAGTGCTCAACACAGTTATGCGCAGCGTGCTAAGGCGACTAAAGTGATGCACAAACCGATCATAATACATAAACACCGAATGTTCCTGTAGCAAGAAATTTTTATTTGCTTCTGTGACACTTTCGTCACAACCGTGTACTACTGAGTAGTTGGCTCATTTCTCCTTTATAAATGAGCAGCTGCTTGACATTTATTCCGAATTATCATCCACAATGGTTTCTATTAAACAAGTTCAATTTACAGGTGTAGCGAAGCCTAACGACTTCACCAAGGTAGTTGAAGAGAATTTAGGTCCTGTTTCTGACAATCAGATCCTTATAAAGGCTGTTGCTTACGCTGCCAATCCCACTGATTGGAAACATACTGCCTGGTTGAGTCCTCCTCCAAAGGCTATTGTTGGAAGTGATGCCAGTGGTGTTGTTTCGAAAATAGGAAAGAATGTTACTGACTTTGCAGTAGGTGATGTTGTTTCCACCACTATGCGTGGTGGGTACTCTGAAATTAGGGGTTCGTTTGCTGAGTATGTTATTGCAGACCCAAGGGCTACTATTAAGTACCCTAAAGGTTTAATCTCGGAACAGAAGGTTTTGCCTCAAGAAACAACTGTTGCCAGTGGGAAGATCGATTCCTTTGAGGCTGCTGCTGCTGAGACTTTGAGTTTGGGAACAGTTGGCTGTGCGGCCCACCATTTAGATTTGTCTTATGACAAGGAGTCTAACTCTTCGAAGTACATTTTGGTGTGGGGTGGTGCTACCGCAACTGGTATTGCTGCAATCCAGATATTCAAGTTGATTTATGGATTGAAGGTTGTGACAGTTGCTCTGAAAAAGAACCATTCTTTCTTGAAGTCTCTCGGTGCTGACCATATTTTCGACTACTCTTCTTCTCTGGTTATTGAAGATATTAAGGAACTCACTGGAAAGAACATCCCATATGCATTTGACACTATTGCCACAGATGATACTCTCCGTAGCATTTACGCTGCTACTGCTGGCACTTCTACAGTACACATCACATCTGTGGGTGCAGCATCATTAAGTGTTGTCGAGGAAGACCCAAAGAGAAACG
Organism: Kodamaea kaohsiungensis (nom. inval.); assembly: GCA_030558205.1. Lineage (NCBI taxonomy): Eukaryota > Fungi > Ascomycota > Pichiomycetes > Serinales > Debaryomycetaceae > Kodamaea > Kodamaea kaohsiungensis (nom. inval.). The sequence goes on along the minus strand of JAJMRZ010000006.1, from coordinate 51,341 downwards.
TCACCACCACCTTTGCTCTTGTTTATACTATCAACGGTGAGTCTGCTAATTTGTTTGGACTGGATATCCCACCTGCTCCTGGTTTATTGGAATACCACGGACATTTCTGGACAAAGGAATTGCCAAAGCATTTGGAACAGATCAAGACTCCAAACTTGATGGTGTTAAAGAAGGGCTTGGAGAGTGCAAATGAAGCTCTTACCTTGGTGTTTGAAAATAAAACATCTGCTTCCAAGGTTGTTTTTAGATATTGAGTATATGTGAATCTGAAAGAAAATTATGTATTGATATTACTTTAATGGACTTTAATGTACCCCTTTAGGAGTTTCTAATTGATGATGTCAAATATTAATTGATGATGCCTAATATTTATGTATATACTATAGGCATTGAATAGCTGGTAGGGTAACTGACTCAGCTACTTCATGAATACTATCAAACAGATCTAATTGAATACAAAATCATGACAACTCAATCGATACACAATTACTTAAGTACCAATCTCAGAATTGACCCTGTACGTAAATATCCAAACTAGTAAAGGAAATGGTTGCAAAAATTAAAAAATTTCAAGCATTTGGCGAATATTTTAGTTATCTCGCTAGAAGTTGCGTTTGACAATAGAATGTTCTATTCTATTCGAATTCAACAATTAAATACACATGTCCACTAAATCTTAGGTATCTATACAATATATACGCGTATACACAAGATCAATGTACAAACGACGCGTCTCGTAACTGCTCGCTTCACCTCATAACATCTCACAACATCTCAGTACCCCTCACCCCTCAAAAATGCACGGGCACAGTTCAAACATCTAAAAAAAATGAAGAGACTTCGCGTCGAAAAGTGCGAGCACCGCGTGGTTTCAAAACATTTTCAAAACACTTTATCAACCTCCCTAAGCACTATGAATTTCGTTATACTATTCACCATTCTTTCTGTTGTATTTGCCAGTGAATCCATTCTTCCTACTGATGCTGTTGTTTCTGTTGAGCCTTTAATGAGGGTTACTGAGCCAGGTCTTTTGCCATACTTCAAGGATGGAAATATTGTCTCCGCCCCCTTGGAGTTGTTGCTGGGATTGTATGTTAACATTACTACTTTTGAGGCTACTGTGGAGGAGATTTATTTACTGAAAAGTGGAATCCAATGGTTCTTGAGATCTAGATCATTTATTGCTGATGCTATCGCAGATAAGATCGGTCTTGTTGATGCACATACTCTTCGTTGGGTCAACCAAAGAAATGCTAATGAAGAGGTTGTTGAATGGACATACTCTAGCTTTGATGCTTTGAAGCATTTGGCTCAGAACCCAATCTCACTTGTTATTCAAGATCAAGTTGAGTGTGTTTTAGGATTCGACTCTCAGGTCGTTGTTGATGGTAAACAAAAGCATATTGCTTTGTCAAAGTGGGCTGTGAATGGAACCAGAGGCCACTGTAACGTTGACTACGAATCTGCCATTGCTCCTTTGTTATCCCAAGTATCTGTTGGTGTTGACGGTGTCACAAGTAGCGAAACCAAACGTAGTGGAATCACCTGGTCTGCTACCCAAATCCTGGAACCTTGGTTGCTTTAAGCTGATCATTAGTGTCTTCATTGTATAAAGTATGGTGCGACCTAGTGTATTATAAACTCAAAGAAATGGATTTTATGTATAAGTGGAAATCCCACATGTCAGAGACATTTAAATTTATCAATAAATTCTACATCAATGTATTGAGTATTACTTATATTGTGCTGGCGAGAGTATGTAAATGAGTAAATGAACAGTGTTGAAGTGAAGAAGTGAATTAGTAAAGAAGTGAAGTTAATGGGTGAATTTTTGCACCCATTTTTGTTGACAAGGTGAAGTAATCGAATATCAATAGAGTTTCAGAAAATAGAAGTAATGAATGTGGAATTGATGAATAGAGAAGAATGGGTGATGAGTAGAAGAACCATTGGGACTCAAGCTTAGACTAATACTTTAAATTCAAGAAATACTAATATAAGAGGGCAAAGAAAACGAAATTAAATGAGCATAATAGAAACTGTAGAAGAACTATAAGCACTAAGAACTAAGGTAAGTCTTATCAAGTTGATCAAATTGATAAACCCAATTGTTTCACAATTTCCACCCATCAAAACCACCGCCAACCATTTCTAAAATATAAAATGGGCGTGTGGCGTAGTTGGTAGCGCGTACCCTTAGCATGGGTAAGGTCTCGGGTTCGATTCCTGACTCGTCCAATATTTTTTTCGAAATGCATTCTTTTATCTCGGTTGAGCTCATCGCTCGAATATAAATCAAAAGAACCAAACAATTAAAAAAACGATAAATTATAACATACTTTTATCATAAATATGTCTAATCCTTCCGCCACTGACAAGTCCTCGTTGGCTTTCACCGAGCAGCACTACTTTTCATCGTATGACCATTTTGGTATTCACGAAGAGATGTTGAAAGACACATCTCGTACGTTGTCTTACAGATCTGCCATGTACAAGAACAAGCATTTATTCAAGGACAAGGTTGTTTTGGATGTTGGATGTGGTACTGGTATTCTTTCAATGTTTGCTGCTAAGGCTGGTGCCAAGCATGTGTATTCTGTGGACATGTCTAATATCATTGAAAAGGCTCAAGAGATTGTTTCGTTGAATGGGTTTGAGGACAAGATCACTTTGTTGCAGGGTAAGTTGGAGGACATTGAGTTGCCTGTTAAGGAGGTTGACATCATTGTTTCCGAGTGGATGGGTTACTTCTTGTTGTATGAGTCTATGTTGGACACTGTTTTGTATGCTAGAGACAAATACTTGGTGAAGGGTGGTCTCATTTTGCCAGACAAGTGTACCATGCACATTGCTGGTATTGAGGATGGACAATACAAGGATGAGAAAATCCACTATTGGGAAGACGTTTACGGGTTTGACTACTCTCCATTCATTAAGGTTGCAATGGTCGAGCCATTGGTAGACACTGTCAACAACAACTCATTGATCACCACTCCTCACCAATTCTTTGAATTTGACATCAACACCGTTACCAAGGATGAGTTAGCATTCGAGCGCAAATTCGAAGTCGAAGCCATTGACAACGACATGTGCCACGCATACATTGTTTGGTGGGATGCCGTGTTCCCAGGAGATGAAAAAGTAGTCTTGCCTACCGGACCAATGGCACAATACACACACTGGAAGCAAACCATCTTCTACATGGACCAAGTATTAGACTTGAGAAAGGGAGACAAGATCAAGGGAAGCATCGCAAGCAGAAGAAATGCCAAAAACCCTAGAGAATTGGACATTGAAATCGAATGGGACGTCAAGACTCACTCCGCCGACAAGTCCAGAGACAAGAAAGGCAAATACAATTACTTCATGCGCTAAATATTCATTCGGCAACTTGTATATTAGTAATAATAAAAGGATCATTCTAGATCGATCTAATGGCAAAGGAGGCACAGGGAAAAATTTATATATAAAAAATGATCAGAAGAACATTGTATAGACCAGCAATCCAATTAACAAGAAGTATAATGAGTAAGAGTGAACAAGAATGGAGAGCCGTGCTCTCCCCTGAACAATTTCGTGTGTTGAGACAAGGTGGAACTGAGGCTCCGTACGTTGGAGAGTATACTGATAAAGCTGCTACTGCTACTGGTGTATATGAGTGTGCTGGGTGTCTGCTGCCATTGTATAAGTCACTGACCAAATTCTCGGCCCACTGTGGGTGGCCTGCCTTCTACGATGCTATCCCAGGTGCAGTTAAGATCTACAGAGATGCACTGCTTGGAATGGTGAGGGAAGAGATGCGTTGCTCCAACTGTGATGGCCACTTGGGACATATTTTCAAAGGAGAAGGATACAAAACGCCTACTGACGAGAGACATTGTGTTAATAGTGTTTCCATTAAGTTTAAGGAGTAAGTTTTTAATGATATGTTATGAGAGATGAGACAGTATTTAGAATGTATAATAATTGAAACTAATAATCACACTAATAGATGTATGGAAAGATAACATTCCTTTTCAACTTTTTGTAGTCATCACCAAAAGTCTTCAAATACTTTCTGTGTCTCTTGATAGCCCAGAAAAACATGGTGTAAGCACCAACTGCAGTGAAGAACCACAGTGACCAGTTTCCAATGAGAACTGAGAATACGATCCAGCCCAAGATTTCAAAAAAGTAGTTTGGACATGATACGAGGGAAAAGCCGTACCCGTAAGGAATGGCATAATTTTTCAGGTCCTTGGTTCTCAAGTCGGCCAATGCTTTGTGAGCACTGTAGTTTGAGTACTCACAGAAGGCCCATGCGGCTGCCAATGCGTAATTGACTGGGGCCGAGAAGTCGTTGGTGTGGAATAATACCTTTACAATGCTGTTAGACGAAGAAGTTGGTGGGGAACTGTATGCAAACAACGAGATAAGCAATCCTCCCAAGATCCAATAATGAGCCGAGTTTCTGAAAATGAAGTTGGCAGGCATAGTTGCATTGGAAAAGATATGGAGAAAGATAGTTTCAATGACTCTCTTGAGGAAGTGAGCAGTAGCCATGTACAAAGCAAACGATTGAGTTTGCGTAGGAACAAATGCTCCACGGCCAAATCCATATGTCGTAGCAAGATAGTAGAAAAGAGGGTGAATCAATAATGGACCAGCATACTCAACCACGTAAACCAATCTCCATGAAATCTGTGGACCTAAGTCCTTGACAAACAATTGAGTACTGTCTGCTGAAGAACCAATTCCATAGTCACCTAAAGTCTTGTCTGCTACTAAAGGAACTTGTTTCCCCTCAACTTGTTGTGTAACTCTGATACGGTGGATACTCTTATTTTTATTGGCCCTGCTGATCAATTCTACTAAATCAGACACTTTCGAAGATGAAGAAAGCTTGTCTGTAGAATACGTCCTAATGGACTTGGAACGCGAAGTAACTTCAATCAGTACCATTGCTATATATTACTTGAAACTTGTTGGGTGTTGGAAAGCTGAAAAATCAACACTTCCCCCGAGGATCATATCGGTGAGGTAGTGTAAAATACAAATTCTAAGGAGTGGGAACTCTATTCGGAGTTTCTATTAGAAAGGCACAGAATTGTTGAGTCAGTGTATGGCTTAAGGCAGACTGAAATGTTGTATGCTAATTGCAAGCTGGTTTATAAATTGCCATAGAAATTTTAGAATGAGTAAGTCTTGATTGAAGCGTAAGAGCTCCTCTATATAAGTTTAATAAGAGACTTGTAGATTCTGGCTGCTCATTAGATAGTCGTGTAAAACCCACTCCCAATTTCGGTCACGCCTCTAGTCACGCGACGATACTTCCAGAAAATTCTTTGCTACACCCGTACCGCAATACCACCACACCTCCCAACGCCACCAGAGCAAATATATAAAAAAAAATGGGCACCACTCAATAGAAATTAAATATCAAGTATGTCTGATTGGGATTCTGTTACTGTTATCGGTCAAAAAGCCAGAGTTGGTGGAGGTGGTCCAAGGGCCCAAGTCGCTAAGACTTCATCTCAGTTGAATGCTGCCAGAAGAACTGGAGCTGTTTTGAATACTGAAAAGAAGTATGGTACTTCTAACGTCAAAGCCAACCCAGAAGGTCAAAGATTAGCCAAGTTGGATGATGATGACAATGTTGTTGTTGTTAAGAAGTTGGATGGAAACGTTGGTAAAGCTATTTCTAAGGCCAGACAAGAAAAGAAGTTGACTCAAAAGGATTTGGCAACTAAGGTGAATGAAAAGCCTAACGTTATCAACGACTACGAAGCTGGTAGAGCTATTCCAAACCAACAGCTTTTGGGTAAGTTGGAAAGAGCTTTGGGTGTTAAGTTGAGAGGTAAGAATATTGGTGAGCCATTGTTTGCTAAGAAGCAATAGATTATATACTTTTTACGATAACGATAAACTAAAGAGAACAAACGACATAAATGTAGGACAATTAAACCCGCTGCTAGGTGACTCACATAATAGATAATTATGGATGAGATGAGTGTGGATGATTAAGGTGATGTGATTTGAATGAAAGATAGCGAATCCTTCGTAAAGATGAGATACCAGCTGTAAGATGATCTCATTCTTTTCACAATCAACAGTACTAGTATGGGCATTAACGTCCACTTTACGTTTTCCTCTGTGCGTACTAAGCCCTACTGCTATCATCTGCACTTACTAATCTAATCAACACATTTATTTAATCAATCAGTTCAATCAGTAAATGTTTAGTTGACCTAGTTGGTTAACAACTTTGCGTACTGCATTCTCAATGATCCATTCCCCTCTTTTGATAATGACCCTTGGGTTGACTCTGAAATTGCGGAGAAAGTCTCTTATTGTTCTTTTTGTTCCAAACTCCCTTGTGATCCAGTGCCCGAATGCAGAGATAACGATGGTTCGATGGTCGACTTCTAAGTGACCTTTGCGCATAGCTTTCCAGTACGGAATGCGCACGCCAAGCGGACGTAAAGAAATATCGTCTACAAAGACGTTTTGAACTCCAATTGTGTTGGGAACACATGATCAACTGTTTCCAGTGGCAATGTTCCAATTCGTATTGAATTGGAAACTATGTACCTTCGTTATTCGATTTCATTGCCAACATTAATAGCACAAGATGAGTTGTACTCAATATCGATTACGTATGATAAACTTATTTTTGATTGCAAATCTTTCTTTACTTATCTATACTTGATTGCAACAACATAAATGGTTAAATCTCTTGGCAAGTCATGAGGATATATAAACTATCAATCGCTTATAAGATCTGTTTCACTCTTAGGTTTATACGTTTCAAACTGTTGCAACCGTAGGGTTATCCAAGACTCCAAGATTCTCTTGTTAAATTTGACAGCTTTTTTTTTTTTTTTTTTTGTTTAGAGGGAATCGCTTTGTAGGTTGAACTAAATTAGAGTTAGCGAGTGAAGTGAAACACATTTGACAGAAATGTTATGATGTGAAACAGAACACAACTATCCACTTGTTGAAAAAAAAAAAAGAAAACAGCACAACAGAAAAGATTAACAGTTCAATTCCTCTTCCATTCTTGTTAGTTCTCTTTATACCTCATATACATTTACAAAGGATTGCTTGGGCATAAATTTGCCCCCACAAAACATACTAAAGTGGTAAAAGAAAAATCGCGGCTAATGAAGAGAACTCTTCCATCTTACTAATAAAAATCGGAAGATTCCAGTTAGATCAAGTTCAAGCGATGTACAGAAGACCCAACAATTGCCGTACTGTTTTGCAGCCTAGATCTCAGCCAATATCTACAGATACGAGACGAATAATAGATAACAAGGCGTTGGAAAGGGTCTGGGTTAGTAGATAACAGATGTACATGGCGACGTCGCTAGTGAAAACATAGTCTACTCATCGCTAGTAATATCCATTTCATCTCGGCAACTAGGTCTGAATTGTTTTTGCTCGCCCAACGTTACCCAAACGTCTACATATTTATGCATGTACACCTAATAAGGAAGCACGACACCTGCAGCTGTAAAGCTTATTTCTCCCAAGAATCTTTGTAGGGTGCAAGGCATTTAGGCAAACTTCTCCGCTATCAATTGGACTTTCAAATTGATTCACCAATGGAATTCACTGTGGAGCACCTATAAACTCCTTTAAAATCTCTAGACAACTCTCATGATCCATACTCACCACAATAACCCAAATGTAACAACAAACCACTATACTTAAAATTATGACTATTTTTATATAAGGCATTTTTGATGTACAGTAGTGACACAAACTATTGGAAAAAAGAAATAAATTGAAACAAAAACTTACATGATTAACTGCCTTGCATTTGCAATTAAAATGTAAGAATGGCACAAATTGCCCTGGGTTGTTGCTATTGGAGCTGTTTTGCCGATGCTCACTGCTCCTCATCCAAGTAATTTCTTTTCAGTGAATGCATCTAGAAGTACCTATATGACTCGCGCCTTATAGCCAACCCCACATATCGTTATCTAATGAGAGATATTATTTTATTCTGCTCATTTTTGGGGCCACTATATAAAGATATCATCTAGTCCTAGTTTATTGTAATATATTACACTATCTACAAAAATGAAGGATATTAAGCCTGTTGGTTCGCATCCAAGTATTTATCGTTCTAAGGGAACGTCGTTTTTGGATTTGTCAATCTCGAACTCGAGGATTGTTCATGTTAATGATGAGGGTAAGGTGTTATCTCCTGCAAATTCTGATGAAGAGTCATTACAGACTTTTGATCCTCATTCCTTGGAGCGTGGTCTTAAATCTAGACATGTTCAATTAATTGCCATTGGTGGTGCTATCGGTACTGGGTTGTTTGTTCAGTCTGGTTCTATCTTGTCTCAGAATGGGCCTGGTGCTCTTTTGATTGCATACGCTTTTATGTGTGTAATTGTATATTTTGTGATGCAGATGTTGGCTGAAATGACTACATTCTTGCCTTTGCCAGGTAACGGTGCTCAATCTTATGTTAATGACTACCTTTCGTCGTCGTTTGGCTTTGCAATTGGTTACAATTATTGGTATGCTTTTTCAATGTTGGTTGCCTCGGAAGTTACCGCTGCTGCTATTGTTGTTGAGTACTGGACAACCAAAGTTAACGTTGCCGTCTGGATTACCATCTTCTTGGCTTTAATTATCGGTCTTAACTTGCTGAGTGTCAAGTACTTTGGAGAAGCCGAATTTTGGTTCGCATCTCTTAAATTGATTTGTTTGACTGGTTTGATCCTCTTGGGTATCATCTTGTTTTTTGGAGGTGGTCCAAACCACGACAGATTGGGTTTCAGATACTGGAAATATGGTGCTTTCAAGGAAAGATTGGGAGTTAAGGGCTCCACTGGTCACTTTTTGGCTATCTGGTCAGCACTCATCAGATCTGGTTTCGCCTTTATCTGTTCGCCTGAATTGGTTGCTACTGCAGGTGGTGAATGTGTCAAGCCAAGAAGAAACATTCCAAAGGCTGCACGTCGTTTCATTTACAGATTGGCCTTCTTCTACGTTCTCGGAGTTCTTATCATTGGTGTCATTGTCGACTCGAGAAACCCACGTTTGGCTGGAGGTGACGATGCTAAGGCTTCTCCTTTCGTCATTGGTATCCAGGCTGCTGGTATTCCAGTGTTAAACCACATTATTAACGCTGTTATCTTGACCTCAGCTGCCTCTGCCGGTAACTCTTTCTTGTATTCTGGCTCGAGAGTTCTCTTCTCGATCTCATGCCGTGGTTTGGCTCCTGCCATCTTCAAGAAGACAAACAGAATGGGTGTTCCATACTTTGCCGTCATGGCTTCTTCTGTCTTGGGTTTCTTGTCTTACTTGAATGTCTCTACTACTGGGGGTGCCAACGCATTCACCTGGTTCACTAACATCTCGACCATCTCTGGATTCATCTCATGGATCTTGGTTTCGTTTGCTTACTTGAGATGGAAGAAGGCTATTACCTACAACAACTTGGACAGCCGTGTCACTTTCCGTTCTCCATTACAACCCTACGGTGCTTACTTTGTTATCTTCTTCATCTCCATCATCACAATCACTAATGGTTACGCCGTCTTCTTTGACTTCAAGGCTGGTAACTTTGTGGCTGCTTACATTACCTTGCCAATTGTGCTCTTCTTGTACCTTGGTCACAGAGTTTACGACTGGAAGGTGAATGGTGAAACTAGATGGTTAAGACCTCTCGAAGAACTTGACGTTATTACAGGTTTGGACTTGATTGAAGAAGAAGACAGAATGGAACCTGATCCAATTCCAAAGAACTTTGTTGAAAGAGTATGGTTCTGGATTGCCTAATCTCTGACTCGTATTTATATTTTAATTCTTCGTTATTATAGTAATTGTATTTTGCACATGAATATTTGTATTGAGAAATTCTAAATTATTTTTGCAGCCATGACGAAGCTTAATGTGCACGGATATTCCGTTGGGTTGGTAGTACTTTTAAGGAACGCACTAAGCGGAATTGAAAAGGCTGAGACCCAGACTTTTCATTTCGCTAATTCCTTTCTCTCTTAAAGGAATTTGACAAACAGCTAATTTCAATTTCTTGGTTGTTAACCTAACATTTTTCGTCAACGATTTGTCTCCTATCTTTGCAATCACTTGTCCTTTCTTTCATATCCCAATATTATTCTTACATTCTTGTACCTTCTATAATATCATAACTTTTATTTATATTTAAGCAAATGCCTTGTCAAATCCAGTAAACACAAATCTGTATCTAATGTCACCCTTGTCAGCTCTTGTTAAAGCTGTGTTACAGCCTTCTTCACTGATTTGGATCTTCTCAATCCATGGCTTAACATTGTGCTTGGCTGCTACTTCGAACATCTTAAGAGCTTCGTTCTTGGATCCCAATAAAGAGGTACCGATGCTTCCTCCTCCATTGAAGAAAGTGAAGGCATTGAGGTTGAAAACTTCATCCTTAGCTGGAATACCAACAGTGACAACCTTACGGTCAATGTCCAAGACACTGAAGAATGGGGACAAGTCAAAGTCGGTACCAGAAGCGGCTTGGATGATGAGGTCGAATTGGCCCAGGTACTTTTCAGTCCATTCCAGACCTTCTCCGGTGGCTACAAAGTCGTGAGCACCCATCTTCAATGCGTCTTCTCTCTTGGCGTTACTACGCGAGAAGGCAACGACCTTAGCTCCCAAAGCGTTGGCGAATTGGATAGCCAAGTGACCTAATCCTCCAATACCAATGACACCAATGGTCTTTCCGGTACAGTCGTAACCGAGGTTTCTTACGATTGGCGAGAAAACAGTCAAACCAGCACACATCAATGGAGCAGCCACTTCCGATTCCAATTCGTCTGGAATTGGGAACACAAACTGTTCGTCTGCAATCGAGTGCGAAGAGTATCCACCTTGGGTAACGTATCCTTCAGCACGAGGGTCGACACGGTTGTAAGTACTGATGGCAGTGGCACAGTGCTGTTCGTTGTCATTCTTACAGTATCTGCAATCTCTACAAGCACTAGCCTTGGCACCAATACCAACTCTTTGGCCAACCTTAACTTCAGTAACCTTGTCACCAATAGCAATAACATGTCCAACAATCTCGTGTCCAACAACTAAATCCTTTCTTCTCAAAGGACCCCATCCACCTTGAATGGTGTGCAAATCAGATCCGCACAACCCACAAGCAATATTCTTCACTACAACATCATGCTCATTGATTTGTCTTCTCTTGTACTCGACAAGCTTAGGCTTAGCCCAATTGTCTTTGCTGTCAACACCAAAACCTTTGAAGTACTCTGGAACTTGGTCACTCATTTCTTGTATACTTTTCGTTATCATCAATTTACCGGGATCCAGGGCCCTATTTATACTATCGCTCACCGTTGCTTTTTGTGCGCGCACTCAGATACCATTAGTGAATTTCTTTGCGCTTTAGCCCCACATTATCGGTTAGATTATCCGGCTATTAAGGATTGGGGGGAGTGTTGGGTGAAAGGTACTCGAGTGATGGAATGAATTCTACTTACAACAGCTCAATTGAAGCAGCGATGAGTCGACTTGGTTGACCATACGGCTTAAATGTGAAGCCCTGCAACATTCAATTAGAGGTGCAAAATCGGATAAACTACAATTAGTAAGCAGTTGGTTAATAAGGTGTGGATGCTGGGTGACGTGAAACGCTTCCATAGGAACGGCGTTGCAGTATATTAGATGTACACGTTTGGATTGAGCAATGAGTAAAAGCTATCCATTTACTGAAGTGGCTTCACTTTTGGCTTTTGTTATGTCTGTTTAGTGTTTGTACATATTTAAATATGTACAATGACCAAGAGAGAAGCAGGCTAAAACAAGGCTGTAAAGCAAGTTTTTTTTTTTATAGTATGGTTATAAGTAAACACACGTCTCAATATAAATACCATCATCCTCAGTCGTTTATTTGTTAATTCTATATCACAAATTCCATACTTAATACATTAAACTCAACAAGTTTTAGGCTGCGAAAACTGAAATTTTCACTTTTCACTATTAATGTATGAGGAATTAAGGTTGATTGGTTTACATATTTACCTTACTTATTTGAAGTAAAAAGAAGACGCATTATACTATTCAGTTGCTTCTAGTACCATTTAACCACCTTCTCATACCTCTTACCCTCACCTCCACCATAATACCTTCACTATTTCATCACTCTTAAAATCCTCCACTTATAATATTCTCATAACCAATATTTATAATTTCTTTGTCAGCTCATCTCCATCTCCTCATCTTAAACATACAAACTGAAAAAAAAACTAAAGTAACAACCACCAATGTCTAGTTTATCGCAGCAATTAAAGGCGATCTCTGATAAGACAGCCTCTGTGGCGTTGGACAGGAAGTCGCGTTCTAAGATTCATTCTAGATCGCTCATCTTTGATCCTAAAATCGCTGCTGCTCAAGATTATGATTATCTTTATGAAATAGGTATTGAAGGTTTGGAGGAGATCATTCAACTTGATTCTCGTTTCTCAAGGTTCCGTCTTACTTTATTCTCGGAATCTTCTATTAATATGGATAGAAATGTTCAAACTAAGGAATCTTTGGTTACTTTGGATAACAATGTAGCTGCTTTCTTAGGTTTGATCGGTCCTTTCCTTCACTTGAGTCCTGCAATCAAAGCATTGGAATGGTTGGTAAGAAGATTCTATATTAATATTCACAGTGCAGAACTTCTTCTCCTTGCTGCATTACCTTACCACAACCAACAGGTATTCGTCAAGGTATTGAACGTCGTTCCTCACTCATCATTCCCTAAAATATTCGAATGGGTCACAGGATACAAAGATTTAGTAAAACCTGTCCCATCAAGCTCCATCTTAAAGGCATTCCACAACGACTTTGAAATCTTCAAGTTGTATACTTTGTACTTGACTGAAAACATCGAAAACAACGTCGTCTACAAAGAACAATTGGTCTTCTACTTAACTGTAACCGTCCAATTACTCGCATCTCTTGCTAAGAGACCCGAAACATTAGAGGAAACCTACATGCCAGTCTTATTACAGATTATCGCATACATGGTATCTCCTTCAAAACATACTTCGAAGAATTACTCGAAAAGTATCCAATACGACATTAAGTTAACCCTGTACTCTTTAATTGCAGTATTAGGTTCAGTCGTACCTTTAACGCATGATCTTATTAAATCATTCACAAGCTCGATCTTACAAGATCCTCAACTGCTTGAACAACCAATTATCAAACAAACTTTGATAGTCTTGGGACAATTGTGGAACTTCTACGATAATTCAACAAGCATTAACATTGAAGAAATTGCTGTCTCTTTCGAGAAGTTATCATTTGATGATGAAGAACTCGTCTCTTCTTTAATTAATGAAGGTTACAAGTTAAACAAATTTTTAACTTACTACTTCCTCAGTACTTATCCTACTGCTAACTCATGGAAGATATTCACTCAAATCACTGTTGACCAAGCAAACTTTAGAAACATCTTTGCTAAGGTATTGGAAAACTCTGCCACAACTGATGAATCTTTGCGTTCGACTACTATCAAAATCGTAGAACTGTTGTTGAAGACAGACTCAGAACTTGTCAATGCTGAATTACAAGCCCAATCCATGAAGATTGACGACTTGGAAATGAGATTGATGACCACCTTAGGCTCTACTGTGGATATCGATGCTACTGAGTTTGATGCTGGTGAAGAAGATAACGTCGATGAAGAGCATAACGATGTAGACTTATCCACCTTGGGTACTTCTTCAACAGATTCCTTCATCTCAAATGCTCAAGAAGAAGAATTCAGCAACTTGCTGAAATACTTGGTTACCTTTTTAGCCCAAACTTCTACTAATTTGTCTAATTTGGACAGATTCTCGAAACAAGCATTTGGTGAATCATTAGAATCCTCAGTATCCTTCTTCTTGAGAGTCGCATATACTCCTGTTATCCCTCTCTCAGTAAGACTTGCTTCACTCAAGTTCACCTCGCAACAAATTGAATTGGCTACTGAAAAGTCTGTCATCATGTTAGATGTTTACTTGTTGGTCCCAATACTATTGCTTGGATTGTTTGACAACCAGAAGGCTATTAGAATTGGTTCCATCAAGATTTTAAAGTTTATTAGAAAGCAAACTACTGAGTTGCACGAAGGTAAAAAGAAGAAGGTCAAGACTAACTTGTTTATGGAAAATCAAGTGTACGGTTCTACTGAAGCAAGCAAACGTGCTATCATTTCACCACAAGATGCTTTAACTTTGTTAGAGCTTTTGTTTAAAGATGACATTATTATTGACACAGTACTCGACCGCACAAGATTGAATCATATTTTGTTCCAAGTTATCTTTAAAGCATCGAAATCTGGTCAAAAGAAAATCGGCCAATTGGTTTACAGAACTTTTATTTTGAACCAATGGTCCTTGAACTTCTGGCCTATCGTTTTGAAGGCTAGCGCATGGAAGATTGTCAGTATCCAAAACATAGCTGCCCCAGCCACTGAAGACAGATTCTTCTTTGAGACTGACTTGACTGGATACTTCAGTAAGAGAACTGACTGGATGCAACAAGCAGGTGCTGCCAAGGTTGAATTCTTGGATGATGTTGAGAAATCAATTGTTAACTTGGTTGGTGGCTCTGCAAGCGATCTGAAAACTGCATCAGAAATTGACTGGATCTTACAGGCTTTGGAGAATCCTTCTGGTAATTTGCAGATCAGAGTGAATGAACACTTGATCAAGATCTTCCCAACTGTTAACGAATACAGAATTAAAATCGTCAACAAGTTAATTGAATTGTTGACTAATGATAATTTGATTGACTTTGACCCAATGGAGACCTTACAGTCTTTGGAGTTTGACAACGACTTATTCTTGTCAGCTTTGTCAAGTGTTCAATTGAGTTCCCAGATTCCGGAACAATCACTTGCAAAGAGAAGAAGAAGATCGTCAAACTCTACTAAACAAAATATGGCCAGAGATGAAATTAACAACATGGCCCTGATTCACTTGAAGAAGTTGACAATCATTTTGGACGTCTTGGAGAAGAACTTGAGAAGTCCATTGGATATTTCTCGTCCTAAACTTTTGCAAGCATTGTTTGGTATTTTGACTGACTTGGACTACTTAGGAAACGACGGTAACTTGCCTGTCCTTTACGCACAAGAAACATTGGCTAGTTGTATGTTGTTGAGCATTGTTAAGATGAAGGCTTCTTCCGAGAAGTTTAAATTTGACTCCAACTCTGTCAGAGCTGACTTGATTGTCAACTCGATTAGATCCTCTCAATCTCCTCAGGTCCAAAACAGATTGTTATTGGTAGTTGCTGAATTGGCATCTTTGGCACCAGAAATCATTTTGCACTCTGTTATGCCAATCTTCACCTTTATGGGTGCTCATACTGTTAGACAAGATGACGAGTTTTCTAGTTCCGCCTTACAGCAAACCATTGCTAAGGTTATTCCAGCATTGGCTTTGAACGGTTCCTCTTCATTGAATAACGAGATTGAATTCTTGTTGTCCAGCTTTGTAGCTGCTTTCCAACACATTCCAAGACACCGTCGTGTTAAGTTGTTTACTTCATTAACTAAAACCTTGGGTTACGACAAGTCATTGCCTTCCTTGTTGTTCTTAATGAGTCAACAGTTTGTGAACAACTTCAATAAGAACAAGGTTGCTGAGTGTGAAAACCTCGCTGAGTTTACCAACTCGTTCCTCAAAACCTTTACTGCTCACGAACAATTGGTTGGTATTACTGGATTCAGTGACTTCTGGATGCAAATTCCAACTACACAATTGGAGCCAAACTCAGATGAATATGCTAACTTGAGTTCTCGTTCTATCTTTGGTACTTCTATTCTTTCATTGGATACCGAAGGTTTGACTGCTTTCAAAACCCAGAGTTTGAAGTTTATCAGCGATGTTTTAGCTAAGGACAACAGTAACTACACTAACGTTACTTCAATGAAGATCAAGGTTGCCCTTGTATTGTTAGATTCTGAAGTTCCAGAATCTGAGAAGCAAGAAGTGTTGGAGGGATTCAGAAACATTACCTCTTTCATTTTATCTGCTTTGGATTCATTCACGAATGTCACTTACAACAGGGACATCTCTTCTAGTTTGTATGAATTGTTGTCCAACTTCTTGAATTTGTTGCCATTGAACTATTTCGTTGACTCTATCATTGATTCTTTGGATGTCGAAAAATTGTCAGACAACTTGTCTACCAAGGTTGCAAAGAACTTTGCTATTTTGGCCGGTAAGAAGTTTGAGAGTGAAGTTAATGCTTCTAATATTGAAGAAGCATTGTCTGAGACTGTTTTGGCTAAATTATTGGAAATCTTGATTGGTGGTATTAAGAAAAATATCGATGTCGAATTACAACAAGCTTATTTGGATACTTACTCTATTATCATCGAGAAGTTCGGATTGGCTACCAAGATCTTTGGACAACCTCAATACTCTAAGGTATTAGTTGAAAGTTTGACTATTTTCACTGCTGAAAACGGGTTGTTGAATGATCAACCTGAGATTATCATTTCTTCGATCAACGCTATTGCAAGTATTGTGAACATTTTGGGTGTCAAGACCATTGGTTTCTTCCCTAAGATTGTTCCTCCTGCTTTGAAGATCTGGAGTAAAACAACTGTTGAAACTGAAGACGAAGAAACTTCTAAATTATTGCAAGCTTCTATTTTGGTTTTACTTTCCTGTCTCATTAAGAAGATCCCAGCATTCATGACCAGTAACTTGGACTCTATCTTGACTACTGTTCTTAGTTCTGATTTGATTGAAAGTAACATTAGATCTAACGTCTTGAGCTTGATTGTCGAACACATGGACTTGTCTCAAGTCATGAAGTCGTTATGTAACATCTGGGGTAACAAGAAGTTTTATGAAAACGACAGCGCAGGTAACTTGGGATTGTTTTTGAACACCATGGAACAGACTATTGGTAACATGGACAAGAAGACAGCTACTACTCAGTCTACTGTATTCATGAAATGGTTGATCCAGTCCTTTGAATTCAGACACTACTCTGAACACATGAACCACAAGTTTGACAACAATACCATCCACCGTTTGGAAAGTTCGTTCTACGACTGTGGTATTGCATACGTGATGAAGTTGAATGACAAGAACTTTAGACCATTGTTTGCCAACTTGGTCAGATGGGCTATTGAAGGTGAAGGATCCAACTTGTCTTACAATACTGAAGTTTCGAGACTCCTTGCATTCTTCAGATTCTTCAACAAGTTGCAGGAGAAATTGAAGAGTATTATCACTTCGTACTACTCTTATTTGATTGACCCAGTTTCATCGATTTTGACCAGGTTTGAGAGTGGTGATTTGGACAACCTTAACTTGAGAAGAATCATTTTCATTTCGCTTACTTCGTCTTTCAAGTATGACCAAGATGATTACTGGTCGCAACAATCGAGATTCGATAGCGTTTGTCAACCATTGTTGGCTCAATTGGGTAACGTTGAAGACAGCATCGGTAAGTACTTGATCAAGACTATCACTGCGTTTGTCACCAATGTGTCTTCTGACGAGTACAATGAAACATTGGTTCATGGATTAATCAAGTACATCACCAATGAAGGAGAAGGAAACTCGCCAAGCACCAAGATCTGGACTATTAGAACATTGAAGACTGTTTTCCAGAAGATGGGCGAGCAATGGTTATCGTACTTGCCTACATTCATTCCATACATTGCAGAATTGTTGGAGGATGACGATGAAGAGGTTGAGTCCGAGGTAAGAAGCGGTCTTGTACGTGTTATTGAGAATGTATTGGGTGAACCTTTGGATAGGTATTTGGATTAGGAGAAAAAGTTTTTAGAATAAAGATTTAATATACAACTAAGCTTAAAATACTGGAGTAGGTAGAAGGTTAATGTCTACAAGTATTCAGTAAATCATACAATTAAACTATTTACGGAGTCTTCTATCAAAGAAACCACCCCTTTCCTGTTCTAAGATGATATGATTGGCTTTACCTTCACCATATCTGGAAACCAACTTTAAGTAGAAAAGACCACAAGCGTTACATAAACGGCATCTATGTGGCCCTCTCCTCCATTCAGGAGTTTTAGTCTTTCCACATAACTTACAAGTAACCTCTGATCTGATGTTGCTATCTATTGACTTGATATTTTGCAACAATTCATTGAATGAAGGAATAGCCTTCACGTCGCTTTTGCGTCTTAATTGCTCTGTCATGTTGGTGATGAATAGTTTGAATGTAGTGGTTTCCCTGCTACTTATAAGTCTGATCATTGAAACTACATTTGCCTTAGTTTAGTACTTGCATTTTATGTGCTGCTTATAGATGTTTCAGATTTTCGCAGCCAAAACACCACATACAAATGCACCAAAACAAGCATCACCAGATCAAGTGTGCAACGGTTGAGATGATAAAAGGCGGGCTGCATGAATGATGCATTACTGCTGGGGTTATAATGAATGTGGGGAAATTACATGTCACATCTATAAGCACTAGTTTCATAATTACCAATTGAATAATAATCAAGAAAAGCTGAAACACACTTGCATCGAAGATGGATCAATCTTCCCCCAAGATGAAACTAAATAGAGCTAGAAAATACAATTGGTGTTCTTAATTAAGGGTGACTTGATCCTATTATGGGTTTAATATTGTAATTTCTCACTAAAATTACATAAAAACTTCAAGTTGTTTAAAAGATGTTTTGGAAGTACTATTTTAATACAATAATTGAGGTGTTTTAGAGGTGCTATTTTGATACAAGTCAGAAGCAAGAAGGAAGTTCTCATACAATCTGGTATATCCATCTTCTTCCGTTCCCTAACCATAAGTTCATTAAATTAAGCATAAGAATAAACAACTATAATAAGTAGATAGTAAACAGTTGATTAAAATATAGGTGCAATTAATTAAGCCACTAATTTACACTACTAAATCCACCGCTCTCTTCTATCTCTACATTACATTCTTCTCCATCCTCCTACACTAATACACCAAAATAACCAAAGATGGAGTAATCGGAACGGTCGTGCATTCCATCAAGTTCCATAAAATTCTCTGAAAAAATCAAAACTATTTCAAATCCACCACTAGTAATGGTAAGTAATCATGAGGATTCCTTTCACTTAATAATCAAATACTAATGTCTAGTCTTTCTTGAAAACCGCCCAATCCCTCAAGCCATTGTTCGACAGAGTTCTCGTTCAAAGATTGAAGCCTGCTGCTCAAACTGCTTCAGGTATCTTTATTCCAGAGAAGAACCAGACCAAGTTGAACGAAGCCACTGTTATTGCTGCTGGCCCAGGTATGACCAACACCACTACTGGTGATGTTATTCCAACCAGTGTTAAGGCTGGTGACAAGGTCTTGTTGCCATCTTTCGGTGGAAACCCAATCAAGATTGGTGAGGAAGAGTACTTGTTATACACTGACAAGGAAATCTTGGCCAAGATTGAGTAAGTGTGCTTGATTCCTGTAAATATTAATAAACATACTCATTGGATCTTGTATTTCACATTAGTATACTTCTATTCAAACTCGAGTAAAGGTATTTACTGATGGTTTGTAGATCTTAAATCATTGTATAGTGAGAGAATTTGAGTTAGTGATGGAAAAAAATTGACTAAATATTAGGGCAATAAAGAATAGAATGTCAATAGATTTCATAAAGTAAACCACTTACTATTCAAAATTTTATCATATTCTATTTCAAAATCATTACAATAACCCATCAATCAACTTTAAAAGACTTCCCTTATATATTACATGTAATATCTTCACTTATAGATATCTCCACAACATATTAAAAGTCAATATTTTTGTTTTTTTTGCTGGCTAAACTTGGTAGCGCTCCTATCATTCTTTTGCCATAGACTCAAAAACGTTAAGGAGCCAAAACTCGTTAAAGAGCCAAGTTACACTTCATCCTCGTTCTTCCACACCACATATCAGGATGTCAACCAATAGATTTGCACAGTTCAAGATAGTACTTCTTGGAGAGTCAGCGGTGGGTAAGTCCTCGATAGTGCACCGTTTTGTCAAGAACACGTTTGACGATATGAGAGAGTCTACTATTGGCGCTGCATTCTTAACTCAGTCCATTACTTTTGACAGCACGACGATTAAGTTCGAGATCTGGGACACTGCTGGCCAGGAGCGTTACAAGAGTTTGGCTCCTATGTACTATAGAAATGCACATGCTGCGTTGTGCGTATATGACTTGACGAGTCGGGCTTCGTTTGCGAAGGCGCAAGATTGGATAAAGGAGTTGAAGAAACAAGCCCCGGAGGGGATCGTCATTTCACTTGTCGGGAACAAGTCTGATTTGGCAGCAGAGAAGCGAGAAGTGGAGGAATCAGAAGTACAAGAGTATGTCCAACAAGAGAATGAAAATGACAACTCAGTTATCATCACAGCAGAATGTTCTGCTAAAACCGGTGACGGTGTATTGGAAATCTTCAACAAGATCGGCCGTGCGTTACCGGTAGATGAAGTAATCAATAGTAAACAAAGACAACAAGGCCCTGGCACCGCCAGAAGAGCCGCAGGCGTCGACTTGGGAAGAGCAAGACAACAACAGCAACTGCTGTCAAGCTGTTGCTAAAGTAATGGAACTACCGCCTACAAGCCTCATTCAGTAATTCAGAAATAGCACAGCCCACACATTTGCCTACTACACTCATATCTCGCTACTCTACAAATTAACAAACTCTCATAATACAATACTACTTATCACTATAATCTATATGTGTAGATCACCTTGAAGCCACACTCGTGAATAGTCACGTTACATGATATCCGGGTAACGAAAACACAGTGAAATCGCTTTTTTTCGCCACATCACACGACCAGATGAATCGTGAAAAATTTTTCACTTTATATAAACTGAAAGTTCGCCCTAAAAAAGTTAAAAGCTCATCATCATTTATCATGTCCAGACCACAAGTTTCTGTCATCTCCGCCAAGGGTGAGTCCACCTCCACTCAGTTGCCATTGCCAGCTGTTTTCGCTGCTCCAGTCAGACCAGACATTGTCCACTCTGTCTTTGTTAGAATTAACAAGAACAAGAGACAAGCATACGCTGTTTCTGAGAAGGCCGGTCACCAAACCTCTGCTGAGTCTTGGGGTACTGGTAGAGCTGTTGCCAGAATTCCAAGAGTTGGTGGTGGTGGTACCCACCGTTCTGGTCAAGCCGCTTTCGGTAACATGTGTCGTGGTGGTCGTATGTTTGCTCCAACTAAGACTTGGAGAAAGTGGCACGTCAAGGTGAACCATAACGAAAAGCGTTATGCCACCGCCTCTGCCATCGCCGCCTCTGCTGTTACCTCTTTGGTTTTGGCCAGAGGACACAAGGTTGAAGAAGTTAAGGAATTGCCATTGGTTGTTTCTAACGACTTTGAATCCATCACCAAGACCAAGGAAGCCGTTGCTCTCTTGAAGGCTGTTGGTGCCCACAAGGACGTCATCAAGGTTATCAAGTCTAAGAAGTTGAGAGCCGGTAAGGGTAAGTTGAGAGGTAGAAGATTCACCCAAAGAAGAGGTCCATTGGTTGTCTACTCCCAAGACAACGGTCTCGTCAAGGCTTTGAGAAACATTCCAGGTGTTGAGACTTCCGACGTCAAGCACTTGGGTCTTTTGCAATTGGCTCCTGGTGCTCACTTGGGTAGATTTATCGTCTGGACCCAAGGTGCTTTCGAATCCTTGGACTCTGTCTACGGTTCCGACGCCACCAAGTCTATCAAGTCTAACTACACCTTGCCATCTAACATCATCTCTAACACTGACGTTTCCAGATTGATTAACTCTGCTGAAATCCAATCCGTTGTCAGAGCTGCTGGTGAACCAACCCAAAAGAGAACTCACGTCTTGAAGAAGAACCCATTGAAGAACAAGCAAGTCATGTTGAGATTGAACCCTTACGCCAAGGCTTTCGCTGCTGAAAACTTGGGATCTGCCAAGGTTGCTAAGACCAAGGGTGCCAGACCATCTAAGGGCCAATTCTCTAAGGTCTTGAAGAACTAAATGTGTAAATATATATAGATATCCTATTTTAAATTTACATTTTAATTCTTTTATTATCGTAGAATATATTTTATTTGCACCGTATTTTTATTATGCCGTACGGATTAATAATTATTTACATCTCTAAAATAATTAACCTCAACTACATTAACATGAACCAAATAGCTAATCTATTAAATACTTTTAAGAATTAAGAAATAAGAAAGATTAGAATGAGGAATAAGAGAGAATCAGCAAAAAAGTGTTGTTAGACATTTTGTCAACAAATTATTTGGCTGCAAATTTTAGAGATTATGATTTCAAAACCGGCAAGACATTTTCAGCAAAGTTATTGTTACCGTTACTATCAACACCAAGCATGTTACCTCTCAAGTCAGAATATTCACAAATGGTGTATTGGCCCCATGGAGCTCCACAAGTTATACGTGCACACCCAAGTCTGTGAGTTGCCTTCCAAACGACTTGAGTAAAGTGACCAGTATTTTCTGCGAAACCTGGGTTGCTGTAGTCGTACTGGTTGATCTCGTTGTACCAACCGTCAACTGGGTCGATAGCACCATCGTAACCAATGGCTAAGTTTTCACCGTATGGGCCCTTAGAGTGAATTAATTGGCCATCGCTACAGGTGAAGTTAGTTTTAGCATAGTTGAGAGCGTAAACAGCCAAGTTGTCGTCCCAAGAAAGGGGATCAACTCCGTGTAAAGCTCTCTTTTTGTTGTGTTCAACAAGGATTCCTCTGTTGAAATCTCCATCGTCATTGAAGTTAGTTCCGGTAGGACTGCTCAGTGCAGTTGAAGTGAGTGGTGTTTGACTTGGCACAGTTCTGCTGGCTGATGAAGAAGAACTTGTGATTGAGTTTGAGGATGCAGATGAACTAGAAGCAGAGCCAGAGCTTGAGCTTTGGCTGTTCGAGCTTGAAGATGCAGTTGGTTGGGAACTAGTGATACCAGAGCTACCGTTGGCACTGGTATTGTTAGGGTCGGAATCAGTTTCACTAGGATCAGAACCATCGGAGCCGTCAGAGCCGTCAGAGCCGTCAGAGCCACTTGAACCATTAGAACCAGTACCATTACCGGAACCGTTTGAACCAGAACCATGGCCATTACCAGAGCCTACACTAGCACTACCAGAGGCAGTTGTGGTGACACAGGTAGTAACAAAGTTGGTGATGGTTCTCAAAGTGGTGAGAGTTACGTCAGCGTTGGTGGAGTTAACATGTCCAGCTGAAGCAGTAGCAGTAACTGAAGGTGCATCAGAGTCGGTAGCACTAGCAGGGTCAGCTAAAGCAACTGCAGCAAGTGAAGAAGCGCCAGGTTCAGCAGCACTAACTGGTGGAGCTAAACCGGCCGCAGCTACAGCAGGAGCAGCGATTGAGGTTTCGCCAGCCTCAGCAGGACCGGCCTTAGCAGTAACAGCAACTGAGGATCCTTCTGCTGAAACGGTAGTGGCAGTTGAAAATGCTTCACCGGCACGCTTGGCCTGCTGTCCTGCTCCTGAGGTAGCAGATGGCGAGTCTGAAATAAAGTCTTCAGCAGATGGAGAAAATGGAATTGGAGTATCCATAGAGGTATAAGGGCCAGTGAACGACGAACTGTCAGCAGTAAGAACAGTCACTGGACTTGGAGTAGGAGCTCCTGGTGCCATTAATTGGTCAATTGGAACAGGAGGGATATCAGTTTGAGGAACTCCAATAGTTGTAGCAACAGCAGGGCCAAACGATTTAAATGGACCAGTGAATGTTGAAGTAGGATCAGAGCCTTCGTCATCACGCTTTTGAGTAGGTGCTTCCGAAAATTGGGATCCGCTGTATGGGACACCAAGCGTAGTTGCAACTGGAGTTCCTAATGTCGTAATTGGCGAAGTGTTTTTGACTGACGAACTATCAGCAGTGAGAACAGTCACTGGACTTGGAGTAGGAGCTCCTGGTGCCATTAATTGGTCAATTGGAACAGGAGGGATATCAGTTTGAGGAACTCCAATTGTCGTAGCGACAGCAGGACCAAAAGATTTAAATGGACCCGTGAATGTACCAGCATTATCATCACGGGGATCCAAAGGTGCAGCTGGAGCTGCCAGAACTAAAGCTGCACTGATTAAAACGAGTGTGTGGAATCTCATGTCTTCCTGTGTCTGCAAAAAATGGAACAAATACGAACCCTCTCAGTATATATATAAGTATTTACCAAACAAACGGCCAGGAATCATAACAACATTTACGTACAACCTACTTTTGGCGTGGACCATAAACCTCACCAACGGCTTCATCGAACCTTACAAAAATAAGAAACTGGCCAATTCTAGGCTCAAAAATGACAATTATAACCTCTTTTTGAAACAGGCGAGAAACCGCAAAGACACTTTGCTGCCAAAATCCTTCCATTTTGGGTGAAAAAAGTGGGTGGGCTTCAAAATGCTGCAACATCAGCTGCAAGGGACGGACACAAAGAAAAAAATAATGTTGCAATCGCCTCAGAAATCTATTGAAGACCACCGCGTTTGTATCTGAGTACTACTGTCACAATGAGTCCATTGGACTCATGATTAACGCGCAAAACTCGTGTGCTTTGTTTTATTGACGTCCTTGACATGTTTTCTCCTTAAGCCTGGACTGAGGGTGCTAAAATGATCTTCTATTGAGAAAACCAACCCCCTTTAATGGCTCCAAACCTCGAAGCATCTCATCGCATCATTTGGCACGCTCCCTTTGTTGATAGTTATTCCTTGCATTAAAAAGTCTATTTTCTAGTCCAATTGTTACGGGGCAATTGTTGACAAGCTATTGTTCAGTTTGGTACTAACCTTATTTTTACGCGTCGTCAACAAATGCATAGGCCAAACCAAAACAACTCTCGTCGACTTCAGTAGTGTTGAAAGCTTGTATTGTAAATAGGACCCTAAAAGAAACTTGGCTACTTGAAAGTGTAATTATAATTCGTTTGTTTTAGTATAGGGGAGCTGACTTTAGTACGCCTTTTGCTAGAAATACATCAGTTTATTAGCTGACTAGTAGTTTATTATTCATCTTCGGCGTCGTATTGTGCCATGAACTACTGTGATGAGGTACAAGGGATAATTGTAGGTAATGCTGCCTATTTAAAAGTTGTCGAAAAGGACAATAGTGACTTAGCTGACAATCTTGTGATGTTCGCTTCTAACTTCTAAGGGCAAGTTCATCGCTTGAAGTTTACTTTGGTTCGGAAAGTTACTCGGACTCTTTAAACAGATAGAACAATTAAATGCACTGAGCTTGAACTAGTCTGATCTCCACACAAAGGCTTAATACACATTGTACCGAATGATTAATGAGTTTTAAATTTTACACTTGAGGCGAGAATGAAAAAATAAATAAAAATAAAGCATTTTGTGTTCAGACATATCTAAATATATATTTTATTGTTCAAATAAAAGCATAAATTACCAACTCAACAACTTCAGAAGCTGCATGGTAGCTATCTATAGCTTGCTATACTGTAAAAAAAAAGCACAGACACGCTCAGTGCAGCACATCATATGATTCTGAGTTTCCAATACTTAAACCTAAGGCTGCGACTTTCAAGCAAATGACTGTGAGCACTCTTCCTTCAGCTATGACCCCGACAGTCTTTTAACGCCTCGCCATCTTTGGGGGTTCAAAGTGGCCGAAATCGGCCAGGAAAAGACAATAACCATAATTTAGCCAATTGCTTGGAGACAATAGATGTTTTCACATGTTCAGTGTTACTGACTAGTACACACGTATATTCCTAAAGAGGTGTCAATAACACTACCTGTCCAAGGGATCAAGACAATGCTAATCTATTATACGAGGCTTCTCTTAACAGTTTCTAAAAATGCATCCTTCTTTGGTTTCTAATGAGCTTGTAGTACGAGGTAACCTTAACCTCAGCGCGTTGTTCATTTGTATTCGTTCATTCAAAATCGTTTATTTAAAGAAGGGTATTAACTCTAGCTTTGGCATTCTCACAAAAAGCCAGTTTCAACAACTCTTTCAGCTATAAAAGTAATACCTCTCCATACCTACTGTACACATAAAAAAGTTTTCGTGTCGCAAGCTTCCTTGATTATGTACTCGAAAAGTTATTCTGCAACTATTTCCCTCCGGCTTTACAAAATGTAGTTTATTGTAATTAGAGCAAATGCACACCTCTCACTAGAGGTGTGGAATAATAACAGAAAGAGCTATTGTTTAAAAGGTAAATCCCCACAATACGTAGCAGCTTCGGTACTCTAGAACTCGAGCTTGTTGTCAAATCCAAATCAGGTTTCAACCCCTCCTAGTGTAAGTATTTAACACATGGTATACACATGTTTCACATCAAATTTCTTCCTTTTGGTAAAATCTTAAAAACTACCAATACAAATTCTCAAGTTTTTAAAGAATGACACGTACAAGCTGAAAACTAACAAGATTGGCTGCTTAGTTTATCACTACACTTCTTCGGAATATACATGTTCCCTGACATGTAGCCCTTTCATGTTGATCCATCCTTGCATGTTGATCCAGCTTCCTATCTTTCATTTCTGCTAGAAGATCAGTGAACAAATCTGAGCCGCTTCAATAACATTACTTGGTACCAGCGAAGTACAAGATTTTCAGGTACAAATTAGAATACTGTACATACCATGAAAGAATTATAACTATTCAGGCAGTTACACGTCAGTTTGATCTTTCTAAACTCTTCTAATGATGAATTTGATCACCCCATGTGCTTTTGAAGTTACGAGCACGAAAAAATAAACCAAGAAAAATTTTGGCTGCAAAACGCTTAACTCTTACCAGCTACGAATTTGATGTTAGTTCTTATCTTATAATCTCTTCCCAGCTTCTCAAAGCGGGAACGTGTAACTACTTACAAAGAGATGCTAATTTAAAGGAGGTGAAACATTGACTTCAAATAAGTCCTCACCTTGGCTGTTAACGCCAATGATGTTTCCTCTATCGTCAGAATATTCACAAATGGTGTATTGTCCCCAAACATTATCGCAAGTGATACGAATGCATCCAATCTTGCTTGTTGCTTTCCAAACAACTTGGGTAAAATGACCGGTAACAGAGGAATAGCCTGGGTTATTGAAATCATACTCATCGATTTCATCGTACCAAGCACTTACTGGATCGTCACCGCCACCGAAACCAACTGCAAGGTTTTCACCGAATGGGCCACCAGAGTGGACTAATTGAACATTGTCACAATGAAATGCTCCACTTGCATAGTTCAAAGCGTAAGCTGCTAATTCGTCATCCCACGCAAGTCCAGAGGCACCATGTAATGCTCTCTTTTCGTTGTGGGTGTCAAGGATTTGATCATTGAATTGCTGGTCATCGTTGAAGTTAGATCCCAGGGATCCTTCTGAAGAACCAGTCGCAATAGGAGGAAGTGTATTTACAACAGTAGTAGTAGCGAGGTTGGTAGTAAAGACTGGAGAAGTCGTTGTGACCTTTCCGGAGCCAATACTGGTGAAATCACCAGTGGTTTCCTCAGCGGTAGTAGTGGCTTGAGTGGTAGTGGTTGGTTTGTTAGATTCTGTAGACACAGGTTTGGCGACAGTCTGAAGGGTAGTTTCTCCGTAGTTGGAAGACCAGGCTGACGACCAGGAGCTGTACCATGAACTTGGGACAACATTTGTTGTTGTAGGGCTAGCTAAAGAGATACTTGAAGTTGTAGTCTTAGATGATATTGTGGTGCTAGCCAAGTTTGTACTTGAAGTTGTGGCTTTTGAAGTTGTGGATGAACTTGTTAAGGCTGCTAAAGTACTTGCAACTGAAGCAACTGCAGACTTTGTTGACGAAGCAGGTGCGCTCGAAGGTGTTGTGAACGTAGTAGACCAAGTAGAAGTACTAGTCCAGTAAGTTGTTGGAAGGGCATAAGTAGTGTACCATGAAGAAGTTGTGTGCCATGTCGACGCTGGAAGATCGTAAGTCCATGTGGTATACCAGTAAGAGGTTGGAAGTTGATAAGTTGTTTGCCAAGTTGAGGTTGAAAACCAAGTTGTAGTTGAGAACCACGACTGAGGAACGGTCTCATGTGTTTCGGATTTAGGTGGGGCAGCAGTTGTTTGGGCCTCAGAAGTAACGGTAGTTTGTTTTGGTGTGGTGGTTGGCTCTTCGCATGGGGTATTATGAGAGCTGGAACTCGAAGAAGCACTCTTGCTAGTTGATGTAGTGGTTGGAGCAGTTGAAGTGGTTGTGGAATGCAAGGTAATTTGAGTGATTGAAGTAGTTGAGGTTGTTGAGGTTGATGAGGTTGTTGGGGTTGTTGAAGTAGTTGAAGTAGTGGAGGTGGTTGAGGTATTTGAAGTGGTTGGAGTAGTTGAAGTTGTTGAAGTTGTTGAAGTTGTTGAGGTAGTAGAAGTGCTGGACTTGGTAGATGAGGTCGAAGTAGTTGAAGTAGTTAATTTAGTACTAACTGTTTGAGCATTTCCTCCGTATGTGGTTGCAAAAGTAAACCCTGTGGAAAATGAAGCAGCACTGGTAGACCACCCAGTAGACCAATAACCTTCCGGTTTGTCATCACGTTCAAATAAATCATCAGGTGAACCAATTGTGTCAGCTTGAGGGACGCCTAACGTGGTTACCACTGGCTCACCAAGAGAAGTGAATTGGGAAGCGCTGACTAAAACTGCACTGAATAAAAGGAGAGACTGGAGTTTCATCTTGGCTATCTACGTTCAAAACTTCTGAAACAATACGGTTTATTACAAATATATATACCTACCAAAGTATTCTGGTGGTATAAGTGCAACTTGGTTTTGTCAGAAATCCAAACGGTTACTTTATGCTTCATCACATCAATAATAAGAAGCATTAGTACGCCGGTTGACGCCATATCCAGGGGAGTTCGCCTCGGAATGACAATTGGAATACTCTTTCTGAAACAAACGAAGAGGTACAAATACCTTTTTCACCAATAAAGCGACCAATTTGAGACAAATGAGCGAGAGAAGAAAAATATTTTTTGCAGCAATTGACCTTAGCTGCAAGGGGTACCCCCCAAACTCATGAAATCTACGTCGCCTTGGTATTAGAGGCACCATTTGATCTATGTGATAACCCGAGAGATAATGCGATGAGTTACCAATCAATTGCCATCTATGAGTTTGTGAAGCTCCCAGATCGAAACTATGCTTTCTCGAAATTAGGTTGTGGAAGCATCAATTGTGAGCACGAATGCCAAAAAGAAAGGCTCTAAATCAGAGCATCTCATCTTCATCTCGTGGTTCCGTTTTCTTTTGTTAAATATGATCCTTTGCATCAAAAAGTATACAATGGCCGCATATTCATTGTTAAAATTGCTAATCACATTCTCGAGGATTGTACGCCTGGTTATACTTTAATTACGCGCATCGAGAGGTACCATCAAACAGTCATATGTTAGATACGAATTGTAATTGAAAGTGAAGTGTTGTAATGGTGTTCGTTAGTTCCATACACCGAAGTGGCTAATGAAATTGACTGCTCCTTCAAGAGAGGGATTTGATTATTTACAGAGGAATATTCCAAACAAAACTCTCAGCCACAAAATCAATGAATTTAAAGATAAGGTTGTGAATCTGCAGAGTGTACTAATTGTCTAAGAGGTGGAAGATATTGGAAGTTACCGAGGAGTTTAAAATTTCAAAGAAGATTTCGCGTACCCTTTCATGGATTAAATAAGCGGACGTTCACATTAGTTTTTAGAGAAGGTGATAATGTGAAACTAACCCAAAACAATGTTACGTTTAAAAGTTTTTTAAAGTTATCTTGATCATCCTATTAGAATATGGCACATTCACAAACCTATAATTTGTCTGGGTGCAAATAAAATACATACAATACATAAATATACAAAATATTATGAGATTACACCAAAGGTAATACGTTCAAGGAGAAGTAAGATTGACCTTGAGCGTTGGTACCAACAATGTTTCCTCTTTCTTGAGAGTATTCACAAATGGTGTACTGAGTATTAAAGGAGTCGCCGCAAACGACTCTAGCACATCCTAATTGAGTTGTAGCTTTCCAAACCACTTGGGTAAAGTGACCAGTTGCTTCACTGAACCCTGGGTTGTTGAAGTTGTATTGGGAGATTTCGTCGTACCAGGCGTCAACAGGTGCAATGCCACCGTCGTAACCTGCTGCTAAGTTTTCACCGTATGGGCCACCAGAGTGGATTAATTGAATGCTTGAGCAACTGAGCTTGTTTTTGGCGTAGTCCAATCCGAATGCGGCTAAGGTAGTATTCCATTGGAGGGGGTTTACACCGTGCAAGGCTCTTTTAGCGTTGTGTTCGTTGAGTATATCGGTATTGAATTTAAGGTCATTGTTGAAGTCCAATCCTCCAGTACTTGACGGAGCTGGACTTGAACTTGAGCTTGGAGTTGTTGATGATGAAGTAGTTATGCTTGATGATGTTGGTGTTGTTGTTGATGATGGTGGTGGTGTTGTTGTTGATGATGAAGTTGGCGTGGTTGAAGATGTTGGTGTTGTTGATGATGGTGGTGTTATGGAAGATGATGTGGTTGATGATGCTGGAGTGGTTGAAGATGTTGGAGTGGTTGATGTGGTTGGAGTTGAGCTTTCAACTCCAGGAGGAGGACCATTAACAGTCAGAAGCAAGGTATTAGTTCCTGTAACAGTGGCTTGAGTAACCCACTGGGTAACAGTAGAAGCAGTCACTGTGACAGTCACAGGAGCAGCACTTACTAAAGCTGAAGAAAGCAAAATGAGAGTCTGGAGTTTCATTGTAGTTATTGTATCTGAGTTCTAAAGATTGTTATCTGTGAATAAATAAGCTAATGATAAAGAGCGCTTCATTGACATATTTATACTAACACAACGTTCCCTGGAAGCAGACCGTATTGAATGCCAGCATCTCTAAATGGCTGCTAAAAAAACGTTTTGGGATTGTTCCCAGGTCTCACAGAACCAATTCAGCCTAATTAGGAACCCATCACCAGTTCACCTTCGCAACTGCACCCCATAAACAATATGTCAATTAAGCAAGCACCCCAACCAGTATTTCATTTGGAACACCAATACATTGTTCCAATATTCCTTAGCTTATGTCTACAATGAACTAGTATCCAAATCGTGCCCCCCTTACCATGCTTCTGACCCTCCTCATATTCAACTATAGCTCGCTTCAACTGCCCTCCCATTATAATAGAAGCCAGCATTAAAAAAAAGATTATGTAATCATAATAAGCCCTACAGCATTTTTTTTTTTTTTAACAAGAAATTGAAGAAATTGTTCCAATTCTGGTAGAGCAAGGCATAAGAGTTATACTCCAGCATTTCATTCATATTCACCTTATTAAAAGATTCTCAAGAAAGATCCATAAATGATTCTTTTCCCCACTTTATCTACATAAATTTCATTCACATACAATATTTCATATATATTAATTTGAAAATAAAAAAAAAGAACCAACATAAATTTACTCCTATTCTTAATCATTATTCACTCTTAATCTAATCCAATCTACAGCACGCACTCAAATCCAGTCCAGTCCAATCATCTCCTATTGAAAAAAAAAAAATGGATAAGCCACTCAAAAATGCCTCCCCCTTCTATAGTTACAAAGACGCGCGCTACCAATAGGGCCATCTAATACCATTGGAGCTGTCGTATAAGATAGACGAAGCACATTAATAAGAGGGTTCCCCACAGGACGTCAATATCATCTGACATCTCACCAATTCCAGTAAGCCTTACACCCCAGTCAATATCACGTTCATTTCCAATTCTCGAGATGATATATATGGTATCGACTAAATAACACCTCCACCCCATTCTATCTTCTTATGAAACATAGTCCGTCTCTCTAGTGTCTTCCTCCTTGCCTCGTTGACCCTTCACGATAAGTCAGGATTTTCCTCTTTTTTTGTGATTGTTTCCTTATTCAGACTGGATCAACTTTTCAACACGACACCCAAATAAAGCAACCAGGATAGTTGAAAGGATGTTCAAGAGTTTGCGTAAGAAGGCCCTGCTTTTGCTGTTGCTGCAGCCTCTGCTGTCGCAGCATCTGTTACATAGTGTTGATTCTGCTATTTCAAATGCGGGGACAGGGCCAGGTGCCGCAACTAAGCACAGCCAAGTTCTTGCTCAAGTTAAGGATTTCGAGATTGCGTTACAGGCTATGGATTATTTACTAGATGATCGGAATAATACAGGTACTCAGCTTCTTAAGGATCTGAGTGAGTCTAAAACCACAAATCAGCCGAGTGGGATCTTCATTTTGGCACTAGGTGTCATGGAATTTATTGAGGCTACACTTGGGTTCGAGCCGGAGGTGATGGCTCGTGCTCATGAGACACTTCTGAACTCGGAGACTGCTCAGTTGAATAACTCCAAGTATAATGTGAAACATAACTTGATCACCTCATACATATACCCACCGGGAACTGAGTTCCAGGTGACGTATGCTGAGCTGACCCTTTTGAATGCATTATTGATGTTATTAACTGAAAATAATAGTATGTTGGAAAGTGCCAAAGCCTTATTCAAATTACGTCGTGCTTACCAAACGTTGGATTCTATCTACAATAAAGTGAAAGCACTGGAAGAAGTGTTCAACCGTAACTTGTCAAAGTTACAACGTGAGGCTTCAAATAATGCCCTCAACTTGAGCTGCACGGACTTGCCGGGATTCAAAATGGATAACGACACAGTGAGCTTATACTCGAGCAACCCCTCCACTGCTCTGTTAGCCGAGAATGTGGGCCTGGACATGCAATTGATGAAAGAATTGGAAAAGGTTTACCAGATGAGAAGAGCGAGAATTGAAGGAACGAGTGTAGGCGACGGCAGCACCAACGGTACTGTTGCCACAGGATCATCAACCCCTGTACACTCCGACTTGAGAGCACCATTGACTGCCTTTGACCTGGATGTCCTCTCCAAGAAAAGTAGTAACCAATACCTTCAAAAGGTCAACCACTTACCATCCAACTTGAGCAGCACATTAGTCTCTGATGATGATCGCGATGATTCTGACTCGGATTATGATGACTTTTCAGATGCTGTCGAACACCAGTCGGAACTTGCAAAGAGTTCCTTGCATGTTGGAATGGGATCGTCTCTTGCTGGCGGTGCATCTTTTGTATCCCTGATCACAAGCAACCTGATCAAACCTCAGCAAACTCAAAACCACTTGCATGTGTCTACAATTGATGAGTTCATCCACTCGGGAGTCCAGTTATGTTTTGGAATCTTACAGGTTGTGCTTTCATTGATTCCTCCAGCTATCGGAAAGGTATTATCGATAGTGGGGTTCAAGGGTGACAAGATTGAAGGACTTAAAATGTTATGGAGAACTGCAATTACCAGTCGTAACATCCACGGTGAGTTGGCATTACTTGCGCTCTTGATCTTTTATGACGGACCTATCCAGTTTATTGACTTGGGATTCCAATTACCTGGACACGAGGATTCTAACATCAAAGACGTTCTCAATATCGAGGCCAAGTCAACGATTCTGGAAAGTGATCTTGCTAAAGTATTGGCTAACCCCACTTTGTATACCCCACAGATCTTGATGAAGGCAAGACGTCTCTTTCCTCACAATGCCTTGTGGGTATTACAAGAAGGCCGGACATTGGCTGCACAAGGTAAGTTACATGAGGCTATTGATGTGATGCAACTGTTCACTGACAACCCATCGAACAAGATTCAGATGCAACAAATTGAAGCGTTGCTTGTGTTTGACAGAGCAACCTTTTATGCGTTTGCTCATGACTTTGACAGTGCTGCACGCGACTTCATTTACTTGATCGATATCAACTCGTGGTCAAAGGCAGTATACTTGTTTATGGCAGCTTCATGTTACTTAGCCAAGTATCGTATGATCAAGATGGGTTTGGTTACTGTTGAAGACACCGAAGCAGAGTTGAAAAAGTACGCTGATTTGGCCAAAAAGTACTTTGACTTGGCACCCACATATGTGCCTGGCCATGGATCCAATGCTAAGAAGGGTGGTATTGGTGGTGCCAACAAGCAGATGCCGTTTGATAAGTTCTTGCTCAGGAAGCTCAAGTATATCGAGGCAACGCAGAAGAAATACCCAGAGTTAACATTTATCGACTGTATTGGTACTTCACCTATTCATGAGTTGGTTTATTTCTGGAACGGATATAACCGTATGCCAAAGGAGCAATTAGAAATGAGTATTAAGATATTAGGATACTCTGGTGAGCCTGGTACCAAGCTCTCTGAAAACACAGCTACTTCTTCTTTCAGCTTGATTGAAGAGACTTTGGACGAGCTGATGATTCGATACATGCTTCAAACAGTAGCATTGAGACAACTCGGCCAGGTGTCTGAGGGATTGGCATTATTAGATACCAAGGTCATTGACCAATTCGTGATTAGCGACTACCCACAATTCAAATTCAACAAGATGACGCATTCGCCGTACTTGTACCCAACTGCACTTCATGAGAAGACAATGTTTGTGTGGATCTTGAGAACAACAACTGAAGGTGACATAGATATCAAACAGGCGATCTCAGAGAGTCAAGGTTGGTTGAAGAAGGCTGAACTTGTTGGAGATGGAGATTACGAGTTGAGTAATAGAACAGGATTGAGGATTAAGGCTGCAATGGATAGATTAGACCATTTGATGGAGTGATTACGAATATCATTAGAGTTGATATTGGAGAGTAGGATACCCTTAAACTAGACTGTTTGAGATCAAGCAAATTAAAGGACTCACTTAAATGTGAGTAAAGAAATATAAGGAAATATTATATTGAAATGGAGTGTAGATTGTAAATTACACGTAGACCACCCATTCATATGTTTGGATGATGGTACTTGAAATATGTATCACCAACCTGATATAGTCACAAGTTGAGGAACATGACATGGTTATTCCTCAAATGTAAAGGTTATACATAAGTTACACGAATTCATTTGATGTTTTGTATACTAATACCCTATATACAGAGTAGACAATCGAGGCCAACAATAGCTAATATTAAACGTTCATTTTTTTGTCTTTAATCATTGTTAAACTTCAAAATTCTTATTCTCCATATGCTCTTTCGTATCATTCTGATAAGACTTTATGCATTCTCCTTTCTTCTTTCTCTATTTTGATAGGCTTAATTAAAATAAGTATCAACCATGGTCGCAGCCACGTTAAATCTGAAAACTATAGTTACGACCCACCCTATTGCTAATGTAGGAAGTATACCACCCAATACAATCATTTGTAATAAGACTGCAGGGTTGGATCCAGTTCTTCTGTCCACAGTGTTTGAGTTAATGAAGGGTAAACTACTGAATCCATAGAAGGTCAACACAAAGTAATAACCTATTGTTCCAAAGTAAAGTGAGTTTCCTAACAAGACTGAGAAAATAGACTTTTTGATTCGTAACAATGGGAGAATCAAATACTGTAACAAGTAAAGCAGAACCCATACCACCAAGAATGAGTTAGTGTGAATATCAAAACAGAACCCCCATTCGATGTAGTTGATATTGTACCGTCCTGCGTTTTTCCCAAAGACGAATGAATTGTTAAACAATTGGTTGGTGAGACACCATGAGAGTGTGGCAATGACAGCACCAGTAAGGTAAAAGTCAATGAATACCATATACACCACTAAGCGTAAGATATCCACCACACTAGGAGAATAAGTCAGACCCCAAGCAATTGCACTCACCACAAGGAACAGTGTGAGTAAAATAAGAAACAGAGGGTCGTCTCTTGTATAACTAAACCGACTAGCATTAGTGGTCTGTTGTTGTTTATAGTAGTGCAGAGAGTATAACTTCTTTGGGTTGACAATTAAATAAGCTATTTCCCACATGGCCGTCTCGAAATCAAGAGTCCTAGGCTTAAACAACCTACGGAACATTGTCCAAAACTTCCCCAACTTACGTGAAAGTGCATTAGAACTTGAATAATTGGACGAAGGAACAAACGTTTGCGAAGATGCAGACGCAACTGAACCAGTAATAGACCCAGAACGACCAGACTGGACCTGCGGGAATAAATCCTGCATTGTATATGGAAGATTGGCTCGTTTGCTCATACCAGAACCAATAAAATTGTCGTTGCACTAACTCGTTTCGTTGTACTCTTTTCCCTTTTGGTATCGTGAGATATTTGGTCACGTGAATTAGTTTATACCCTTTAGTAGAAGATTATTTTAGAATTTTTCGGTATAAGGATACGATGGCCGAGAGGTTAAGGCGAAGGATGCAGGTTCCTTTGGGCTCTGCCCGCGCAGGTTCGAACCCTGCTCGTGTCGCATATATTTTTTTTTTAACTTGCCATCATAAATGTAACCCCATTTATAAATCAAATCAAGTCACACATCAAAAGAAGAAGCGATTATGAGTGGCGAGCAAACACTGGGGGCAACTAGTGCAGCTAGTGCCTCAACTACAACAACCACAGTACAACCTATACTTCGTTTACGGCCTGGAGAACAAGGATCAGTGGAAGCTACCACCAAGGCCAAGAAGAAGAAGAAGGACGGGGTAAGGTGGAATGATGATGTTGTAGACAATGAAAATATGAATAAGAAGAAGTCCAAGATATGCTGTATATTCCATCCACAACGAGAGTTTGGAGAACTGTCGAGTGATGAGTCTAGTGATGAATCAAGTGATAGTTCTAGTGATGAATCAGATGCAGAGAAGGGTGAAGAATGTTGCGGTCACTCACACAAGAAAAAGAGCAAGAAGAAGAAGAGTGGTCCGAATGCATATGAAAAGCAGCCAAAGTACACGAATAGGTCGAAATTAGGTGAAGGTGGTAGTGTGGAAGCATCAAAGTGAGATATATTTGACAAGTAATGAGTGATTTTATGTGATTAATAGATCTAATAAGATTACTAGATGTTATTGAATATTGGATTGAATATTCACAGGAAAAACATTTTATTGGGATGAAGGGTTTAAAGAGGTACCCAAGGAGTGGTCATAACATGAAATTGGAATATCAATAGATCTATAAGATATTCTTTTTAGAGCAGTAGATGCTCTCCACTGAAGACTTTATTCTACTTTCAAGTTAACAGTTATAATAGTTTAGATTCAATAAAGTATTCCTTCTTTCACTCTACTATACTGTAGACTTCAACTTTAATTCTGGAGTAGCCAATGTTATAAAAGTACAAGCTGTAAACGTTGAAAAAGTACAATTAATATAATACATAATAATGAAATATACAACCATTCTCTTATATCATTACATGGGCCCTAACTTCAATCCCATCTTCCCTTTTGCAAAATGTAAGGTTGTTGAGCCTCCATAAATATCCTTATCTTCGTAATCTTCCGAGGTAAATGCAGACATCTCTTTATCCCAAATACTATTAATTAACGATTTGGTTTCGTTAGAGTTTTTGATCTTGCTTTGCTTGGATTTCCCAGGCAACCTGCTTATATACCCTAAAACACCACTACTTGAATGATTATGGCAGAATCGAAGACGGATCGAAGTATACTGTGCCATTATCGTATCGTGTTGAATTTTGACGTCATGCGAATAAACGTCCTTGGTACCCACGAATTTATTGATGGGCTCTTCTAGTTGCAATTGCTTGTAGTCGAGCACCTTTTGTTGTGTCCTGTTTATCTTCGCATTAGTTTGTGGGAACTTGTCTATAAATGTTTGTTGGAACTCGTTAATTTCGTTCATGATGTCAAGGTACAGTTCTGGTTTGTTTTGCGTTTCCAAGTTGTATTGGGTATCTGATTCGGTTTGGATCGTTTCTTCTTCGTCGGTGTCGTCATCATTGTCGTCGCTATCTTCAGGTTCACTTTGAAAGTTTTGGATATTTCCTGAGGATTGATCTGTACTTTGTGGTGTTTCGCTATTTAACATAGGTACTAATGTATGCATCGAGCTATGTGCAATGTTTAAGATCCGGTTAAATAGTTTGGATCCTTGTTGATCTTTGATCTCTTCTTCCTCCTCTATTGGAGGAGGATCCGTCACCTCTGTGTTCACACTTAGTTGTGTGAACAGGTTATCTGAAAGTGGAATTTCTCCCAGACTACTCACCTTATCAGGTCTTTTGGTATTATATTGATCCTTAAGTACAGTCAAAGGTGACACACTGTTTTTAGATTTGATTTCCGATTCTGTAGTGGGTCCAAACGAGTTCCACTGTTTAAAAACTGGTTTGTTGGCCTTTGATCCCATCGTAGCAACCTCATCTACCATCGGAATATTCTTTTGTAAATCAACAGACAGCTTTGATCTAGCCATATGAAGCTGCATATTCTGTGCTATAGCTGTATGCAACAACTCAGATCCATGCTTACCTCCCTTTTTCTTAGAGTACTCCCCACCTATAGGTGCCCCACTACTCCTTCGTGAGGTACTGGAATCCCGGCTGCCCTGCCTCAAATTATGTACGTTCGGCTCACGACCATGATTATTACTACCACGCTTGGATTGCGAACGACTACTACAAACACTCGACTCTCGCGAATCCTTCAGTGTTCGATACTTCGTTCGCGCTTGTCTCTCATTCTCACTCATGTCCAACGACAGTACTCGTTTAATTAAATCTGTCGAATCCATTCCTTATCTTATCTTCATAAAATTATGTAAGTGCTCACAAAGCACGGCTACTAATTAAAAATTGTCGGCTCAATTTTTTTTTGTATTGTGTATATCGATGATTGGGTATCTAAAAGGCTATTATCTATCTCCTAGTTGTATCTTCATTGACTTCCTAGTCATTTTACTTTTTACTTCTATGATTTATCATTTTGATATCTAAGATCGGTGTTCAGTCTTAGATCTCCCTATTCAAAACTAATCAATCCTTCTGCTAAACTAGCATCTGCTCCTTCTATCAATTTTGCTCTTCTTGTGTTCACTAACTTTGCAAGGTCCATAATCTTGTTCTTATTCTCAAGTACCAACTTACTTACATCTCCATCTCTAGATTTAGACATGTTGATGATCTTCTCAAATAATCCAGACAAGTCTTCAACAGTGATGTTCAAGTAGTTTTGGTTCAGTTCAAAGATCTCTTGGAAGTTCAGGTCTTTCAAGTAAAATGCAAATGTGTAGGTCCACTTGAGAGTTTTTCTTCCATTGTGCAACGACCGCATAGCATCCGGTAAGAACTGAACATCACTCCAGGTCGTGGTTTGGTTGTTTGCCGTTGTGTCGTCGCCTCTGCGGTTCTCCAAAAACGTAATTGCCACATTATTGATTTGCTGCAACACTTTATTGTCGAGCTTCATCGAGGTCTCATGGATCGCAAAACGTTTATAGAAATGAATGTATCTGTTCAACGACTGTCTCGCCTTATTCTTGTGCGAAGTTTCATCGACTTGCTCAGCCTTGTACTTGTTGCACTGGTAATAGTTGTTTCTGTTGTGTTCCTTCCATCCACTCAAACAAATCCAGCAAAATTCGTGGGCGCACTTCTTGCATGTCATGTGGTTACATCCACCATTCTTCTCTATTGACAGCTGACACTTTGGACATTGGTGTGTGTTGGCTTCAATCCAGTTGGCCGTTTCAGAGTCGTCAGAGCATTTCTTCACCCACATTTTAACCACCCAGCATGGACATGGCAAGTGGTTTTCGTAGTTGCAATTGAAACAGAACTCGTGTCCGCTTGTACACTTCACCACTGGCACACGAGTAAGGTCAATAGATTTTTTCAGCTCCATTAACAGCCGTATCTTGTATTCATTCTGGTCTTCTTCCGTCGAGTTGGGACGCGTGTATTTGAGCAATTCCGTAAAGTTCGTACAGTCTGTGGCAGGACACCATTTGAATTGGCCCTTCAGCTCAACACGTACTCTTGCTGCACTGCGAATCAAATGATTATCCAATAATGACTTTTGGATCCGGAAGTTCAGTAACAGTTTGATCTGTGAGTCAAAGATATCCTCCAAGTCGCGATGTGGGAGTGTAAAGTTACAGTCTGGAATCATGCAACGAATGAGTTTACCTGCGTTGACTTGGTCGTGCGTGTAGTGGAACCAGCACGTCACGCAGAATGTGTGCCCGCACAGCAACAGGTATGTCTTCACAGGCTGTTCATAGTTCTCGCAGCAAATATCACAGAAGAAGGCCGACTTCTCTTCAAATTTCGACACTTCTCCGTTCAAAGGTATCCCGCACTCTTCATATAACTTTGCTTTGTTCTCAAAATACTCATTAATAACTTCATCTGGTTGCCAGTTTTTGTAATGAAGCATGATAAGCGCGTTATCTCCACCGCAACCAAGGTAACTCTTCACGAGATTGTCATACTTGTCGAGGAACTGTGATTGTATGTACTCTTCAAGCGACCACGGTTGGTAATAGGTCCCATTCTCATGTCTGTGGCGTGGATTCGCCTCTATAAGAACCTCCTTTATATCCGCGTCTAGACCCTCTTCTTCATCTTCATCCTCATCTATATCGATCCCATTATCATCAGACTCGAACTCAAACGACTCAATATCATCGTCCTCAAACTCGCTTCCTACACTGAACCCATCGTCACTGTTATTAACCGAATCAGTCATCCTCTACCTTTTCTATTAGTATACTCTTTTTTTTTTGTGTTTCTCGCGGTGGCAAACCTTAACTAAGGGTTGGTGGTACGTTGTTTCAGATACTGTTATGAGTGTTATCCAATACTACTATTAAAAGAATATACTGATTGGTATAAAAAGTTGTTCCTCGTTGTGTTATAGAGAATTATAATTAGTTATATAATTTTTGTACAGTAATAAAGACCCCCCCAGGGCTCACCCCATTATTTGCTTTGATTAGTTAGCATCAATGTATCTTTGTAAGAGCGCCTTCTCCAGTTCGATGACCAAGGAGGCAGTGGTGTTTGATGGGTGTGGGTGATAAAGGCCAATTCTTTCTTTACACCATTCTAAAATTAGTTCGTTATGTTTAGGGTTTGGTTGGAGTAATTCAGCTGTACCTGCTACTAATTCTTCATCAGATGTAGGTGTTGAAAGGGTTTGGAATGATTCATAGTCAAGTTCGATTAAGTTGAGGATAGCATAAGTGTGCTCAGTAGGAGTACCGTTGAATCTGATACGAGGTGATAATTGCCAGGAGTCATAAAAATGTTCTTCGCCCTCGCCCTCGCCCTCGCAACATTCATCTTCGCACCCTTCTTCGCATTCCTTTTGGCAACCATCTTTACAATCGTCTTCACATTCCTCTCTGTCAGCACATTTTTCCTCACATCCTTCATCATCACATTCTTCTCCACAGCTCTTTTCCTTTCCTTGTCCTCTACTTTGAATTAACTCGCATATAACTTCAAACCCAACCTCCTCGAACCATGCAAACTTCTCATCTAATTGAGTCTGCTCTGTTTGTTCCTTCATATGCTTGAATACTTGTACGGAAAGTAAACATGTGTCATTCACATTAGATTTGGTTGCAAACCCGTATTTTTGTAGTAAGTAAGCATTTGGTAAATCATTTCCATATGAGTTAAAGATTTCATACTTGTTATCTTCCAATGGTTGGTTAACAAGAACAACATCACAGCATTTCGAGTCGTCACTTAATTCATTGGCTAAATCATCTTGGCATCCATTCACTTCATCATCACTTAATGAAAGTGTTGACACTTCTTCTGGATCTGGATTGGTTTCTGCATCTGATTCTTCTTCGTCATGCATTTGTTGTTCCATATCATTTATGTAGTCCAACGTGATTTCAGTGATTGGTTCTTCTTTCATTTCTTCATCCTCCTCCTCTTCTTCTTCATGTTCATGTTCGTGACCAT
Source organism: Kodamaea kaohsiungensis (nom. inval.) (assembly GCA_030558205.1). NCBI lineage: Eukaryota > Fungi > Ascomycota > Pichiomycetes > Serinales > Debaryomycetaceae > Kodamaea > Kodamaea kaohsiungensis (nom. inval.). Next base: position 9,646 of record JAJMRZ010000006.1, on the reverse strand, counting down.
GATGATGCTCATCTTCCTCATCTTCCTCCTCTTCCTCTTCCTCCTCTTCCTCTTCCTCCTCTTCCTCATGTTCAAGCTCACAGTCAGCATCTCCACAAATTCCACAAACTTGGTCATCACATTCAAACAGTATCGTCTCTTGTCCCTCTACTTCATCTGTTTCTTGATTGTAAGATGGCTCAATATGGTTAAATAAATCAGCACCAGGAACCATAGCCATTTCATGAAAGTTATCAATTCTGAAAGACCTTGAAATGACACCTTGACTATATCTACCAAATAATTCCAATTGAGTCTTGTGCTTTGTCGAGTCCAATTCACCTTTGATTTCAAAAACAGGTGGAATTGGAATCAATCCAGAAATACTTTTTGCAAATCCAATACACTCGCTATAGATCACAAGCATTTCTCCAACATCAAGTAAGTTGAGTAAGTCTAATTGAGTGTTCTTGAACTGTTCTTTAATACTATCTTCCCATAAACATATTGGAAGGTCAGCATTATCAAAGTCTACAGACTCCAAGTATGCAGACCAAGGTGATTCAGTACCTCTAGAAATCTCGTAAATCACACTTACAATCAAACTGAACATTCCAGATCTTAAATCAACAAGCTCTCCTCTATACTCATCAAGCAAGTTATTGACCAATGCATTCTTTGGTGAAAGTATATTCGACTTTGGAATCCTCATAAGTAACGGATCATCGAGATCTTCAATTTCTACCTCCTCACCAGGGAAAAATACCCCAAGACCATGACTAGATTCCTTTATTTCCAAATCAGGTCTCCAAAAAGCATTCGAATCAAGCCACTCAAGCAACTGTCCAACCTTTCCGGCTCTTGTTACAGACATCTAGTTATACGTTTATACCTTTAACTGAAAAGTTTTATATACAGTCCGTGATGGGCCCTAAAATCAAATGGCCGGGTAACACTTTAGATTTTTTTTCAGTATAAATACCAGACCGTCCCCTGCTCTCCCTTTTTCTTTCATTATCATCAGTAGTGGTTATACTATACTTATATAATATAACTATTTACTTCATAAAGACTTTATTGGACCGCCCGTGGTGTATCGTTATGTGCATCACGAAGTGGCCGATTCACCCATAGCTAAGCAGCAGTTGACCTTACCAACAATTTGGCCACAAGTGTTGTTTCGTTTCGGTCTTTTAGATTATACGTTTGTTTACGGCATTCATGTGATGAAGTTTCGATAATATGCTGAAAAGTTGTGTTACTCGAATGAAAGCATGGTGCTACAAGTGTAGAGAAGAATACTTCTTGTAGATTAAAGGTTTATTGATTTGTCTTTATTGATGAAGTTGATATATCTTAACTTGAGACTGGATGTTCTTTGTTCAAAGAGTAATCTTGAAAACATTCTTTGTTTAAAGAGTGTATTCTTGAGTTACTTGAGTTGGGTATTTTCATCCTAACCTATTTCTTTGACAAAGATTATTATTCTCAGTGACAAATACCTAAGACTATTGGGATATAGATGAACTTGTCCCAGATTTATCTCTAGCATCAGCTCTTAGCTTTGAGTTTTGACTTTGCGCATGCGTGGTTTACTTTTAGGTTTACCTACCTAGAATATTCTACTAGGGTTCCATCAACATAAACAGATTTCAAGTATGTTGACTATAAAGTATACCAGTAGAAACCCATGAAAATCAATCAGAAACCACCCTAAAACTTTATAATTCACTCAATCATCAATCATGAACCTTCCTTATCTTAATCATACGTCCAACCTCAACTCTCCATGCTCACTCTTGCCAATTAACTCACCATTCTCCTCTTACCTATCCACCACCTTCCAAGCTCCCCTCCACGTGACTCAACATATATGAAGAAATTTTCTCAAAGGCAATTTATCATCAACAAGATGGCTCACAGATTGATAGTTAATGTTATCTTCACAGGAGCGTCCGTGTTCGGGCGTGCCTTCACTGAAGCATACAAGCAGGCAGCCAAGGCATCTGCAGCCGGAGGAGCCGCAGGAGGAGCGATGAAGCAAACATCCACTGGTGGAATACAAGTCGATGAAGCATTGAAGATCTTGGACTTGGACAGAAAAGACTTGAGCTTGGACAAGATCGATGAAAAGTACCATTACCTTTTCGAAGTCAACTCAAAGGAAAAGGGTAATTCATTCTACTTGCAAAGTAAAGTATTCTATGCAATGGACTCCTTGAAAAAGGAACTAGAATACCTACAGAAACTTAAACAACAGAAAGAAGAACTGAAACTGGAGCTGGCTTAAATCAGCCCATACTCTCATATTGTATATATTAAATCAAAGGCGGTCCCCCTCATTACCCTCGTTTGTAGTCAAATTGATCACTCCATTTGCTCGTATTACCTTCTCTTATAGAAGATTAAGAGTCACCTGCTTCTTCGCATTATACGAGCGATTATGTAAGTACCCAAGTATGATCGTTTACTTAAGACTCCCCAAAAAAATTCACTTACTATTGTTATTGTTGATATGACGAATCAAGAGGAGGAACAGCTTCTACAGGACGCTTCGACGTTGCTAATGTTTGCGAAAGTTGCTGCGAGACAGCAGCAACCTGTTCCTGCCACTGCTCCGGTGGTTGTGCAGCCTCTGGTTGTTCTGCCAGTTATTGAAGGCCAGCCATTGCAGAATTCACAATTACAAACTCACCAGCACCAGCAGCAGATACAGCATGAACAGCAACTGCAGCTACCGCAACCGCAACCGCAACCGCAACCCCAACAGTTATATCAATACTCTCAGCTGCCCCAACAGCAGCAGGTTCAAGCCAAACCTTTGGCTCAGCCAGCTTCTCAAATCCAGCCTCAACCTCAAAACAACCCACAGCCACTTCCAGGCCAACCGATTCTCAACCAGCCGAATCAACAGGGTTACCCTTATGGGTATTCTGTACAAGAGGTGGCCCCTCATGCTGGGCAACCCTACCGATTCCCACAGCCGCAATTACAGTCTCCTCCAGTGATTCACTCTGCCGTGAATACTGGACCTGTTCTGTTACCTCATTTACGTCAACAGAAACTGGCATCTCCGAAATCAGGAGTGGGTTCTCCACATCAGTCACCACAGAACATCCAGCCCTATCAGCCTGCTCGTGCTGTCCCACCACACACTGCGAGCTTTTCTCACACTGCAGTTTTCCCGAAAAAGAATTCTCTCGATTCCATCATGAACTCAGACCTTGAAATGGCTCCTGCATTACCTGAACAAGTGCATCCTGTAATCCCACAAAAGAAACTGATCTCACCTCCTATGGTCCCAGTGCGATCCTCAAGAGGTTCATCTTCAAGAGGTTCAATATCTTCATTAATGAACTCAGAGTCTGTTCAAATCAAACCAATCGAGTCTGAGGAGCCCAAACAAGTGGTCTTAAAAGAACCTATGGTTCTCAAGAAATCTCCTCCATTACAATCTACTTCACCTGCCAATGTACTCCCTTCAAAGGGAAGTTTTGTTTCACATAAAAGATCTAAATCTACCCCAGAAGCAGCTAAAGTAAAGTCTCCTGCCCACTTTGCACAACTATCTCCAGGAACTGCCAACATTGCCTTGGCACGTGGAATAAACTTGGAAACAGGAGAAAGAAATAGTAACAACGCAGTAATCGCTGCGGCTGCTTTAGCTGCGGCTGCTGATATACCACTCCCACTTAAAGTGGTGTCTCCTTCCAAGTCTCCGGTAGAAATAAAAAAAGAAGACGAGTTGACCGAGCCTGAAAACGATGAAAACAAAACTGATGATGAAAAGACGGACGACGAACCTATCAAACCAGAATTGAAGAAGACACAACAAAAGAAGAGGAAGAAATCAAAGTCTCCGAGTCCTATAATTCCAGTGGTTGAGAAACCTGTAGAAGGAAAACCAATAGAACCTGAGCAGGTACTTCAACAGGTACCCCAACAGGTGGTTCAACAGATACCTAAACTGCCTATTGTTGAAGTACAACCTATAGGGGAACCCAAGCAAACTGTAGAGGTTCTAGAATCCAAATCTCCCGCAACAGCTCCACCGCTAGACTCATACCAAGTTGACCCTGATTCTGGACTTATAGGATGCATCTGTGGAATTGAAGATGATGATGGTTTTACAATCCAATGTGATGTCTGCTACAGGTGGCAGCACTGTGTCTGTATGGGATTCAAGACGAGCGATGAAGTCCCAGAAGACGAATACACTTGCTACTACTGTGACAAGGCCAAATGGGGTAAGTTTGATCCAAGCGCATGCCACGAGCAGACGTTGAACAGATTGGACGATAAATCAGATGACCACGTCAAATCTCATGAGAGACATCACAATTTCTCTAACGGCTTGATAGGTCCTCAACTGGAAGCAGACAGTAACGCAGCTCCCAAAAGAAAACGCCTGAGCTCCGATAAACCTGATAAAAAGAGAAGAATCGAAAGTGGAACTAAGAAGGAGATTGAATCACAACAGCATTCCTTAGTTGTAGAGGATATCTTTCCAAACAAAGATAACGAATTGTTGACGGATGGTATCACAGCAGAGCTGTACCAATCGATCTATTTCAAACTCAAGTCAAATGATTACAAGAAACCTTCCACTAAAGAACACTTTGAAACTGTAGGAAGGAAATTTTTCGAAGGGTCCTCCGGCAGTAAAGATCTTGCCGTGGAGATAATGACACAACAGCAATTTAAACAAATCAAGTTTAGCAAGATTGTTCTACCAAATCATCAAAAGTATTTGTCTGAAAACAAGATTAACATCTTAAAGAAAAACAAGTACAACCAAACTAGCATCCAGGTGAAACCGTATAGCGATAACCAGAAGCAGAAGTTCAATGGCATCTCCAAACTTGCACTTTTTATTTCGTCACCAGGAGCTGACGTACCATTTACAATCCCGAAGGATACACCGATTATAGAGTATTTGGGGGAAGTTGACTTGTTTAAGAACTACGTTGAAGACAAATTGAACCAGTATTCAAGCTGGGGAACTACTAAGCCAAAGGTGTTGAAAACAAAAATACCACTTCCACTGGAAAACCTTGAAGTTGTTCTTGACTCACGCTTTGTCGGTAACGAGTCTCGTTTTTTGAGAAAGCTGTGCCCAAACAATGTGAACTGTAAAATTAAACCGGTTTATGTTCCTGAAACCAACACGTTTCACTTCTTGGTAGTTACTTCTGAACCCATAGAGTTGAAGACAGAGTCTTCTGAAGAAGAATTGAGGTTAAGCTGGGAATGGGACGAGTTTCACCCAGTGCTCAAGTTGTACGAAAACAACTACTCGGAAAAGTTTGAAAACTTGTCCAGTTTGGATAAGTCTATTTTGATTTCATGTGTCGATAACATATTACATTTTGCTGAGTGTGGGTGTTCGACAACAAACTCAAACTATACATGTGCATTGTTCAAAGTGAAGAAAGCTACATCGTACTTGCTCAGGTCGACACGAAAAGTGTCTTCCATAAGCAATGTTAATCTCGCAAAATCGAAGGAAGAATTAATTTTTCCTAAGAAAGAGAAGGAATACTTGTCATGGAATGAGAGGCTTTTGGAGAGAGATAGTATTATCCAGATGGACTTGCTTGTTACTAAAGACGATCAGCAACAAGTGAGTGAGGCTGTTGAAATTGCTGAAACCGAGGAACTGAATAAAGAAGAAGTGGTCAATGGTGAAGCCAAAGCGACAGTATTGTTCAAATTGCCATACAAAAGGCAGTTAATATCAAGACGCAAGGACTTCTTAAGCCGTATTGGACACCTTTCTGAAGGTAAGGAAAGACAGAAAGAGGAGAGTGAACAAGAGGAAAATAAACTGGAGATGTTCCCAGTTGTTCCAGAGGTTGTGATCAAGATCGAGGATTCTATTTCCAAAACACTCAAACCAACTGATGTGGATGCGGCAGTAGATATCCCAGAAACGGTGTTGAAACAAGAAGAAGATGTATCAAAGCTGAAGGAAGAACCAGAAGATAAACCTGAGTCAGAGGTGAAGGTCACCGCCGATGAAAAATTGCCAACTGATAGCATTTCTCCTGTTGTTGCAGCTGTAGTAATGAGTGGATCAGTTTCGTCCTCATTGACTACACCCGTAGATAAGACTGCTCCAACTGGGATTGAAGCTACAACTGGAAACGTCGTTGGACCTAGTGATCCATCGGTGGCAACTAATACCCCAACCTTGCCCAACACCGATGCGGCACCTATACATCCGAAGATTATAAAGAAATTATCGTTTGCGGATTACAAGAAGAAAATGAAGTAGTAGTTAATTAATAAAGTGACTAATGTTGAATTTGTAAGAATCTCTAAGCGGCTTTTGGCTATGTCGTCACTTGAAAGAGTTGGTCCAAGAGAATTTAGACTTCATTTGAGGCTTTAATTAAAATCAGTTCACTAAATTATGCATATTTCCACGGTAGATATTTTGCGGCAACAGTATTGGCAGCTTGAAAAGGTTCATAGTACATGTACGGCTCGATTGAAGTATAAATGGGCAGATATTATTGGGTGCAAATTTTGACATCGACACAAACCCAATACGAGTTGCAATTTGCATAGGCAACGTATCCGAGTTCGGATATGATACGTCAGAGTGCGTTGACATAATTGAACTATAAGTGTGGATTGGGTTAGCTAATACTTTAGTTTTGCTAACATCTGATGGAAAAGTATCTGTTTGAGTACTCTCGAGTCTAAATTGCTTCGATGAATTTTAACAAAAATTTGTTACCATTTCTATTAGGAAGTTTCAGTGTGTAGTGCTACTATGAGTGTATACCTACACTCTTAGTCCATCAATGGTTTCCTACTTTCATTTCGTTTTTCGAACTCGTACATATATTCCATCAATGGTTTCCTACTTTCATTTCGTTTTTCCAACTCGTACAAATATTCCCTCAAGGTTTGACGATTCTGCTTAAAAAAATGCTAACATCTTCCAAGCTTATTCAACTAAGTGATTTGGTCTTACAAACCATTAGATGTTCTTCCTAAAGTTGTGATAGAAGATTTTAGAGCTCACTAGCTTATTGTACTATGTATTAATAGAATTTATCCTCCAAGATTGAGAGTGGAGAGCAAGACAACATTAAGGAATAGCTCTAATGATCCACCAAAGTGCAAATAGATGTGCAGCTTTCCCTCATGGATATAACTAGAAGCGATCTGATTGACTACGAATCTTTGCCAATGAACCTAGGTTAATAATAAATTTAGAATATGGATGCAAAAGCAAGTTGGTTGCGAAAAATTATCGCTCTATGTGATATCCATTCCTTTTTTATCACCATCAAGTTAAGATTTCTTCATACTAAGTTCATAAGATGGTATTAAAGACGAGACTGATCGTAGAAAGTGGCATGTTAACTAGTATTTTATTCATAGGAATTCTGCATATCCTAAAAGCTGTTGAACCCACAACTACGGCAATGAAATATCAACTGAATTTGCTTCTTCTGATCAACGAATTTATTATTATTAACGTCTATCCAAACCTGTGATAGTCATTTATTTCACTTCTACCTTTAACTGTATTGGCTAAAGACGACTTTAATGTTGAAGCTACGTCATTACTTCGCCTCCTACTTTACTCGGATAATATATATCTCAAATTATTCACTTTTGTAGAGTTGAAGTCTGGAGCTTATTTGTCAAATTTGTCTGACTAAAAGGCTAGATTGAAAGTGTATTAGTGAGAGTTATTTGTTGAAGCTAGATCTTGAAAATTCCTTCAAACGGCTTGATAATTTACAAGACTACCCAAGTTGACTCCTACTGGCAATGTATAGGTTTCGATGTCTTAAGTTTGCCAATTGAAGTGTACAATATGCAACATGCTCATTCAAGAATATTCAATTGTAAAGTTGCCAATGTAATTAACACTACGTCTTGGAATATTTTGCTACAGCTTGGTATACTCTAAAACGCTTCTCCCTCCTATTCACATTTTTTAGCCTCTAGACAGAACTATATTCCACTTCGTTTCCAGATTAAAGTATTCCAGAACATTTGGCCATTTCTAATCTTGTTAATTTTGGCTAGGCCATTTTTGGCACGGCCATCGATTTTTTTGTAAGTGTAATAATCACTCAAAAACCGGATAATCACTCAGTACCATTCAGTACCAAATGGCTATTGGGTTTTTGCGAAGCCCAATTGCTTCACCAAAAGAGAAACACCCTTTGATGCTTTCATATAGTTAAACCATTGACCTTCTAAGGATACTACCATCTTAACACTGGCCTATTCCCTAACAAACCTCTCGGACTTCTTTATCCTCTCCAGTGTTATTTTCAGTACTTGAACCCCACACTAACTAACAATATTATAATGCCTCACAAACTCTCAAAACCACATCTATGGAATATTCGGATGCATTATCAAGTGGTTCTGACTATTTAAACTGAAGGATTCCTCCTCTGTTCAGCTTCTTACTCAATCAATAACAAACAAATATCATCCCAGCAATCAATCATAATGTCTTTAAAAGTAGGTAGCAAAATTCCAGAAGGTGTCGAATTCTCTTCGATCCCAATTGACCTTTCTTCGTTCCAAGAGGCAAATGTTTTGGCATGTTCATCTCCATTCCCATTGAAAGTTGACAATTTGTTAACCAAGTTAAGCTCAAATGGTAAGGTTGTCGTTGTTTCGGTTCCAGGTGCTTTCACTCCAACTTGTACTGAGAACCACATTCCTCCATTCCTCACCCTGGTTCACTTGAAGAATTTGGCAGCTAAAGGAGTTGAGACTGTTGTTGTTCTCAGTTCTAATGACCCATTTGTTATCAATGCTTGGGGTAAGTTACTCTTAAAACAATCTGATCTTGAAAAGGGTGCTGTGTACCCAAAGATTGTTTTCGCTCTGGACCCATTGAGTAAGTTCAGTGCTGCCTATAACTTGACCATCGATGCTGGTCCATTGGGTATCAGAACTGCCAGATACGCTTTTGTTGTTGATGCTTCAAGAACAGTAAAGTATTTTGGCCAGGATGCTAGTGGGGTCGAAGCTAGTGGATATGATGCTGTTGTTTCTAGCTTATAAGTCTTGCCGTGCTGAAGTTTATGACTTACAGACGAAGTATTTAGGTTTAATTAATATTTCAATTTCAATCATTCAATGTAGTTTATTGAATCTAACTAGACGTTGGAGATTACAATTCATTTAAACAGTTCTAACATTTAGTCGATAATAAGATGACATATAAACTGAATTGCTGCAAATATTTTCGCAGCCAAATAATTGGAGTAGTACTTAATAAGTTGAGTATATTAGTTAATCCATGAGTAAGTATACTACCATTAAACACTAAAACTAGTTGCTTAAAGTCTGGTTTTGTATTTGAACGTTTGGTTCTTTAAATACTGATAGCTCCAAATGTGTTAGCAAACATGTCGTAAATTACGCAGGAATATCTAAACTATTCCTAGAACGCTGATAAGGCAAGTTATAGCTTCTACTATAATAACTATAGTGTCTTTAGGCACTATAGTTCCCACTATTACTATCATATTAGTAAAACACTAAGAAATATGACGTTACGCTTATTATTACTTTCACACATGTTAGTTACTATGATATCAGTTCATATCTAGCATCTATTAGCGTGACTCAACCCTTTTTAAGTCTGTTGATAACCAGTGACTTTACACTTAAT